>CM051346.1:33535567-34735567 GCA_028015215.1 Gynostemma pentaphyllum | reverse complement strand
CAGTATCTGCAAGTTTTTTTTCCAGGTCTTTAACATGGCTGTAACGTCCCGTTATTTTGAAGTGAATTTTTATTTATTTATTTTATTTATTTATTTATTTAATGTTATTTATTTATTTATTTATTTCAATTTAAGTATTTAGTTTAATTATTATTTTGTAATTTCGATTTTAGTAGTTAATTTTAACCAAATTCGTTTTAATCGTTTTAATGCTCTAAATTCGTTTCGGTGACATTAATAATTATTAATAGGCCAATTAATAATTATTAATCACCTTTAGATTTATTTAAGAGCATCGGGTTTCGATTCATAAGTCAAAAGTCATAAAAGGACGCAACCGTCATTTCCAATTTCTTAAAATATCTAAAATCACTATTCACTCATCTTTAAAAATCACAAATTTGACCAAAAATTTCATTTTCTCTTCTTCTTCTTTTCTCCTTGCCGTGAGCCTTCATCCACCATTGATGAAGTTTTTCTTTTCTTTGTTTCTCATTCGTTTCTTGATGGATCAGCTTGATTTCGGTTCCGTTGGATTGTTAGGGACGAGGGCTACCTATCCAACCTAGCTTTTCGAAGTTTCTCGTTCCCTAAGGAAAGTCCCAAAAAGTAAGTTTTCAAAACTTTTTAGGTGGTTTTGTTCGTTTTTTATTATAAATGAGATTTGAAGTTGAAATCATATATTTCTATCATGAAAAATGACGATTTTGAGCCCGGATTTTTTGAAAAACACTATTCACCCGAAAACACTATTCACCCGAGACACTATTCATCCGAAAACACTATTCACCCGAGACACTATTCATCCGAAATCACTCTTCACCCGAAATTGCACATTTGTTCGCATATTAGTTATGAATTGTAATATGTTGTACAATCGGTGAATTGTAGGTGCAATTGCTCGGTGGTTGTTTCGTGGAAATTGGAGATTTGGAATTATTTGGCTAAGGTGAGAATAGTTAGAATTTAAAGTAATTATAGAAATCGAATAAGTGTGAAGGTTTGTAGAGTTGAAACTAAGATTAGAATCCGAATCTAAGATTAGAGGGATGTGAGTTAGTGCCCTTAGGATTAAGAGTTAATCCTTTAAGGAGGAGAACTTAGGAATTCTCAAAGAAAGTGTTGAACCTTAGAAGTTCTAAGTTAGATTCGTTTCGAAGCTTAGGTTGGACCATTGGAAGTTAAAAGATCCAACTTGTTTTTAGAACGGTTAATAGAACCTCGGATTATTGGAAGTTTAGAATCCTTGGAGGTTTAGGTTAATCGTTATGTTATGTCCTTACTTTTATTATTATTGATACCGGAGTTCGATTTATAAATCGTTCGTTCGAGAATTCTTATTTGTCCTTTACTTTATGTCTTTACTTTACTCATTTACTTTATGCATATTTCGGTTGCTTTATCATTTACATTTACTTTATTTACTTTTGCAAGCATATGCATAACATCTCGCATTATTGAAAAGAAAAGAAAGTGAGAAAGAAAAACGAAAGGTTAATGGTGGAATACGAGAAAGTCCACACTACTTTCATGCATAAGTACTGGTGGGACATGATAATTGCCCACACTACTTTCATGCATAATAAATCTGGTGGGACATGATAATTGCCCACACTACTTTCATGCATAAATCCTGGTGGGACATGATAATTGCCCACACTACTTTCATACATAAATCCTGGTGGGACATGATAATTGCCCACACTACTTTCATACATAAGTACTGGTGGAATACGATAATTGTCCACACTACTTCATACATAAGGATAAGGGTGGATAGTATGTAAAAATCCACATTACCTCCATTCCATGCATAAATGGCGAATGCGTATCCTACGGGAAGTACCATTACTTTTATGCATATGATAGACGAGAAAGAGAATCGAGATGTTATAATTATACAAAGTTTATTTATTTTTCTCACTTATGTTATAACAAGTTGATGGATGAACAATTAGACTAAGTGTGCTAATTAGTATCATCAATTGGAAAATATGAAATAGAATGACCTAGACTTTGGAGAATTCTAGGAAAGATTGTGTCGGATTATTTGGACACAAATCAAAATGCGAATTTGAGGTCTATTCTTACTTTTTATTCTTATTATTCTCACTGGGCTTAAGTTGTTAGCTCATGATATTACAAACATTTCAGGTAATGTTTGGGATCGTGGGAAGAGAGGCTGGTGCGCGCTTGATCGAGAGGATGATGATGATCGAGATGGACTATGTGTTATGTAAAATCCATGTACATGGTTTTGTGAACTTTATATCATTTTGATGATTTGTACTTTGTAATTAGCTCATAAGAGCTTATTGTCGTTGATTTGTGATTATAATCATTTTGAACTCCTGGATAGAAACTTAATGTTCCTTGTGTATTTTAGATTTTGAAATTAAGATGTAAACAGGTTTTTGGCCAGCAAATTTTCAAACATAACCACGCCAAATTTTCTTAAAATAAAAGACTTCCGTTGTTTTCTCTGATTTAAATTAATTAAAAGTGACGGGTCGTCACAATGTCTCTTTTTTAGCAAACTTGGAAAAATATTTAATCATGGATCCCATGTTTTTCAAATTTTTTTTTGAAAAAATTAACATATCGAATGCAACCTGAATTGATTTTTTTTTTGGGGTTAAGTGTTGTATGTTTGTAATTCACAGTAATGTTGTTAAAATTGTATCATTTACGATTCGAAACGTATGAGTCGACAATGCGAATCGTGCATTTGAATATAAAATGGATAGAATCATACATTTTGAAAAAAAAAATTCTTTTTTTACAACTCGTTTTTTAAATACTTTTTTTACATTTTATCAATTACAATAATGACGATGAATTCAAAATGGATTCACGTGATGCTTGGAAGAGGATGTTGGAGTTAACTAGAAATCCTCCCACTAATCAACCATGAGATGAATTTATGTATGACTTTGCCCTTAAGAAAGCACAGGTAACTTTCAATCTCTCATCTTTTTGTCATTTTAATTCAATTTTTTTTCTAGTTTATCCAAAGCAAATCATTTTTGCTTGAACGTTATGATGAAATGAGATATAAGGAGTCTAGATTTACTGCAATGGAAAAGAAAATCAAGCAAGCTTAGATTGTAACAAGTACGTTTGAGAAAGTGCGGGAAGAAACGAAATCGAAAATTGAGGATATTAGACTTGAGATTGCAAGATTCACAAGTCAGAACCCTAGAACCTGAATAGAGAAAAGGATATAGCTTTAGTAATTCTATTAATTTATAATTCAATGAACTTTTGGTTAGTTTTGCCTGCTACTTAAGATTGAGAAGTTTGTTTTTTCATTAAAGAGAGACATAATGTACCAATCTTATTTTTTTATGCCACCATATTTTATGTCAACAAAACAAAGATGCATATGGGAAAAAAATCAAAATGAAAATTGGAAAAAATGAAGAACTGATGAAAACAATAAAAGAAATTACCTACAGAATAAAATGAATCCAAAAAGAAGGCAAAAGATACGTAAATTAAATTTTGTGAGATGAAAGAGAGGGAAGTGATGATTATTAAAATTATGAAAATTGAAAATCAAAATATGAAATTATGAGGACAAAGATAATGAATATGGAAAAAAAATTCATAAACATAACTTAAAAGGAGATATGAAAAGATAAGGAGGATTTAAAAAAAACAGATAAGATGGACCTAAAATCGTGGAATAAATCAATAATCACAAAACAAAATATGGAAAAAATTGACAGTAAATAAATACAAATAAATGCATTAAATGAGGGCAAATCATGAATGAAAAATGATTCAAATTTGTAAATTGGTTAAATAATGAAAAAGAAAAAATGGGGGGCTATAAAATGATTAAGACCCCTCAAAACAGGCTATATAGTATATTATCCCTAAGTAGGGATAACTACTCAATCATATAAATGAGTAACATTTAAAGTTTACAACTAAAATAATAATCAATAGATTCGAAGAAATAAGTTATTCATGAATTTATGTTATTATAGTATAAAATTTCTAAGATCAATAAAATTAATGTAATAATAAATATATATTTAAAGTTAAAAAAATTATTATTTTTTAATAATTTTGGTTTTAATGAAATTAATTTCTAATTTGTAGTTAATTAAAAAAATTCTTCAAAATTAATTAAATTATATTTTTCATACACTGACTTTACTTAATTCAAAATGTATAAAACTAATTTTTTATCACATTTGTATGTTTTTTTACTTCTTATCGCAAAATTTAATAATTGAGTATAGATGATTCTTGTAACGTCCCGTTACTTTTAGGGGTAAATTTTTTTTATTTTTTTATTTTTACTTTATTATTTTATTTATTTTTACTTTATTTTATTTATTTTAAAAATAAAGCTTTTAAGATTAGTTTAATTTTAGAAATTTCAATTTTAATAGTTATTTATGTCCGAAATTGTTTTTAATCGTTTTAATAATTAAAATTTGTTTTGGTGACATTAATAATTATTAATGGACCAATTAATAATTATTAATCACCTTTAGGTTTATTTACGAGCTTCGGGTTTCGTTTTTAAAGCAAAAGTAAAAGAGGGACGTAGGCGTCATTTTCCAAATTGTTAAATATCTAAACACTATTCCTCCTTCTCTTTAAATAAGCCAAAATTAGACAAAATGTAAAGACTCGAATTTTCACAAATCTTTAAATCAGAAGTAAAACAGCGGAAGACTTATTTTTACAAAAATTTGGCGTGGATCCGTTTAAAATACGAACTCCCTAAACCTGTTTACATGGGCTCAATCCAGAGAATTTAAAACAAACGACATTTCACTCCATTTTATACCCAAAATCAGAGAAAATAATACAAAATAATCTACAACAGTTATTAAATTCTCATGAGCCATAAATACAAGTTTAAAAGTAATGACATATGATTTTTATCAAGCATTCGTGAGAATGCTCCCAAATTGTACATATAAAGTCCATGTCCCGAAAGCCATCCACTTGTGATCAAGCAACACCATCTCCTCCACCTCGTACCCTACTAAGAGTAATACCCGAAAAAGTTTAAGTGTAGCAACATTAGCATAAAAATGCTAGTGAGAATAAAATGGATGCAAGCACTTCTATGGACCGAATCCCATATCGGAAAATGTGTCCAAAAATCTAAGTACTCTTGCACAACCCATTCAATATTCCAAAGTACTTTACATAATAAGATCAATCCATTCTACTAACTCGTAAATTCGGAAAGTAAATATTCAAGCTCGTAAAATAAAGTAGGTACTAGTGCTTAACAAAGTAAATGACAAAGTAAATAACAAAGTAAATAACAAAGTAAATGACAAAGTAAATAACAAAGTAAATAACAAAGTAAATGACAAAGTAAATGACAAAGTAAATAACAAAGTAAATGACAAAGTAAATGACAAAGTAAATAACAAAGTAAATGACAAAGTAAATGACAAAGTAAATAACAAAGTAAATAACAAAGTAAATGACAAAGTAAATAACAAAGTAAATAACATCCGTGACCACTTATCACCAATCATAACCATTCCGTGACCTCCGTGCATAACGATAATATGCATGCATAACGATAATATGCAAGTCACCAATCACAATCATTCCGTGACCTCCGTGCATAACGATAATATGCATGCATAACGATAATATGCAAGTCACCAATCACAATCATTCCGTGACCTCCGTGCATAACGATAATATGCATGCATAACGATAATATGCAAGTCACCAATCACAATCATTCCGTGACCTCCGTGCATAACGATAATATGCATGCATAACGATAATATGCAAGTCACTGTGACATCTATGCATAACGATAATATGCAAGCATAACGATAATATGCAAGTCAACGTGACATCTATGCATAACGATAATATGCAAGCATAACGATAATATGCAAGTCAACGTGACATCTATGCATAACGATAATATGCAAGCATAACGATACTATGCAAGTCACCGTGACATCCGTGCATAACGATACTATGCAAGTCACCAATCACAAACCATTCCGTGACATCCGAAAGTGAATCTCATCACTAATAATATCGTACTAACTCGATTCTACACAAGAATCTCTCCAAAGTTCTTTTAACCATTCTAAAACTACTCAAGATAAAAGGAGTACATAATACTCTTCTCCAAGTTCCGAATCTAATTCTCCTCGAGAATAATAACTTAATCCACCAATAACATCTTACTTTAAACAACAACCAATCTTATTTCATTCTCTTTAATACCTTATATTGTACATAAGGTTTACATCAAAAATTACAATCTCCAATTTCAAGATCTTCCAAATAAATGAGAATCTAGTTCTCTCATATAAACAATTCAATCTCATTCTTCTTTCCTATGGCTCTCAGGTTATATATCAATTGCATTTCTTTTCTCTATAGAAATGTATGTTAGACATAATGTTTCAATTCTTTTCTCTATAGCAACTTAGGCTATCAAAAGTTTATATAACCTTTACCAAAGCTCCCGAACTCAAGAAACTAACTCCCAAATAACATACATTCTTGGAAAGTTCTCAAGTCTATTAACCCTCTTAACATCGATCTAACATAAACGTCAAGCAATTCGAAAACATAAAAGTAATCACAACCATTTTAAACTCACCTTAGCCAAATTAGTTTTGGTCCAAAACTCCGATTTCCTACAATTCAACAACCGAGCAATCGCACCTACAATTCATCAATTGCACAACATATTACAACTCATATCTAATATGAGAACAAGTTTGCATTTTCGGATGAATAGTGATTTCGGATGAATAGTGTTTTCGGATGAATAGTGTTTTTCGAAAATCCGGGTTCAAAATCGTCAAATTCCATGATAACCATTCATAATTTCAACATCAAAACTCATTTACAATAAAAAAACGAACAAAACCACCAAAAAAAGTTTGAAAACTTACTTTTTTGGGATTTCCTTTAGAGAACGAGAAACGGCACAAGGGTAGGTGGGATAGAAAGCCCTCATCTCGAGCAATCCAATGCAACCGAAATCAAGCCGATCCATCGAGAAACGAATGAGAAACGAAGAAAAGAAAAAACACATCCATGGTGGATGAAAGCTATGACCATGGAGGGAGAAGAAGAAGAGAAAGATAATAGTTTTTGCTTAATGAGGAAGTCTAAGAAGATATTTGTAAAATAAATATCTAGATATTTAGGGTTTTGGGAAATTACGGTTTTGCCCTTTTTGACCTTTTGCTTATAAAACGAAAACCGATGATCTTAAATAAATCTAAAGGTGTCTAATAATTATTAATTGGCCCGTTAATAATTATTAGAGTCACCAAACGAATTAAAACGATAAAAAGGATTTTTCCGATGGAAATAACTAATAAAACCGAAATTACTAATTTTAACTAATTTTAAAAGCTTTAAATAAATAAAAATAATAAATTAATAAAATAAAATAATAAAAAAAAATTTTACCTCTAAAAGTAACGGGACGTTACACAAAATATGAAATTTTCTTCTCATTTTTCATCCCAAACCCGTAGCTTAGAGAGAAAAAAAGAGGAGAGAAAGAAATCGTCACCCCGGCTTCGTTTCTCGACCGTTTTGCGTGATTTCGGATGCGTTGGAAAGCTCTCGCCGAGACCTTTCTACCCATTTTAACAATCGAGGTTTTCGCTCGTTTTCTCGAGGCTTAAAGGTATGTTAAAGTTTCTTAATTTTGATGTGAATAGTGTTTTAATGGAGGTTTTGAGTTGTAATCTTCGAATTCGTTCACCGAAGCTTGAAGGTTTCATTCGGGGAAGTCTTTATGGTCAATTTTAGAAACTTTCTCTAAACCCTAAAACCGAGTTTGAGCCGGAAACCCGTCCCTTGTGATTTTCCCTCTTTGGGCTTTGTTTAGGATGTTAGGTTCTTTGTGTTTTTGCTTTTTAGTTAATTTTTCGAAAATGAATTAATATGAAAAACCCTAATTTTCGGTTACCCATTGATTTTGCAACCTCCAAAGTATTCGAAACCAACCCAAAACACCTCTAAATTGCATAAAAGCCGGAAAATCAAACCCGAACCCCTTTTTCCCTAGCTTGGCCGAGAGCTCCTTAAGGGTAGAATCTGGGATTTTCGTGGTTTTACGTGTTTAGATGTTTTTTGATTGTCTTCCGGTTAATTAATGTTCTTTAGGATTAATTCGTTTGTAGGATTGTGATTTGTTCGTGATTTTACAACCTCGGATTATTCGGAGCTTGTCTTCAAGCTAAGGTGAGTTTAATGTGAAAGTTAGTGGTTTTATGAATTTAGTTTCATTATGTAATTGTTTATCGATGTTAAGAGGGAGATAACTTCTTAGGATTAAGTTTTGGTTGGAGACTTTGATTCGGAAGTGTGTGTGGAAAGTTTGGAATTATGGTTAGTTCGATGATTAGAGAACATCGGAGAGGTTTGGAAGTATGGTAATGTGATTTGGAGATGTTAGATGAAAGTGGTTTTGGAAGTTACTTTGATGGTTTTGGAAGTTACTTTGGTTTGATTTGGAAGTTACTTTGATGGATTTGAAAGTTACTTTGATGGATTTGGAAGTAAAGTAATTAGAAGATGCACTTGAGTAGTAACTCGTGTAATCTAGTTGGTTAGGTTTCTAATTAACTTAGTAGAATTCTTTGGAGTTTAGCTAACTTTTGGGGACCTACGGCACATTGATTCTGCACGTGATAGTATGTGATTTTGATCCATATGTAATCATGGTGAGATGATTTGTGGTGACCTTAGGCACATTGATTCACACATGGTAGTATGTTGATTTGGTCCATACGTATCATGGTGTGATGATTTGTGGGTACCTTGAGCACTTTGATTCTGCACGTGATAGTATGTGATTTTGATCCATATGTAATCATGGTGAGATGATTTGTGGTGACCTTAGGCACATTGATTCACACATGGTAGTATGTTGATTTGGTCCATACGTATCATGGTGTGATGATTTGTGGGTACCTTGAGCACTTTGATTCTGCACGTGATAGTATGTGATTTTGATCCATATGTAATCATGGTGAGATGATTAGTGGGATAGTACATGGTAGTATGTGATTTTAATCCATATGTAACCATGGTACTATGGTTTGTAACTAGTACATGGTAGTATGTGATTTTGATCCATATGTAACCATGGTACTATAATTTGTGATACGGCACATGATAGTATGTGATACGCTCCATACGGTATCATGGTGCGATGATATCTATATGGTGAAATTCCTGATATCTATATGGTGAAATTCCTGATACCTATATGGTGAAATTCCTGATACCTATATGGTGAAATTCCTGATATCTATATGGTGAAATTCCTGATACCTATACGGTGAAATTCCTGATATCTATATGGTGAAATTCCTGATATCCGATATGGTGAAAGTCCTGATATTCCATGATTTGTGATATGGTACATGGTAGTATGTTGATTCGGATCCATACGGTACCATGGTACTATGATTGTGATATGGCACATGATAGTATGTTGATTCGGATCCATACGTATCATGGTGCGATGATTTGTGATATGGCACATGATAGTATGTTGATTCGGATCCATACGTATCATGGTGCGATGATTTGTGATATGGTACATGATAGTATGTTGACTTCGGTCCATACGGTATCATGGTACGGTAACTTGAGACATGGTACGACCGTATGTGGTATGTTGATTTCGATCCATACAATAGCACGATACGATGAAACTTGTTTGGTAATAAAGATAGTTAATGTTACCTTTACATATTCTTTAGAATTGTGTAGTAAGACTTAGTAGTGAATGTTACTTTACTTTAAGTCCTTATATCTATCTTATGGTAATGAATGATGAATACAGTTATATGACTATCGATTGATTGTATGGAATTGGAAGTGTGGATATGGGTAGTAATGAGCATTTTAGGCCTTTGGACACGATTTCAGTTATGAGATTTTGTTCATAGGATTACTTGCTTTCATTTTACTCTCACTAGCATTGTTTGCTAATGGTGCTACACCACAATATTTTCAGGTAAACCCTGTGGCAAGAAGCGTGGTAGAGGAGGTGGAGCCGCGTGATTTGACGAGATGGTGCAAGGACAATGTTAAAACTCTTTTGGTTAAGCATTCGTAAAAATGCTTGCAAATCATATACTTTTTACATATTTGTGTCTTTTGAGCCCGCGAAGGGTGTTTGTGTAAAGTATTTTAATGTTTTATGATTAAACTCTCTTTTGGAATGCGCATTCCCGATTTATAGCTTTCTCTGAAAATTTGGGTTGTAAACAGGTTTTGGTTATTCGATTTTTAAACGAACCCATGCCGTTTTTCTTTAAAAATTGAGTCTTCCGCTGTGCATTTGAATTTAAAGAATTTAACGGGTTCGGGTCGTTACAATTCTCTTCTTTTTTGTAGGGCAACTGGTGATGATGTTTCTACTATTAAATCCATTGTGAGATTATATGGTGATAACTCTGGGCAGTAAGTGAATGTTAGTAAGAGTAGTTTTGGTCTTCAACAAAAATATTCCTAATATTATTCGAAGACATATTTCTTCCATTTTGGACATCAAGGCTGTTTCATCCATTGTTAAATATCTGGGGTTAGATTATGAACATATTAAGAAGAAGGAACAAAATAGAATATTGACTTATATTATTCATCATAATTAGACAGCTTATATAGACAGTTGTAGAGCATAACTGCTGCAACTAAATCTAATACAATTACTAATTAATAAGTCCTTTAAACTACATATTATTACATTCCCCCTCAAACTTATGTAGCTGAAAGATGTAAAAGTTTGGAAAGAAGAGAAAGAAACTTTGCTGCTGAAAGTGGCTTTGTGAAAATGTCTACACATTGATCATTTGTGGGTACATACCGAAGAGAAATATCTTTGTGAACCACTTTCTTATGAAGAAAATGAAAATCTATCTCGATATGCTTCTTACAAGCATGAAAAAACTGGATTAGAAGCTAACATAATTGCTGATTGATTATCACACCATAACACCGGTGGAGAAGAAATAAAAATGCCCAAATCTTTGAGAAGTTGTCTAATCCATGTTAGTTCAGTTGTTGTGGAAGCCAAGGATCGGTACTCAGCCTCTGTGGACGAGCGTGAAACTGTGGATTGAGCCATATAAACCTCCTCAGTTAATGAACTGTGTAGGAAAGCATTCTTAAAGTCCAATTGCCGTAACGACCACTTGAAGTGAGTTGCAAGAGCAAGAATAATTCGAACAGTAGGCTTTTTAATAACTGGACTGAATGTTTCATCAAAGTCAACCCCTTGTTCCTGATTATACCCTTTATCTACTAAGCGAGCCTTGTAGCGAGCAATAGTCTCATCTGAATTTCTTTTAATACGATATACCCATTTACAGCCCACAATATTTTTACCTGAAGGAAGAGGAACTAGAGACCATGCCTATTGCTTCATTAAGGCATTATACTCCTCAAGCATAGCTTGTTTCCATTCAGAGTATTTTTGTGCAGCAGTAAAATAACTTGGTTCAATCAGTGGTGAAGAAACAGAGGCTATAAACACCTTTTTACAAACAATACCTGATTTAGATCGAGTTTGCATAGGGTGAATAGGCACTGTAGAAATACTCACAGCTAATTGGTCAAAAGAAAGAGGTTGAGATTGGTCAGTAAAAATAGGTTGAGATTGGTTAGTAGAAATAGGTTGAGAAATAAAAGAAGATACATTGGCAGAAGTAGAAAATAGAGAAATGATGTTGGTTGGAAAAAGAAAAGATGTAATAAAAGGAGTGGAAGATGGAGAAGGAGTAGTCAAAGAGCATTCAGTGGAAGAAGAAGCCTTTGCAAAAGGAAAAATAGATTCATCGAAAACAACATGCCTTGAAACAAAAAATTTGTCTGATTTGGGATCAAAACAGATATAAGCCTTGTATTCAAGAGGGTAGCCAAGAAAGACACATTGAGTTGTCTTAGGTTGAAGCTTATGAGAATTATATGGCTTAAGTAAAGGGTAACAAGCACAACCAAATATTTTCAAGTGTTGATAGTCAGGTTTGGAATGAAAAAGAGACTCAAAAGGGGAAAGATTAGAGAGAGTAGGTGTAGGCATGCAATTTATAAGGAAAACAGCAGCATCAAAGGTATGATACCAAAATTTAAGAGGGACAAAAGACTTGGATAATAGTGAAAGAGCAGTTTCAACTATGTGTTTGTGTTTGCGTTCAGCAACACCATTCTATTCTAGGGTATGAGCACATGATTTTTGATGAATAATGCCACTAGACTCACAAAAAGATTTCATAGAGTGATTGACAAATTCACTGCCCCCATCACTACGAAAAACCTTAATTCTAGCATTCAACAAGTTTTCAACATAAGGCTTAAATTTCAAAAAATAGAAGAAACATCTAATTTATATGTCAAAGGAAAAATCCATGTGTAGTGAGATATATCACCAATAAAGGAAACATAGTATCGATATCCATGAAAAGAGATATCAGGGGCAGGGCCCCAAACATCACTATGAATCAAATCCAATACATTGTGTGAAATAGTATGAGACAAATGAAATGGAAGTTTAGACATTTTACAATGAAGACAATGTGTACAAACACAAGGAGTACACGTTTTATTTAAAGAAATGCAAGATGATTTAGCAAGTAAAGAAAGAACATGATTACTAGGATGGCTTAAACGATAATTCCAAGTAGAATTAGAGATCTTGGCGCCCAGAGTGTAGACTTATTCTTGTGTAAAATAGAGGGAACAGAGGAAGGAAGAGGATAAAGTCCATTAAAGCTAGGACCCTTGAATAAAACTATCCCTGTGCATCTGTCATGAATAGAGAAATAATCAAAGGTAAAGAAGAATGAACAAGAGTTATCAACACAGAACTGATAGACAGAGAGAAGATTTGCAGTAATGTTAGGAACATGGTGAAGATTAGTAAGAGAAAAAGTTTGGTTTGGTAAGGATAAATTGCCCAAACCTGTGTGAGTAATTGGAAGAGCTTGTCCACTGCCTACAACAATCTGATCCTCACCATTATATTTATTTGTGATAGTAAAATTGGCCAAGTCAGCCGTCAGATGTGTGTTACTACCACTATCAGCAAGCCAAACATTCAGATGAACAACATTCACATTAGTGGCAGCCATAGCAGCAAGTTGTGTCGGTGGATGACGACCCTGAAAAGCATAATTCCAGCGCTCATAACAGTCCAATGCATTGTGTCCAAACTTACAGCTGATTTGGCAGTAAACACGATTAGATTGTGTATTTGAAGACTTCCCAATGTGAAAGTTATTCATCTGTGGTGATGGAGGTGAACCGCGACCCACGACCATTACCATTATTAGGAGTTGTAGGACGAGAGGCATTCGGCTGAAAAGAACCATTACTACCAGTATTACGACCGTGATTTCAATTTCCCCGATTACCATTATTACCTCCCTAGTAATTTTGATTACCACCAGTACGATTACCACCTTGCTGACCATTTCTTCTGCCATAATTTCCTCGATTATTATTACCATGAGGTCTATAAGCAACCATTGCAAGAGAAGGATTACCAATATCAAGTCGTTGAGACATAATAGAAGATTCCTTAACCTTCAAAAGAATATGAAGTTCATTAAGAGAAATAGCCTGACCACGAGTACGAAGAGATGTGCCGAAAGCGTTGTATTCTGTAAGAAGTGTTAGGAATTGTGTCCTAGAACTTGTAATTATTTAATAAATATAATTTATTTTGAATAAATTAAATAAATAAACATAAGTTCTTTATATTTTCTAGACTGATTCAATTGACGATATTAGGAATATATGGAAATATATAAAAATCAAACATTCAAATAGTAAACCCTAAGTTACTCTTATGAAATCACGACTTAGCATGTAAGTCATACAAGAGGATTAAAGTCGAGATGAGTAACTTAAACGTGTCTACAGTAAACGGATAACGTTTGGAAACCTTATCCTGGTAACACTGTTGATAGCTTCGCATTTTGTTTATAAACAAATGATCAAATCCTGATCATTCATGTGGGAGACATGAAATGGAAGTATCATATGCAATGTTGATTGTATAAGACAGGACCACAATGTTCGATCAAATTTCTCATTAGTACCGTTTACGAGAAATAATCGAATATCAAACTAAGTTTATCAACCGTGATAGATCTCAATCCTGAGTGAAACGCGGACTCCTATTTTTGGAGTTATGTTCTTTGATTCACATAGTTGAGAGCGATCTGTAAGAACGCTCAATACACTCCTGTTTTGGGAACATGACTAGATAAGTAGTTGGGAACTCATTTTCACGAGATGGAATTCATAACTTTCCTATAAATTAACGGTATCAGTGCGATACTTAAACATTTTAGGAACTTTAGGAAACTCCCTTGATGTACTGATTCGAGACAAGAACAAGTGACGTTACGACTTCTATTGATCACAGAAGTATCTTATCTCTAGTTCGACTAAAGATAAAGTTCATTGGAGAATCAACGGGAACACAAGGATAAAGCGGTAATTACAGGGGCAAAACGGTAAATTTATCAGCCTGTAATTATGAGAGTTCCACGTGAAGGATAATATCACAGATATAAATAAAGATAAACTAAATGGACAATAACTCATCTATATAGTGAGGGGAGTTCAGCTATGAATCTATAGTGGAATTATTCATAGTTAGATAATAAGTAATTAACTGATTATGTGTTAATCACTTAATTGACTAATTATTAAGCCCATGATCTATAGGTCCATCGGGTCTCTATGCTAGCCCAAATATCGTAGTCGCGAAATCAAGTAGAAGAAATGAAAAGTTTAAGTAAAGCGAATTACTTAAAATAGGCAGTATTAATTGTTTAAATATTTAATATATTTAAACGGTAATTAATATAAATATTATTAATAGTTTAAATAATGAGTTTATTTAAACATGAAATTAATAATGAAATATTATTAATTATTTGAATATTGAGTATATTTAAATGGTAATTAATAATTTGAAATTAATTAACAATTATTAATTGTTTAAATAATTAATTTTATTTAAACGGAAATTAATAATTAAAATTAATTAATTAATAATAAAATATTTTCAATAAAATTATTAATTAAATAATGAGTTTATTTAATGGAAATTAATAATTATAATATTTATTATTAATTATTTAAATAATGAAAACTATTTAAATGGAAATTAATAATTAAATATAAATTGGATAATATTTAGTCGGGAGAAAATATTAATATTATTAATTGTTTAAATAAAATATTTTATTTAAATGGTAATTAGTAAATAAATTAATTAAGTTGGACTTATTAATTTAAGAGAGAATTTCAAGCCCAATTGGATTAATGAACCCAATTGAGATTGGCCCAAAATAATTAATTAAATAAATTATAATTTTTTATTAATTACTATTGTAATTTTCGGCCATCATGGTTATTTTGAGGAGATAATTGTTTGAATTATATCCTAAAATAATTACATAGATTTATTTACCCAAGATAAATAAAATAAAGAAAATAAAATAATCTTCTATTTATCTATGGCATTTTCGAAATTGCAAGATAAAGGAAAGATATAATCTTTTTTCTTTTTGTATTTATCTCTATAGATTAATCCTAATGTGATTAGGATTCCTATTTTCCTATAAATAGGAGGGTTGGGTCATTCATAAATCACACAATTCAATTCTCAAGAAATTTGGAATTCTCTCTTCCTCCTTCTCCCCCCTTTGGCCGAATTTCCCTTAGTGATTGGGAAGAAAATATTTTTTTTTCTTCTTCCCAATTTCTTCTTAAGTTCGATCCCACAATCGGGCTTAGTTTGATCGATCAGGATATAGCGTAAAAGATCCGGTGTTGCTGAGGATTTGATGCTGTAAAGTAACCTCCAACCGATTCTCCATATTTTACTCAATGTACGTTCCGGTTTTAATTTTTGAAATTAAGCATGAATCTACATGTTTTTATCACAAATTGCATGATGTTAATAGATCAGTTATTAAATGTTAATAAGTTTACTAAATAAATTTCCGCTAATTTAGTAAATCATCCCTTCAGGAAGACCATTAATGGTACAAATGAGAATATCCTTATCGTCTATCTGTACTGAGACAGCAAGTAATTTGTCAGTAATAGTTTTGATTCGTTGAATATACACACATCAATGGATTCCGTAGGCTTTTTGGCGATTCTCTGCATTTCAGTTTTAAGATCAAGAATACATGTTCTTGTTGACGACGCAAACCTCCGTTCAAGAAATTTCCCAAGCCTGGCGAGAACTAGTGCATCCAACAACAATACCTAAAGCAGAAGGAGATAATGTTGCGTTGATTAGAGTCTTAATTCCATGATCCTGCGATCTCCATAACTGATACTTAGGGTTTGGAGTAGAGACGCCATTAAAGATAAGTTTCGCTCCGGACAGACAGTACTGCCATCTATATAACCAAAAAGATAGTGTGCCTCCATGATAGACTCCATTTGATAACGCCATAAGATATAGTTCGTAGAATCAAGATGAACAGATATAAGCGTACAGATATTGGATAGCAAAAATATCAGAGAAAGTTGAGATTCTCTCTCAAGCATGGGTAGATTCGATCGATTTGCAAGAACTGATTGAGGATTTGTGTTAGAAGAAGAATCGGATTGATTAGGGTTTGAAGTAGACATTATGAAGAATTTGAAGGAAAACAGAGTACGTAGAGCAAGTCAAGAACAAGTCAATCAAGAAAAACAGAAGAATCTGAAGAAAAGAAGAAGAAAAGGAAGAATCAATGGAGGAAAAACGGAGATGAATTCACTAGGAAGAAAACGATTACGCGAACCTTCGAGAAAAATTCCCTTTCCTGCTGTGATACCCATATGAACATATTAAGAAGAAGGAACAAAATAGAATATTGACTTGTATTATTCATCATAATTAGACAGCTTATATAGACGGTTGTAGAGCAGCTGTAACTAAATCTAATACAATTACTAATAAGTCCTTTAAACTACATTAGATGTTCAATTTGGTTATTAAAAAAATAAGATTTTTCAAGAGGTCATGGATAGAATAGAAAGAAAAGCTCAAAGTTTTATTTTAACCTTGATCCTGGATCCGCCCCTTGATCCCAATTTTATTTTAACCCTTGTTATTTTAAAAGTTTCAAATATCATTAAAGTATCAATATTTTCTAATCAAATCTTTGTCTAATAACGTCATTAAAATTTGTAACGAAATCATAAATTGATGTTTTAAAATTGTATATCTCCATCATGTAATTGATTCAATTTATTAATTTTAATAATAATATATCAAATGTACTTTTAAATATTAATTTTTTTAACTTGGATTTATAAATTTCTTGATATGTCATATTTTAATTAAACAAATTACAAGTAGTTTTTTAACTGCATTTGTTGTGGGGTGAAATTAGATTACACGTGGAATTTTACAACTTGACAAAATTGGTCCAAAGCACCTGGTCCAAAGCACTTGGTCTAAAGCACCTGGTCCAAAGCACCTGGTCCGAAGCACCTGGTCCGAAGCACCTGGTCTAAAGCACCTGGTCCAAAGCACCTGGTCCGAAGCACCTGGTCTAACCTGGTCTAAAGCACCTGGTCCGAAACACCTGGTCCAAAGCACCTCGTCTGACCGTGGTACCTAGGCATAAAGTCCATGCACCCGAAAAAGACCTGGGCTACGGTCTTCGACATAGACCTAATACTTAAGATTGAATACAAGTATCCACTTGGGAAACGACACGTGGCGCAACCCACAAGCGACACGTAATTGAGAAGCAACACATAGCCCAATCCCGAAGCGACACGTGGCACGATGATGTCATCAACCTAAACTCCTATAAATAGGAGAAGGAATTCATTCATTAGGTAAGTGATTTCTACTACAATTCTGACTTAAGTATCGGAGGGTGTTAGGCCGGCACCACACGGTGCACTTTTTCTTTACTGTGCAGGTACCTACGTAGCACGCAGTCGAAGCAGCGCACTACCTCCGGCTCATCCCATAAATTAAGTTCGTTGCCTACGTGGAAGCTCTCCATTTTTACGCAACAATATTTGGCGCCGTCTGTGGGGAGAGTACATAACTAAGTGCTCTACCATTTAGGATGAGTCGAAGAAGTCAACACGGTGATGATGTGGATGACGGTGAAAACCGTAACCCTCGTAATACGAGATATCAAACTCGTAGCAATAGAGAACGACAACAACAAGCTGAAGAAAATCGAGAAGTGGTAAGGGTTTTGCCCGTGCCAGACAGAAGGGTAGATGTCTTAGAAGAGCAAGTTCGAGGTGTGAACCGAGATCTTGCAAAAGTACTGGAGATACTCACCCGAAGGTCAGATCATCAAGCCCCCACTGACAACCATGATTTACGATGGAAGAAAGAAAAAGAAAAAGAACCTATAGATGGTGTTGCAGAGTTGCGGAATCACGAGAAGGGTGGTTCGAAGGAGAAGTCGAGGCTACATACTCGGGACACTTCTCCTTCTTTCAATAAGTCTTCTCCCAAGAGGCATCCAAGCATGAAAGGAATGTCTGACCTTAGAGAAGTGCTCAACGAAAAAGAAAAGCACAAACTAGTATAGCACATCTCATCCCGAAAGTTCACAACCTTGGGCACCAGGAGTTAAAGAAGCTCCAAGACGAGCTTGGTCATATGAAGAAAGAATATCGAGGAAAGACTCCCCTTGCACTAGAAGATCTCCTCGAACAAACTGAACCACCATTCACAAATAACATCATGGAGGTAGAACTTCCCACCAAGTTCAAGATGCCAACTATGACAACCTATGATGGTTCAAAGGATCCAATCGAGC
Source organism: Gynostemma pentaphyllum (assembly GCA_028015215.1). Taxonomy (NCBI): domain Eukaryota; kingdom Viridiplantae; phylum Streptophyta; class Magnoliopsida; order Cucurbitales; family Cucurbitaceae; genus Gynostemma; species Gynostemma pentaphyllum. The sequence goes on along the minus strand of CM051346.1, from coordinate 34,716,752 downwards.
ATGTTGATACGTTTCGGACCTGGATGGAGCTCCAGGGAGTCCAAGATGTTATCAAGTGCCGAGCATTCCCCCTTACCTTAGGAGGCCCTGCACGTGGGTGGTACAGACAGCTCAAGCCAAGGTCCATCTCTTCATTTAAAGATCTCACTCGATCTTTTGTAACTCAGTTTCTTGGTGGAAAGGACCATAAGAAACCAGCCACGCACCTTTTAACTGTGTGCCAGAAGTCGGAGGAGAGCCTCCGAAACTATGTAGTGAGATTTAACAGTGAGGCATTGAAGGTGGAAGGTTACAGTGATGACATAGCTCTAACTGCTATGATGGCCGGCTTAAAAGATGAAAATGCTTATGGTCACTTGGTAAGAAGACACCAGCTACGTACACCGAGCTTCTTGCTAGGGCACAAAAGTACATGAGTGCTGGAGAATTACTTAGTGCAAGAAAAGCTTCGGATGAGGGAGGCAGTATCAAACAATCAGAGCACAAAAAGAGAGACAGAACAGAAGACCTTTCCCGGAGTACTGAACGTCATGATGACGAAAAAAGAAAAAGGTCGGGAGACCAACTTGATAAGCAGAGTCTTCCTCCTAGTAAATTTAAAAACTACACTCCCACCACGGTCCCAATTGAACAACTACTCATGGAGATCCAAGACAAAAACATAGTGAGGTGGCCCGCTAGGATGATGGCAGCGTCAAATAAGAGGAACAAAAACAAGTATTGCCTCTTCCACAAAGACCACAGACATACCACCTCTGATTGCTTCGATCTCAAGGAAGAAATTGAGACCCTTATTCAAAAAGGGTACTTGAAAGAATTCGTGAGAAGTAAAGAAGGTGAGAAAGACCAAGACTGTGATAATCAAAAAATTTCATATGGAGAAATAAAGACAATCTTTGGAGGTCCGACTATTGAAAAAAAGCCCAAGCCTTAAAAAAGACCATGATAGGTCATTGAGGTATTGGTCAAGGCATCAACATATTAATTGATCTCATCAGAAAGGCTCTATTACACCCATGAGGATGTCAAGCAACTCAAATTTTATTTATTTTAGTTTTCAATTTCGTTAAAATTTCTTATTGTAAGGGGTTCGACAATAAAATTAATAAGATTGCACTTTTTCTACTTATTGCATCTATTAGAGTTAAATCATTCGAGAAAAATTAGACTCGAGTTAGACTTCAAGACATAAAACTCTACTCGAGTGGGGGCCAACTCTGTGAATCTACTACAACAAAATGAAAATTTTCTAAGCCCACCAAGGTGGAAGAGCAAAAAGAAAAAGTTCTAAGTCCGCCACGGTGGAAGAGCTAAATAAAAAAATTCTAAGTCTATCAGGGAGTACAGGGCCCCCACGAGCCGCACCTGGTAGAAGAATTTAAAACGACTAAAAAATTCTAAGTCTACCAGGGAGTGCAGGGCTCGCATGAGCCGCACCTGGTAGAAGAATTTAAAACAACTAAAAAGTTCTAAGTCCGCCACGGTGGAAGAGCTAAATAAAAAAAATTTAAGTCTACTAGGGAGTGTAGGGCTCGCACGAGCCGCACCTGGTAGAAGAGTTTAAAACGACTAAAAAATTTTCAAGTCTACGAACAGTGCAGGGTTTATAAATTAATCAAGCAAGTTTGTCAAGATTCAATGATAAGTCGACGACGGAAAACCAATTTAGAGTTGGTTATTATTATTATTAGAAAGAAAGAAAGAGGAAAAAAGCTGCTACCAAGCAACTTAGAAAAAAAAAAATGTGAGGAGTAGGGGTGCGGGTCAAAACCTGACCCGCTACCCCACCCGTGGGTCAGGATTTGACCCGCGGGTAAAAGACCCTGAAGGTAAAAAAAAAAATTGAAGTAGGGGTGCGGGTCAAAACCTGACCCGCCACCCCTGCCCGCCGCGGGTCAGGTTTTGACCCGCGAGTATGTAAAGTGAAAAAAAAAAATTATAAAGACGCAGCAGCAGAATTTTTTGAAAAAAGCTGCTGCGTCAGCGAATGACGCAGCAGCAAAAGAAAAAAAAAAACTTTTTTTAAAATTCTTTCATTCTTCATTTTTCCCTTCCATTCCCTCTTCTCTATCAAATCTTTTCCTCTCTACAATCTTTATCAATTCAATTCTTTTTCAAATTTTGTAATCATTCATTCAATAAAAGATAGAAAATTTTAATATTTTCGATTTCAAGAGAATTTTTACTCTTAAAATCAAAGGGGGCGAGTATGTGATGATTAAATGTGATGACTTGGACATACAACCCAACTCCAAAACGACCAGAGACGGAAAATTCAACCTACCAAGATTCAATACTTGGTATTTTCTCAAAAAAAATTATGACAGAAAATTCAAGTTACAGATGAGAAAATTCAAGCTACAAACTCTCAAAATTTTGACGAGTGCAACGGTAGAAAATTCAAGCTACAAAATTCAACACTTAGAATATTTTCAGAAATATCACCGAAGAAAAATTCTACTTTGAAAGAATACTCCCAAGTAGCATTGAACTTGCATCTCAACTCAACTCGGGAGTAGGGGGCCTCTGTTGTGGGGTGAAATTGGATTACACGTAAATTTTACAACTTGACAAAATTGGTCCAAAGCACCTGGTATAAAGCACCTGGTCTAAAGCACCTGGTCCGAAGCACCTGGTCCGAAGCACCTGGTCCAAAGCACCTTTACCTGGTCTAAAGCACCTGGTCCGAAGCACCTGGTTCGAAACACCTGGTCCAAAGCACCTCGTCTGACCGTGGTACCTAGGCATAAAGTCCATGCACCTGAAAAGACCTGGCTACGCAGTCTTCGACATAGACCTAATACTTAAGATTGAATACAAGTATCCACTTGGGAAACGACACGTGGCACAACCCACAAGCAACACGTAATTGAGAAGCAACACATCGCCCAATCCCAAAGCGACACGTGGCACGATGATGTCATCAACCTAATCTCCTATAAATAGGAGAAGCAATTCATTCATTAGGTAAGTGATTTCTACTACAATTCTACTTGAATTCTCTCTGGCACACTAGCTCTGACTTAAGCATCGGAGGGTGTTAGGCCGACACCACACCGGTGCACTTTTTCTTTACTGTGCAGGTACCTACGTAGCACGCAGTCGAAGCAGCGCACTACCTCCGGCTCATCCCATAAATTAAGTTCGTTGCCTACGTGGAAGCTCTCCATTTTTACGCAACAACAGCATTAAACTTTCGGAGCAAAAAGCAATCTATTTTGAATAGATTTATTTAAGTCTATTTGATTAATAAGTTTTTGTCTCATAGTATGAATTTGAAAATGCTACGTTGGTGAGTTAAACACGGTTCACGAATAATTCAAATCTGGTCAGGAAATTTAAACACCCCTAACTAAAAGATATAATCTATTTTTTTTCAATAAACGTTTTTATAAATATGACAAAAGGACACAAATTTAAAAAAATAATATTAAAATAACATTTTATATAAAACAATAAATAGGCAATTAAAAAATTAAAATTAAATATAAGATAAAAGCAATTTTTTTTTAATATTAACTATAATAAGAAATATGCAAATAAAAACCTCACTTCCTATTTTACAAATCACAAAGTAAATAAATAAATTTGTGTTAGTTAATTCATTGAGTTGAGAAATAAAAAATAAAAAAAGTAAATAAAAATATATATATATATATATATTGCTTTTTCATTTCCTTCAGTTTAAGTAATTCAATTTTAGCGTTTAGTGTTTTATCGTCGGCAACGTTCTAAGCTTTCTGTTTCCCCTCTATATCGCATCCGAAGTTGGGGCTCAACCGAGAGAAGAAAATATCAAAAGAGTATGCTTCTAATATTCCATATAGGGTTTTAAATCAAATTCATTCTTGTTTTAGATCAAACTATATGAATTGATATTTTAGGGTTCTTTTTATTTTTCATTTTCTTTTGCGTATTCGTATACTGATTTTGACAAGTTTAGAATAGTGTTGTGTTGTGGGTGTATTTTTTGTGCTAAAAATTAATTCTTTTGTGAATGATATGATGAATTTTGTTGCTTTTCAACGTTTTGAATTTGATATTATTTTTTGAAGACATAGATTAGTTTCAAATTATTAAAGAATTGTTGATTGCTCATTTGGGTGTTGATTTCTTATCTTTTCCATGCTCATCGCGGGTATCGATCTTCTCTTCAGTATACGCAAGTTTCCTTGTTGATTGTGGAGTCAAGTAAGAGAACGAGATATTTGAAGTTACAATGTTATCTTGCGTGACTATATTTTGTGTTTTTTTGGGGTTTAATTTTGGGGCATTTGCAAATCTAGCAATTTTTCAAGCAATATTTGTAAAAATATAAGCTCAAAAAAATATTTGCAAATGTGGCAAATTTTGATCATGTTTATCAATGATAAACATTGAATTACATATTTTTACACTATGTTTATCACTGATAAACACATAAATCAGTGTTTATCATTGATAAACATGATAAAAATTGCTATATTTATAAATATTTTTTTGAGTTGATATTTTTACAAATATTGCATAAAAATTTGCCACCCAATGAAATTTCCCTTTAATTTTCGGGCACTCGATGCGATTGCAGCCCAGAGGAAATTCAGCAATCGGTTTATGGGTATTGGATAGGTGAGTGAACTTGAAGAGAAGAGTGCAGAGAAGTAAGAGCTTTAGAAGCATATCCATGGCGGATGGCTGTGAGCTTTTTCCGTGTGTGGATGTGGGAATGCGTGGGTGGTGTTTGATATTTGTACTAAAGAAATACAAAACTAATCGATTAGGTAAAAAAAAGATGGAGAGTGGAAGTTTAAATTGGTCCACACATTTTAGTAATCATTTGGTTTCTAGAGTATTATTATGTTTCCAAATTAATCTCTATTTTTTAGAATTTGTCTCATTATTTAAAATAAAATAAAAAATCAAAACGATAAACTTTATTAAGGGGAAAGCAAATAGAATAAAAGAGTCTAAACCCCGGAATTACTCTACCTTGGCAAGACTGCCAAGACATAAAACAAACTTCTCAAATATTTAAACCCGAAAAGACAAACTTCTCAGATATATAATTTCCTAGTCTTTAACATGTCTTTTCGTTTTTTTTTTTTTTAATAAAAAATAACATATCGAATACAATCAAGTTACTTTTATTTCAACAGGATGGCTAGAAAATCCACTAAGGAGTTCAAAATCGATTCCTATGATGCATGCAAACAAATGATGGATTTAACTCGAAATACCTCGAATCAACAACTATCATGGGATGAATTTCTTAGTGATTTTACAATTAAAAAAACACACAGGTAACTTTAATCTCTCATTTCCTAATTCTTTTTGTCACTTTAATTCAATTATGTAATTTTTTTTTAACTAGTCTATCCAAAGCGGCGCTTTTTTGCTGCAACGCTATGCAGAAATGCGTGAGAAGGAGTCTGAATATGATGAAATGCACAACGAATTCAAGGAGCTCTGTAATGATATAAATGGGTTTGCGAAAAGGATGAAAAGAAATCGAAGAAGAAACTGAAGAAATTGAAAGGCAGATTGCATTACAACTGGTAATGCAATTATATCAATATAATTTTTGGATATTTAAAATATATTTTATAAATCAAAACGGTAAAACATAATAATTTATCACTATGTTGAAAATTTTGGAAACAAGAAAGAGAAATGAGAAACAAGAATTTGTTGTTTCTAAAATTTCTACATAATTTTGGGAAGTGTTTCTAAAAAAAAGGATAAACAAGAAACAAGAAGAGTTACCAAACAACTCAATTTATTAAAAAAATGAGAAATGGAAACAAGAAACAGAAATTAGGAAGATTACCAAACAGACCATACACTGTCCCGTTGTGGCTTATAAAATATATTATAGATATCCAAAAATTATATTGATATAATATTTTTAAATATGTCATTTAAAATTTATAATATTTTCAAATATTTTTATTTTTTTAAATGAGAAACACAGAAACAGTAAATAGTAACACGTTTATATTTATTTTTTCTTCCATAAACAAGAAATAAGAAACAGTACAAAACATATTTATCTTTCTCTTTTTAAAAAAAAAGTAACAAGAAACAAGAAACAAGAAATAGGAAATAAGAAATGGAAACGAGAAAGATTACCAAACGGGCCCTAAATGTTTTTTTATAGTTGATATTAAACATTTTTATAGTAATAGATTTTTTGTTACATTAACCTTTTGATGATTTATTGGTTGATTATTAAATTTAATATTTAAATTGACGGTAAATCATTGTTTTTTTAAAGTTCTAACTAAATTTTTGACAATCAAAGTCAAATTATTATTTTATTGGTAATTATTACATTTTGATAGTATGGAGTGACTCATACTACTATCATACAACTAACTTTTTATCAAGTGATACAGATAGAGGGAAACTAGTATTATTGTTGGCATTCTTTTCGATAAGGTTTTAGAAAAGAAAAAGTCAGAAAAGGAAAGCAAATTCCTCCCAATTTTTTTAATTTTTATAATTTTTTCTTTCCAAAGTGGCAAGAGATGGATCAAGATCAAAATAATAATAGTTATTATTAAAAAAAAACAGAGAGAGAAAAAAAGGGGAGGGCAAGAACCGAATAGAGACAAACTAAATCAAAACGTATATAAGACCTGCCTAGATAGGGAGAATACTATTGTTGAGATATATATGATTAAATTTGTCTTTACCCAAAGGCTTAAGCTTTTGGGTATAGTGGGTGACTTAATATATTCAATATGGTATCAGAGCAGGAGGTCCCAAGTTCAACTCTCCGCTGCATCATTTGCTCTGATACTATATTAAATATGTTAAATCACGAATTGAACCAAAAGCTTAAGCCAATGGTTCAAGGTAAATTTAATCATATAATATCTCAACAACTATTAAGCATCTGCATCTATTTATTTTAAAAAAAATTTCACCGACAAACTTCATGAGTTTTTATATTATATCCTCATTCTAAATATTATAGACGCCCCATAATGAAAAAAATGTTTATTTTATTCTAGAGGTTATTTTTTAGGATTGATAAATAGTATATTTTCTATAGACTTAAAAAATCGTGGGAAATTACGAGTGTATTTATAACTAATGTGAGCATCCATCTCATAATTTATTGATAGTGAGAGAAATGACCTTTAGACTTTATAAATGTTGTTAGATCCCTTCATCTTTCTGATGTGTGATCCTTACTATGCCCTTTCAAGATGGTGCCTCTTTTAAGCTACCAATCTTGGGCCGATTCTCATTTTTAGACCGAATGCTCATTTGAGTTTTGTTGGGCTCTGATACGATCTTAATCATGTGTGCATTCATCTCAAAACCAATTGGTAAGGAGAGCATGAGCATTTAGACTTTATAAATGTTGTTAGGTCTCTTCATCTTTCCGATGTGGGATCTTTAACAGTACTAAATATAACAAATAAAAAATGACGTAGGAGCTTTACTTACTCACGTGGAAGCAACTTTTATTCTTTTCTACAATAGCATCACAACTTATTTCACAAGACAAACACTTAATGTCGGAATACTCGTAACGTAATATTCTAGATAGGTTATCATACATGGTCTTTGAACCTATGACCTCAAACTTAAATAAAACTCTTTGACCATCAGACCAACCTATAGTTAGTTATTGTTGATTGCAAGTTATATCAATTTGATCGACTCATATCTGAGAGCCCTATGGCGGATCAACATAACTGACTGACCAAATAGGGCCAAAGGATGGATCACCTGTCGATCTGGGATCAACTTCTTCCCCCTTTGCCTCGCTCCATTTCCATTTTCTGATTGAAAGTTGCAAGCCACTCCACTACTAATTAATACAGAGTCCAGGTAGAAGTTGACTCATCTCGCCTTGTGAGCAGATTTATTGTTTATGCGACAGTGCAGTGCAACTAAAAAATGTAAGCTTCTTTTTATTTATTAGTACAAGTTGGTTCATAAATAAATAAATAATTATATATATATATATATATATATATATATATATATATATTGTTAATACAAACTAAGAAGAACTCACAAACTCAGCAAAAATAATCACTCATAGAATCAATCAATCAAATGAAGAACAATTAAGAAAAGAAGAAAACTAGAAATTAAAGCATGAACACAAAGGAATATACTACATTCTTCTGATTTCTCATAGTATAAACCCAAATTCTTCATGCCAGCTAAGTATCTCAAGATACGCTTCAAAGCTTGCCAATGGCCCTTTCCTGGATTGACCATATATCTGCTTAGAAGGCTTGAAGCATGAGCTATATCTGGTCTTGAGCATACCATACAGTACATGATACAACCTATGACATTAGCATATGGGACATTGTTCATCTCTTCTTTTTCCTCATCAGTTTCAGGTGACATTTCTTGAGACAGTTTAAGGTGAACAGGTATAGGAACAGAGAAAGCTTTGGATTCAAGCACGTTGAACTTTTTGAGAACTTTAACAAGGTAGTTATTTTGATTTAGATGAAGGGTACCTTTGATTCGATCTCTCACAATGTTCATTCCAAGAATTCTTCTTGCTGCTCCTAGATTTTTCATTTCAAACTCATCATTCAGCTGATTTTTGACCTTGTCTATTTCAGTCATGTCTGATGATGCAATGAGCATATCATCAACATATATGAGGAGAATTACCCCTAAAAGTTTGCTGGTCTTCCTTTGATATATGCAACTATTCAAATTTGCTTCTTCTGAAACCAGTTTATAAAACTCATCAAATCTGAGGTACCATTGCCTGGGGGATTGCTTCAGCCTATAGAGAGACTTCTTTAATAAGCACACCTTATCTTCATCTCCTTTCTTCACAAAATCTTCAGGTTGTGTCATTAAAATCTCCTCATCAAGATTTCCATGGAGGAAAGTTGTTTTCACATCAAGTTGTTCCAGCTCAAGTTCATATTGAGTAACTAGGGATAGGAGAATTCTAATTGAAGTGTGCTTAACTACTGGAGAAAATATCTCATGATAATCAATTCCCTCTCTTTGTGTGAACCCCTTAGCAACTAGTCTTGCTTTAAATTTAGGCTCAATCTCTTCTGCAGTGGTATACTTCCTTTTATAGATCCATTTACACTGCACTGTCTTTTGCTTTGGTTTACTGTCTACAAGAACTCATGTCTGGTTCTTCATTAGTGAGTTCATTTCCTCATTCATGGCTTCAAGCCATTTGTATCTTTCTACACTTTTCATGGCAGCCTTGAAAGAGTCTGGTTCTTGCTCATTTAGCAGATTTGTGACAGACAAAGCAAATGATATGTATTCAGATTCATTATACCTTGTAGATGGCACAATAGTTCTTCTTTCTCTATCTCTTGCAATATGATATGATTGGGGTTCAGTAGTCTCAGTTGTGGTATCAATCTCAGTATGTTGAGCCATTTCTGTTGGATCAGTCTGAGGATTTAGAATGGGATTCTCCACCTCAATTGGAACTTCATTGTTCTGCCTTTTAGTCATCCTTTCATCAGATGTCTTCATGTACATTTCTTCTTCTCTAAATGTAACATCTCTGCTTATAAACATCTTGGATGACTTCCCATCTTCATACCATAGCTTAAACCCTTTTACACCATCTGGGTATCCCACAAACATATATTTTCTTGCTCTTGGTTCTAGCTTGCCCTCATTCACATGGGAAAATGCTAAACAGCCAAAAACTTTTAAGTTTTCTAGATTTGGAGGTGTAACAGTCCACCTTTCTTGAGTGTTGTCAGATCTATGGCAGTGGAGGGGCTTCTGTTTATCAGATAGACAACTAAATGTGCAGCTTCAGCCCAAAATTTATTTAGTAGGTTTGCTGATATGAAACCCTAGGAAATTGATAAAGAAACCCTTTGATGCACAAAGAACCCCTTAGATGCAAATCCTAAAACCCCATGAACAAAAAGGTAAAACCTTTGGAAAAACAAGAAAAGAAGATTATTCCAATGATCAAAGACCTTGAAATAAGAGAACTTGTTCTTATTTCAAGATTGAAACAATTTACAAACAAACTAGATCAAGGTTTGCTTGAATGTTCCTAAAACATGCAACCTAAGAACAAGGCTACAAAACTAAGCAATTTTAGCAAAGCAAAAAGCAATAATATTATCATATGAATTCTTGGTCTTTAGTGTTACAAATGAGGCCTTTAAATAGGAAAGAAACCCTAAAAATAAGCTAGGAAATTCGGATTACAAGGAGCACAAAATCTGCCCAAAACTTGCCTTATGTGAAATTGGCAGATTTTGTGGAAAATCTTTTCTAGAGAATAATATCTTTTCTAATCCTTTCCAAACATATAAAATGAATATAAAAGACCTAAAACATGTCTAAATACATCATAAATTCGTTGGAACCATTTTGGGAACAAATATGGAAACTTTGGGAACAAATATGGAAAGTGGTCCAAATAAGGAAAGTTTGCAAAAGTGATGCAACTTTCCTAATTAGCTCTTCTCTTCAATTCCGATTGAACAAGTCTTCAATACTCTTCCTCCAAATGTATTTGCCATAGATTGAAGTTCATCACGTCCTCTTCCATAGCCTCCATGATCGGATCTTCAAAGCTTGTCTTGACTTGGCTAATGTAGGCTTGTAAATGGATGTCAATGCTTCTCTTGAACTTTAATGTTGTGATTTGTCCTTGGGCTTTTTGTGACGTTCCATGATTCATATCATTTGCAGTTGACAAGACAACTCTCACCCTTTCCAAAATGGTCCTGTTCATCCTTTCGGCTATCCCATTTTGCTGGGGAGTATATCTCACCGTTCTATGTCTTAGCATGCCTTCCTTTTTGCACAAATTATCAAACTCCTCATTAATGTATTCAAGGCCATTGTCTGTCCTTAATTTCTTCACCTTCTTTCCAGTTTGTGTCTCCACCATAATCTTCCATTCTTTGAATTTAGTGAAGGCTTGACTTTTGCTTTTTAAGAAGTATATCCAAACTTTTCTGGAATAATCATCAATTAGGGTCATTAAGTACCTGTTTCCTCCTATTGAATCTATCTTGGCTGGCCCCCATAGATCAGAATGGACATAGGCCAATGACTCTATGGTTTTATTTGATGACTGTGGGAAAGGTTTTCTTGTTGTCTTGCCATAGATGCAATGGTCACATCCCTGAAGTTTGTCTAGCTTTTCATTGCCAAGTAAACCTTTTTTAGGCAATTCCATGAGGCCTCTTTCACCTATATGTGCAAGCCTCTTATGCCAAAGACTAGTTAATTGATCTTCTTTTTCCTTGGCATAGCTTGCAGTAGCAATCATTGTGCTTCCCATCAAAGAATACAGTGTACCCTCTCTAATTCCTTTCATCACAATTCTGGAATCTTTTATGATTGTCATGACTCCATTCTTTCTAGTGTAGGTGTAGCCCTTTTTATCAAGTGTGCCTAAGGAGACAAGATTTCTCCTTAGTTCAGGAACATGCCTTACTTCACTGAGGATCCTCTTGGCCATCAAACATCTTTATTCTGACGTTTCCCTTTGCTATTACCTTACAAGGCTTATTGTTTCCAAGTAAGACTTCTCCTCCTTCATATTTCTCATAGGTCTTAAATCATTCTTTGTTTGATGTCATGTGGAAAGTGCAACCAGAGTCAAGAATCCATTTCCTGTCACTTCTCTTTTCTGCTCCACAAGAACTTCTGCATCTTGTTGGTCTGCTTAATCTGCAAGGGCTGCTTTGGCTTCATCCACTGGTTCTTTATCTTTGAATTGCTTCTTCCATTCATAGCAATTCCTTCGAATGTGTCCTTCTTTGTTGCAATGATAGCATTTGAAGGCTGATTTCCCATTCCATTTCTTTTTCTGCTTTCCTTTCCCCTTGAACTCTTTTTTATCTGTTTTGAATTTTACAGACAAAGCATCTCCATTGTTCTTCCCTTTCTTCTCAATTTGAATCTCAAGGTCTTTAGATTTCAGTGCATCTAAGACTTCCTCCATTTTTAGAACTGTTCTTCCATACTTGAGGGCAGTCTTCACATCTTTGAATGTCTCTGGTAAGGAATTTAAGAGTATGATACACTGATCTTTCTCATCCACCTTTTCTCCAGAACTTGCCAATGCACTGATCAATTTCTTGAATTCATCAAGATTATCATCTACAGATTTTGAGCCTTCCATCTTGAAGTTAAACAATCTCTCCTTTAGAAAGATAGTATTTGACAGAGATTTAGAGAGATAAAGGTTGTTTAATTTGGCCCATAAAGAAGATGCAGATTCTTCATCATCGATTAATCGAAGAACATTATCAGAAAGATGAAGAATGATGATGTTGTATGCTACTTCTTGCATCTCTTTCTTTATCAACTCTTTCAATTCTGCAGACATTTCTTCCGGATTTTGAAGAGCTGCAGAAACCTTCTGTTGGACCAACACTGCCTTGATCTTTCTCTTCCATAGTTGAAAATCGCCTTTCCCATCGAACTTTTCAACTTCAAAATGAGTGAAACTCATCTTGCACAGAACATGTTTGATTTAATTCCTCAGCTTGCTTCTTGGAGGCTCTGATACCAATTTGTTAATACAAACCAAGAAAAACTCACAAACTCAGCAAGAATAATCACTCATAGAATCAATCAATCAAATGAAGAACAATTAAGAAAAGAAGAAAACTGGAAATTAAAGCATGAACACAATGAATTATAGTGGTTCGGATAGAAGATCCTACATCCACTCTCTCAAGCTTGTTGCCACTTTATTAATCAAGAAATCAATTCTCACAGCACTCTACAAAAGGAATTCTCTCTCAGCTTTTATAGACAAAACTTTTTGCTTAACAAAAAAATAACAGAATAGTTAACAAAACTGTTAAGTACGTTTCCATCTTTTGGTGTCAATTCTGACTGCTTTTCCTTTTATACCCTTTTGAGAATGACTTCAAAATATAGACTCAAACTTCACACATGTATATATATATATATATACTCAAGTTACAAAAATGAAAAAAAAGGAAAAAAACGTAAAATTCAACAAATTCATTAAAATTACCTATGAAAAATAATAAAGTATAATTCAATTATTTATTAAATTATAATTATGTTATTTTAATAATTTCTAAAAGCTTTCGACATTTTATTTGTATGCAAATTAATGGTATTTGTGACTTTCTAATTAAAATAACTGTTTTTCAATTGTGGATTTCATCTCATGCAATCATGTTCTCAGCTCCCTATCAGCCATGTTTCCAATTGCGATATCAACAAACATATTGATTTGGACTACTCAAATCGATCTCACGATAAAATAAAACACAATTTCCTCAAACAGAAATAGTTCACAACTCACTCAGGATTAAAGATTGAATCCTCTCATATATAAACTACTTACATACTCAATTCAACTTTCCATCTAGTAATCTTGGATCTTATAAATCTTAAAATGGATATATTAATATACATTCTATTAAATATAAGATATCCAATCCACTAAGACTATGGAAGAAAAACAAATAATATTTTATTCATGATTAAAATTTATAAATTACAGACTTTTTGGGTATTAATCCCCAACATAAACATGATAAGCAAATAACAACCAGAGGAAAGTAAAAATCTTATAAAAAGTTTTCGAAAAGACACAACTTTCAAATCAATCAAATATGCATTACATAGGCCAAGGCTAACTCATATTTCTCTTTCTATGAAATTTGGAGATTGGAACCTTGCAACCCGTGGGGAGGAATCTCAAAATCTTGTTCCTTAAACTCCATATAGTAGTAATGAGTTCCAAATACAAAGGGAATTGAATCAATAAGAAAATGGTGACTGGAAATAAGGTAGCCATATAAAGCAAAGTCACCATCAACTTACTGTTAGACTTAAGAGTGAGAATAATGGTAAGAGAAAAGGTTAACATGGTGGTGGCTATGGAGAAGAAAAGAAGCTGAAATCCGCAAGAGAGTTTCAATGGCAGTGTCTGCATAAAATCTTCCATCTTAAAGGATGAAGTGAGGATCGACAGAAACAAGACGACGGATGAGAGAGACGTTGCCAAGGCTACAATGTCCATGATTGTGAAGGTCAAGAAAATTGGTTCTTTGAGGAGAACGGGAGAGCCTGTTTTGTCGTTTAGGCCTCCTGGCATCGTGTAGGCGGCGGCGAATACTACCGTAGCAACGAGAACGGCGACGGCGGAGCATGACTCGGAGGTTTTCTTCAGCCATTCTTTTGCTTCTTCATGCATTTTCACATGAGTTTGATTGAACAATTCTTGAGCTGTCAAATTCGTTTTGCTGTGGTGCGTTTTGTAGAGGCTGGGTATCACTCTTTCAACCCTCTGTTCCAAACAACACATACATTATTTATTTTAAAAAATAAAAATACTTAGATACTCACCGGTAAGTATGAGTTTGTAGTCATCGTTTTATGTATTGTTTTCCTATTAGATAAAATATACTAATGATAATAAATATATGAACTTCTTTTAATAAATGTCTTACTAATATTTTATCAAATAAAAAAGTGAAACGGGACTGTGAGTACAAATCAATACTCATTAGTTAGTACCAAAGTATTATCCGTTTATAAATCATTACTAAACTGTATATTCTAAAAACGGTTTTAAATTATTGTGTTATATTTTGGACCAACATGGTGGTAAGATTCACATTTATTTGTGCATTCATTACATAGTTCAATAAAAACATGACATAGGCTCATACTCACTAATGCAAAAAAAGTATATTATTCTTACAAATTTTCAAAACTTATGCTATTTAGGATAATACTTGGGTACTCATCAGATAATATTGTTTTTGCCATATGATCCTATATCATGTTTTTATTGAACTATGTAATGAATCCACAAATATATGTGAGTCTTACTACCATATTGGTCCAAAATATGACACGAGTATTTAAAACCTTTTTTAGAATATAGGGTTTAGCAATGATTTATGAACTAAACAAAAAGAAGAGAAGGAAGAGGGGGGGGGAGACTGACTTGAAACCAGTTGAGTTCCTCCTGAAGTTGAAGAGCAGGACCATGTTGAGTTCCTCCACGATAGAATTTAATAATCCCAACATGATGCAAGACAGTAAATTTCAGGTCATCAATCCGGGTAGCGAGCCTCGATATTATAAACTTCTTTTTCTCTAACCAATCAAACATATCACTTTGCCTATGTGCAATCACAATATGCAAAAGGTTTCTCCTTTTAGAAGTGTTGAAATCAACAGCCTGAGGATATGCTTCGATTATCTTCTCAACAATCTCAATAATCCCATTTGAAGCAGCTAAGAGCAATGGCGTTTCATGATGATCATCGTATTCCATGTTTTCTATCCCAGTCGACGGCGTCGGCTGTGTAGTCGACGGCTTCGGCTGTGTAGTCGACGGCGTCGGCTGTGTAGTCGACGGCGTCGGCTGTGTAGTCGACGGTAGCGGCAGCGATGTTTGAGAATCACTTGCAAGGGTATCGTCAGGAACTTTCAAAGTCATATCAATATCATTATTATTGTCGTGGATGGGTTTTTTTGCCGTTCGACTTTTTAGCCATGAAGAATCTATTTCTGCCAGCATCTCGGTGATTATTAGGGCTAATTTATGTCGTTTCTTTGTCTCATAAAGTTCTTTTACTGCTGGCCATCCTTTATAAATATATATATATATATATAGCAGCATTTTAATTTGATTATTAAATATAAAACAAATAGCTCAAAATTATATATAAATTTTATATTTAATACATATAAGAAAAATACCTAAAATAGAATGTAATATGAGATTTAAAATGCATAGATGATTCTTCGTTTCAAATTACATAAATAAAAATTAGCTCAGTTTTTTAACAATATAGATAGAGGCATTTACAAATATCTCAGCCCTAATATATACAAATTTGTTAACCTAAAAAAGTATTTATAAAAAATCTTAAAATTCTAGAGGCGGGTTAGTGTTCATTAGGAAATGCCGTGAATTATCTTATTTTGTGCAAGTATATCATTAAATCATTGAATTTAACATATGAGTTATAGTATAGTCAATGATAGTATATCTTAGTATATCAGTAAGGACCCGTTTGGTAACCATCCCAATTTCTGTTTCTTGTTTCTATTTCTCATTTTTTAAGGAATGGAGTTGTTTGGTAACTATTTCTGTTTCTTGTTTCTCTTTTTTTAGAAACCATTCCTAAAATTGTGTAGAAATTTTAGAAACAACAAATTCTAGTTTCTTGTTTCTCATTCTTGTTTCCAAACTTTTCAACCTATTAATAAATTATTATATTGTCCCATTTTGACTTATAAAATATATTATAAATATCCAAAAATGATATTGATAAAATACTTTTAAATATGTCATTTAAAATTGTAATATTTTCAAAATATTTTCATTTTTGTAAAATGAGAAACAGAAACAAGAAATAGTTACCAAACACATTTCTGTTTCTTTTTTCTTCCAGAAACAAGAAATAAGAAATAGTTACCAAACATGTTTCTGTTTCTCTTTTTTTTAAAATAGGAACAAGAAACAAGAAATAGAAATAAGAAACAAGAAATGGAAACGAGGAATGTTACCAAACGAGCCCTAATTCACCCTAATATACTATCAATGATTGACCATGGTATATTATCACCAATTTACCAGAAGTGACATTTACACTATTTTACGAAATCGAGAGAGTTCTCATTGGAACAATTTGAATTATTGAAAAAAGAAGTTGGAAGCTTTGAGTTTCATCAAATATGAGTTTTAGGTGAGTTCGGGTAAAAAAAATGGTTTTCAGGTGTTTAGTTCTTGCTGAAACAAAAATCTTAGAGTTTGAACTTTCGCCAGAAAACTTCGAATTCTCATAGAATAAAAAGGAAAAACAAGTTGGATGTTTTGGTTTCATCACATCTTAGTTTGGGGATGGATTATTGCTGACAAATCCATAATTTTGTGATGATTTTCAGGTTTGGTTAAATTCTTGTCGGAGATGATGACGACGATATGGTAGAGATGGTGATTGTGGTGGTTGGAAAATCGAAGAGAGAAATAAGAGGTAATTTAAGAAGATGATGATAAATATAAGAACATGAGGATCATTTTAGAATTAAAAATTATTCATTAAATCTCTTTTAATATAGTAACATACGTGTAAATAGTTATAAAGAAGGAGAAATATATATAATAAATCTATTAAAATCTTCTTTAACTATGAATTTTGAGAAAGAAATAAAAAAGGAACTTATGACTCACGAACAATGATAAATCAATAACAATTTGAAAGAACTAAAAACAATATATTTAATTAGTACCTGCCAAGAGAATTGTTATATTTGTTAGAAGAAAACCTAAAACATTTCATTATAATAGATGGGCAGCTAACCAGTTTAAACTATACTCATATTGTCACAATGAGAGGTAATTAAGCCTATCTTAACCATCATAGGACTCATTATTATTATTATTATTTATGAAAAAAGGCTCCCTACTATTTTAAAATTATTATAATAATTATATATATATATATATATATATATATATATATATATATATATATATATATATATATATATATATATATATATATATATATAATGTATAAGAGAAAGTTAGAGAGAAAGTTAGAGAGTAAGAGAGATCAGACCTTCTATGACGATTTTCCATAATAAGCATAAGAAGCAAGATTTGAAATATTGCCCTACCAACCACAAGGATGGAGTCAATGTGAAGTTTTTATAGTCACCATTTTAGTAATTTTGGTACATCGATTTCATATATATATATATAAAGAATTTTTTTAATATTTTATTTTCTCAATATCTCTTTTACTTAAAAATTATTGGTTATTTCATACACTTTTATTTTTAGTAATAAAATAAGAGAGAAATAAATAAGAAATAATGATTATCAAATCATTTCTATTTAAAACAAAAAAAACATTTATATTTTTATTTCTGAAAATGTAAAATAGGAAACTATAACATTACAAATGGTTCTTTTATGTAATTGTTTTTGGTGTAGCTCTTACTCCATTTTCCCTTTTTATTTTTTCCCTAATGCATTTCTTAAAATATCAAGTAATTTATTTTAAAAATAAATATGGGTTTTGGGTTTTGTTTCAAAAAATATATTTTTAAACATTTTTTTTAATATTTATTAGTTTTTTTTTTATTAAAAAATAAAAATGAAAAGAGAAAACTTACAACGATTTGGATTGCAAGCTGTCCGAGGAGGCAGAGGAAGATTAGGCTTAGGTCCAGCTTCTAAATCTTCATCATTGTTTTGTATGTTTTGTACCATGTTGGTAATATTTTCTAATTTATCTTTGCCTGATAATTGTCTTGGTGGAGGTTCTGGAAAACCAAAAATTAAATATGTAATTTGAATGTTAAAACTACTAGTCACGCTCTTTTGCCAGGAAAATATGGGATAAGTCTTTTGCCGTTCCCCTTCCTAATATTTTATAAACGTGTTAAACGTTTTAATCCAAAAATATTGGTTTTTATAATATAAACTTTGTTAAATTCATAAACATTTTCTTTTTTTAGAAGCTTGGTGAAATGTCAATGATGGTCCGAACGTTATGAAAATGTTAGTTTATGTTTTATAAACTTGTTAAACTAATCTAAAATTACAGGTTTTATAATATAAATCTGTTAAACTCACAAATATTTTATTTTATCTTCATTTATTTATATGGATTTTATTGGTTTATATAGATATAAACCATTTACCATGATCTTCTATCATACTTTTTCTTTTCGTCTTCAAAAAATTATTAATTATTTTAGTTTATAAAATGTAAATCTGTTAAACTGTTTGTGACATCCCTTTAATTTTTCAAATTATTGAGATATATAAATAAATGAAATATATTAAATCACCACTACACTCAAAAGTTTAACTCAACGGATAAATGTAAATTTAATTATATATTTCAACATGAAGTTTAGAAATTTGGGTAAATTGACCTCCAAAATCTTGAAATAATGTTTATTGACCTCCATTTTCAAATTAACCTTTTTTGACCCTTTGATGATGTCACTTTGGTATGAAATATCAAAAATACCCTTCACTTTATCTTCTCCAAATTTCCATTCCACTTCTCTCTTTCTAATTTCGAATTAAATCACAATAACTATAATTTCTTATAATAATTTTGATTTTTTCTTCTTCTTTTGAATTCCGGAGGTAGCCACATTTTTTTATTTTATTTTTTTTCTTTCTAATTTTGAATTAAATCACAATAACTCTAATTTTTTATAATAATTTTGAATTTTTTTTTTTCGAATTCCGGAGGTCTATCTCCGGATTCCGGAGCTCCGGAATCGGATTCTGGAGGAGATCTCCGGAATTCGAAGAATTTTTTTTTTCCCGGATTTGGTGGGTTTGTTGAAGATGAAGCTAAAAACATGGGTTCTTCTTCCTCTTATTCTTCTTGTTGTTGTGTTGTTCGGAATCCGGAGGTATGGAATCCATGGATTTCCATGGATTTCGAAGGATTTCCATTTCCGGAAATCGAAGGAGTTTTGAAATTTCGAATCGTCGTGTACCTTTTCGTTGTTAGAGATGAAGAATTAATGGAAGTTGAAGTTGTAAGATGAAGAAGAATCAATGGTTATTAAAGATCAATGGAGATGAAGATCAATGGAAGTTGGAAAGTTGAGGGAGAGTTGGAGAAGAGAGAAGTGGAATGGAAATTTGGAGAAGATAAAGTGAAGGGTATTTAATATTTCATACCAAAGTGACATCATCAAAGGGTCAAAAAAGGTTAATTTGAAAATGAAGATCAATAAACATTATTTCAAGATTTTGGAGGTCAATTTACCCAAATTTCCATGAAGTTTGAAGAAGCTTTAACTGCGATTCAAGAAAGATAAAAAAAAAATAGCAAAAGAAAAAAAGTGTTTCAAAATTGTATTAGGGATGGAAGAAAGAGATTTGTTTTTTTTTTTGCAAAAGTAAATTATTATTTTTTTTTTGCAAAAGAGAGATATTTGTTAGATAACACTTATTTTAAAATTTTCTTTTGTTTCATATTTTCCTTAAATTTTATCACAATTTATGTGATTTCATATTTTTCCTGATAATTCAGTCGATGGTATTTTTAGTCTTTTCACAATGTTTAAATTCACCGATGAGTGGTTTTTTTTACCATTCACATAATTTATTTGGTTGAGTAAACGTAATTGAAATAAATATAAAAAATTAGCCATTCTCATTAATACCCCGATAGTTTTTTTATTCATCGTTGTCTGATGACCCAAATCTGAAAAAATTATTCTTGTAAGTGTCCTTATCATGAAGCACTATGATTATAAAAAATATATATATAATAAAAATCGAATTAAACAAGTTCGGTGACTGGAGAAAAATTTCCCCCCGATTTTTTCATGAGTGTGGACGGGAATATATGCCCTGACGATTGCCCGACCCTGAACCTGAACCTCACCTTCATCCCCGACTCCACATTGATTTTATTTAATATTTTTTAATGTTTAATTTTATTTATTTATAAAAATTATTATTATTTATTTTTATAATTATTTAATTAAGTATATACACTAAAATTGTAATAAAAAAAATTAATATTACGTATTGATGGCTCAAAAATATATATTTTAAACATTTTTAATATTTAGGTTTTTTTATTTATTAAAAGTTATGCTAAAAATGGAAAATATATAAAACTTACGACAATTTGGATTGAGAAGTTTACGAGGAGGAGGATCAGGCTTCCGTCCAAGTTCTAAATCTTCGGGACTGTTTTGTCTCGTATTGGAAATAAATTCTGGTTCATCGTTGTCTAATGACCCAAAATTAGAAAACTTATATTTGTAAATGTCCTCATCGGGAAGCACTGTGAATAATAATAATAATAAAGATTAAATTAGCTTTTCATTTAAAATTATGTGCCAAGAATCATATAGATGTTAACAAAAGGTTAATCTTGCTATTACTTATAATGTTCAAAATTAAAATAGAGGGAAAATTCATTCGCTAGAATAATTTTATTCAATATTTATAAATATAACAGTTTTAAAAAGTATTTACTAATATAACTGTTTTTTAAAAACTATCATTCAAATGAATCAACGAAATCAGTGATAATCTGAAGGTAATAAGTGATATAGTAAATCAGTGATTACCTATGTATGGAATCAGTGATTACTTATGTGAGTATAAGTGATTACCGAACTAGTGATAATTTTATAATATTTTAGGCATGAATTTGAGTTCTTTTATTAATTTTGTAAATAATTTTTTAGGCTGTTATTTTTATAAATATTAAACATTTTTCAGCTATATATGTAAAAACCCCTAAAACAGGTAAGGTTTAAAATTTAAAGTTAGATAATAACCTTAAATTTCAGGTAAGATTGATTTTTCACCATAAATATAATCTGATTTTTTTTTGGGGGGGGGTGGATTTTAACAAACCAAAAGTTATATTTAAAATTTAAAATAAAAATAAATAAGACTCACAATCATAAAGTCGTGAGGTAAACCAGTTTAGTGGAGTTCCACTCTTGAATGCAAGCGGCATGTTTGCTAGCAAATGGAGAGCTGTGTTGCCATCTAGATCTTTCAGTTCTAAAAGCGACTTGTCGAAATCAACTAGCTTTAAAACTACTTCTGCAATCCAATCAAAATAATTAAATTAAAAATTAGTATCTATTTTAATCAATCCAGATTATTTAGGATCCATTTGATAGATGAAATTTTTAGAATGAATATTAATTAAATATTCCATCTAAAAATACTTTAAGACATTAAAATGTGTTTTTGAATAAAATATTTTATCTATGATTTTAACAAAAATATTTATAAATAAGTATTTCACTTAAAATACTTCACTTTGAGTGTTTTTAAATGAAACTCTTCATTCGTATTACTTTTAAAATATTTAAATAAAAACATTTTTTAGGAGAAGTTATACCAAACAGACTTATTTTATTTTGTACTCAAATTAACTAGTTTTTAAAAAAAAAAAAATTGTAATGGTTTTAATATGGTATAAAGAATGTAGAATGGAATGTTCTAAATTCCTCTTCTATTTTATATTACTAATCTACTTAAAATTATGAATATGATTATTAAAAGAAAAACTTATTACCATACGATTATATAAGATTCAAACTTTTAGTTGACACTAAACTTTCATTATTCTAACTCCACTGTTTTATTTTATTTTTAATTCTTGAAAAAGAGAATTGTTTTGTAACCGGTCAGTTTTTTGGTTTAAAAAAAAAAGTTGTTAAAACCAGATTAAGTAATTTTTAAATTAAAAATTTGAGAAATAATTTGATTTTGAAATAGTTATATTTTAAAAAAAATATTAAAAAAAATATATAAAAATTAAAACAGAAAATGAAATTGTTATCAAATGTGACATAAAATTTTGAAATTTTAGAGTTTTTGTCTCTGGACAATGCTTACTTTCAATTTTGATGTGATATGTTTTTATAAGTAAGGAGTCTCCAAGTGATATGTTTCTAATGGAGTTAGAAATATTTGTAAAATATGCTAATGACATCTATATTTTTTAAAACACAATATAAGAGTAAAAATGCAAACATACTCCCTATATATATAGTTTTAAAATTATGTAATATACCCTTTCCATTAACGCTATTAATCTTTTGTAGTCATAACTTCTTTGTTTAAACTTTGATTTTGACGATTCAAGATGTTATAACATCTTCGTTTCAAGATCTATATTATAGTCATTTCAAAAGTTTGAAATCACTAATAAAAGAGTTATGACTTCTACTCAATATATATGAATAGATAAGATATATATTTTTTACTAGAGAGATTACTTTTACCTAGATATAAAAGTTTGATAAAAGTTGAATGATTGAAATTAAGATTTTAAAACTTTATATAATAGTTTAAAAAATAAAATAGATAAATTTTTTAGAAGATAGGTTGAAGTTTTAAAAAAGGATAAAACTTACGTCCTCACGGTGAGTATGAGTCCATACTAACCTTCATACGTGTTATGTTTTTATTGAACGTAATAAATATATATGGGTCATACTACCATATTGATCCAATAAAAACACTACACGGTGAGTAATTGAAAAAAAAAATCAATTAAACAAAAGGAAAGAGAGAGAGAGGGGGAGAGACCAAAGTTGCTGTTTCGAATAGCAGCATGAATGATAGGTGTTCCCCTTACATATTCTTCACGATTAAAATCATCTGTTAAGAATTCCATGATCCAATTAAGTGGGGAGCGAGTGTAGATATCATCACATTCGTCAAGAAAATATCTCACAATCTCCAAATTTCCACATCTTGCTGCTCTGAACAATGGAGTTTCCCCATGAGTATTCTGAGTTAACAAGTCGTTTTTGTTGAATTCAACAAGAAGCTTCGCCGCCGCCAGATTCCCCACCGAAGCAGCTTCATGCAAAGGCGTGTTTTCATACGTGTTTCTAGGAATCACTACTTCTTCTCCATCTTTACTATCTGATATCGCCCAAAGCAATTCTTTTATTGGTTCTTCTCCTCCGCTGTGCACCGCCATATGTATGGCCGTGTCGCCCGTCATCGTCATCGGCAAAACTATATTCTTTACATTTCTCGTATCCATATGAAGAGACACTGATTCTTTCCATTCTTGGTTTATTACTGCTTTGTAAGAGGGCTTCATCCGCTTGTACGAATCCAAATCGGCCATATTCTCTCTCTCTCTCTCACGTTTCAATTTCACTATATCATCTCATCTTCTGAAGAAAACTTATTTATAGAGAACACACATGATGAAAACTTGCCTTGTCATTGAGAGAATTGGTACCTTATGATACACAACGAACCATTTTTGTTTCAGTTCCCTTTGCTTCTGCAAGTAATAAAATTAAATTCTCTATTTTTTTCCACCTTTAATTCCTTATTCCATTGTTCCCGTCTCCCTCGCTTAAAATTAACTCAATTTTACGGGAAATTTCTTTTTCGATAGCAGAATTTCTGTGAAATATTTATAAATATAACATTTTTTTAATACGGTGAATCAATAAAATCAATGACTATTCATATAGTGAATCAGTTGATTACATGTGAAGAAAAACTAGTGACGATTCTATAATATGTTATGCCTGAATTTGGGGGCTTTAATCTATAATTGCAAATAAGTTTTTGGACTACTATTTTTATAAATATTGCATATGATTTTACTATATGCGGGTTTGAGAAAAACAATGGTGTGTAATCATGCACCGTTATTATTGGATAATTTTATAGAATTGAGCTATTTTTCAATTCTCATATATTCATTTTTTTTCAAAAAGACCCCCATGTGGTTACTGCCAAATGCATGAACACTCATGTGGTTTTAAAATGACAAATCATACCTCTATGCTTCCAAACTATTTCATTGAGACCCACCTCGTTCCATGTCATTAATTTTCTTTTAACCATAAATTCTTCATTTGAACTATGATTTGGATGATTCAAGATGTTTTATAATCCTTATTTCGAGCTCTAAGTTATGGTTAGTTTAATATTTCAAAATCGTTAATAAATAATAGAGTTTATTATCATCAAAATACTAGGTATGATTTAAACCAGTAACGCTTTTGATTACTGATGATTTTTATGTTTTGAAGTATCCATAACTTAAACCAGTAACGCTTTTGATCACAATGGATATGATTTGCCATTTTCAAACTACAAAATGTTCATACATTTGACAGAACCATAAGTGTATTTAAAAGATTAAATAAAAACTTAGCTCAAGCGTTTAAGATAATAAGGTTAATGGTAACACCTAAAGTGTTGTAGTTTCTTCATTGAGTAAGGAAAAAAAAGGGGAAAGACGAGCAAATTCCCCACAGTTCCTTTTTGATTCCCTCCATTTTTAACTTTTTCTATTAGAAGCAAAGAATATATATATTAGATAGTTTAGGGGACAAGGAATTTGAACCTTTAAGCTTTGTTGAAGAATTACACTTATATCTTATCACTAAACTAAAGAGATATATGTAAATCTAGTAAAAAAAAAAAAAAAGGGGTAATATTTGTAAAAATATCAACTCTTGTAAAAATCCCTACTCAATTCTAGGAAAATTTCCGGTGGACTGAAATCCAATTCCAGTCCAAATTTCGGGGCCTCATATTTTTTTTCTCATAATAAATATTTGAAACTTAAGAATAACTTGTATTATCTTATAATAAAATTAATGTCTGAATATTACTTGACTATGTGAAGAGAGTGTTGAGATAGAGAAGGTTTGAGATTTTGTGAGAGAGAAAAAATACAAATTAAAAATCCCTAAAACCCAAGTCATACATACCCAATTCGAGAGAAGAGATATGTTTCAAACGTTTTACCACCAATCGCCGCTCTCCGTTGTCGCCGCCGCTGCTGTGAGTGAGAAAAATGGTTTTATAGTAGAGGATAAGAAAAATATTTTTTTAGACATTTCACAAGCAAAATGAAATCATTAGAAGTTCAAAAATGGTTAAAATGAGAACTGAGCTCAATTAACCTTTGCCTATTTTAAATGTCAAATATCTCAAAAAAAACATCTTTTCTTTCATCTCAGCAACTAAATTGGGATAATTGTAAATCACCTCTATAATTTACGTAATTTGTAAATCTACAACACCTACGTAGTCTAAAAATGATTTTAATTCCGATATAAATTGTAAAGTTGTAAATCACACCATTTTAATGGTTATTCTGTTTATTCTACATTGATCTACTATATGTTCATATTCTATTACAAATAATTGAAAATGTTTGACAAATGAGAGACTCATGTAGAATATGTTATTATTAACAAAGTGTAATATCCAAATTTCACACTCATTTATTAATTTAAAAAAAAATAAAATACACCACGACAACCGTGATCTGTTATATAATGTCCGTCAAATCCGTTTTCCACAACACACGACAATTCCGCGACAAAAGGACGCGACCACAATTTAAAACCATGTGGACAACTGCTTAAATTACTGATATATAAAATCCCTATTTGTACAATGATGGTTTATGCATTTTCCCTCAACAAGAAGGGAAATAAATAGTAAAAAAAAAATCTCTCTTCAAATCAATCAAATACAAATATAGAAATCCCAAGGCAAAATCAATCTCTCTTTCTAAGAAATTTGGAGGTTGGAACCGTAAAAAATGGGGTAATGAAACCCGTGGGAAGGAATCTCAACTTTATCCCTATAACTGAATATATTAGTTACAAGTTCAACATACAAAGGCAATTGAATAATTATAAACATGGTCACTGGAAAAAACGTAGCCATATAAAACAATGTCACCGTTCGCTTATTCTCAGACTTAACTGTCAGCACAATCGTCAAAGCGAAAGCAAACATTGTCGTGGCGACGGAGAAGAAGAGAAGCTGAAACCTGAAAGAGAGTTTCAATGGCAGTGTCTCTGCAGAAAATCTTACATCTTGAAGGATAAAGTGAGGATCGATAGAAACAATACGAAGGATGAGAGAGATGTGGTCAATGCTACTATGTACATGACTGTGAAGGTCAAGAAAATTGGTTCTTTGAGGAGAACTGGAGAGCCGGTTTTGTCGTTTAGGCCTCCCGGCACGGTGTAGGCCGCAGCGAATACGACGGTGGCGACGAGAACGGCAACGGCGGAGCAAGACTCGGAGGTTTTCTTTAGCCATTCTTTGGCTTCACCAAGCATTTGTCTATGAGTTTTTTTGGAAGAATTCTCGAGCTGTCCATTTCTTTTTGCCGTGGTGCATGGTGTAGAGCGTGGGGATCGCATTTTCTACACGCTGATCCAATACATGGTGTCACAACGTGTTTTACGACGCGGAGCGGCTGACATCCTCTTTTGAGAAAAAAGGAGTTTAGAGTCGCCACCAACCATTATTGGGTGTGATTGGTCAAAAAAGGGTCTGCGAAAACAAAATTTGGTTCGAGAGGCGATTGTGTGTAGGGAAGGTGTTAGCACCCTACAACACCTGTTAAAAAACAGTTACCACATTTTATCTGATATTATCCTAAAACTAAAAAATGGTCCTTTATTTTATTTAAGAAAATTGTTAGTTTTATTTTTAGAAAACAAATGCCCCATTTTATTTCTCTTAACTTAAAAAATGAAGTAAGAATTGAAATTGGAATGAGTGGGGTTATTTGCCATTTATTGAACAAAATTGGAATTGGAAAATTCCACCGTAAGAAATTGAGAATTTTACTTCTCAAAATCCATCATCGGATTGTATTTATGTTTTAAAATAATTTTTTTGCCTTAATTTTGAAATTCTATTATTTAAAAAAAATTGATTTTGTATTGTTTTTTTCAAAAGAAGAAAAAAACCTACGTTTTTTTATTGTTTTTTTTAAGCTTTTTAATTTTTTTTTATTTTTAAAACTAACTCCAGAGAAAAAAATCTTTTTTATTTTTTCAACAAACTTGATTTAAAACCATTTTTTTTATCTGTTAACTTAAATGACAGATTTTTATTTTTTAATATTTTCATAAATCCATTTTAAATATATTTTAAAATAAATCATCTTCTTTCAAATGAATTAATTTTAAAATAATGTTTTCAATTTTATTATTTCAAAGAAAGAAAGAAATGCATGAGAAATAAAATTATCATATAAAAAAAACATAAAAATGCATGACAATTTTATTACATACATTATGATGATTATGTCAATTTTAATTTAAAGATGCATGAACCCAGTGACAAATTTACTATAAGTATCACATTTTAAAATGCATTTATTACATTTTATTTTAACAATTAAAATGCAAAATTATGATAATTTAATCAAATGGCCTAAAATTAAATGATGTATGTGCATTTTAATAATACTAAAAATTATTAAAAAAAAACCATATAAAATATATGAATAAGGAGATGAAGAAATCTACTCACATGTTGACTTCACATAGTGAAAGGTTAAGCAATGTATGGCTTGTGAATTTTTATGGGTAAGCTAATGATGATGAGAATTTTTATTGGGTTAGAAAATGGTAAGAGAAATATATGATGAAAGTGGGAGAAATAAATGAACAAATATTTGGATAATTTTGTAGTTCACGTAGGAAGTGATGAGGGGAGAGAGAGTGATAGCTTCTCAGATTTTTCTTCATCAATTGTGTCCTATTTATAGTTAAAAAAATGAATCCAAAATGGATTTGAAAAAAATTAAAATCAAATCTAAATCTTTTTAAATTAGTTAAATTTAGATTTAGAATTAGAATTTAATCAGATTCAAATCTCAATTTATTTGATTTAAAAGAATTAAAATTAGATTTAAAAAATTGAAACCAAAATTTATTAATTAAATTAACATAATTAAATTTAAATTAAGAAATCGAAATCAAATCTTAACTCAAGTTAATTAAATTAAAATAATTAATTTTAAATTTGGAGGTGGAATTAAATTTTAATTAATTAAATTAACATGATTAAACTTAGATTTAGATTATAAAATTAAACCTTAATTTAATCAAATTAAATGAATTAATTTAAATTTAGAGTCAAAAATGAAAATATTGATTTTTCCTTTAATTTAAAAATAAATTAAATAAAGATTCAAAGCTAAAATCAAATCTCTTATTAACTAACTTTTAAATCAATTTTTTTAGAAAATCTCAAAATCAAAATGACACTGACTTCTCTCAAATCCCTATTTAATTCAAAACATCTAATTTTCTTTAATAAAAAAAATAAATTAAATAAAAGATTCAAAATAATATTAAATCCTTAATTTAATAATTTTTTTAAAATATGTATTAAACTCTATTTTTTTAAACACGTTTTTTTGTATTTTTTCAAATTTATCTATTTTTTTGTATTTTTCATTAAATTAATTTTTAAAAATAAAATTAGGCCGGACGAAATGTGGTGTCTACAGCTTTCCCCTCTTTGTCCTTCTTTGAAAGATTGAAAAGTTGGACAAATGAATAGATAAAGTATTTTGTTGGCAAAAGATTTTATTTTTAAAAATGAAAGAAGACCTATTTTAACATAGGCTTCGATTCAAATTGATAGGAAAAATGGAATGTGACGAATCTAGCTTGACTAGTATTCGATCAAGACCAAATAAAAGCAATTCGAAATAAAGCAAAATGCTACAAATCTTGCTCACAGATTTAGACCTCTAATGGGTGGACCAGCATTCGGGTTTGATTTGACGTAAAGAGTAAAGGAAAATGGACCTGGCTCACAGGCTTCGATCTCTAACCGGTGGACCGGCGTTAGGATTCGATTTAACCAAAAGAGTAAAATAAAATGGACCTGGCTACAGGCTTCGACCTTTAACGGGTGGACCGGCGTTAGGGTTGAATTTAACCAAAAGAGTAAAAGAAATGGACCTGGCTCACAGGCTTCGACCTCTAACGGGTGGACCGGCGTTAGGATTCGATTTAACAAAAAGATAAAGGTAAATGGACCTGGCTCACAGGCTTCGACCTCTAACGGGTGGACCGGCGTTAGGATTCGATTTAACCAAAAGATAAAGGAAAATGGACCTGGCTCACAGGCTTCAACCTCTAACGGGTGGACCGGCGTTAGGATTCGATTTAACCAAAAGATAAAGGAAAATGGACCTGGCTCACAAGCTTCGACCTCTAACGGGTGGACCGGCGTTAGGATTCGATTTAACCAAAAGATAAAAGGAAAATGGACTTGGCTCACAGACTTCGACCTCTAACGGGTGGACCGGCATTAGGACTCGATTTAACCAAAAGATAAAGGAAAATGGACCTGGCTCACAGGTCTCTATTGAGATTAAACTACAGTAGAAAAGGGAGAACCCATTAAATTTTGTGAGAAATATAATTTCTCAAAATTTAGATGACTAGGTTTGCCCCAGTCTCAAGATAAAAAAGTCATGATTGTATGATAGTGAAATGACAAATTATTTTAGCATTTAGAAATGCAAAGTATGAAACTTGTTGATGCATGATTTCCAATTTATTAATGAATGCATGATAGTGCAAAGACAAAGCTTGAACACAAGATAACTCTGGTTGCCCCAGTCCTAAAGTATGAAATGTGATGGAACAATCACACAATTTATAACAATTTCAAACCCATGCATAAGGATTTTATTAAACATCAAGAGAATATTGAAGTTGATGAATGCATGATGCTTTTTTTTAATTCATCAACAGATACACGATAGTATGAAGACAAAAGCTACAACTCAAACGACTGGGTTTGCCCCAGTCATAATGCATGAAGCGTGATGCAACAATCACACAATTCATGTTAAGACTTTCAAAACCATGCATGAAAACTTCAAAATGATATTGAAGTCAATGAGAATGAATGCATGATGCATTTTTTTACTTTCAACAAATGTCGAAAAAAAAGTTTAATGTGATAATTGATTTGCTTGAAATGCATGGTTTTTTTAATTAGACTTCAGAAGAATATTGAAGAAAGTACAATGTAGACAAACATTAATCTGCATGAAATGCATGATGCCCCTTTTTTGAAAGCTTTAAAGATATTGAAGATAATGAGATATGAAAGCATGCATGATGCATTTTTTATGGATATTTTTTATTACGATCTTCAAAGGATATTGAAGACAATGAGATATGAAAACTCGAGGGTATTGAGTTTAATGTAATGTGATGCATGATGCATTTTTTTAAAAAAGCTTCAAAGAATATTGAAGGCATTGAATATGAGAACTCAGCGATATTTTAATGATGCATGATGAATGCTTGATGAATTATTTTACTAAGATCTTCAAAAGATATTGAAGACAATGAGATGAATGCATGACGCATTTTTTTATTATGAAATTAATATTTTTTTCATGAAATTCATGTTGTCTTTATGATGTAAATTGACCCATGAGATGATGTAAGCATAAATGTAGTCATTGTGAATTTTTTAAGTTGGATACTTGCAAAACTCAATTATGATTTGAAAATGTGCATGAACTTTACAGAATTATTATGCAGAGTTTTCACTATAAGAATTTTGGGTTTAGGTGACGGTAGTCAAAAGAAAGGGTTACGCTAGTAAAAAAAATCACGGATGAACAGTAAAATGAAAAATAAAAAGCGTCACCCATTCCCATATCTCACGCTCACGGATGAAGACTTAGGAACAAAAAAAAAAACTCAAATCGTGAGCGCTCTCTCGTTCTCACTCTCCCGTTCTCAGTTGCTCTATCTCGCTCTCTCATTCTCATCTCGTTCTCACATCAGAAGCTCACGATGAAATAGAGGTTTGTCTGCTCATACCCTAATTTCTGAAGTCGAAGGGTAATATGCTCATGCCCTAATTTCATAAGACAAAGTTATGAGGTTCGTCTTCTTTTCTCACGATGAAATAGCCCTAATTTGTGAGGGAACTGATCGAAATGCTCTCGTAAATTCTCTTTAATCTTAAACATCAAATAATCTCCTTTTCTTTTCCAATTTAGTCTGTCTTCCCTTTGAAGGTTCAATTTCTGCCATTTCTCAATTAATCTTTTTTCTCTTTTGGCTACTTAATTTCGTAATTAGGGTGTAATTTCTCCATCATATTTCATCTCTGTTTTTTCAAGCTTGAAATGTATGAGGTTAGAATCAGCCTTAGATTTTATATGAATTGTTGTTTTTTTTCTTACTGAATTTAATTGAATTTGATTTCAGGTAAGTTTTGAAATAATGGTTTCCATAATTTCAATGGATTTGAAGGCAGTTCACTGATATCATTTTTCTGGATTATGTTACGTCATTTTGCAGAGAACGAATCGATGGTATATTACTTTTCAATTTTACATTCTTGATTTCATAATTAAGTAACAATATGATTGATTCTTGTTTAAACGAAATCGAAAAAATTCTTTCTTGCATTTTTTTTCCTATGGAGTTGTGATTTTAGTTCAAGAAAGTAATGTTGTTAATCTTTTTCATCCATTTTCTTGAAATTTAGGAAAATAAGTTACTAAGCTGATTCAGAGCCGTGGATATGTTACCGTCATGGAATATTGTGTGAATTTTGATGTTGCTTTCTCAGGCTACATCTAAGAAAGTTATTACAAGAGAAGAGTGGGAGAAGAAGCTTAATGATGTAAAGATTAGGAAAGAAGATATAAAAAAAAATTGGTAATGAATTTCCTTGTCACTGAGGGTTATGTTGATGCAGTTGAGAAATTTCGGACGGAGTCTGGCACTGAGCGTATCCATTTAGTTAGTTTATGAATCGATTAGTTTATGAATTTTCTTGTCTCTGAGGGATAGACCGACGATCTTGGTTTTTTATGAAGTTAGGGAGTCCCGAGATTCTTATTCTTTGACGGACATGTTGTTAATTTTGCTTTACAATAATGACTTCAAATTTCTTCCAGGTATTTCCTTGGATGCACTTGAAACGAAAAATCAATCTCTTCATTTTCAATTTATCACTCTAAGATTTTCTACATGATTTTATCTTATTTTTCATTTCTTGTGTATTTTTCCTTCTCAATTATATCACTCAAAGGTGATTAATGCTTTCGCTTTTCTGTTCTGATGGTAAATCCTCATTTCAGTTTTCAATATTTGTATATAAAAAATTATTTTTTATTTCTTTACTCTTTTTTTGAAGCAATCATGGAGGATGAAGTTCAAAATAATGTAAGGGATGAAATTACAGAAGTCTTGGACCTGCTGTTGGTATTGTTATTCCTTCTTTTATCTTATGTTTGGAATTTGCTCGGGAGATTCTTAGTTTTTCCTTCAGTCTGTAATTTAGGATTGGTGCCTTATAATGTGAATTAGAAATGTTACTAATATATTACGAATATCAATTTTATAGATTTTGTCGTTTGATCCTACTAAAAAGATGAAGAAAGTTGTATTCCAGGAATTTGTTGATGACTCTGAGGACAAATTGGCAAAGAAAACTGAAAGTTTATAAGGTTTCTGAGTTAATTTCACACCTCTTAGTGGTGGAATGATTTTGTTTTTAAATGTATGCATGTAGGTGTGTGTACATAAATGGATTGATTTCATTTTCAGTTTGTGTTCTTATTCTCAAGGTTAGTTCTCATTTAAATTAGTTTAATGTTTGTAGGGAAGGGCAAGTTCTTATATCAACTTGGTTTGGTTATATTTGACGGGTGGCTTTGTTTTTATTGTATTTATGCCCTTTATATTTACTAGAATAACCGTTGATAAATCTAGGTGCTTCAATTTACTCCTTTTGAGATTCAAGACATCTTAGGCATAATTTTATATTTTTAACACTTTTATTGTTCTAATTGTTCAATGATTAAATATCTATAACCTTTCCTTGTTTGTTTTAGTTGAGGAGGTAGGCTAAGTTTTCTAAATTTTTGAAGCAATGGTTGTTAGATCCTTCTTGCTTCTTTTTATAGTCTCTTCCTGTTATTTTGGTTTATACTTGATTGTGATTACTAATTAATTCTCTAAAATCAATGTGTTTTCTTTCTTCTGTAGTTTGATTCAGTGTTGTTTAATTCACTTAGAAGACTTGAATTGATGGCTCTATCAATGGATATTCTTAAGGTATTTTGAATTTTTGTTTGCTCCCCTTTACCATGAATTTGAGATTGGCAGGGATGGTAATGGCCTAAAAAAAGCATAAATCAAACCACATCCACCATCCTGCATGAGATCTTATCAAATACTAAATTTTTTCTTCTTAGTATTATGGAATATAAATGTTAAGTGATGATAGCCAAAATTAAAGTCAATATGTTTTACAATTTCAATAAGGTTCTTGCAATTTGTTTTTTGGATTTTGTCTTTAGAAAATTGATATGTAAAGTTTCATTAATATATTTTTTATTTGATCTTGTTTCTTTTAGAGAGAAGATTTTATCTTTAGACACTTGATCTGCTTAATAGTCTAAGTCTAAATTTCCCATTTATATTATTTTAACACACAATTGTACTTTTTTTCCTTGGCTTTCTAGAAAATATAATAGCTGTATTGGTGGGTTCAGGGTGTAATTTTTGCCTATTTACATAAAATTACTTTGTATGCCCCAATTTATCCTTAATTCATTGCATTATTTTTGTCTCAATCGTGAGTTTGAATCTTCTAAACTTTTGAACTGAATCAATGTAGAGTACAGAGCACTCTTGAAATTTTTTTGTCTTATGAATACAGTGGAAGAGATGTTAATTGGATTATGTAGTTGCTTGTAGTAAGAGTAATTTGCTTTCACTTGTTTATGCCTTGGTAATGATATTTATAAGTGATATGCAGCTCCACTCTTCCCCAAGTGCTACGAAATTTGCTGATAAGCTAGCAAGTTTCGTGGCTAAACATGGAAGGCAATTTGAGGTTGTTACTCGCTAAAAAAGTTCCTGGAGATACAAGCTTCTAAGGCTTTGATTGGTATGCAGCTCCTTTCAAGAAAGTTCTTGTTGTATTTTAAATTTTCTATGTATTGCTCTTTCACTCATTCTTTTTTTTGATTTTAAGCTTCTAAGGCTTTGATTGGTATTGTTTATTGACCCCTCAAATTTTATATTTTAACATTTTTAACTCTATTTGGTTAAATTGTTAATTTGGTTAATACAAGCTTTCCATTTGGTATTGATTTTAAGAACCAACACTTACAGCTTTTTTAATAATCCATTTCTCAATCAATTTTTTTTTGCTGAATTTATTGGTTTCTTTACTCAAGGATCCTTGAAAAACTTATCGAACTAGTACTCAACACTTATCATTTCATGTCTAAATTTAATTGAATAGCACAAATAAAAGTTATCTTTTTCTTTTGAAGTTGATGAAGCTGGTGAAGCATTATCAAAATGTCTATTATGGTTTCAAGGATCCTTGGATACTTTTGGGTAAAGTTAGATGAAATAATATTACTTTCTTTTAAATTAATTTTCTAAATAAGGACATCTTTTCCTTTTGTTTCTTAGTTCTTTTATAATTTTTATAAAGAGAAATGTATAATTCTTATCTATTAAGTATCTTCTTTCTTCAGTTTTCATTGTTTTTTATTGCACCATTAAATATATTTTTTGAAAATAGTGAAACCACTTTTGAACTTTAAGACTTACTAATTCTTGGTCACCTTATTCAGTTTGAGAAAGTATTGAAGTTTGTCTCAGCTGCTGAGAGTGAAGGAGCAAAGATTCTATTTGGTGGAGTTCCCCATAAGGTATAATACTTCATTTATGCATCGTTTTTCTTGTTTGTTTATATTTTTTGGAACTGATGAAAATTTATTTGACTAAGTTTTAGCTCTTAAAGAAGGGCTATTTCATGTTCTCTCTCGATTTTATAGATTAATAAAGAACAACGTTCTCTCTATATTTCGCAAGTCTCTTTATAGTTGATTTGTGAATCATGCTTGCCCTTTGGTCTGGTTTTCCAATGGTTTCCTTTCATCTTGTTACTTAGCATTTTTTGTGATATTTTGTTTATCTTCTTTAACAAGCCCATTGAGAAATTAAGTAACTATTCTGTATGTGCACACTCACTGTGGTGTGGTTGTATTTGAAATTTTATTTAATTAACTTCAAGTAAAGTTGTTTGCAAAAATTGTATAAAGAATAGCTAAAGATTCAAAGACTCTAGTACATAATATTTTCTTTTTAATTTTATCTTAATGACGATGTGTTTGTTTAGTTCACTCTGCCTTTGCTTTTGATTAATGCTTTCCTCATGTTTACTGAAATTTCATTGGCGTTGACGAATCTTTAGCTAAACGGTGGTGAGAAGCAACGTGTGGCTTTAGCTCGAGCATTCTTGAAAGCACCTCCTATTCTGTAAGCACTTGGCCATACTCAAAATTGTAATTAGTTCTTATTGATGCTGATATGCTGTTATTTCTCAGTGTTAATGTGTGTTCACATTCATAATTATTTAGCCTTTCTTTACATAGTTGCATGCACAGTTTATGTTTATGCTGCAGGATATTGCTTATGTAGTTTTTTTTGTTTATGGACATTGAGCAATTCTGTTAAAAGTTTTATATGTATTTGGTTGCATCTTTCTTATTAGTTTTGTTTTGCAATCTCTCCTTAATCTCTTCGATGAAAGTCTTATCTGTAAAGAAAACCACTTTTACCTCGTTTTAGATATTTCATTGGTGAGTGACTCTATAACTCGTCATTTTTTTTCATTGTTTTATAAAATTTGAGTAAGTGGCAGAGTGGAGAACATTTTGGTGTTCTAAATATCCTTGTTGCCAAGAGAGTTCTTTCACGGTTTTTCCTTTGCTACTTGCTAGTTGCAATCGGAGTGAAACATATCAATTCTTCAGCCTTTTTAGACAATATATTTGTATGCATCGACGACAACTTAAGCATTGTCAGTGATGATAATTTGCTTGCAGGCTAATTGAGGAGTGCTGGAACAAGAAGCCATCTAAGAGACCAACATTCAGGCAGATAATAACGCAGCTGAAATTCATTTACAACAGATTTGGTCATAAGAGGTGCTGGAAGGTCGCTCATTTGTTTGCAGATAATAACCTTGAGTAGCTTGCTTGTTTGCAAATCAAACAAGGATTCTGAGTTCATGATGTGAAATTATTAAGGTCATTTTAGGCTCAATCTATATGTAACTGATTTTTGTTTTGCTAATTTTGTAACTTTTTTTCCCTCTATGTATGCTAAAATATCATCTCATTGTGAGATTAATCTTTTCAGTTCTACTTTTTCCTTTCAAATATGCTAATTTAACTTTTAATAGTAGTTTGGGAAGCATGGCATATGTGTTTGAGTAGTCCTCCCGTTAACTATTTTCTTTTGATTTTTAATAGTATTTTTTTTTTCTAACACAGGTTACAGCTAGCTGATTGGAGTGATAAACAGAGGTTATTTTCAAAATCCAATCACTTTCCTTTACCAATTTTTTCAACTTTTTTTATTGGCCATGAAAGCAAAACTTCCTCCATTCCCCGCCCCCCATAATTATCTCTTAAACATTCATGTCTAGTTCTGTTTTGCACTGTGATCAATTAATATTTAAGACTCAGGGTATTGGTTGGGTGATTAAGTAATGTGAAGAGTTTGGGAAATGTTTATCTGTGGAATTCATTGAAAATATTTGATATGAATGATATATTGCAAGGAATCAAATTTTTAAGTTCCCCAAGTTTCATGCACTTTCCTTTTATTTAAAAGGAGAATATATTTTTGTTCCAAATCTAATTATATTCTCAGATATGCACTAAGTTTTCATGGAGTGGTCTCTAAGTCTTGTTAATTAGATTGACATGGAAATTTCTCTTGTTTTTGGAACCTCTCATGTAATTTTGCTTGACAATGGACACGCCTTGCTTGTGCTTGAAACTTGAAATATAGTGAATCAGAGCACTATGCTTAAGTTATACTTTTTCAGAAGCCCCTTTTGTTGGTTTATTTTGTGTTTATTATGAAGGCTTTTCGGTTGTTTGATCAATCAAGCAAGCCGCATCAAGTTGGAGTGGAGAAGGCTCTTTTTATTTACTTCAAGTTCTGCACCATATGATCACTATGATAATGGACATGTGAAGAGGTGTGTATCAGTGTCTCTTATTTTACAACTAACGCAGATTTTTTGTCAATGGCCTTTATTTTTTCATTGAATGTTGTTCAACATATGCCTTTAACTTTTCCCTTCCAGATTGTGTAATTTAAATGGAGGCCTATTGTTTATCAGTTCTTCCTTTTATTCATGGATATAAGACAGTCTAGTTGTGCAATCGGGAAGAGCCCTTGGACAAATGTCCCCCTTAAAGCAGAAGCTGCCGTTGACGTCTTCAATTATATGAAGAATCAGGACTAGTTTTCTATTAGCAATTCTTGTTTTATTGTCCAAGTATAATGTAATTTAATTTTTTGTTTAAAAATATTGTAATTTATGTAGTCATTTAGTGATATTTTAATTTTTATTGTAACATTTAGTTAAATTTGATAGGTGTAATAAATGGTATTATTTAAAATCAATTAATTAAAAAAATATTTTTTTTCTCAAAATTTAGACCATAGGTGACGGGTAAAACGGGTCACCCATTGGAATAGGTGACGGCAAAAGGATGTCACCCATTGGAATAGGTGACGCCAAAAGGATGTCACCCATTGGAATAGGTGACCTGTTTTACCCGTCACCTATTGGAATAGGTGACCTGTTTTACCCGTCACCTATTGGAATAGGTGACACGTTTTACCCGTAACCTGAATAGGTGACGGTTTTTTTTGCCCTTCACCTATTTAAATAGGTGACACTGCCATAGGTGACGGTCAAAAAACCGTCACCTATTCGAATAGGTGACGCCAAAAGGATGTCACCTATTCCCGAAATTCTTATAGTGTTTACCCTAATATTGAGAAAATTTATGAGACACATGTATAAATGACACGGAAGACGACACATGAAAAATGCATGAGATGCATGTCTGATTTTATTTTTATATTTTTACTCTCATAAATGTCATGGAAAATGACCTATGATAAATGCACGATATGCATGTTTGAAATTTTTATTCAACCAAAATGAAATGATGAATGACCTATCATGTTTTCTCATTATTAAGAAATGCATATGATTTATATTTTCATTTGGAAAACGACATGACAATCAACTTATGAGATTTGCCTATTATTGAGAAATGCATGAAATGCAATTGTATGTTAGGAAAAAACGGGCCTCCACAACTCCACATTGGTATGATATTGTCCACTTTGGGCCTAGGCCCGCATGGCTTTGCTTTTGGTTTCACCCAAAAGGCCTCATACCAATGGAGGTGTACCCTTCCCCTTATATTCCCATGATCATCCCCTTTTCTAACCGATGTGGGATTTTGTTCGCCCTCAACAATCCTCCCCTCGAACAAATATCCACCGAGCCTCCCCTCCATCACTCCACTCTATCCAGGTCACCCCGCCTGTCAGATAGAGCCCACCACGGATCGGGTCTCAGAGGCTCCTCACTTTGTTCGGCACCTAAGGATTCCACCCACCTCGTTAGGGTCGGGGCATGGCTCTGATACCACTTGTAACGACCCGGATTTGCTCTTAAGATTAACGACTGTCCCCACAAACTAACACGAGTCCTTTCAGCATGTTTTGTCCTCACTCACACGCATCCTGACATAAGCAGGAGGTCACCCAACCTAGGATTGCTCCAACTCAAGCACGCTTAACTATGGAGTTCCTTAGGATTGAGCCACCGAAAAGGAAGGTTAACCTTGTTAGTATAGGTAGTACCTATTAATCTTATTAAGCTCTCCTCAACTGTACCGTCCCATACCAGTACAACCTTATAATCCCTCTCATTCGGATGTGGAGTCGGTTCATCCATGTGGCCCTTCGCCTAGAAGCCTGCCAAGAGCCGCTCCTTGTCCGTGCCTACTAATTGCACCGGCGATCACTCCCCGCCCTCATAGGGTCCGGCTGTCACATGACGACCCGCGAACGCGTTTACGAATCGGGGGCGGGGCGGTCCTCTTCGGCCGTCGCGCCCATCGTGTAGGTGGGGAGCGTGCGTGCACGCCCCTCCCCGACGCTGCAAACACATGTGACAGCCGGACCCTATGAGGGCGGGGAGTGATCGCCGGTGCAATTAGTAGGCACGGACAAGGAGCGGCTCTTGGCAGGCTTCTAGGCGAAGGGCCACATGGATGAACCGACTCCACATCCGAATGAGAGGGATTATGAGGTTGTACTGGTATGGGACGGTACAGTTGAGGAGAGCTTAATAAGATTAATAGGTACTACCTATACTAACAAGGTTAACCTTCCTTTTCGGTGGCTCAATCCTAAGGAACTCCATAGTTAAGCGTGCTTGAGTTGGAGCAATCCTAGGTTGGGTGACCTCCTGCTTATGTCAGGATGCGTGTGAGTGAGGACAAAACATGCTGAAAGGACTCGTGTTAGTTTGTGGGGACAGTCGTTAATCTTAAGAGCAAATCCGGGTCGTTACAGCAATTGATTTGAAAATGATATGCGAAACAACCTATGATATTTGCTCTCTTATTGATAGATGCATGAAATGCAATTTTTTTAATTTTTGAAAATGAGATTTGAAATCTAATACATTATTTGAGAAAATGCATGATTTTTAATGAGATGACAAATATCATATGGGGTTTGCCCATTATCAAGAAAATGTATAAATTCATTTATTTTATTCCTTGAAATGATGAAAGGATGCGTATGTGACGTCTAACAATGTGACATGAGTAAAGATGTATAATTCTATATGACTGGAAACACCAGTAACTATGTGAAACGTGTATGAGAATCGCTATGTTGATGAATTTTTTATCTCATTTTTTCAAAGTTGATTGGCTCAAAACTTTCCCTAATTGAGATGCATGATTTTCATAACTGCAAGTTTATTGAAAAAAGACGAGTATGAATTAACAATTGTGACACCAATGCATGAATGAAGATATTGACTTATCTAATGCTTGTGATGTGTTTTTTTTTTAGTTGAATGACTTAAGGTTTGCTCAATGCATGATCTTTTACAACTACAACCTTATTGTGAATGAGACACAAATATGGATTTTCATGGTGTAGACTAATGCAACATGACCAAAATGCATGAACGAAGATAGTGAAATATGCATGACTTTTCTACATGTCTTTTTCATTTTTTTTTTGAAGCTAAAAAGCAAAATGATTTTTCTTTTAATGATTTTGGATCAAGATAAAGGATAAATAAAGACTAACCATTGAGTATCATTCAAGAAAGCTTCTATAAAAGGGCTATCATTCAAGAAGAAGATCTCACATGTAAGCTTGACAAGGCCCTTAGATAGGCCTTTGAGAAATTTGGCAAGACACTTGGATTGGCCATTGAGAATTTTGACAATGCATATGGACTGGCCTTTTGGGGAAGCTTTAGAAGATGTGTCTTTGATTAGATTGAGGATTTTTATAAAGAAACCTGGATTGGTCATTGAGAATATTGACAAGACATATGGACTGGCCTTTTGGGAAGCTTGGAAAGGTGTGCTTCAAGATATGAGAAATATAAAATCAATCGAGATTATCCCATTGCGGAATAAATTTATCATTTTCACCTTTTAGTTATATAATGCAACCAATTTTATTTTACCCCAGTGATGATTTATCCTTATTCCAATAAAATATTGATTATTAAATCTCAAGAATCTGATGCAGTTGACTTTATTGCTTCAATCTTCTGGCTTTACTCCAGTATGATAATAATGTTGCATTTTTAGTCCCAATATTTGGAATGAGAGACCCAGGCCTCATCACAGAAAATTCAAAATTTATGGAAAATATGAAACATCAAGCAATGTTAACCAATTCATTGTAAAATCAGTTTTACTCCATTTATGGTCCAATGCACGTGTGTGTGTGATCAGTCCTTCCTATTTTGCTATTTTTTAACTCAGCACTAATTATGCAAGATGGAAATTCACTTGGCCTCTTATAACTCTGAATTTTGCCTTCAAATTACCTTCACTCGAGCTAGGTAATGATACACTAGGATCGTTAGGACTTGAGAAAAATGACCCATGAACTTTTTCAATTTTTTTTACAGTAGC
Organism: Gynostemma pentaphyllum; assembly: GCA_028015215.1. NCBI lineage: Eukaryota > Viridiplantae > Streptophyta > Magnoliopsida > Cucurbitales > Cucurbitaceae > Gynostemma > Gynostemma pentaphyllum. The sequence continues at coordinate 34,675,404 of CM051346.1, read as the reverse complement.
TTTCACACACCTATTGCAGGGGCACCATACCCATGGTAGTTCGTCCTTTGACTATTTGTGATAGGCAAACTCAGATTACTCAAAAGCGGCCCTAACTGATCACAATAGTGGTAGCTCTTTCTGTCTCAAATTATTTTTCTACACATCCATTATCAAGACTTTTACCCGAAGGCGGTCTTAGCAGATCGCAATGGAGGCAGTGTTTTTCATTCAATTTTTTTCAATTTTTTTTTTAAAACTCAAAACTCCACCCGATCTTCCTCAAATTAAATATGCAAAGAGGGATTTCTCATTGTAAAACATGCCTAAGTCATCTCTTAAGTGGAGCATTACCCAACTCTTGCTTTAGATAACTATCTAGCATATCAAAGAGTCTTTACAAATCAAATGGGCTCCACATTCACATAAATGGCTATAAACCTCCAAATAACAACACAAGTTGGACTGTGTGCCCAAGAATGTGTAAAGAACCATAAACAAAGCAAAACAAATTTTAAGCCAAATTAGAAAACATACGAATATTTCACATTTTTCAAAAACCAGAAATTTCTTATGGTTCTATCATTGGCCAATGAGGATCATGATTTCATTAAAACTTAAACATCTTCAACATTGAGAAAGTTCAAATATTGCAAAGTCAATCACCTATTTTTTGTTTTTTTGCCTTTTTTATGTGCTTGCTTAAAAACCAATATGTGGAATTCATATGAAATTTAGGCTCATAAAATTCATATGCGGTCCAATGATTCAACATTATTGTTACTTTCAAGTTCTCTAAAAAAAAGCACATGAGCTCGAGATTTGTCTAAGGAGATTGGCTTTGACAGCCTCAAATTTATTGATGGAAGGAAATTAGGCAAACAAAAGTTTTCTTCTGAACAAAAATTTTCCTTGATGATTTTTTAGCACATTTTACTCATTATTCACATTATTTACCCTTGATTTTGATCCATTTATTTAAGAGCGATGGATGTAGATGAATTAGTCTAATTTACAAGTAAATTCATGATTTTTTAAATGCATGATATGCTCACCTAAAACTTGGTGTGTGACACAAACTTTATGCCTATTTGACTACCTACATGGTTTCAAAAGAAATGCATGAAAAATGCTATTGGATGCAAATGCAATTTAGAAGACCCTATTTTATGGTTTATTTTTTAATGCATGATATGCTCACCTAAAACTTGGTGCTGACCTATTTCACCATCTAAATGATTTATCATGATAATGAATGATCAAAAGAAGAGCATGAAAAAAAATGTTAATGTGAATGCACATGCCGATGTGAAGATTTTACATGAGATTATTTTTTTCTTTTTAAGGTGCATGGTATGCTTACCTCAAGATTGGTGTTCGACCTAATTGACCATCTAAATGATTTATCATGATAATGAATGATCAAATAAAATGCATGAAAATGCTAGTGAATGTAGATGACTTAAAGTCATAAAACTCATTATGCAAGTTTGAATTAAATCTTACTAACATGCATGTGATAATGATATGTCTAAGTGAAAGACTCTGACTCTTTTTTTTTAATGTAGATGAAGACCAAATGAATTATATATGATGCAATGCATGGAATTACTAGAAAAATGAATGGAATGGATGCAACCAACTCAAACCTTTTCTCTAAATGAAGATATGTAGCTATAATACAAAATTTATGTGATGCTAAATGAAATTAAACTAAAAATGAAAACGCCCCAACATTTCTTTATTTAATGATGTTCAATATGATATGAGATGAAACTAGCATGTTAATGAAATGTATAAGAGAAATAAGGGTGAACTTTTTCCTTTTTTTTATTTTATTCTTAGACATGAAAAAAAAAATTATGAAAACCAATTTTTTTCTTTTTATTTTTTAAATTGATGACATGTAGCTAAAATACAAAAATTATGTTATGCTTCATGAAATTAATCTAAGAAATGAATATTTTTCAGGACTTCTATTTATATGTTGTGGAATATGGGATGAAATGCAGCCAAGCATACAAATGAAATGCATAAGCCAAACAATGATGACCTTTTTTTTTTATTTTCAATTTTTCTTTGACATGATAAAAAAATATGAGGACTAACTTTTTTTTTATAAAAATGATGCTATACAAAATGAATATTATGTTACATCAAATCAATCAAAAAATGGTTATGCCCTAACTTTCCTATATGTAATGAAATGAATATAAGATGTAGAAATTATCAAGAAAATGAAACATCGATCTTTTATTAAAAATGTGAAAGTATATAAAAAGTAAATCTCACAGCCCGAGATTGAGACAAAAAAGAAAAAAAAACATTATGCTTAGAAAAAGCAAAAGAGGTCAATCAAACAAGGCATGATGTATAATACAAAAGTTTTTTTTGTATGATGTGTAAAAACAATTTATTTCTTTTGAGTAAACACAACATTTTTTGTTATTAATGAAGTGAAAAAAAAATATCTCTTTTTTTAATGTAATAATGTATAAAATTAAAAAGAATTTTTTTTTTATCTATTTTATTTAATGTAATAAAGTATGAATTTTTTAATGTTCACGAATGAATTTTTAAATTTTTTTTTGATAATGTATAAATGAAAATGATATTTTTTCCCCATAAATATTGTGTTTAAAAAAAAGGTACAGTGAATTTTTTATTTTTTATCACAGTAAAAAAGATTTTTTTTTAATGAAAACGATTTTTTTTTACTGAAAGAAAAAAAAAACTGAATTTTTATTAAAAAAAGAAGAATTTCTTATTATGTGACAATGTAAATGAAAGAAAATAAAAATAATTTTTTTTAAAGCTTTTTATCCTTTTTGTAAAGACAATATGAATAAAAAATAATGTTTTTTTTTGTGATAATTAAAAGGATTTATTTTGTTTTATTTTTTTATAAGAAATGATTTTTTTTTTTATTTTGTGATAAATAAAAGAGGAAATAATTTCTATATGATATACAAATAATTCAATAACTAATTAATCAAAGAATGAAATATAAAATATGTTGTTGTGGGGTTGAATTCTAAGATCCTAAAAAGGTCCCCAAATTAAGTCTAATGTTAATAACAAAGGACATAACCTGAGTGAGGATTTTTCGTGAGCCTACACGGGGACCGAAATCCCTCGAAGGTCGACACTTCTTCATCCTCTCTAATTCTAAAAGGTATTAGCTCGGGTTGAGGACTCGTGATTATGTGTGAATGATAATGTACTGTAACAACCCGAAATTTCCAAAAATCCCAAAACACATGGAATTTATAATTTAAAGACAGCGGAAGCAATTAAAACAAAAGTCAAGTTCTTTTCATTTAAAATCAAACCAAATAACAATTCTAAACCGATCGGTTTGACTTTAAAAACCTCAAAACATCAAAACAAAACAATCTCGAATCATTGTTTAAAAATTCTCAAATAAAAGTATATTCAATATACTTACTTAAAAACAAAACAAAACATGAAGTCAAAAGACATTATCCCCGAAAACAAATAATAAAGAACAAGACTTCGCTGGCGTTGCAAATCCATGCCAACCGAACACCACATCGAACCACATCAGCCACCGAGTTTCTTCTTTCCTTTACCTGAAAAAAAATAGTTGTAGCATCATGAGGCTACGCCCAATGAGTAGAAAAATGTTAAAATAAAAATCATTTCATGAGAGATTTTTCTAAGACTTTAAGTCCATAACCTGCCTCACCGACTTCCCGAAAATACTCTTTCACCCAAAGCTCTCTTAGTTAATACATTCCTCCACATTATCTTTTAATCCTCAAATTAAAAGAATATAAACTTTCGAAACAGTTCTAAACTATCTTTCTCATTTTAAAACTTTTCGATCATTAACTTTCCTAATACCTCTAATCTCCTCTTTGTCGCAAACAAAGAGAGACTATACTCAACAAGGCATTTAAAAACTGTTTTCACATTTTAAATCCTTAAGAGTTTAAAATATTCTTTTCCATTGTACATATGGAATGAACCTACCCCGTTAAATGCTATAGAGTTGTGCACAACCGTATAATCTCCCTTAACGGCAATATTCTTCTTTAAGCAAGGCCTTTGCTTAAAGCGAACCTACTACCATATTACTCGAGGTATTTAAGTAATATGATCCTACACATCACTACTATGATGTTCAAACGAGTCTAAACTCAAACTTCTCAAAACACCCTCGCACTAGGCCGAAAATTCCCTAATATTAAATTCTGGAAAATTCTCCTTTTATTCACTCCAAAACAACCCAAAATCACCCAACAAAACATCCTTGGGTCACTTCCAACAACTCCCAACAGTTTACAAGTCTAGAAGCGAAACTAGCCTAAACTAGTGTAGTTTCGCTCCTTTTTCGGACAATTTAAATCTACTAATAATCTAACTAAATTTCAGCGGCATAACGCCTATAATACGACTCCCAAAATAGCCCCTACACATAAGACAATGACTTCCAATGATCCAGAACACAATACAATAAAAGTAACTAACCACCTAAGCTTAGTTTTTGACTTAAAGGGCACTAATTCTTCATTATGGTGTTCATAACCAGCAACATTGGAACACTTTAAAACATTTAAAACATGCTTAAACATCCAATTTCAAAGTCAATAATCATAAGGACACAATATAAGCAAAACACCCGATATCGATAATCGATTTAAGCATGTAAAATCCCAATTTTTCACTTCCTTTATTCTATATACTTTAATTCCAATATAAAACAGTCCCATAAACCTCTTATTATGCATAAAATCATCCAACCAATATACTTAGATTTTTGAGGTTTAACTATTAAAGAAAAAGGAAAATACAAACATGCACAATTTAAAGCTTAACACAATTCTACTCACCTTGAATTGCGTTTTCAAGAACCTTACTTCTCTTTTAAAGTATGAGGGAAATAATCCCTACCTTTTGAAACTTATATAATTTCAAGAACATTGATAAATACGACCTACAACGATGAATTAGAAAAGAAAAATCGATCAGAGTCGAAAAACCATATCAAACCCGAAGGGTTTTTAAGCCAGAACTTTTTATACAGAATTTATCTTGCTATGAAATTATCGTTAATGGAAAGATAACGGAAAAACGATCAGAATGGACTACTTACTTGCGTAAATCGGAGTCCAGATGAGGAACTTATGAAGAAATCAATCCGGGAGATGTCCTTTAGGCGAAAATAGGAGAAAAGTGGTTAATGGAGGCTGATTTCGGATTAGGGAGGAGGAAGAAGAAGAATTTAGGGTTTAATCCCAATTTCAGTTAATTACGAAAATGCCACTATGCAAAAACGATCATAACTCATTCATCGGGGCTCAAAACGACGTGCCGTCAGTTGCGTTGGAATCGTAATGACGAGAAGATCCACATCATCTAAAAATATTAAATTGAACTTGTGGTTTTAATTTGGAGTTTTTTTGAGAAATTACCAAAATACCCTTACTTGGTAACGGGTCGTTACATGTACAGTATGATATAAATATTAGATAAAATATACAAAAATATATATATATAAAAAAAATGATTAACACAAAGAAAAAAAAACAAAATGGACCAAAAAAAATAAAATAAAGGATAACAAAAGATAATATTAAATGGCTTGCCTCTCTTAGTAAGTCCCCAGCAGAGTCACCAAGCTGTCACAACGTGTTTTGCGACGCGGAGCAGCTGACATCCTCTTTTGAGAAAAAATGAGTTTAGAGTCGCCACCAACCATTATTGGGTGTGATTGGTCACCTGCATAATTAAAACAAAAAAAGGGTCTGCGAAAATAAAATTGGGTTCGGGAGGCGATTGTGTGTAGGGAAGGTGTTAGCACCCTACAACACCTGTTAAAAAACAGTTACCACATTTTATCTGATATTATCCTAAAACTAAAAAATGGTCCTTTATTTTATTTAAGAAAATTGTTAGTTTTATTTTTAGAAAACAAATGTCCCATTTTATTTCTCTTAACTTCAAAAATGAAGTAAGAATTGAAATTGGAATGAGTGGGGTTATTTGCCATTTATTGAACAAAATTGGAATTGGAAAATTCCACCGTAAGAAATTGAGAATTTTACTTCTCAAAATCCATCATCGGATTGTATTTATGTTTTAAAATAATTTTTTTGCCTTAATTTTGAAATTCTATTATTTAAAAAAAATTGATTTTGTTTTGTTTTTTTCAAAAGAAAAAAAAAACCTACGTTTTTTTATTGTTTTTTTTAAGCTTTTTAATTTTTTTAATTTTTATTTTTAAAACTAACTCCAGAGAAAAAAATCTTCTTTATTTTTTCAACTAACTTGATTTAAAACCATTTTTTTTATCTGTTAACTTAAATGACAGATTTTTATTTTTTAATATTTTCATAAATCCATTTTAAATATATTTTAAAATAAATCATCTTCTTTCAAATGAATTAATTTTAAAATAATGTTTTCAATTTTATTATTTCAAAGAAAGAAAGAAATGCATGAGAAATAAAATTATCATATAAAAAAAAACATAAAAATGCATGACAATTTTATTACATACATTATGATGATTGTGTCAATTTTAATTTAAAGATGCATGAACCCAGTGACAAATTTAATATAAGTATCACATTTTAAAATGCATTTATTACATTTTATTTTAACAATTAAAATGCAAAATTATGACAATTTAATCAAATGGCCTAAAATTAAATGATGTATGTGTATTTTAATAATACTAAAAATTATTAAAAAACCATATAAAATATATGAATAAGGAGATGAAGAAATCTACTCACATGTTGACTTCACATAGTGAAAGGTTAAGCAATGTATGGCTTGTGAATTTTTATGGGTAAGCTAATGATGATGAGAATTTTTATTGGGTTAGAAAATGGTAAGAGAAATATATGAGGAAAGTGGGAGAAATAAATGAACAAATATTTGGATATTTTTGTAGTTCACGTAGGAAGTGATGAGGGGAGAGAGAGGGATAGGTTCTTAGATTTTTCTTCATCAATTGTGTCCTATTTATAGTTAAAAAAATGAATCCAAAATGGATTTGAAAAAAATTAAAATCAAATCTAAATCTTTTTAAATTAGTTAAATTTAGATTTAGAATTAGAATTTAATCAGATTCAAATCTCAATTTATTTGATTTAAAAGAATTAAATTAGATTTAAAAAATTGAAACCAAAATTTATTAATTAAATTAACATAACTAAATTCAAATTAAGAAATCGAAATCAAATATTAACTCAACTTAATTAAATTAAAATAATTAATTTTAAATTTGGAGGTGGAATTAAATTTTAATTAATTAAATTAACATGATTAAACTTAGATTTAGATTATAAAATTAAACCTTAATTTAATCAAATTAAATGAATTAATTTAAATTTAGAGTCAAAAATGAAAATATTGATTTTCCCTTTAATTTAAAAATAAATTAAATAAAGATTCAAAGCTAAAATTAAATCTCTTATTAACTAACTTTTAAATCAATTTTTTTTGGAAAAACTCAAAATCAAAATGACACTGACTTCTCTCAAATCCCTATTTAATTCAAAACATCTAATTTTCTTTAATAAAATAAATAAATTAAATAAAAGATTCAAAATAATATTAAATCCTTAATTTAATAAATTTTTTAAAATATGTATTAAACTCTATTTTTTTAAACACGTTTTTTTGTCTTTTTTATCATTTTTATGCCTTTTTCAATTAAAATCATTTTTTTTTTTGTATTTTTTCAAATTTATCTATTTTTTTGTATTTTTTATTAAATTACTTTTAAAAAATAAAATTAGGCCGGACGAAATGCGGTGTCTACACATGGCATGGATAGTAATAATTAAGTTTAGAAAGAAAAATGAAAACGGAATATTTTAACAAAATATATATTTTGATATATGAATCAATTTTTTTTTTCCTACAGAAATGATTGATAAACTAAAAGTAAAAGAGAGGGACAACTGACTTGAAACCACTTGAGTTCTTGTTGGAGTTGAAGAGCAGGACCATGTTGAGTTCCTCCACGGTAGAATTTAGTAATCCCAACATGATGCAATACAGTAAACCCTAACTCATCAATCCTCACAGCCAGCCTCGACATTATCAATTTCCTCTTCTCTAACCAATTAAATATATTTTCTTGCCTATGAGCAATCGCAATATGCAAAAGATTTCTGTGTTTGGAAGTTATATAATCCACAGCTTGAGGATGAGCTTCAATTATTTTCTCAACAATCTCAATAATTCCACTGGAAGCAGCTAAGAGCAATGGCGTTTAATGATGATCATTATATTCCATGCCTTCTCCTATATATATTTTTTTACCATCATCAGTCTGAGTCGGAGCAGTTGGAATTCCTATATATAGTTTGTAAAGTTGTAAATCATACTCTTTCGATGGTTAGTTTTAACGAATTTTAGACAAATGTTTATTCTACATCGATTTCTATTAAAAACAATTGAAAAAGTTTGACAGATGAGAGCAATTTGAAGAGTATATCATTTTCTAACAAAGTGTAAAATAAAAAAATTTACCCATATTTATCATATTTTTTCTGATTAATTTAATAGAATTGGAACGTGTGACAGATTAAACATGTATCTTGAAGTCATTAAACTAATCCGGTAGTAAAGGGGTCAAACCACAAGGATGTTTAAGGTATTTTTAAATCACATAGATGTAAATTTGAAAATTAGACAAACAATAAAGACGTGATTGGTAATTATCTCAAACTAAATTACAACAGAATAATCACAATTACTGTGTAATATTTTTTGACAACTCATGGTAATTCCACGTTAACATTATAATTATTTAGGTTAACTTCTACTCATATCTCCTATAATATGTATACACATTGCAGTATTATATTATGGTTTCAAATTATGTAAATAAGACTCCTCCCCTCCAACGTTGTAAACTTTATTTAGTCATAATTTTTTAATTTGAACTCTAATTTAGATAATTCAAGATGTTTTGAAATCCTCATTTCGAGCTCTACGTAATGGTCACTTCAAAATCATCAATAAACAAATGGGTTAATAGTTTCAATCCAACCTAATATTTTGATGATAATAATTTCTTTTATTTATTGCAGTTTTGAAGTAACCATAATGTAGAGCTCAAAATGAGGATTTCAAAACATATTGAATCATTCAAATTGAAGTTCAAACGAAAAAGTTATGACTAAAACAAAATTTACAACATTAGAGGGAAGAGGTCTTATTGACATAATTTGGAAATATATGGGTAACCATCATCAATGGGCCGAGCCGAGCCGGCTCGGCCCAAACATAAGAAGGCTCCAAGCTCGGCTCGGGCTCGAGCCCAAACGAACTTTTGCTTTTGGTCGAGCCGAGCCGGCTCTGCCCAATCTAAAATGTTAAGGCTCACGGCGCAGCTCATGGGCTTGGCTCGTTGGAGCGAGCCAAGCTCGGCCTATCATATAAATTCATTTTTGTATTATATTTTCTCAACAACCAAAGATGTATAACTTTCAAATCACTTTTTTTTTAAAATCAAGTATTGACAAAATTAACATATTAAACTTATTATTTTAAACTTCTAATATAATTTTTTATCTTAAATTTTTAAAATGGTAATAATATAAAATTTTATTTAAATAATAAATAAATATTGCGAGCTTTATTTGGGCCGAGCTTGGCCGGCTCGTTGGATCGGCCCTATAGAGGCTCAAACGAGCCGGCCCACTAGCCGAGTAGTTTAAAAAAAGGGAGACTCATATCCAATCCAAACAATTAACGAGCCGAGCAGAGCCGGCCGTCAAACGTTGACTTTCGAGCCGAGCCCGAGCCGAGTCAGGGCCGGCCTTTAGGCCGCGAGCCATATGATGATGGTGACATATGGGTGTGAATTGTCATTTTTAAACTACATGGGTTATTCATGAATTTAACCGAAACCACAAATATGTTATTTACAATTTATCATAATTTAAAAGGGGGTAATTTTTCTAAATTAACTTTTTAGGGTCCAATTTTAACAATTTGAAAAGTTAAGAGGGTCAACCATTGTTACGTAGCTATAACGACATTACGTTACAAGTCGTTATATCGTTATTTTTCTTTGGCAATAAGAAAAAAAAATAGTAAAAAGACTTACAAAATAAATAGGAAAAACTTTCTCTTTAAATCAATCAAATACATATATAGATATTCCAAGGAAAATCAATTCCTCTTTCTAAGAAATTTGAAGGTTGGAACCTTAAAAAATGGGTAATGAAACCCAAAAATTTTATCCCTATAACTCAATACATATTAGTTATAAGTTGCACATACAAAGGCGATTGAATAAACATAAACATAAAGATGGTCACTGGAAAAACCGTAGCCATATAAAGAACAAATGTCACCGTCCACTTGGTCTGAGATTTTACTGTCAGCACAATCGTGAAAGCAAAGGCAAACATTGTTGTGGTGACGGAGATGAAGAGAAGCAGAAACCCTAAAGAGAGTTTCAATGGCACCGACTGAAGAAAATCTTCCATCTTGAAGGAGGAAGTGACGAACGAGAGAAACAATACGACGGATGAGAGAGATGTGGTTAATGCTATTATGTCCATGACTGTGAAACACAAGAAAATTGGTTCTCTGAGGAGAATTGGAGAGCCGGTTTTGTCGTTTATGCCTCCTGGTACAGTGTAGGCAGCGGCGAATACGACGGTGGCGACGAGAATGGCAACGGTAGAGCAAGACTCGGAGGTTTTCTTTAGCCATTCTTTGGCTTCACCAAGCATTTGTGTATGAGTTTTTTGGAAGAATTTTCGAGCTGTCAATTTTCTTTTGCTGTGGTGCATGCTGTAGAGCGTGGGGATCGCTTTTTCTACACGCTGATCCAATACATGGCATGGATAGTAATAATTAAGTTTAGAAAAGAAAAGAAAAGCGAAATATTTTAACAAAATTTCTATTTTGATATATGAATCACTTTTAATTTTTAATTTTTTTCCACAGAAAATTAATGTATATTTTTTCACAAGTTGTGATGGTTATCAAGATGATACATGATCATATCAATACTAAACCATTATCACCCGATAAACTATGAGATTACACTTTTCAATTCGTGTCGAAATGGGTTAAAATATTCAAAATATCTCTACCTTGCGAGTAGGGTTCAACTTTCTCTCTAACGTCTTAAAAATTTCAATTATACTCTCAGATTTTTATTTTGTTTAAAAAATACCCTTTGTTGAAGAAATTACCATTTAAAAAACTATCTTTTATTTAGGAAATTACCCAATAAATGATATTTTTTAAACAAATTAAAAAATTGAGAGTAAAATTGAAACTTTTAATGTGTTCGGAATAGAATTGAAGCCAACCCCATAAATTAATAGTATTTTATATAATTTAGTCTGTCAAAATGATATAAGATCACATAGAGGATAAAATTATATTGTAAACATTCAAGAAAATAAAACATGTAAATATAATATATGATGATTTACTTCATTTATAACCATTTTTGGGGTTTATGAATTTATAAATCATATAATCATGTCATTCAGCTTCAACAAAATTAATAAATGTGACATACATATGATATAAGGAAATTTCAACTGGTAACACCATTTTAAAAATATAATATTTTAGGGTTTTTTTAGGGTTTTTAGGGTTTAAACCAATTATATTTATAAATACGTTATAAATAATGTTATATTCGCAAAAGTCTCTTAAATAAGTCCCAGGCAAAAAAAAATTAACAGATAAATATGATTTGTAGATTTCATAAACCAAACAAGTATTTAAAACCGCTTTTAATAACATAGGTGATTTATAAACTAAAAGCAAAAGAGTGGGAAGACTGACTTGAAACCACTTGAGTTCTTTCTGGAGTTGAAGAGCAGGACCATGTTGAGTTCCTTCACGGTAGAATTTAGTAATCCCAACATGATGCAATACAGTAAACCCTAACTCATCAATCCTCGCAGCAAGCCTCGACATTATCAATTTCCTCTTCTGTAACCAATTAAATATATTTGTTTGCCTATGAGCAATCGCAACATGCAAAAGATTTCTGTGTTTGGAAGTTATATAATCCACAGCTTGAGGATGAGCTTCAATTATTTTCTCAACAATCTCAATAATTCCATTGGAAGCAGCTAAGAGCAGTGGTGTTTCATGATGATCATTATATTCCATGTCTTCTCCTATATTTTTACCATCATCAGTCTGAGTCGAAGCAGTTGGAATTTGGTGGAGAGGTATTTCTACCCCGTCTTGATCTTTCAGATGCAAACGAACTCCGGAGGTATCGATGTAGGGTGATTGCGGCGTTGTTCTAGTTCTTAGCCATGAATAATCTATCTGAGCGAGCATTTCCGTGACTTTTAGGGCTACTTTATGCTGTATCTTTTTCTCATACACTTCTTTAGCTTGCGGCCATACTATTATATGTGTGTATATATATATTATATATTTGCTTGTCAAATTAAAGAGAGCGTGAGAGATGGAGAGATTTAGAGAGAGATCAAACCTTTTATGATGAATTTCCAGAATAGACATGTCAAGCAAAATAGGTAATATAACCCTGCCACAAACAAGACCCAACATGAACTTAATTTTAGAAATAATTATTTAGGGAATGAAATTAGACTATCTGTTCATTTTTATGGAAATATTCATGTTTTAATATGTATTTTTTTAGTTGAAAATTTATAAAAATTGTTGACATGTTGGAATAAATTGTTGAATTGTTGACTTTATGTTCTTATGCACCTATAGTTTTCATAAAGAAATTTCAAACGTTTACTCATATTGAAACTAATTTTGTTGACAATTAATTTTTCCTTTTTATATAAAAAAAACTACTCCAGTTTTTAGTTTTTTTTAAAAATGAATAAATGAAAATAAATAAATACTAAATACCGTATTTCTGAACTACATATTTAGAAGTACAAAATACATATTCACTAGATACGTATTTTGATTAATTGCTAATCGAAACAGCACAGACATACGCATAGTTAAGGACTACGCATTTTTTCTTTAAGATACATAGTTGATGTGGCAAGAAAAAAGGTAAATACGTAGTCCTTGACTAAGTTTTTCCTAAATAAATTTTCAATAGTCTTTTTTTTTCCAGATTACTCTCCCAATTAACCACTCATGGGTGAGTATGAGATTATACTTATTTTCATATGGGTCATAATTTTATGGAACCAAACATATTAGTAAGGACCTAAATATTATTAATGAGACTAATACATTTATTACCTAAGTCTATTTTTTTTTATCTAATAGAAATAAGATACGCATCACAAGAAAAACTGTAATTAGCGACCAACATTTAGATACGCAAGTAATGGGACACTGGTTAGCGACGAAATGTGTCTCTAATAGTGAGTTTGACTTTTAGTGACACAAATAATCGCTATAGAGCATCATAAAGCACTACTTTTAATCTTTCATTTCTATCTTTAATGTTTTTATATTATTGCTTTACTGATCTTTTACTTTTCTTGTTCTCATTTTCACAGACTCGGGATGGACGTGTGGTCACTCCGGCTGAGTTACATCTCCATTTGCACACGATGGGGTTACTTTTATGGATGATCGAGCGTGAGAATTAGCAGTTAGTTTATTTCTTTTCATGCTTTCAAATAAAATAAAATAATTTTTATTTTTATTTTTTTAACTTACTCAAATAAATGTTTGGTTAATTTTTGTAGGCAAAAGTTAAAGAAATGCTTGAAGCATTATTTTGCCCACTCCTGAGTCTCAGCCTACTCAGAAAAACCATTGTGATGTTTTCCTTTTGGCAGTCGGTGGTGGTCGTCCCGATGGCTCAGTCCCCGGTCTTGGTGCTTACGGGAAGGATCTTTATGCAGACTAGTCGCGTGCTTCGAGTTCTGCTCGTGCTGAGACCGAGTCTTTTAGGCAAGACAACACCTCTTTAAGAGAAGAGATTGAGGAGATAAAGAGAAACACTGAAGCCTTCAAAGCTAACCATGAACAGTTCAAGGCTCAAGTCTTTGGCTCGTTGAACATTCATAGGGAGCCCGGGTACGGATCTACTTCTCATCATCCAGATTTCGAGCATACGAGCCTTCTCTAGTTTTTAGGATATTTTATTGACTTTTGCATATTTTTTTAATATTTATATTTAATTGATTTTTTTATTATATATTTATTTTGTTTTTAATTATTGTTTTGTTTTAATATTAAAAGATTTTTTTTAAAAAAAAAAAAGATAATTTAGGGAAGCATTGTGTCGCTTTTATCCATTTAATAATATTTTTAATTTCATGTATAGCGATGGATTCCATCGCTAAGGTCAAACAGTTGACTTTATCAGTGAACAAATATGTCTCTATATCAGCGATGGAATGCATCGCTAACATTAGCGAATAACTATGTCACTAAAGTAAGCGACTCATTGAGTCTCTAATAGAGAGACGTAGTGAGTTATTGTGTCATTATGTTCATATGCGTCGCTACAATAGTCAACATTTTATTAGCAGACTTATTATTTTTCTTTCATTGTTAGCGATATAATTCATCGATAAGTCCTGCTTTTCTTGTAGTGACGTATAGAAGTAACAATGAGCTCGGTACTCACCCGTGATTACGTTAGTATTTTTCGTATTAAATCAGCAATAGACCCAAAAGTTTATGTTGTTTTTTATTATAAAAAAAATCTTCAGGGACTAAAACTCTTATTTTATTTAAATGTTAAATATAATTAATTTATATTTGAAAGCTTAAAATGTTGGCTAAGGAAAATTTAATCATTTATATATTCTTAGCTAGGGGTGAAACCGGTTCAGTTTTGAACCGAACTACAAAGTTTGATCGATTCAATTTCAAAATAATAAAAATCGGACCGGTTTAGTTCCATAATAATAAGAACCGAACCAGTCTTATAAAGATAACCGGTCTGGTTCAATATTTCATGGGTTTTTTTTTTCTTCTTAATTTTCCTTTTCCTGCCTGCGTGTATGTTAGGTAGGATGGGCTTTCTTTTTGGGCTATCAAAGCCAGAAAAGTGGGATGGGCTGGAGTCTGGGCTTGTTTTGGGCCTATTATTTTATGGGGTAATTTTCATAACTACCCTTTTCATAATTTAAGTTATCAAAAGTACTCTCATGTCATTGAACGTTTCAAAGCTAACTTAAAATTAACAAGTGGCTTCGATTGGTTGGTAAGAATCTACAACCAACTTTATAAAAACTGCTAATTAAAGGTAGAAAAGAAACTAATATTTTATCAGGGTAGTTTTGAAAACCGTACTTAATTTAAGGGTATTTATGATAATTTTTCTATTCTATGGGAAAAATCCGAATTAGTTTGGTTTTCCCAATCTGATTCGTTTTTTCGTTTTCCCTTTTTTTTCCTCCCCTATTTTCAACACTCCCCCTTTTATATGTGGGTTCATATATTTGCTCAATACTCAAATATGTGGATCATTAATTAATGAGGAGAAAATGATAATATTGGGGTTCGAACTCATGATCTTCGACTTTAGTACCATATATGGTAAATCACTGATAGACACTAAAACTTAAACTATTGGATTAAGGTAAATTTGAACTTTTATATATGGTGAACTAGAAATAATAACCAGATGTTGATTGATGTAGAAATATGATTTTTTTTTTTTTTTAGTTTGATGAAATAGAAAATATCAGTTTTTTAGTTTGATTAAATAGAAAACATCAGTTTTTTTTTTTTTAATAAAATGAAATATGTGAGTACTCAATTATTAATGTTTACATACTTATTTTACATAGACTACTTAAAAAATTGGAAAAAAATAAAACTTACAACGATTGGCATTGCGAGATGTAGGAGGAGGAGGAGGATTAGGTCCAGCTTCTAAATCTCCATGATTGCTTTGTCTAGTGTTTGAAATAATTTCTGATTCATCATTGTCTAGTAACCCAAATTCAGAAAATTTATATTTGTAAATGTCCTCGTCGGGAAGCACTATGATCACAAAAATTAAAGATAAATTAAGTTAGCTCCCCAGTTATATATATATATATATATATATATATATATTTTAAGGTTAAAATATAGTTCTACTTCTAATGAGAAAAAATTACATCTTCCATTTAATTGTTGCTTAACCATCAATGTCACTAAATAAAATACAAAATGAAAATCTAATTAAATGGATCAAGTCATTAAACTTTAACCCAAATTTTAATAATAAAGGTTGAATTTGAAATTTAATAAAACTTAAGGAATTGAAATAAAATTTTAAAAGCTGTAGTATAAAAATAGAAAGGAAAGTTTACATCGAAGTAAAAAATTTATGTATTATCTATAAATTTAATTTTTTTTAAATGTATTCCCAAAATAATGTCATTTAAAAAATTACTGATATACCATGATCACTTCACACAATACTACTATAAATTGATTGTGATATATGGTATATCACATTAACAAATTGACGTGCTCTCAATATAAAAATTACATATCTATAAATATTATAAAACAAATTTACTACATTTGTAAAGGGAAAAAAATTCTCTAGATTTATATATATATATATATATATATATATATATATATATATATTCAATTAATTACTAAAAATATGACTTACGGTAGTAGACAATTTTGGGAACCAAGTGCATTGAGGTTCCACTCTTGAAAGCGAGTGGCATATTGGCTAGCAAATGTAGACCAGTGTTTCCTTCTGTATCAACCATTTCCAAAAGAGACTTCTCGAAATCAACTAGTTTTAAAACTACATCTGCAATCCAACCAGGAAAACAAAAAAACAGTAAATAATTGATTTCTTATTTAGTCTAAGTGCTAATTATGTTTAAATTTGTTAATAAATTAACAAATTTATCCCTAAGTAGCTTTTGTTTTTAATAATGTTTTAAGTGTTAATTATGTTTAATTTTGTTAATAGAACATGTGAACAGACCTACGTGTCTTAAGTTCATTAAAAGTAACTTGTAGACGAGTGTGATTTCAGAAAAGAATTAGAAATACGTATATCTGATACTAAATAAACCGCCTTCGTTGGCCAACCTCACCAATACATGTTGCATATATTTTTTCTAAGAGAGTGGTAGTTGTCACCAGAAGCAGGTGAAATTAGTGAGTTGAGTAAATCTTGTCAACAACGATTCGCACAACTAAATACTAAAACACTGTTCACTTCTTTACTTCTCCACCGTCAAAACACAATGACTTATGTAATTCATACAGGTACGCATGAAAGACGAGCGAAAAACAATGAATTTTCCTTAAAAGCTTGTGGTACCGACCGACTAGGCCCAGTCAACCACTTATTATGACTAATTGTGATTTATAATTATCTCTACTTTTATTCACTTTGAGGAAACAACATAAAAAAATTAATATAAGCTTCTATTTAAAGATAATGTGGAGGCTTAAGTTTTTTTTTTTTTTTTTTGTCTAATCTAAATTAAAATAGGTGTAAAGATATAATAAATTAATAAGCAATGAATAAAGAGAGAGATACCAAATTTATGATTTTGAATAGCAGCATGAATGATAGGTGTGCCATTAACCGTGCTCCAATTCAATGGCGACCGAGCATATAAATCTTCACATTCTTCAATAAAATATTGAACAATATTCAAATGCCCAAATCTAGCTGCCATATACAATGGAGTTTCTTCAAATTTATTTCGATCCAATAAATCATTTTTGTTGAATTCAACCAAAAGCTTTGCTGCTGCCAGATTCCCAACTGAAGCAGCTTCATGCAAAGGGGTGTTTCCAGAGACATTCTTCCAATAAACCAACGCCAGGTTCATTTCCGATAACACCGCAAGAAATCCTCTCGTCGGTTCTTCTTCTCCGCTGTACACAGCCAGATGCAACAATGTGTCGTTCGTAATCGTCATCGGGAAAACTACATCTGTTATGGCACTCAATTGAAGTTGTAGATTTTTCCATTCTTCTTTTATTACTGTCTTATAAGTAGTGGTTTGCATTGTTTCAATGAAACTCATCTTCTCTTTCTCTCAAGTTTCACTATATTTTTCGCCCTTTGTTTTGAAGAAAATATAGCAAGAGATGGACTTATTTAAAGAATAATGGTACTATAAAACAAATATAAAACTTGCTTGACATATCAAAGGATAAAGAAGGGGACAATGTTCCTTTACTTCTCCAAGTGATAAAGTTGAATTCTCTCTCTTTTGCATGCTGTTTTAACCTCATGGGAATTAGTTTATTATTATTATTATTATTATTTGTCATTTTTCTCATATTCTAGTATTTTGGAACGCTAAGAATAATTTTAAAAGATTAAAAATATACCTTAAATTTAAACGGTTTAAGTTTTTATAATTAGTATCAATTTAATCTAATAAAAATAGGAAAAAAAAATAAACTTAATCTATACTTGTCAACTTAATAAAAGTTGTCAATTTAAATATTGAAATTAATTTTTTTTATTGAACTAACTCTGAATTTTAGTAAGTTGTTCAATTAATACTCTTTATTTATTAAGTTAGTATTATTTTTGGAGATTTATAATTAGACGTAAGCTTTCTATAGTTGTAGTTTGTGTGAAGTTATTTTTGTGGATATTGATTTTTATGTTTGTGTTAACAATTTTATAAGGTTAGATTGAATTATTTTCACGTTGAATTTGTGATTAAGATGAGTGCTTTTTAGTTTAGATTCCAACATTTCTTTTGAAGTTATAGATTTTTTTTGTTACATTCATCTTTTTGATGATTTTATTGATTGATAATCTTGTTAAATTGAATAATTTATTAAATTCAAGATTTAAATTAATGAAACTAAAATTTGAGATTTAAATTGTCATATTGGGTAATTAATTTTCTTTTTAATTTCTAATACTACTATTTTAATAATTTTTTCACAATAAAAATAAAACAATTTGTTATTGGTAATTATTACATTTTGATAGTATGGAGTGACTCATACTACTGTCATACAATAACTTTTTATCATGTGATACAGATCAAGGGTAACTAGAAGTATTGTCGGCATTCCTTTCCTTTCGATAAGGTTTTAGAAAAGAAAAAGTGAAAAAGAAAAAAAAACAAAACAAATTCCTCCCAATTTCTTTGATTTTGGATGGATTTAAAACAAAATAATTATTATTATATTATTAAAAAAAAAAAGACAGGCAAGAATAGAATAGAGACAAACTAAAACAAAAAGAAGACTGCATAGATAGGCCGAATACTATTGAGCATCTGCCTCTTATTTCTTTTCATTAGAATTTATATAATTAATTATATTTTATATTTACATCTAAATATTTTAGACCCCACATGATAAAAAAATGTGTGTTTTCACACTAATAAATAGGAGTTATTATCAGAGTTTTAAATTACAATCGCGGCCTTTGTTGTGAAACCATTGCGGTGTCGTGGAAAACAAATTTAATAGACACTATATAATTGATCGCGGTTGTTGAATATGTAAATTTTTAAAAAATACTAGCAAATAAATTAATTGAAAAAAATACAAAAAATTAATATGACGGATTTTTTAACAGTAGTAATAGTCGTTAAGGACTATAACGTAATGATATTGTGTCACGACCCGACCCGGGATCTTCCTATAGACCCGTGACGAGTCGAGTGCCGATGGCAAACGATAGCCCGAAAGCCAACACTTACCATCAAGGCTGTAACGACCCGATTTTCCGTTAAATTCTTTAAATTCAAATGCACAGCGGAAGACTTAATTTTTAAAGAAAAACGGCATGGGTTCGTTTAAAAGTCGAATAACCAAAACCTGTTTTACAACCCAAAGTCCAGAGAAAGCTATAAATCGGGAATGCACATTCCAAAGTAAAGTTTAATCATAAAAACATCAAAATACTTTACACATACACCCTTCACGGGCTCAAAATGACACAAGTATGTAAAAAGTATATGATTTACAAGCATTACTACTAATGCTTCAAAAGTGTTTAATATTGTCCTTACACCACCTCGGCCAGGTCAAGCGACACCATTTCCTCTACCTTGCTTCTTAGGACGGGGTTCACCTGAAAATATTGTGGTGTAGCACCATTAGCAAACAATGCTAGTGAGAGTAAAATGAAAGCAAGTAATCCTATGAACTAAATCTCATACCGGAAATCGTGTCCAAAGGCCTAAATGTTCATTATTACCCATAACCACATTCCAATTTCCATGTATACATATGATAGTATCATACTACCCGTATTTGTCATTCAAAACCAAGAGATAGAAATAAAGACTTAAAGTAAAATTAACATTCACAACTAAGTCTCACTACACGTTTCTAAAGAATAGGTAAAAAATAACATTAACTATCTTTATTACCAAACAAGTTTCATCGTATCGTGCTATTGTATGGATCGAAATCAACATACCACGTACGGTCATACCATGTCACAACCATCGCACCATGATACGTATGGATCCGAATCAACATACTATCATGTGCCGTATCATAGATCATAATACCATGGTACGTACGGATCCGAATCCACGTACTACCATGTACCATATCACAACCATCGTATCGGGTATACCATATGGATAAATATCGCATACTAAGCCCGTGCGGTATTACCATATCACAACCATCGCACGGGTATACCATATGGATAAATATCGCATACTAAGCCCGTGCGGTATTACCATATCACAACCATCGCATATCAGGAGTTTCACCATACCTGGATATCAGGAATTTCACCATAGGTATCAGGAATTTCACCATATCGCAACATGATATGTATGGATCGAAATCGACATACTATCATGTGCTAGTTACAAACCAAAGTACCAACATCACACCATGACTATGTATGGATCGAAATCAACATACTATCATGTGCTAGTTACTAAGTGCTCAAAGTTCCCACAAATTCATCACACCATGATACGTATGGATCAAATCAACATACTATCATGTGTGAATCATTGTGCCCTAGGTCTCCAATAAGTTAGCTAAACTCCGAAGAAGTCTACTAAGTTAAATAGAAACCTAACTAACTAGAATACACGAGTTAACACTCAAGTGCACCTTCTAATTACTTTACTTCCAAAGTCATCCAAGTGACTTCAAAACCATCAAAGTAACTTTCAAAACCACTCCGATGATCTCTAATCATCGAACTAACCATAAGTCCAACTTTCTCCACACACACTTCCCAATTAAAGTCTCTAACCAAACTATAATCCTAAGAAGTTAACCCCCTCTTAACATTGATAAACAATTACATAACGAAATTAAATTCATAAAATTGCTAACTATCATATTAAACTCACCTTAGGTTTTAAGTCGAGTATCCAAGAATCGAAGTCAAATCCACACGACAATTACAAACCTACAATTCACCAATTGCACAACATAATACAACTCATATCTAATATGAGAACAAGTTTGCATTTTCGGATGAATAGTGATTTCGGATGAATAGTGTTTTCGGATGAATAGTGTTTTCATGTGAATAGTGTTTTTCGAAAATCCGGGTTCAAAATCGTCAAATTCCATGATAACCATTCATGATTTCAACATCAAAACTCATTTACAATAAAAAACGAACAAAACCATATAAAAAGTTTTGAAAACTTACTTTTTAGGGTTTCGCTTAGAGAACGGGAAACGGCACAAGGGTAGGTGGGATAGAAAGCCCTCATCCCGAGCAATCCAACGTAACCAAAATCAAGCCGATCCATCGAGAAACGAATGAGAAACGAAGAAAAGAAATCCTTCATCCATGGTGGATGAAGGCTACGCCAAGGAAGGGAATGAAAGAAGAAAAATGTTGATTTTTTTTGGTCAAAGATAGTTTTAAGAAGATGAAGAGAAAATATCTAGATATTTTAGGGTTTGGGTAATTACGGTTTTGCCCTTTTCGACCTTTTGCTTATAAAACGAAAACCGACGGTCTTAAATAAATCTAAAGGTGTCTAATAATTATTAATTGGCCCGTTAATAATTATTAGAGTCACCGAAACGAATTAAAACGATAAAAAGGATTTTCGGACGGAATTAACTAATAAAACTGAAATTACTAATTTTAACTAATTTTAAAAGCTTTAATTAAATAAAAATAATAAATTAATAAAATAAAAAAAAAATTTACCTCTAAAAGTAACTGGACGTTACAAAGGCAAACTAAACATAACTATGCTAATATTAAATCAAACTATAAATGTTTCATGTACTAACTAGACTGATGCAAAACGAGTGGTGGATAAGCTCATCGTAGGCTCGATCATCTTCTAAAACTCGAAAGCTACCTGTGGGGGGAAAACATTTGAAAAGAATGAGCTAAAGACCCAGTTAGTGGAATTTTTTTATTAAACTAATATTTTCTTGAAAACTACATAATATATAATAGTTTCTAAATTCATAAAACTGTTCAAAACTAATAATCATAATATTCAAAACTAAAACTTGTAAAACTAGTTATAGTCGTAATTTAATAATCGTAATATTCTACTGAAACTAGAGCAATACTTGTACGTAAATATATATACAATAGAAACTGTTCATATACTATATCGTAGCGATAAAAACCCACTAAAAATGTACCTTTAACTGGTCATACTACATGTAGAGCGAAATCATGCATGCAGCAGAGCAACTGAATACTGAAACTGGTCATACGCGCGCAGAGCTGCCCCCAAAGGGCTAAGCACCCTAACATACGGCCCAAAACCTATGTGTATGCTAAAGTGGGTCCCAAAGACCTGCTGAAAACTGATAACTGAGGGTACTATTTCTAGCGGTTTGAAAATAACTACTGAAAATAATATCATAATTTTCAAACCATTGTAAAACCGCAATTGAAACTTTCGTAGCTAGCATAAATCATATATACTGAATAATGATTATCTAAAAACTTATTTATATAAAAAAAAATAATCGTAACGATGATATAAACTCTAAAACTTTTATGTTTTGTAAACTACTAAAAACTCAAGGCTACTAACAATTTTAAATATGAAAATAGAATCCACTCACAAACTTTTGCTGTTAATATTCCAAATCGTAAATCATTTATGCCTCGATTTCACTTGAAATATTGATTTAAGAAATACATGTCAATCATCTCTTTAATAATTTGAAATATTAGAAAATCATATTGAAAAGAATATAAAATTGTGGTTCACATGGCTAGAGCTTCAACTTTCCTTCAATAACTACACTTTCAATATAATTTTCAAAGCCAATAATATCAACTTGTTACTCTTCCTCCTTTCCAACATATAAAATCCCAACTCAAATTGAACAAAAACCACACATAATCCTTTTTCTAATTCATACCAATTTTCCATTACAACTCTAGCAAAACCATGGAAAACTCCATTTCTACACTCATTCCTTAAACACCAACCTCTCCATTAGGTTCAATTCTTTTATCAATTCTCTTAAAAATCCATAAATGTTAAAACTCATAAAACCCATAAACCAATCCTTGAAGCATAGCAAAAACTACCAAAATCCATAAAATAGAAGAATTGAGTTGAGAAAACTACTTACCATTAAGCCATTTCACCATAAATTGAAGCTAAAAACTCCACAATTCTAAGCCAAATCCCAATTTTTCCTTTCTTTTTCCCCTTTTCTTCCCTTTTTCTTTTTCTCTTTCTCTTCTTCCCTGGCCACGGCAGCACAAAATCTGAGTTTTGTATTTTTTTTTTCTAAAAGACCTCCTGCTGCCACGTGTCAAGGCCACCTCCACATATTTTTTGAACTTATCTTCTTTTCTTTTCTTTTCCTTTTTGTTTTTTTTTTATTAATCTGACGTTACAAACTATTACCTCCTTTTAAGAATTTCGTCCTCGAAATTCAAATCGGAATAAAAACACTTAAGGTACCAATAATGCATGAACTAATATTTCCCTTCAATTCATGTATACTTTGTTCACACACACTCTGTCACTTGAAGAATTATTTCTCAAAATTCTCATATAAAGCAACGATTATAACCGACTGTTCCCAATAAATTACACATTTCTGCTACATAGTTTCATGTTATTCTGAGGTATCTCCAACTCTATCATTTTGTAAGTCAACATAAATTTCTTGCAATCTCACATGCCTAAAACACATAACCCAAACAAGCCTTTATCTATTAACTAATTTCTGCATGGACGACACAATAACAAACCTGTCCAATCCTTTCAAAGATGAAATACAAGAACAGACTAAATCACACCACGCTTCCACTGCGCAACTCTGACACATAAATCATCGTGAAACGTGTTTCTCTATCTTTTGCTTCTAACCCTGCTACTAGTATTGCTCTTCCAATGCTCAATATAATTTCATGTTACTTTGGTGCTTAACATAAGTTGAACAAAAACGTTCCATCTAAATTTAAATTATTCTGAATAGGTGATCAATGTATCAAAAGCAACCCCATCTTCTTTTATCAAATACTCGGTCAATCGAAACTAGTATTCCTCAAATATATACACAAAGCCTCGATGTGTTCACTGATAACTCGACACTCATACTAGTGAGTTTACACATTGAAAGAAACTTACTATAATACCCGTTAAATTTGAACTACATTTGCTACTATTATTTTAAACTATAATCTGACTAAAATTCAAACTAGATTCATTGTCATCAAATTCACAAAATTTACATACATACCTTTTCTTTTATATAGAGTCCACAATACTACCTCTGTATAAGCTTATTTCCTCACATCCCACACTAGTATCTCCATAATAAACTTAATGGCAAACCTAGCTGAATAACAATGACATGCTGTTATCACAAAAACCCATAAAGAATTAGCTAAACGAAAGCCGCAGCTGAGAATCCACATAAACTGGCACAGTTTTAAAAAAATTAATCCTCACCACCTATTATTTATCTGATTCAACTTGATGCTAACCAAGCCCCATAACAATTTCCAAAAATAAAACAAAGATATTATAATAAGCTGATCAAACAAATCATTGACATGAGGCATCATATATTTACTACGCACTGTTACTTTAGTTGAGTACCTATAATCAACACATTCTCATTAGATCATCTTCTGTTTGCACAAAATAACATTGGCAGGCCATAGGAAATTTATCATCTCTGATAAACCTGAAATTCCATGACTGATATGTCTTCAACTTTTTGAACAACTGAGCTAAGTACCCACTACATAAGCTAAATAAACAACACGTTCTCATCTGAGAAACTTACAACATAACACACATATGATGGTAAACTTCTCTTTCCTTCAATTCTGGTAAACTTTTTACAATCATCACTTTACTCAAAATCTATTTTCTTTTTATTCTAATCAACGAAGGGGCTATTACTCAAAACTTCTCATTAAAACAATGCTAGTAATCGACAAGTCCCATGAAACGCTACAAAGTTCTAGAACAGTCCTAAGTGATTGTCATTTAATTTCTGCTTAAAATACCTAACAATTGACATATCTCTCTTTTGCAAATTTCACACCATTCACTAATAGAAACCAGAATTCACAATAACTAAATTTCACATACAAGTTTTTTTTTTCACTTGGGGCCCACAATCTGATATGAGATGCTCTATATTATCTTCATTTAACTTCAAGACTATAATATCATTAACAAATCAACAATGAACCAATCAAAATAGGAGCAAAATATCATTTTCACATGAATCATAAATTCTATTGCATCAGTAATCCATCAAAACAACATGACTAAAAATTGATAACCATCAAATCCCGTTCTCACCACAGTCTTTACCCACATATATATGTCGCTTAATTGAACTTGATACTCTGAATACACATCTATTATATAAAACACGCAACCCTTTGAATTGTCCAGTTCACAAATGCAACCAATTATTTACAAGAGGCAGCAAATATTATAATTTTGTACCATAATCAATACACAAACTTTTTCTATCTACTTTCCTTATCAAAAATAACATAACTACTCTTCAAGTAGTAAAACCCAAACACATCAAACCGCTGATAAGTCATTTTTATAAGTGTAAATTATTCCACCACTTTATATAACTTCTAGTCGTTGTCAAGATCTTCTTTTGCAATTACCATATAAGCTCTTTAAGTATAGATCTTTAAATCAAATACTAGCTTATTTAATTGAAGAATACTATTCAAAACTGCACTTCCATGCTGACAACAACTCCAGCCTCAGTGAAGTAAACCACTAGCTGATAATTTTTACTACTCTCAATATCCTTGATCTACAATAAATCCGATAACTTCTAACACAAGTCTACGAATTTCGTATTACTCATGTCTTTTGATTTTATTTCATTGATCCAAGTATCCATTACAAAACAAATATGAAGAATATCTATGTCTGAGCAATTTACTAACTTTAAGGTTACCAATCTCACAAGTCGCAAAGATTTTCTTCATCACCAAAATTAATCTCATATTCACCTGGCCGTTTTACATAACTCATTTTGAATACAATCATCTAATACATAATTCAGATGCACATGTATCTCATACCCAATTATAACACAAAGATATTGTTTCTATGGTGTTGCTTCCATCTTCAATCCATAATTATCACACATACTCAACAATAAAACTTTTCAAGCCAAGTTACTAGCACCAATTTACCATACACATGTTCTAATATTTTACACACCATCACATCTGGTGTTAAACAACCTCTTCAAGATTTTGATATTTGGATACTACCAATTTTTAACAAGTCAATTCGTTATAAACCACGGGTAATAAGACTACATTCAGTACATATCATCTTGAAGTATCACTCGCAATCTTCGTAAACCCTGTCTACAACAAACTACTTCTAAATCATTCAAACTGAGAAAATGAATTTCAAACTCTTGACATAATACGTCCATAGAATACTTGTATGATCGATACCAAACAACTCTTCACAAATACTGAATTACCATTTCTCATACTTACAACAACTCCAGCCTACGTAACTTAAACCACTAGTTGATAATTTTTATTACTCTCAAACTGTTACTACTTTTAAATAAATTACAAGAATTTTTTTTTTTTTATAAAATATTTCATCAATAAAACTTACCAACTAGTAGCATCGAGTTTCATGAGCATACCTCTGAGCCTACGAGCTTTGCCACCACAAATCATGATTCTCTTTTCATATGATACATGTTATGCAAGAACACAAACGAGTGTGACACAATGATATATGTATAGAATCGTAATGCTCTGATACCATCTTGTCACGACCCGACCCGGGATCTTCCTATAGACCCGTGAGGAGTCGAGTGCCGATGGCAAACGATAGCCCAAAAGCCAACACTTACCATCAAGGCAAACTAAACATAACTATGCTAATATTAAATCAAACTATAAATGTTTCATGTACTAACTGGACTGATGCAAAACGAGTGGTGGATAAGCTTGTCGTAGGCTCGATCATCTTCTGAAACTCGAAAGCTACTTGTGGGGGGAAAAACATTTGAAAAGAATGAGCTAAAGGCCCAGTGAGTGGAATTTTTTTATTAAACTAATATTTTCTTGAAAACTACATAATATATAATAGTTTCTAAATTCATAAAACTGTTCAAAACTAATAATCATAATATTCAAAACTAAAACTTGTAAAACTAGTTATAGTCGTAATTTAATAATCGTAATATTCTACTGAAACTATATCAATACTTGTATGTAAATATATATACAATAGAAACTGTTCATACACTATATCGTAGCGATAAAAACCCACTAAAAATGTACCTTTAACTGGTCATACTACATGTAGAGCGAAATCATGCATGCAGCAGAGCAACTGAATACTGAAACTGGTCATACGCGCGCAGAGCTGCCCCCAAAGGGCTAAGCACCCTAACATACGGCCCAAAGCCTATGTGTATGCTAAAGTGGGTCCCAAAGACCTGCTGAAAACTGATAACTGAGGGTACTATTTCTAGCGGTTTGAAAATAAACTACTGAAAATAATATCATAATTTTCAAACCATTGTAAAACCGCAATTGAAACTTTCGTAGCTAGCATAAATCATATATACTGAATAATGATTATCTAAAAACTTATTTATATAAAAAAAATAATCGTAACAATAATATAAACTCTAAAACTTTTATGTTTTGTAAACTACTAAAAACTCAAGGCTACTAACAATTTTAAATATGAAAATAGAATCCACTCCCAAACTTTTGCTGTTAATATTCCAAATCGTAAATCATTTATGCCTCGATTTCACCTGAAATATTGATTTAAGAAATAGATGTCAATCATCTCTTTAATAATTTGAAATATTAGAAAATCATATTGAAAAGAATATAAAATTGTGGTTCACATGGCTAGAGCTTCAACTTTCCTTCAATAACTACACTTTTAATAT
This sequence comes from Gynostemma pentaphyllum, assembly GCA_028015215.1. Lineage (NCBI taxonomy): Eukaryota > Viridiplantae > Streptophyta > Magnoliopsida > Cucurbitales > Cucurbitaceae > Gynostemma > Gynostemma pentaphyllum. Next base: position 34,647,159 of record CM051346.1, on the reverse strand, counting down.
AATTTTCAAAGCCAATAATATCAACTTGTTACTCTTCCTCCTTTCCAACATATAAAATCCCAACTCAAATTGAACAAAAACCACACATAATCCTTTTTCTAATTCATACCAATTTTCCATTACAACTCTAGCAAAACCATGGAAAACTCCATTTCTACACTCATTCCTTAAACACCAACCTCTCCATTAGGTTCAATTCTTTTATCAATTCTCTTAAAAATCCATAAATATTAAAACTCATAAAACCCATAAACCAATCCTTGAAGCATAGCAAAAACTACCAAAATCCATAAAATAGAAGAATTGAGTTGAGAAAACTACTTACCATTAAGCCATTTCACCATAAATTGAAGCTAAAAACTCCACAATTCCAAGCCAAATCCCAATTTTTCCTTTCTTTTCTCCCTTTTCTTCCCTTTTTCTGAGTTTTGTATTTTTTTTTTCTAAAAGACCTCCTGCTGCCACGTGTCAAGGTCCACATATTTTTTGAACTTATCTTCTTTTCTTTTCTTTTCCTTTGATAAGTCGTTATTTTAGCACATAAATTTGTGTTAATTGTTCATACTTTGATGATTAAATAGCCTAAGAACTAATTAATTATCTTTGATTTGTGTTTATGTGCTAGATTGAAGAAGATGGGATGAAAAAGGGCTTAAAATTGCATTTTGGACCTTTCTTGACGCTTCAGTGCCATGGCAACAACTTTTAGTGGCCGCGGCCACAAGGAAAAGTCTGACTCCAAGCCAAAATTCCAGAGAGTTCGGCGCCCCCGGCGCTGATTTTCTAGCGCCATAGCAACGAAAGCGTTAAATTTCCAGATTTGAATCTTTTTGCTCAGCGCCCCAGCGCCCAAAAATCAGCGCCGCGGCGCCAGTTCGAATTTTTTGGATCTTGTCTTTTATCTTTTGTTTTAAACCCTAGTTTTCAAGATATAAAAGGATACTTCTTTTCTAATAGGAGGAAGAACGTTTTTCCCTAGGTTTTCTTAGAGAATGATGAACTCCATGTCTAGCTAAACTCCCAATTTCCAACCAAGGTTAATCAAAGTTTGATTTTTATATTTGTGAGATTTGTTCTTCATCTTTCTTTCTAATTCTTCTCTATTTCTTTATTTTCTATTTTATGCATTCAATATCATATTGTTTGATTGTTCAAATAGGGCCCTTTGATCATTCTTCAATTTGATAGATCGTCAATTAGAGTGTTTAAATCCGTAATTGTTTATGCATTCTAACCCATGTGACAATTAGTATGAATGATTAATAAGTCTTTTCATCTCATGCTATGAAAATATAGGATCTAGTCTAAATAGATCGAACGTTTCGCATTTGTTGGCTAGAATTGGTCGTTCTTCTCATCTTATTATTGTCATTGATTAAATTCTATTGTCGTACTCTAGGGTTGTCATTGATTAGGGAAGTAATTAATGATCGTATCTTAATTACCGACAAACTAAGGAAGGATAGATTAATAAGACGTTCTTAATAATCATAACCAATTTAGAGAATGAGTTAGGATTTCATTAGAAAATCAATGATCAAATAATATAAATCAAACGATGATTACACCTTTGGTTGGAACTTTCTCCCATTGAATCTCTTTTAAACTTTTTATTGTTTTCTTCAATTTCTTTCTCAACAAACCTAAAAAACCCCCCAATTTTAATTCACCAATCTCTGTGGATTCGACCCTACTTTCCACTACTACAAATCCATAAATCCGAAAGTAGAGACTTTTATTTTTGGTGGATTCGACGCCCACCAAATTTTGGCGCCGTTGCCGGGGACTGGTGTTAATTAAATTTTTGTTTTTGTTTTTTTTTATTTGACTGTTTATTTAGTGTTTCAGATTCAATGGCTACTCTAAGAGAATTAGGTAGATTTGAGCAACAATTAACTAACTTGACTGTTGTTGTTCAACAACTGGCGTTGAAAAATCTACAACAAATGAACACATGTAGAACTTACACCGCACCTAATCATGGAGCTGACACGTGTTCTAGATTTCAAAGCAACCCTTATGAGTATGCCAGTCCAGTTAAAGGATTTCAAGATCAATCACCAGGAAATTATGATCACTATCCTCATTCTTACAATCCAGGTTGGAGGGATTGTCCTTATTATGAGCCAAGAGCAATAGACTACCAACAATACCCAGCTAGGCATCTCGACCCACCTCAAGAATCCTCTTCAAGTTCAGGTTTGTCTTTAGAAGAAATGGTGAAATCTCTTGCTACTAACACACTTCAATTTCAACAGGACACAGAAGTAGCATCCAAAATCTGGAAGATCAAATAGCTAAACTAGCATCTTCAATTAGTAGCTTTGAGAATCAAGATCATCCACCATCTCAAACTGTGGAATATCGAGTTGAAAATGTTAGCGCTATATCATTGAGGAGTGGAAAAGTTTTGGAAGAACCTAGAATGAAAGAGACTTTTGATATTCCAAGAGAAGAAACCGAAAAGAAAGCTGTCTCATCTCCAAAAGTTCAATTGGAGGTTCCTGAAAGAGCAAAAACCAAGGTATTGTTGACTCCTCCTCCTTTTCCATCTCGTTTGGTTAACTCAAAGAAATCTGAAGAAGAAAAAGAGATGTTGGAAACCTTTCGAAAGGTTCAGGTAAATATTCCGTTGATAGATGCTATTAAACAAATACCTCGATACGCTAAATTCCTTAAGGATTTGTGCACAAACAAGAGGAAATTGAAGGGTAATGAGAAAATAAGTGTGGGGGAAAACATCTCAGCCATTATTCAAAGGAAAATGCCTCCTAAAGGGGGAGATCCAGGTATGTTTTCAATTCCATGTAAGTTAGGGGACTTAAGAATTGATAAAGCCATGCTAGATTTAGGAGCTTCAATTAATGTCATGCCTCTTTCTGTGTTTAAATCTTTAAATGTTGGCCATTTAAGAGAAACAGGTGTAATCCTCCAACTTGCCGATAGATCCAATGCTTATCCTGAAGGAATTTTAGAGGATGTGCTAGTACAAGTTAATGGTTTGGTATTTCCGGTCGATTTCTATGTTCTAGATATGGGGGATGATGCTTTTACCTCCTCTTTAGTTCTATTAGGAAGACCATTCTTATATACCTCTAAAACAATAATTGATGTACATCCTGGTATAATTACTATGGAGTTCGATGGTGAAGTTATAAAATTCAATATACATGACTCCATGAAACATTCTCGATGCTAATTCTTCAATTTTTGCAATGATTGATTTTGTCGATCCATTAACTAATGATATTCTTAAGTTGTTTGAGAAGGATGACATGCAGGTTGCTTCAACAAAGAAACCCAAAATTGGAGAATTGCGAGCCATAATTCGAAAATATGTCAAGTCAATTTGGGATGTGCATTAATGAAGAAGCAACCCGGTCTAGCCAAAGACGTGAAAGAAAGGCGCTTTTTGGGAGGCAGCCCAAATTTTTATGTTTTATGTTTTTCGTTTTTGTTTTCGTTTTATTTTTTTTTAGTTTGATTTGATTTATTTTCTTTATTTTATCTTTAAAATAAATAGGATCTAATAAGGGCTATGGAGGCTGAAGGATGAAATTTTTCGCTGAAATCTCATACTCCCGAGCCGTAGCAATTCAACTACTCATGATTGCTCTTTCAGGGATGTTTTCTCACCCTCTTTTATTTTGTTGTTTGCTCATTGTGGACAATGCATGATTTAAGTGTGGGGGTAGAGAAAACAGAATAAAATTCAATTTTCTTGCTTGCTCTTGATATTTTCAATTTTCATTCTTGAATGATTGGGATTGTTTTGTTTTATTGAATTATTTTAAGGCAAAATAGGGATTAGCATGAGTAGTTAAATTCTTGTTGGCTTGTCTTGAGTGGTCGATTTGGATGACTTTTGAATGAAAATGTGTTATGGGATTTGTGACAATCTAACCTTTGTGAGTTTTTGGGCCAAAAAGAGCATATCTTCATAATATTTTTGCTCTATTCTTTTCTTGTGTGATTGTCAAACATAGTTGATTAAACTAGAATTTGCTTTGTTATGCATGTTGAGGCCTATGTGTTGTTTTGAATGCTTAGAGTTTAAAAAGGGCAAATTAGGTGATGCCATTTTTAGCTTTCTTAAAAGGCCAACCTTGACATATATCATTAGAAAGCCAAATTTGAGCCTAGACTTATTTCTTGGGAATTAACCACAATTTGAATAACCCAATATCCTTCTATTTGTTAATTTCCTTTTGAACCCAATTGTTGAAGAATTATTTGAACTTTGCTTCATTTTATGCACCTTCTCTTCAAGTTCAATGAAAGATTTGACAAATAGGTCTTTGCTTGATTCTCTTCTTTCTTATTTTTCTCATCTTCGAAAAAAAAAAAGGGGAAAGAAAAGAAAACAACTAAAGTTTTTGTGAAAAAGTGCTTAAGTGAAAAAAAAACAATGTTGATGAGAATTATGAGTAGTTTTGAAATAAATTGAAAAAGAAAGAAGAAGTTGTGAAAAAAAAAAAAGTTTTAAAAAGAAGAAATGGTTGTGTAAATGTGTGTTCATTGTATGATAGGAAGTTAATTTGAAGCATAGGAACAATGTTCATCTAATTCTTCATTTGATTGTAGCTCAAATTTCCGTCCATCCACCCTTACCTAAGCCCCATTACAACCCAAAGACCCTTAAATTCTAGCATTCAATTCATGCATTGGTGACCTTGATGTGATAATTTAGCAAGCCTATGGTAAGATCTTCTATGCTTTGACTTGAGAGCCTCATGAATGTACCCTTAAACACTTTGAGTGAATTGAGTGAATCCAAGTGAGGTTTCAAATCTTGTAGCACTTTGACTTTAAAAGATCATTAGAATAATTACTCATGTGCATGTTTGATAGGAATTTATGCTATGACTGTTTATCTTTTGTTTGTGCTTCAATTTAATTCTCTAAAACTTGATAATTTTGGTTGTTGATGATTGAAAGTTAAAGTTGAAAGGAATGGTGAGCAATTGAATTTTATTGAGTTGTTTGTTTCATACTTGAGGACAAGCATGGATTAAGTGTGGGGGATTTGATAAGTCGTTATTTTAGCACATAAATTTGTGTTAATTGTTCATACTTTGATGATTAAATAGCCTAAGAACTAATTAATTATCTTTGATTTGTGTTTATGTGCTAGATTGAAGAAGATGGGATGAAAAAGGGCTTAAAATTGCATTTTGGACCTTTCTTGACGCTTCAGTGCCATGGCAACAACTTTTAGTGGCCGCGGCCACAAGGAAAAGTCTGACTCCAAGCCAAAATTCCAGAGAGTTCGGCGCCCCGGCGCTGATTTTCTAGCGCCATAGCAACGAAAGCGTTAAATTTCCAGATTTGAATCTTTTTGCTCAGCGCCCCAGCGCCCAAAAATCAGCGCCGCGGCGCCAGTTCGAATTTTTTGGATCTTGTCTTTTATCTTTTGTTTTAAACCCTAGTTTTCAAGATATAAAAGGATACTTCTTTTCTAATAGGAGGAAGAACGTTTTTCCCTAGGTTTTCTTAGAGAATGATGAACTCCATGTCTAGCTAAACTCCCAATTTCCAACCAAGGTTAATCAAAGTTTGATTTTTATATTTGTGAGATTTGTTCTTCATCTTTCTTTCTAATTCTTCTCTATTTCTTTATTTTCTATTTTATGCATTCAATATCATATTGTTTGATTGTTCAAATAGGGCCCTTTGATCATTCTTCAATTTGATAGATCGTCAATTAGAGTGTTTAAATCCGTAATTGTTTATGCATTCTAACCCATGTGACAATTAGTATGAATGATTAATAAGTCTTTTCATCTCATGCTATGAAAATATAGGATCTAGTCTAAATAGATCGAACGTTTCGCATTTGTTGGCTAGAATTGGTCGTTCTTCTCATCTTATTGCTGTCATTGATTAAATTCTATTGTCGTACTCTAGGGTTGTCATTGATTAGGGAAGTAATTAATGATCGTATCTTAATTACCGACAAACTAAGGAAGGATAGATTAATAAGACGTTCTTAATAATCATAACCAATTTAGAGAATGAGTTAGGATTTCATTAGAAAATCAATGATCAAATAATATAAATCAAACGATGATTACACCTTTGGTTGGAACTTTCTCCCATTGAATCTCTTTTAAACTTTTTATTGTTTTCTTCAATTTCTTTCTCAACAAACCTAAAAAACCCCCCAATTTTAATTCACCAATCTCTGTGGATTCGACCCTACTTTCCACTACTACAAATCCATAAATCCGAAAGTAGAGACTTTTATTTTTGGTGGATTCGACGCCCACCATCCTTTTTGTTTTTTTTATTAATCTGACGTTACATATTGTCCGTATAAAACATTCAGACTTCAAATGATGGTGGTCATCTCCTTAAAATAGAACAAATTAAGAGTAACCATTACATCCTTCCTCTTTTGTGTAAAATTTTTTCATCATATAATGAATTATCATTTAAGAAGGGTAATAAAATTAAGTCTTCTACACGTCAACCAGGGCATAGCTCATTGGTTAAGACACGTAGTTCCACACTTAAAAGTGCGGTTCAATGCCCAACACCGACACTTTGTATTATAAAGATAAAGAATAAAAACTAAACTAAACTTATAAGTTGTCTAGATTAATGGAGACTATAAAAAATAAGAGTTCTAGAAAAAAAAAATCATATAAATCGGATTAAGTTGAAGTTATGATACGATGCCTACTAATTGATAGGAATATTATAATACCATGTAAAAGAACAATTTATCCATGATTCATGAAAAAAATATCGATATAACTATGAGAATATTTCACTATTAAATAAGATTAAAATAGTTTTTTGTATGGGATTGAAATGCATGCACTTCTTCTCTGAGAATTGGTCCCAGATTTTCCCCTAGGAGTGATCCCGAAGGCAGTAGGTCTGACCTAGAGATTCCTCTCGTACCTAAACCAAGAAATTATTTGTCTACTGTAAGTAGAATTGGCTCGATATCCGAATTTGAATCGGCCCTAGATGCAAAAACGACAATTTCTTCCACTGTTCCTTCTATGGTAGGAGATTATTCTGCTCTTTTGGCCGTTGACGGGCCCAACAACCACCAAATCCTTCCCTTCTATGACCAGAACTAGAGGCGAAGGGTAAGGGAAATGGTCCTTCCCCAAGGATTATGAACTCATTATGTCGCGGGAAGACTTAGATAGCCTGATAGTCGAGTTTAGGATTCCAGCGGAGTTTGAGATGAGACTCCATAGCCCTTCTAAGCGGGCTCATATTTGGACTTCCTTCTTTCCCAAGTTCTTCAAATGCATGCGGGGTTCGATTCTCTATTCCTCCTTTTCTAGCGATATTGTTTCAAGGTTTTAACATCCCCCTTGGGCAGTTTATGCCAAATACCCTTCGGACTAGAATTTCTACCAAGGTGTTGACGTCTAGACTAAATGTAAGAATGACCATTGCGATGATCGCGCACTACTGGTACATTCCTCTGAATTCCTAGGATAAGATGCGTTTTTTCCTCTAAAGTCACTCTAGTAGGTGCTTGGTGGAAGAGCAAACCACGAGCAGAGAGGATTAGAAGAATAAGTGGTTCTTCATCCGCGGCCTGATCTTTTCCGGGAATAAAATCTCTCCACTGTCTTAGTAGGATACCGATGAGGGAATTAGATTCCTCACTCATTGTAGTCCTTATCACTGAAATGAACCTGTACATGAATTTAAGCACGTTGCTTCTTTTCAATTTTCTTTCGCCTGACCGCTGACTTGCTTATGTTTAATTTTAGCCGAGGACTATCTCCCGAAGTCAGCCTTTAAGGCTAAACCGCTACGCTGACCTTGAAGAACTAGGCTATTTTGATTGGGTAAAGTTTGTCTGAGAGCCTTGGATAATCTTTACCAAGTTATGGAAACCTCTTGAAGAATTTAAAATTATTTCTCCTCCCCAGGAGTATTCAGAATTAGTCACTTATCCTTTGCTTCTTAGGAATACCAATCTCTGGTTCTCGCAGGTCTCAACAACAAGATGGCCTAGAAAGATATCGTCTCTATCCTCACTTTCGATGAACCAAGCTCTCTTATGGCCATATTGAAGAAATTAAAAAGCAACAGGATCATGGCTAGCTCTCAGCAGGTCATAGCGGGTGTCGTCCAAGGCAGGAAGGGCAAGGCAATCGCCCCGTCAACCTCCACTCAGATGAAATAACCTCGTTCTGTCGGCAGTTCGAAAGTAAATTGGTGAAAATTACTGATTTAACAACAGATCTTTTGACCATAAAGAGAGAGAAGAGCGAAAGGCTCGACGCGCTAGGCGAAGCGATAAGGCGAGTTGGAGAGTTTCTGAAGATCTATCTCGAGATGGCCCAAGTGTCATACCCTTCAAAAGACCCATTTCCCGTCTTCATTTTCACAGGAGTAGGTTAGGAGATCTCTTCCGTTCCATAGGGCTCTGATCTTATCGCCTCCCGGCCCATGACTTCTCAGGGTCTTCCTGTCTTGGGTCCAGTAGGCGAGAATGTTGCGCTTGCAGAGGCTACTACCACTTCTTTTGGGATTTATTATTCAGAGGGAGCACTCCCCTTCTTCATGTCGTTTGTCATACCCAGCGTCAAGTTTGACTCCCACTCTCTAGCTGAGGAGGGTATTTCTCACCAAGTCTTTGAAGCGGTTGGTATTCTGCCAACATGGGCAGATTGAGTCTAAGCCCACTCTTCAACTTTACCGACGGTGGTGAGACTATATCGAATCTTTTCTATCATTTTATGCTGGTAAGTTCATTTTGCTCTTTGTACTTTAGCTTTCCTGGCGCATTCGTAACTATTTTGTCCTCATTGTGTATGGGATGCAAGCTAAGGTTCAGGAACTCCGCAACTTAGAGAACATTTGGCTGAAGTATCGAGCTCTTGAGCTTAAGCTTGCTGAATTGGAAGCTGATCTTCATCGAGTATGGCTCAATGGTAACCGACATTGATTGCTAAAAACAACAGCTTGAAGACGAAAATGTAGGAGACTGGAGATAAGGCCTCCACACTGAAAGAGGAATTGAACACCATCGAGAATAAATGTACGCGGTTAGGCTCTGAGCCCAAGGAACTGCAGAAGCCCAAGGATGAGAACAAAGGTCTGAGGTGTAGGATCGGAATGGAAACCCTAGAGGGAGGGGGGTGAATAGGGTTTTAGGTTAATTTAATAACTTTTTCTTTAATGACTTCTAATTAACAAACAGATTAAACTTTTTAAGCACAAAAAATTAAAATGAATTTTCTCTTAAAATTCTTTTAAACAAAGTGAGGTATTTTAACTAAGATAGGAAATATTTTACCACTATCAATTTCTAACAATCAATAATAACTTCAATAAATATTATGTAATAAATATGTGAAGCATCAATTAATTCAAATGATTGATATTTAATGATCCCAATAATTAGCACAATAAATATTTAGAAATTAATATTAGTGCAATAAAGTAAAGAGGGATAGGGTTAGAGAATGACACCAAATATATAGTGGTTCGGTCAAAATTTGGCCTAGTCCACTCCCCGAGCGCCTCTCGAAAATTGTATACCTTTTTCGGGAGGAAGTACAACCCAACCTTTTACCGGGCTCAAGATCAAACCCAATTGTTCTTTGTACGGGATCAAGAACAAACCCGATCCTTTTACCGAGAGCAAGATCAAACCCTCACGTTCCTATTTTTACGGGCTAGGAAATCGACCCAATGTGTGAATTATAATTTTTCAGCCAATTACAAATCTCTCTCAAAAGAGTAAATATCAAAATCAAAGCTTACAATATTACAAGGCTCTTAATAGCCAATTAAATCACTCAAAACAACCCCAAATAATAGAGAAATAAACTTTGAAAGCACTACAACAATGGAGATCAAAATATCAAATTTCTTGGCAATTCAACACTGATTTTCGGCCATTTGAAGAGCATAGAAGAGCAAGTATCTGTTGGGCCACGTGGCTAGTTCTAGTTGGATGAAGCAATCTGATATTTGAATTAAATAATAAATTTATTAATCAATTTGGTCAGCAGGTGCATTTCGATCAAGGGACCGTTTGAGAGAGGCTTCAAAGTCGGTCAGGAAAGATTAAACATCAGGGTCAGGATGCAAGCGGTAATAATTCAGAAGGCAGGGGCAAGGAGGACAATTCATGTGTCTGAAATAAAGTAAAAAGATGATGCAATGGAATAGGCAAGCCACATGTCGAACAGTGAGCGGCGGAAGCAGATGGCGTCAGCAGATGGGACCTGCATGCGTCAGCGCACAGCAGAGAGCGCGTCAGCGCTTTATACGCACGCACGTACGTGGCTTTTTCCTGAACGTCGGATGGCGAGCAGGCGAGATCAAACGACAATGGTTAAATCTTCTATTTCTTTTCTTTTCTCTTTTTTTTTTTAAATTCAAAATATATATAAATATATTTATTAAAATCCAGTTTTCTTTTTATGACAACTTCTTTGTTTTAGCTCGGAATTGGACGATTCAAATTTCACCGTGCTCGATATTTTTCGCTCTACAAAACACAACACTAAAATACTAAAATTGATTAGTACTAAGTGTTTGTTATCATCAAAACATAATTAAGTGAGATTAATAGGCCCAAAATGCCAACATGGGGAACTCACTAGAGGAGGCTTGTTCGAACCATGAGTCGAGTATGAAGCAGCTAGAGCTTGAATCTGATGCCAAGGTCAATGTAGAAGAAAGACTTCACATTTGAGAAAACTCTTTCAAGGCTGTCAATAATGAGCTTTCTACTTCTGCCTTATAAGTTAGTTCTCTGAGGTCTTAACTGAAGGGACTTAAGGTGTAGTCTGAGTCTTTAGGAAAAAGCTTAAGCGAGGTTGAATCTACAGCTCCTAAGGCTTCGGCTATCGACATCCAGATAGGGAGGGATGACGTTAAGCTCTTTTTGTCACTGAAATACGCGGAGTAAAACAGTTCTGTCGTTCACCATGAGGCCATTGTTATGCGAGGATTTCCTAGCTCCAATCGAGGCCGTTCGAGCCACTCCCAATCAGGGTGAGGCTTCTACTGAAGACGTGTCTAGCCCGAGGCCTTTTGTTTCTAATGTTGGTGACATTGAGGCCTGCATTGTGATAAACTCGTCTCCTCCTCCAAGTAGCCTTGTCCTTGTTGATGGTTCGCTCCTGCTCTCATCCAATTTTCCTCAGGATCCTCCTAACCATCTTTTTGATGTTTCTGACTGATGACCCTTCTTGTCCAAAAATTTTGTCGGGAAGTCATTGATGGTCCAAACTACAGCGACTCTCATCCAAAAATTTTGTTTTCTCGATACATCACAAGTCAATGCTTCATTATTCCACAAATTAATCAACTGGGCAATAAGAGGTTGAAGGTATACATCTCATTTGTTTCCAACTCTTTGGACCTGGTACGATAACCATTAAGAAGATAATATGATCTTTCATACCCATCGATGGAGGCAAGTTATACGGTGTCAACATAATAGGCCATAAAGAGTATTGTGCATCAGAAACGCCGAACGGGTTAAACCCGTCAGTGCATAACCCCAATCTGACATTTCTAATCTCCCTTGTAAATTCTAGATGCAATGATCCAAACGCTTCCACGCGTCAGCATCAGATTGATGTTTCATATGACCATCCTCTTGGGAATGCTTGTAATGTCATCTCACATGATAAGTCGTGACTTCCAATGCATACAACCATTGAAGACGAGGAGTGATCGATAAATAAAACATACGAGTATGTGGAATGAGAGTGCGTTTACCTTGTTAATATCTCTGATGCAAACATAATTTACAATTATGAAGACTCGAATCTCCATCCCCCTAGATTATCATGCATCCGTTCGGGCAACATTCAATTTTCTCAACAGGCAATCCGAGACCTTGCACTAATTTTTTTCGTGTTGTATAAACTTTCAGGCAAAGTGTTGTTCGCAAGGGCGCAATGATGAAACCATTGTGAAATCAAATAAAAGTCTCTCTCTGGATTATGATATGACGTTTTTATATTAAGCAGCTCTGTAGCTGCAGCCAGTTTACTGACATCACAACCCGGCTGGGTACAGTTGCTTACTTACTAATTCGAGCATATGGTACATTCGTTGTGCTTATGGAATTATTTCCTCCTCATTCAGAATAGTATGACTATCTTCTTGAGTATGATTAAACGTACCTTCAAACATTATATGTTGCATCTGTCCATACTTATGTTGTATGTAATCACTCCATTCTTCCACAATTGGCACTGCATTCGAGCTGCTGCCTTCGTACAACACAGCTTGTTCCAACGTCGCATTATATTGATCGTCAGATTCCTCTTGATACACCTTGGTAATAATTCTCCACAAACCAACGACTATACAGGTGTTTCTTCACATCAAATGAAGAAAATATCTTCTTATTTCTAAATTTTCTGCATGGACATCGTATCGTTTTTCGATTGCGATCAAAAGAATCGATACTTTCATAAAACTCTACGAATTGTTCAACCCCTACTGCGAACTGATTGTTCAAATAGCCTTCAAAACGATGAATATACATCCATTCACGCATTTTTTTAGGCAAAATATCAAACACAACTCTGATTCTCTAGAAATAAAAAATCGTAAAAAGAAGTAAGAATGTATTTTGTGATGATTATATCTGATTGCTCTACACGTCTATTTATAAACTGTAATGTTAGCGACGAAATTCGTCATCCATATGGCAGGAAGTTTTCCCGCCATATTCAGGGGCGACGGATTTCGTCACCAAGAATGGCAGGAACCTTCGTGCCATTTACAACGACGTATTCAGACGTTCATTGTTTTCGCGGGAAATTTTGACGCCATTTTTAGTGACGAAATGCATTAGTACTGTTGGAGAAATTTCTTGGGTCCAACATCTCTGACCAAACAGATGACGGAAGGCGTCGCTAATAGTCAACGCTTATTTGGGTGACGGAATTCGACGGTAAGTTGGGACGCATTGTGTTCCGTCGCTATTGCGGTTATTTCTTGTATTGTTAATTCCTATATAGTTTGTAAAGTTGTAAATCATACTCTCTTGATGGTTAGTTTTAATGAATTTTAGACAAATATTGATTCTACATCGATTTTCTATATGTTTCGATTTCTATTAAAAACAATTGAAAAATTTTGATAGATGAGAGCAATTTGAAGAGTAAATCATTTTTTAACAAAGTGTAAAACAAATATTTTTACCCATATTTATCATATTTTTTGATTAATTTAATAGAATTGGAACGTGTGACAAGCGCAGATTAAACATGTATCTTGAAGTCATTAAACTAAGCTGGTAGTAAAGGGGTCAAACCACAAGGATGTTTAAGATAATTTTTAAATCACATAGATGTAAATTTGAAAATTAGACAAACAATAAAGACGTGCTTGGTAATTATCTCAAACTAAATTACAACATAATAATCACAATTACTGTGTAATACATTTTGACAACTCATGATAATTCCACGTTAACATTATAATTATTTTGGTCGACTTCAACTCATTATCTCCTATAATGTGTATATGCATTGCAGTATTATATTATAGTTTCAAATTATGTAAATAAGACCCATTGAAACTTTATTTAGTCATAACTTTTTAATTTGAACTCCAATTTAGATAATTCAAGGTGTTTTGAAATCTTCATTTCGAGCTCTACGTAATGGTCACTCAAAATCATCAATAAAAAAATGAGTTAATGGTTTCAATCATACCTAATATTTTGATGATAATAATTTCTTTTATTTATTGCAGTTTTGAAGTAACCATAACGTATAGCACAAAATGAGGATTTCAAAACATATTGAATCATTCAAATTGAAGTTCAAACGAAGAAGGTATGGCTAAAACAAAATTTAACATTGGAGGGAAGAGGTCTTATTAGCATAATTTGGAAATATAGGGGGTGTGAATTGTCATTTTTAAAGCACATGGACTATTCATGAATTCAACCTAAACCAGACCCACTTTAATATACACATAGGCTTTGGGCCGTATGTTAGGGTGCATAGCCCTTTGGGGCAACTCTGCCCGCGTATAACCAATTTCAGTATTTAGTTGCTCTGCTACATGCAAGATTTTGCTCTACGTGCAATATGATTAGTAGGGGTACATTTTTAACACTATGATATAATATATGAGAAGTTTATATTGTACGTATAATTATATATATTTATTGATTTAGTTTCAGCTGAATATTATGATTACTAAGTTTTATGAATATTAGTTTTGAACAGTTTTATGAATTTTGAAACTACTATATATCATGTAGTTTTTAAGAAAATATTAGTTTAATAAAAATTCCACTCACTGAGCCTTTTTAGCGCATTTTTTTCAAATGTCCCCCCCCCCCCCTCTCACAGGTAGCATTCGAGTTTCAGAAGATGATCGAGCCTAAGACGAGTTTTTCTACCACCCATATCACATCAGCTTAGCTAGTACATGAGTCTTTTAGTTTGAAATATTTTTCTAGAACAGTTATGTTTAGTTTGCCTTGATGGTACGTGTTGGCTTTTTTCTATCACTTGCCATCGGCACACGTCTCGTCTCAGGTGTGTAGAATGGTCTTGGGGCGGGTCGTGACATTTTCTATTTTATGGTAAGGTTCTAATGCACTATACATTGATTTTATTATTGTATTTTTAGGTTATTTTTGTTTTATTTTATTCTAAATGTCCCTCCCATCCCTTTTCAGAACAAAACTATACGAAAACCCTTACCAGTTTCATGCATAAATGAGGAGAATAAAAAATATTAGGTACTTCTTTCCTAATTAGTAGAAATTATTGATTTTCTTGATCATTATGCTTAATAAAGCAACAAAATTTCACATTCTCGTTTATTTCTTTATTTTTCTTGATTTTCTTCTTTGATTATTTTTATAAATAATTGTAGTTTCAGGATATGGCTTTTTTATTACCACTATAAGTGAGGGATCTCTTGATTGGTCTGTTTTATCTCATATGGCACTTTTGATTAAGCATTTGACTTGAAATAATTGAAATTTAAGGAGATTAAGAGCTAGTTTATTGGAATAGAGATTGAGAATTTCTATAAATAGTGTTCTGTAAATAATATTAACAAAATTGGAGACTAAAACTTGTTTTGTTTTCTTGGTTTCGGTGATAAAATTGATTTATTCAAATTATTTATTTATGCAATGTATTGACTATATGGCCAGGTCTCTAGTTTGAGGTATTCATACGTATTTTTGGTCAGGTCTCTGGTCTAATTGGTCGGGTATGAAATTGAAGAGGCTATATGTGGTCATAATGAATACCTTATGAGGCTTAGCATCATTGACAAAATAAGTTTTTTCTTTTTTTTTTTTGTATATATCATCAGCCACATGTTTGAGGTTTCATAAATACTTTTGTTTGAACTCAGAGGTATGATGCATGATTTTACGAAAATTTTAATCATTGCAACAGAGTTAGTTCAGATTTTAGTAAGTGTGATTCATATAAGGGGTTTGAAAGTGCAATGAACTTGAACTATTATGGAAGGGGCAACATACTTTAGTAAGAGAATTACTTAGCTTCTACTTTATTTATGTAATTTAATTTAGTTCAACTAATGTTGAGATTTCTGATCAACAAAGAGCATACCGTGTCTTATTTTATAAGGTAGTAACTAAGTAGTTAGTAAAAAGCATATGATTTTCTACCAAAACATTTCCTTAATATTAGTGTGTTTTAACTTCAATAATGAAAATGATAATTAGTTGATTGAGTAATTAGTTGTGTTTTTCCTCTTTGTCATGTCTTTTAGAACATATACTACTCTCTATCTTTGTTTCTCAGGATTTACTCCATTTCCATCCCTTTTTCCTACTGCAAACATTGTCTGTGCATCTTGTTGTTTAATATCTCATAAATTGGATAGTCCGATCTAGACCATGATGGTGCTGGGGTTTCTGCCCTAAATCTTTTGTAATCCAATTAAACTATAAATAAATAAAGGAATTATTAATTAGTAATATTTACATTGTCATTTATTATTGTTTAATAAATGTAATCCATCATAAGATCTAGAGTTACTTACGATAACTTAAAGTGAGCATGTGATGTGGGAAGATTCACTTAAGTCATAACTCAAATAGTCTGTGGTATATGAATAAAGGTTGGATGCCTTATTTCTTGTAACACCACTAACATGACCCACTTGTGAATTGGAACAGGTGATCTCATTTGGATTGCTCATGTAGAGACTTGTGAGTGAGGGTATTGGTGCAATAGAGATTATAGAAGACTGGACTAAGAGATATACTTGCTGTCTTCTGGTAAAGTCGTTACTGAAAGACACTTCGTATATCAATCGGTTGATCATGTACAATTAATCTTAATCGATCCTAAGTGGATTATAAACCTCTATTTGCAAGAGACAAACCTTTGATTTGCATATGTGAGAGTGACTCGATATAGTTAACTCAATATGCCTCTCACTTTGGGGATTGCATCTTGCTTATAGCTGGGAATGTAATTACACAAGATTGGAATTCATTCTTTTCCATATAGGAAAATAGATAAGCAGTTCCCTTATGGATTGATTCGGTGCTTGAACAACGGGGCCCTATATTCCTATGATCAAGGAAAAAGCAAAGACGCATAATGGAGATTATGTAAGGTTGTTCATTAGAGAATCAGTTGGGCTTAAGGAACAAGATGTATCATGGAGGTTAATACGGTAAAATTACCTAGCCATGGATACAAACTACTTGTGAAGGTTCAAAGTGTAGTTAATGATGTTAGCCAATGGACATAACTATATCTAATTGTAACGTCTCGTTATTTTTACAAGGAATTTTTTTTTTATTATTTATTTTATTTATGTACTATTTTATTTAAAGCATTTAATTTCATTGTAGAGTTAATTTTGTTCGTAAATTCTTTTAATCATTTTATTAGCTTAAATTAGTTTTTGGTCGTATTAATAATTATTAACGGGTCAATTAATAATTATTAATCACCATTTGGCAAGTTTAAATGCTTCGAGTTTAGTTTTAAAAGCTAAAAGCAAATGAGGGACGTATTCGTAATTTTTTATTTCTTAAAAATATCCAAAATCACTATTCATCTCTTTAAAATCTCAAAGTTGACCAAATTCATTTCTCTTCTCCTTCATCTTGTCGTGAGCTTCATCTCCCATTGGAGAAGTTCTTAGCTTTTTTCGTTTGTCGGCGGATCATCGTGTTTTTGGTTGCGTTGGATTGCTCGGGACGAGGGCTATCTATCCAACATAGCCTCATAGTGTTTCTCGTTCTCTAAGGGAAGTCCTAAAAAGTAAGTTTTTAAAACTTTTGATATGGATTTGTTTGTTTTTGTATATAAATGAGTTTTGAAGTTGAAATCATGAATTTCTATCAAGGAATTTGACGATTTTGAGCTCCGATTTTCGAAAAACACTATTCACCCGAAAATCATACTTTTTCTCATATTAGATATGAGTTGTAATATGTTGATCGATTGATGAATTGTAGGTGCGATTGCTCGTTTGTTTGTTCGTGGGAACTTGGTTGTCACGCGAGCATTTAGGAGTGTTCACGAAATGCATTCCTCGTCCCCGCTCCCATTCCCCGGTAAATTCCCCGTTCAAAGAGATCGGGGACAGGGACGGGGATTCCCCACGGGGAAATAATGGGAAACGGGGAATTTTCCCCGTTTTCACCTAAAACAAAACAAAATACATATTACAATAAAAGAAAAAACTAATCTATATAAAAACAAAAAAAAAAGCATGAAAAACAGTAAAAAAAAAAAAAGAGTTTTTAAAAAAGTTGTATACAAAAGTCTTTAAAAAAATATTTAATAACAATTTTAAAAAAGTTGTATAAAGCAGTAATTAAAAAAGTTAAATTTTTTTATTAAAAACAGTTTTATCAATAAAAATGAAAACATTTTAATAAAAAGTTATATAAAACAGTTTAAAAAAAATAATTTAAAAAAGTTTAAATATAAAATATTTTAAAATAATTTATATATATTATTTTCGGGGATTTAATCGAGGAACGGGGCCGGGGTCGGGGTCGGGGTTGGGGATGGCATTCCCCGTCCCCGTCACTGAAACTCGAATGGGGAATTTTTCATCCTCATCCCGTTCGGAACGGGGATTCCCCGCTACTTTCAGGGTGGGTCCCCGCGGGGAAAATGAACACCCCTACGAGCATTCGAGGTGAGAATAAATAGATTTTAAAGTAAACTTAGAAACCGAATAAGTTGAACGATTTGTAGAATCGGAAGTTGAGATTAAGGTTTAAATCGAAAGGATTAAAGTAAGTGAGCTAACAGACTTAGGCTTGGGAGTTAGTTCTAATTGCGTGAGAGAACTCATGGATTGCTCGAAGAAAATATTTAACTCTTGGAAGTTCTAAGTTTAGATTCGTTCCGGAGTTTAAGAATGATTATCGGAAGTTGAAGGTTTCGAGTATAAAGGAACGAATAAGAAACTTGATTATGGAACTTCGAATACTTATTGAAAGCAATAGAATAATTTGAATTGGAGATTTTATGATTAAGTTAGTAATTCAAGTTTAACTAAAGGCCGTTTGGCTTGATCTATTTATCGTTTTCTTATTAGAAGTTCCTAATTCTTATTTTATGTATAAGAACATTACGTGATCCATTGACCTTTAAGTTCTTCCGATTACTTTGAATGTTTATATTTATTTTTACTTGGACACTATGAATGTTTATATTTATTTTACTTGCACTTGAAAGAATATTCATATTATATCATATTGCATAATCGATTATTGGGAAGAATAATGAGGCATGCTAAAGGACTGTGAGACTTTGCATTGTCTGGTATTATTCGTTTTATGTTTATATATATGTATCATGAGGAATGCTAAAGGATGCAGTACTTTGCATGATCGAAGGAGATGGATAATGAGATAATGATGGAACTATGCGAGTTCACATTATCTAGTATTATTCATAATTACTATGATACATATACAAGGATACAGAGTATGACTTAGCCTATGGGAGTTCATTATCTGTATTTGGTGGGTGAGATAATAAGGTAAATGTGCTGGGGTTTCTGCCCTAAATCTTATGTAATCCAATTAAACTATAAATAAATAAAGAGATTATTAATTAGTAATATTTACATTGTCATTTATTATTAGTTTCATAAATGTAATCCATCATTAGATCCAGAGTTACGTATGATAACTTAAAGTGAGCATATGATGCGGGAAGATTCACTTAAGTGTAACTCAAATAGTCTGTGGTACATGAATAAAGGTTGGGTGCCTTATTTCTGGTAACACCACTAACACGGCCCACTTGTGAATTGGCACAAGTGATCTCATCTGGATCGCTCATGTAGAGACATGTGAGTGGGGGTGTTGCTGCAATAGAGATTGTAGTAGACTGGACTAAGATAAACTTACTGTTTTCTGGGAAAGCCGTTATAGAAAGACACTTCGTTTATCAACCAGTTGATCATGTACAATTGATCTTAATCCTGAGTGGATTACGAACTCCTGTTCGAAAGAGACAAGCCTTTGATTTGCATAGGTGAGAGTCATTCGTATAGTTCGCTCAATATGCCTCCCAATTTGGGGATTGTATCTTGCTTATAGCTGGGAACGTAATTACACAAGAATTGGAATTCACTATTTTCCATATAGGAAAATAGATAAGTAGTTCCCTTATGGACTGATTCGGTCTTGAACAGCGGGGCCCCATATTCCTCTGATCAAGGAAAAGGTTAAAGACGCATAATGGAGATTATGTAAGGTTGTTCATTGGAGAATCAGTTGGGCTTAAGGAACAAGATGTATCATGGAGGTTAATACGGTGTAAATACCTAGCCATGGATATGAACTAACTTGTGAAGGATCAAAGTGTAGTTAATGATTATAGCCAATGGACATAACTATGTCTATAGTACTAAGAGTGCAACTCTAGATATTTAGTGGAGTTATCTAGGAGTTAATGAATGAGAATTAATTGATTAAAAGGAGTTTTAATCAAAGGTAATTCTGGATCATTGGAGCTTAGTCCTATAGGTCCATTAAGCCCTCCGAGCTAACGCATATAATCGAGAACATAAATTAATATGATTAACTTCTCTTTGGAAAATTGGAAATGAATAGAGGAGTCTATTCAATTAATTAAAGGAAATTAAATAGAGGAGTCTATTTAATTATTTAATGGTGGAATTAAATAGAGGAGTCTATTTAATTATTAAATAGAAGAGTCTATTTAATTATAAGAGATTAAATAGAGGAGTCTATTTAATTAAATTAATTTTGTGTTGTCCAAAATTAATGGGGATTTAAATAGAAGAGTCTATTTAAATATTTAATTTGAAATTATCAAATTAAATGAGGAAATAAATAAAATGAGTTTTATTTATGGGTATAAATAAAAGGAGTTTTATTTATTTAATTATTTAACTGAATTGTTCCATTAAATAATGAGGAAAAATAAAAATGCCCAATATTGTCATATGAGGATGACATGGGCGTGTGACCCGGGGTGGGGTCACACGCCCCATTGGTCAAATGGTTGACCAAAAAGTTTGCATTTTTATTTTATTTAAAATATATGTATATCTTATTTTAAATTAATGGGATTAATTTAAATGGAAGATATGGAATAATATATTTAAATTAATATTGATTAATTTAAATAAAAGATATGGAATATTTTATTATGGAATAAAATATAATATCTTTATTATTCAAATATATTTTAGAATATCTTAATTAATTATTTATTAATTAAAAGATATTCAGAAGATTTTCTGATGCCTTGGTTTTCCTATAAATAGGACCTTTGGGGTGACCCCAAAACACACAACCAAGGGAGTTAAAGTAAAGGCTTAGGAAATTCCTCTCCTCCCTCTCTCTTGCGCCGCCCATAGGGTAATTGGGAAGAAAATTCTTCTTCCCAATTTTTCCTTTTTCCAAAGGAGATAGTGCCCACGCACCGATTCTCTTTTGTGCTTAGTGAGGAAGATCTTTTTGTTGGTCCCTGGATCGTAACCATCAAAGAACGAGGAAGAGTCAGACACTTCTCGACAAGGGTTAGTTTTTCTTTTATGCATTTAGAATTTTGAATTTATCATACTATAAGGAAAGATCCGTTGGGACTTCTGCTTGAGAACTCTTTTAGAGGCCTCAATCCCAACAACTGGTATCAAAGCAGTCTTGTTAATATAATATTTTCAAAATTATATGATGGGAATTGAAAACGATTTTAAAAACGGTTTTAAAATTGTGGTTTTGCGTTTTGGTTGAATTAAGATTTATTGGCCTAGGGTTTTCTTTCCTAGAAATTTTTTAAACCCTTCATTGGGTATAGGAAAATTTTGTAATCGTTTTAGTCATATGGGATATCGATCGAAACGATGGAGGAAAGAAAAGATGAACCGGATCCCGGGCTGTACCGAAAGAGTCGGTATCGCGAGCTGCAGGTGGAGAAGACCACCACGGCTGGCTGCTGCCGCGGCTGTAGCACAATGAAAAAAAAGAAGAAGAAGGGGCGGCGGCGCCTAGGGTTAAAACCCTGGGTGCCTCCCCTCGGTTTTTCGGTTTTCGTTTTTCTGGATATCCTGGAGATGTTCGTGATGAAGATTATTTCTATATTAGATATAGGTTTAATTTTCATAGATTTGGCCAATAGTATCCCAACCAAAATTGCTTATTTATTTATTATATATGTGATATATATAAATATTAATTATTCATGCATAATGTATGCCATAAATAATTATTCCCATCATAAATGCATAAATGCCATGATCATGCATCATTAATAGAGATTATTGATATTATGCTCATGCCTTGTATAAATATAATTGTTATATTTATTGTGCTAGAATTTTAATTAAGGGGTTAATTAGTAATTACTAGCAGCATGTTTTAGGTTTTAATTAAAATGGTCTAAAAGAGTTTAGTAACCAATATTTTAATTAATTGTTTAGTTTTAAATAGGATTTGAAACTAAAACCTAAAAGACGAGGTGTCACTATTTTTAATTAAAGAGTTAATTAAAAATTAATGAAGTTGAGTTTATTAATTTAAATATAACTCTGGCGAGAAAGCTTTGCCCAAGATAAGAGGTTATTTAATCAGTCCATTAACACGGGACCCCTCTAACTGGGAGCGATCTGGGAGTCATATTTTATTAATAATTCTCTTCATTGAGACGGTGCATAATGTGTTAGGATTAATAGAGATTAATCACTTGGCTTTCACATTAAAATCAATCTAACCAATCTATAAGAGCTATTATAAGTTAGATTGAACTTAGATATTAGAGGTAGCCTGGGTATATCTAAGTTAAAAGCCTTAGCTAGCTATATTGAGTGGGAGAAGGACAAGTGACAACGTGTCCTGCGGTCTCCAAGTTGGAATCAATGTGTGAGGTTCATATAGGGCTTCTGTGGTGTTGGTAACTCTTCACTCATTCCCTCCGGAAAGTAACCGTATGAATCAATACCCGGGTGATTCTCTTTGGGATAGGATTTTTTAAAGCTCTAGATGTTTGACTCTCCCTTCGGTGACACTCGTCAAGATAACTTTAAGCGATCTAAAACTTGGGTAACACTCAAAAGGATCCATTTAGAAAGATACTTAAGACTCTTGATGTTTGTCTCTCCCTTCGGTGACACTCATCAAGAATAATAGTTAAGTGATCTAGATGTTTCGCCTGACCAAAACATGGTAACTAATAGAACTGTAGGATATGAGATAGCCTGGGGATGTTCATTAGTTGAGAGGAGTCTCATTTTAGTGGGAGAGAACCTTGACCTGCCTACGTAGGCATCGTTCCTGTTTCACTAATATACCATGGCATTGAAATTGTGTTTTTAAGGTTTTAGAATTTCATTAAATGTGCATTCATGCATCACGTTTAATAGATGCCAAAAGTATGAATGAATGGATATGTAAAATTGTATTACTAAGCATGTGTTTATTTATTTATCAGCAATATCGAATAAAAATTTCTTGACTTGGAAAAACAAACCTACAATGAATGATGAGAACTATGACACTTGGGAATCAGAGCTATTTGATATTCTGGTCAATGAGCACGTTCATTTTGTTCTTTACACTGATTGTCCTGAGGGTCCAAACCCAGTTCTTCGAGGCGTGTGGGATCCATATGAGAGATGGATCTAGAGCGATGAAATAGCTCAGATGTACATTCTAGAAAAACTTTCTTTCCATATGTACAGGATGGTAGAATTGGCTGCCACTGCACGAGAGATGATAAACATCATCCAGGACACTCGAGAGAACCCTCAATATAAGTTTACTGGGCTGAAGTATGCAAGGAAAAGAAGAGCTTACGTACTGGTAAATATGATTTACTTAGTGACATTATGAGATAATGAGGATATGATCCTGTTGAATTTATGGAAATTCAATTCACTAACTAAACTTCTTTTTGCAGACAGACGAATTTTCGAAAGTTCGTGAATTCGGCTCAGAGGATAATTTCAAAAGGAGAAAGATTGAAATCAATAATGGTAAATACGATTTACTGTTCTTTGTTTTCAGTGATGAATTATGAGATAATTCTAAATCATAATATTTTCTTTTGACAGTGGAAGAATGGAAAGGAAATAGAGATTTCATGAAATCCGCTCTGGAGCTTGAAGAAGCTATTCTAGTCATTTAATGAACCATTGATAGGATCTATGTCATAGAAACTATTTTAGTAACTTGTTGTTACTTTCTATTTATGTTTGAGAAACATATGATTATTTTATTATGAATAAAATAAGTATTGGTTCATTTATAAAGTTGTTGGTTATCTTTAAATAAAATGTTTATTTTCCTGAACACTGTTTATTATGTTCCTAGTTTAAACTGGAACATAGTTTCTTTGGCTTGTATTAGTAAACAACATTATACCGTGGATTTCGGTATTAATAAAGTTGATATTTTTAAAGATGGAAACTTTATTTGTTCAGGAATAGAAGATAACAATTTATATATACTAACACCGTTAGTATGTGCAACACTTTATAATATCGAGTTGTTCCAGACTGCAGAGTCTAGAACTAATAAAGGTAGAATTTCTAAAGATGAGACCCTTCTATGGCATCTAAGGCTTGGCCATATTAACCTCAATAGAATTCAAAGACTGGTTAAAAGTGGATCTCTAAGTAACTTAGAGCTTGGTACACTCCCGTATGTGAATCCTGTATAGAGGTAAAATGACCAAGCGTCCTTTTTCGACTAAAGGAAATAGAGCCACAGAACCACTAGAGCTTATCCATTCGGACCTTTGTGGTCCGATGAATGTAAAAGCTAGAGGTGGATATGAGTACTATGTGTCTTTTATAGACGACTACTCAAGGTATGGGTACATTTACCTGTTGCAATTCAAGTCCGAAACTCTTGAGAAATTCAAGGAGTTTAAAGTCAAGTTGAAAAGCAACTTGGTAAATCTATCAAGACACTTCGATCAGATCGTGGTGGGGAGTATATGGACTATGAGTTCAAAGACTACTTGATAGAAAATGGGATTACATCCCAACTTTCAGCTCCTGGTACAACTCAGCAGAATGGTGTAGCTGAAAGAAGAAATAGAACCTTACTCGAAATGACGAGATCAATGATGAGCTATTCATCATTACCAGAATCTTTCTGGGGTTACGCATTGGAGACTGCGTTATACATCCTAAATAGGGTACCTTCTAAAGGTGTTTTAGAAACGCCTATTGAGTTATGGTCTGGACGTAAAGTAAGCTTGCGTCACTTCCGAGTATGGGGATGTCTAGCACACGTGCTGAAAACGAACCCTAAGAAATTATAATCACGGTCTAAGGTATGCTTCTTCGTAGGCTACCCTAAAGAGACGCGTGGTGGATTGTTTTATAGTACTGAAGAGAATAAAGTATTTGTGTCAACAAATGCTACATTCTTGGAAGAGGACTATATAGGAAACCACAAATCTCCTAGTAAATTAGTACTAGAGGAGATGATTCCAAGTGAAACCACTAATGAGCCAACAATTGTTGTTGACTTGCCTATCTCTTCAAATAGGAAGAGAAATTCTAGTCAAATCCAGTTAAGTCCCCGCCATAGTGGGAGGGCATCCAAGTTGCCCGAACGATATTTGGGATTAACTCAGGTCAATGATGGCGGAGTTGACCTGGAGGATCCATTGTCTTATAAGGAAGCAATGGTGGATGTTGACAAAGAAAAATGGCTAAACGCCATGGATCTCGAGATGGAGTCCATGTACTCCAACTCAGTCTGGGAACTTGTAGATCAACCAGTTGGGGTAAAACTCATTGGGTGCAAGTGGATCTATAAGAGGAAACGAGGAGCCGATGGGAAAGTGGAAACTTTCAAGGCTAGACTTGTGGCAAAGGGTATTCCCAAAAGGAAGGGGTGGACTATGAGGAAACCTTCTCTCCTGTTGCTATGTTAAAGTCTATTAGAACTCTTCTATCCATAGCAGCCCATTTCGATTACGAAATTTGGCAGATGGATGTAAAGACAGCATTTCTGAATGGCTATCTTGAAGAGAGTATCTATATGCTCCAACCAGAGGGATTCATTGTTCAAGGTGAAGGACAAAAAGTTTGTAAGTTGCTAACATCCATTTATGGATTAAAGCAAGCTTCATGGTCTTGGAACAAACGATTTGACACTACGGTCAAATCATATTGCTTTGAACAGAATGTTGATGAGTCTTGTGTTTACAAGAAGATACTCAACAAGGATGTGGTTTTTCTCATTCTGTACGTGGACGATATCTTACTTATTGGGAATAATGTAAGGTTATTATCTGACGTTAAGAAATGGCTAGCTAACGAATTCCAAATGAAGGATTTGGGAAAGGCTCAATATGTTCTTGGTATCCAAATAATAAGGAACCGAAAGAACAAGACAGTAGCGTTGTCTCAGACATCCTACATTGACAAAATAGTCGCCAAGTATGGGATGGATAAATCCAAGAAAGGAGCGTTACCTTTCAGGCATGGGATTTATTTAACTAAGAACCAATGTCCTAAAACTCCTCAAGAAGTTGAGAGTATGAGACAGTATCCTTATGCATCAGCAGTTGGAAGTCTAATGTATGCGATGTTGTGTACTAGACCGAACATCTGTTATGCAGTAGGGATAGTAAGTCGTTACCAATCAAACCCTGGTTATGAACATTGGGTTGCAGTCAAGAATATTCTCAAGTATCTTCGGAGAACGAGAGAACATGTGCTAGTGTACGGTAAAGAGGATTTGATTCTCAAGGGGTACACGGATTCTAACTTCCAGGCAGATAAGGATTCTAGGAAATCCACGTCTGGATCAGTTTTCACACTTTGTGGTGGAGCCATTGTTTGGAGGAGTATAAAGCAAAGTTGTATTGCTGACTCCACAATGGAGGCTGAGTACGTAGCTGCTTGCAAAGCTGCTAAAGAGGGTGTCTGGCTTAGGAAGTTCCTAACTGATCTGGAGGTAGTACTAGACATGGACAAACCCATAACACTGTTCTGTGATAATAGTGGTGCTGTAGCCAACTCCAAAGAGCCTAGAAGCCACAAACGGGGAAAGCACATAGAGAGAAAGTATCACCTGATAAGGGAGATAGTCCAAAGAGGAGATGTTGTAGTGACAAAGATAGTCTCTGAGGATAATATTACTGATCCATTTACAAAGACGTTTCCGGCTAAGGTGTTTGAGCGTCATATGGGTAGTTTAGGATTACTAGATAAATCTATGTAAAGCTTTAGTGCAAGTGGGAGATTGTTGGGGTTTCTGTCCTAAATCTTATGTAATCCAATTAAACTATAAATAAATAAAGGAATTATTAATTAGTAATATTTACACTGTCATTTATTATTAGTTTAATAAATGTAATCCATCATAAGATCCAGAGTTACGTATGATAACTTAAAGTGAGCATATAATGCGGGAAGATTCACTTAAGTGTAACTCAAATAGTCTGTGGTACATGAATAAAGGTTGGGTGCCTTATTTCTGGTAACACCACTAACACGACCCACTTGTGAATTGGCACAAGTGATCTCATCTGGATCGCTCATGTAGAGACATGTGAGTGGGGGTGTTTCTACAATAGAGATTGTAGTAGACTGGACTAAGATAAACTTACTGTCTTCTGGGAAAGCCATTACAGAAAGACACTTCGTTTATCAGCCGGTTGATCATGTACAATTGATCTTAATCCTGAGTGGATTACGAACTCCTGTTCGCAAGAGACAAGCCTTTGATTTGCATAGGTGAGAGTGACTCATATAGTTCGCTCAATATGCCTCCCACTTTGGGGATTGCATCTTGCTTATAGCTGGAAACATAATTACACAAGAATTGGAATTCACTCTTTTCCATATAGGAAAATAGATAAGTAGTTCCCTTATGGACTGATTCGGTCTTGAACAGCGGGGCCCCATATTCCTCTGATCAAGGAAAAGGTTAAAGACGCATAATGGAGATTATGTAAGGTTGTTCATTGGAGAATTAGTTGGGCTTAAGGAACAAGATGTATTATGGAGGTTAATACGGTGTAAATACCTAGCCATGGATACGAACTAACTTGTGAAGGATCAAAGTGTAGTTAATGATTATAGCCAATGGACATAACTATGTCTATAGTACTAAGAGTGTAGCTCTAGATATTTAGTGGAGTTATCTAGGAGTTAATGAATGAGAATTAATTGATTAAAAGGAGTTAATGAATGAGAATTAATTGATTAAAAGGAGTTAATGAATGAGAATTAATCTATAGGTCCATTAAGTCCTCCGAGCTAACGCATGTAATCGAGAACATAAATTAATATGATTAATTTCTCTTTGGAAAATTGAAAATGAATAGAGGAGTCTATTCAATTAATTAAAGGAAATTAAATAGAGGAGTCTATTTAATTATTTAATGGTGGAATTAAATAGAGGAGTCTATTTAATTATTAAATAGAATAGTCTATTTAATTAAATTAATTTTGTGTTGTCCAAAATTAATGGGGATTTAAATAGAAGAGTCTATTTAAATATTTAATTTGAAATTATCAAATTAAATGAGGAAATAAATAAAAGGAGTTTTGTTTATTGGAATAAATAAAAGGAGTTTTATTTATTTAATTATTTAACGGAATTGTTCCATTAAATAATGAGGAAAAATAAAAATGCCCAATATTGTCATATGAGGATGACATGGGCGTGTGACCCGGGGTGGGGTCACAGGCCCCATTGGTCAAATGGTTGACCAAAAAGTTTGCATTTTTTTTTTTTTTTAAATATATGTATATCTTATTTTAAATTAATGGGATTAATTTAAATGGAAGATATGGAATAATATATTTAAATTAATATTGATTAATTTAAATAAAAGATATGGAATATTTTATTATGGAATAAAATAAAATATCTTTATTATTCAAATATATTTTAGAATATCTTAATTAATTATTTATTAATTAAAAGATATTCAGAAGATTTTTTGATGCCTTGGTTTTCCTATAAATAGGACCTTTGAATTTATTATACTGCAAGGAAAGATTCATTACATGCCATTATTCACTAGAGGTGGGAAGATGTTATTGAAAAGACTTTATATATTTTATTATGGAAAGTGAGTTAATGAGGTGAATGAACTTAGCCTACGGGAGTTTCATTACCTGTCATTATTCACTAGAGATGGAAAGATATTATTGAAAGGACTTTGTATATTTTATTTTGGAAAGCGAGATAATGAGGTGAATGAACTTAGCTTACGGTAGTTTCATTACATGTCATTATTCGCATGTGATGGTTATATTGATGTAAAGGTTGTGTGCCCTTTACACTAGTTGGGCGAGTTAATGAATAATGTTGAGACAGTGTGTGCTAACATTATCGTCATTAATCGCAAATTATCTTGTTTGATTATGCTAAGACCGAGTGAGCTTAGCATTATTTATTAAAGAAAAATGAAAGTAAACTTTTTGATAGCCTGAGTTGCTATAGAGAAAAGAATTGAAACATTATGTTTATCATACATTTCCATAGAGAAAGAGAATGAAATATGATGTATAACCGAATGCTATAGGAAAGAGAAATGAGATTGAATTGTATAATAAGAGAATACAAGGGTGTATTGAACCTTGTTTAATTATCATGATATATATGTAAGAGAACTAGATTCTCAGTAAATTGGAAAATCTTGAAATGGGAAATTAATACTTGAATGTAAACCTTATGTATAGAATAAGGTATTAAAGAGATGAGATATAAATGTTATGTGTGTTATGAAAAACATCCTCCTAAATGCTTGGAAGTTAGTTCCTCAATTATATGGGAGATTTGGTAAGTAAAAGTGGAATACTTGATACAAAACCCTTTTGGTGTGGTTGAAAGGTAGGGTTATGTGAGTTTTACTTGGACACAAATCCGGATGCGGGTTTGGACTCTAATGTTACTTTATTTTCTATTTATTTTCACTGGGCTAGCTTTTAGCTCATGATATTACAAACATTTTCAGGTAATGCTCGGGGTGCTGTCTGATCTAGTTGATGATGATAGCGGGATGGACTAGAGATACTTTTAAAGCCCATGGACACATTTATTTCATATTTTATCTTTTGAGTTGTACATTTGTATATATGCTCATAAGAGGTTTTGTTTTAACTTTTAACACCTTGAACTCCTTTAATCTTTACACAGGAATTGCATTTCCTGTCTTTAAATTCTCTGCTTGTGAAAAGTGTAAACAGGTTGTGGATAGTCCAAGTTTTAAACATATCCACGCTAAATTTTTACTAAATATTAAGTCTTTCGTTGCAATTCAATTTTAAATAATTTAAAAGGAGTTGGGTCGTCACACTAATAGTACTAAGAGTGCAACTCTAGATATTTAGTGGAGTTATCTAGGAGTTAATGAATAAAAATTAATTGATTGAAGGCGTTTGATCAATATAATTCTAGATCATTGGAGCTTAGACCTATAGGTCCATTAGTCCTCCGAGCTAACGCATGTAATTGAGAACATAAATTAATATGGATTAATTTCACTACAACAAATAACAGATACAATAACATTAATTAAGGGCATTTTTACAAAACGCTATTAAACAGATTATAAAAAACCCCACACGCTGAAAGTCCATAAATTAAAATATATTTCAAGAGGCGGGCGTTAAAATTTTCGAACCCGCTCATTTCCCCTTTTATTTTCAAATCAAAGAAAGTGTCTTCTTCTTCTCTCAAAGGATTCGATTTGCTATCTTTTGTTGATTGAAATCCTAAGAAATAAGAAAAAATAAAGCTCTAAATCAATGGCTTCTTCTCTCTTAAAAGATTCGTTAATGGCTCTTATTTCTCTTTTCTTTATTGTTGTTTCTTGTTTCGCTCAGTCCAGGGATGCTCAGCTACCGAGTCTTGCTTCTCCGTCCATCGTCATCGCTCATTCTTTTGTCTCATGTTTTCTTTGCCAAAATATTTAATATGATTTTGAGATATTCTCTCAAGATTTAAAGTTCCTGATTATGGTGATGAATCAATTTTTCATTTAAAAAACACTGTAAGTTTTTTCCCCCAATAATTCAAAAATATTATCGTTTCTTTAATTTTTGTTTGGAACATAGAAATTAACATTTCTGGAGTTTCTTAACCATCTTTCTTCTCCATTCATTAATTGTTTTCTTTTAACTTAACATCTTTTCCCATACTTTTGCTTGGGAGGGTTCTGTGTTTTTTTGCCATGGATTTTTTTAAACGTCAGTGTGTTATTTTTAAGAACTAAAGCAACTATGTTAATAGTTTTTTCTTCCATTTTTTTCTCAAATAACTAGATTTCAAAACAAGAAGGGAAAAATGAAGGTATATTGAATGAACTTCAGAGTTATTTGTAAATAGTGAAGAATAATAGATTATTCGTTACTAGATTTAATTTAGTGATGCACAGTAATAGATATTAAAAAAACTATTAAATTTGACACTTCTAATGCTGCTCGTGAACCATGAAAGTCTGATTTGCTCCCCAGTTTTTGTAATTTTCATATAATTCAATGAACATCTCTTTGAGTAATAGTTGTAAACTGGATTTTGGATTCTATACCAGTACCTGTCAAGCTGATAGATAGTTCACTCCCTCATGCTCCTTTTGATTTGGCTCATAGTTCACTCCCCAGTTTTTGAATTTCTTTTATTTCATTAGTTATTTTATCTAAAAAACCCCCTTTTTGCAATTAGGTGTAGTCAAAGTGACACTAACCTGTTTCCTGATGTAGATAGTTCGTGGAAAGTTTGTAAGGAATGCTTTTTGTTTTGTTTTCTGGTTGTTGATTTGGGTTTGATATTGTTCTACATATGATTAATTATGTTTAGATATTTGTGATTGTTTGTATTCTTTTTGGTGCAAAAGTTATGTTGAGTTTTTTTAGATATCTGATTACAACTTTGTATTATGTTCTTCTCTTATAACGCATAAAAGCGTCAAGATATCTCTGGAAATACCTTGATGCCATAAATATATGACACGTGAGAATCTATAAACCAGCACAATTATCTTTGGCTCAAGATATAATAGGGAAAGTTCATTAAAATAGGGATAGCTACGTAGCCTCTAGCCAAAACAATTAACTCTTCCTGTAGACATCCTTTATTTAAGTGAAAGTCTTTGGAAAAGGAAAATTCATTTGATCATGTTCATGAATTGTGTGAAGGGTTGGTTCCACATGATTTTTAAATTCAATAGTACAGCAAAGTATTTTTTTGTTGTTGAATGTGGTAGACGTTCAATGAGATACAGAAGCTGCTCAGTAAAACTAATGGTAAAGTTGTTAGTGACTTGATGAGACCTGCTCCACTTTTACAACACTTGAAATGATGATCTTGTGCATCCAATTTTAAGTTGACACTTGTGAGAAAATTGAATATATTAAAACTCTCTTTTCATGTTGAAGTTGAACAGAATAGTTGATTAGATAGGTTAAAAAAGTAGATCCATATCTTTTAGTTCTTTGATGTTATGCTTATGCTTGTAGCTATTGCCTTTGCCCTCACCAAATAAACAACCTTTTGATATACGTACTCACTGGCAGTTTAGACACCATTCTTTATCAAAGTTCTCTCTAACATATCTATATGTGACTCTGCCTTTCCTTAGTTTTTCCTCTTTCTAAAAAGAAAAAGCCGCCATTTTTGTTTAACACTTTTAATACATATTTTGTTTCTAAGTTGAGATGACTTCTCCTTATTTTTTAACAGTATTTCTTACCATATATATGCATTGTTTTGATAAAATAAACATGACTATAATTAGAATGAGAACTTTTTATGAGTAAAAATTTAAGAATACTTTTGTTGATAACTATTCTTTGTGATGAGTTATCTCTGTGTATATTCAAATCTCTAAAAAGTTATGCAATAGTTAAGGACACATTTTTAATGACAATTAAATTGGTTCTGTAGTGGTAATGGAAATTGAAGACAAGATGAAATATATATATAATTTTTTTTCTTTTATGGTAAAAATGAAATTGAGTGAGGATCAGGGGGCATTGAGACTGGATTTCTATTTATAATGCACAGACAAAAGAAAAAAAAGAAAGAAGTCCCTCTTCATGTTGAATTGAACAAGCATATCCTACACTGTCACTCTTCATGTTGAATTGAAACCACCATACTCTCTCCGTTCTCAATTTTCTTTGTCTTTAATCTAATCTCCTTTAGAAAAATACTATTTATCTTGCTTGGTTCCTCATTCATGAAGGAAACTTCCTCTCCTTCCCTAAATCCATCACCAATCACTCCTTTCCTAGATAATATGTTGTTAGTGTAATTAGTTGTCAAGTAAGAACATCTCATTGTGTAAGAATTCCCCAGGCTGTTATATGTTTTTGTTTGCATCTTTGCTGGTATATACTAAGGATTTATATAATCACTTTTATAGTTAGCCAGTTGCTTCTCTTCATTTTAATTATTTATATTTTTTCTGTTACCATTATAGTCGATGAGTTTTGCATCTATTGCACTGCAACTTCTCTTGAAGCTAAAAAAACATCTAAAAATTAACTCCCGATGCCAGGTATATGTTTGTCAATAATAAATCTCTATTTATGCACAAATAAGAGATTCTACTACATGAACAACTACTACTGTATTATATTATTATTTATCAAGTTTGTTTTTTCAAATTAGGCTTTCAATTCAAGTGAACCAATCAAATATGAAGAGATTCTCTCTAAGCGGAATGCTGTTATTGGTTTATATTTTCAATTTCATCTTGTATATGCAAAGTGTAAAGCTAATAACAGTTCACTTATGTTTATAGGTTAGTGCAATGGATTATAAAAAATAACGAGGGCACAAATGGCACGGTATTAGGTAATGTGGATGTAAATTATTTCCTTATGGATTTAACTCTTTAATAATATAAATTTTGCAAGAATCGTTATGACTTCTAAAAATTTTAAAAATATATATAAAGTTTAATTTATCTGTATTTTTATTTACATTACTTCTCAGTTTGAGCCTTGATATTTCTTTGTTCCTTCACTTGTTGTGATTTATATATTTCTATTCAAATTTTTTTGAAATGATTGAAGTAACAATAGTCTTTTATGTACTAAGGACTTGAAATGGTTGGGAAATGCTTGACGTTTTTAAATTTGGATGCTTTTGGACCCTGTTGAGGCATTAATTATATACTTCGCTTTATTGCAGTGGAATATCAAATTCATATCTTAGTAAGATAATATCTTTTTCCTTTTCCATCTTCTATGTTCTTGAGCTTTATTGAAGTAGAAATCAAATTCTTTGAGTTCTATTGTGATTGCTAGAAATTATATTTAGTTTGATATCTATAGAAAGAAATGCAAGCAGCACATTTCTTTAAATTACGAGGTATTATAACATCTATGTGAGATTCTTGTTATTATGAAACTGAGTATTTTTGTTATTAAGCGAGTTTATTCAAATTGAGCATGAATTTTTTTTTTTTTTTTTTTTGTGAATTGTAACAGGGGTAGGAAATGAAATAGAAGTACAAATTGTAACATGGTAGGAGTTATATTTAAAAGTGAGCATGATATTTTTTTATAGCTTGTATAATTGGTTTTTATACATGGTTTGCTGGAAAATATTTTATGTTCAAATTTCATTTCAAACTTACATCACATGTAATTTACTCATTGGTTATGATTCCTCTTATTTTTACCTTTGAGTTTTAATTAGCTAGCTAGATGTAAGACCTAAGGGGTTGAGAGTGAGACATTGTAAGTGGTTTCTCTTCCTAGATCGGGGGACAAGAGTGAAGCTCAATAGTAGGAGGGCTACTTTCTATGTGATTTAGAGTTGAGGTTGAGAAGAAAAGAACAAATGTGTGCTTGGAAAAGAAATGTTGTATCTTGACTGGTAAGTTTGTTTGTGACGACCCGACTCTTTTTAAATAATTTAAAATCAGATTGACAGCGGAAGACTTATTATTTAATAAAATTTGGCGTGGATATGTTTAAAACTTGGACTATCCACAACCTGTATACATTTTTCACAATCAGATAAATTAAAAGTAAGGAAATACAATTCCTTTTCCAAAATTAAAAGAAGATTATAACCATAAAACTTAAGACGAAAAGCTCTTAAGAGCTTATAAACAAATTTACATCTCAAAGACCGAAATCAAAACAAAATAAGATAAGCCCCGGGACTTTTAAATGACATCTAGTCCATCTCTGCATCATCATCCTCTCGATCAAGCCACACCAGCTCCTCTCTCATGACCCGAACACTTGAAATGTTTGTAATATCATGAGCTAACAACTTAAGCCCAGTAAGAATAAACAGAATAAAAAGTAAAGTTAGACCCCAAACCCGTATCCAGATTCGTGTCCAAGAACATACTTACTCTTTGCTATCAATCCATTCAAAGAGTTTATATTAAGTGTTTCACTTTTACTTACCAATTCTCCAATATAATTGTGGAACTACATTCGAAGCATTTCTGGTTATGGTTTCGTAAATGCATATAACATTTATATATCATTTTCTTTATATACCTTATACTATGTACAAGGTTTACATCAAATCTTATTCTTCAATTACGAGATCTTCCAATTTAGTGAGAAACTAGTTCTCTTACAAATGTAATCTATTGAGAAACTAATTCTCTTACATATGTATCACATAATAATTATACAAGGTTCAATACAGCCTTGTATTCTCTCATTATCCAATTCTATTTCATTCCTTTTTCCTATAGCACTAGGCTATACATCAATTTCATTTCTTTTCTCTCTATAAATCTACGTCTTACATAATCTTTTCTATAGTTCTCTATACTCTAGAAAACTAACTTTCATAATCATAATCTTTATAGGATGATAATACTAGCACACGTAGTCTAATTCTCATCCATTAACTCGTTAAAACACATATAAGAAAAAGTAAATAAACTTTGCATAAACATAACATCTCAATTCTTTATCCATGATATATATTTCCATCGATAATATGCATGAAGGTAATGAAGACATCCTGTAGGATTCGCATTCACCTTTTATGCATGAATGAAGGTAATGTGGGCACTTCCCGTAGGATCCACATTCTCCCTTATGAATGAAGAAGGTAATGTGGGCACTTCCCGTAGGATCCATCATTCTCCTTCCTTTTCTTTCTCACTTTCTTTTCTTTTTCTCTGAAGGTAATGTGAACTTCCCGTAGGATTCATCATTCTCCCTTCTTTTCTTTTCATTTCAATGATGCGATATGTTATGGTGCAAGATGTTATGGTGCGAGATGTTATGCGTATGCTTGCAAAAGTAAATAAACATAAATATGAATGGAGCATAAAGTAAAGGGTATAAAGTAAAGAACATAAGTAAAAGGATCATAGATGTCCTTATGCATAAAGTAAATAGATAGGAATTCCGGAAGAACATTAAGTAGTTCGAACTCCCGATACTTAAAATAAAGTAGATCTTATCTTAAATAAGTAATCTACAATTCCAAGGATTCTAAACTTCCAAAGATCCATTCTAAT
This sequence comes from Gynostemma pentaphyllum, assembly GCA_028015215.1. Classification (NCBI taxonomy): domain Eukaryota; kingdom Viridiplantae; phylum Streptophyta; class Magnoliopsida; order Cucurbitales; family Cucurbitaceae; genus Gynostemma; species Gynostemma pentaphyllum. Next base: position 34,611,247 of record CM051346.1, on the reverse strand, counting down.
GTCCGGAATGATTCTAACTTAGAACTTTCAAAAGTTCAACGTTCCCTCGAAAAACTCCAAAGCTTTCACTCAAAGAACTAGCTCTTAATCCTAAGGGCACTAGCTCACTTTCTTTTACTCTTAGAATCGAATCTTAATCTCAACTTCCAATTCTACAAACCGTTCAACTTATTCGGTTTCTAAAGCTACTTTAAATCCTATTTATTCTCACCTTAGCCAAAGTAGTTTCGCTCCAAGTCTCCGAAATCATGATCAAACAACGATCTGAAACACCTACAATTAAAAGTATATCTAACGATCATTAATAAATCAAACATCGATCAATTAACATCTAAAAGCTCAAAACGACAAACTACCCCAGAAAAACCCTAAGGGTGCTCTCGGCCCCTCAATGAAAAATGGGTTTCGGGTTCGGTTTTCTGGCTTTTAGGCACTTTAGAGGTGTTTCGAGTTGGTTTTAAGTACTTTCGAAGTTCCCGATTTCAATGGGTATCGAGGGTTTTTGGACAATAATCGATTTCCCGAATTTAATTACAATAAACAATATATCAATAAAAGTAAACCCCAAAACAACCCCCACGATGTAAAATTCAAACGGGAAGGGTTTCGACTGAAACTCAGTTTTAGGGTTTAGGGAAAGTTTCCAAAAACACTTAAAACTCCCGTACTTAAAATCATCGAGTTCCCCGGCAAGAAATCAAAGAATCAAAATGAAAACTCCATTAAAACACTATTTGAAGCTTAGGGTTTGAACTTTAACTTACCAAGAAGTCCTTAGAACACGGATGGAAAGTACGATAGCTAGGTGGAGAAGAATCCTAGGACCGAGGCCTTTTCGATGCAACCGAAATCGAGTCGATCCGTCGAGAAACGAACGAAACCCGAAGAATCCCCTTCCCCCTATGATGCCCACAGTTTTGAGAGGAAAAAATGAGAAGAATGGTCAATCTTTTTGGTCAAAGGCAATTTAAAGAAGAATATGAATAGTGAATTGATATTTTAGGAATTTTGGAAATGACAGTTGCGTCCTTTAATGACTTTTGACTTCTAAATCGAAACCCGAAGTTCTTAAATTAATCTAAAGGTGATTAATAATTATTAATTGGCCTATTAATAATTATTAATGTCACCGAAATGAATTTTGGCTAATTAAATAATTAAAAGGGGTTTCGAGCGAAATTAACTTCTAAATTCTATATTATTGAATCTAGAATAATCATTAAATACTTAAATTAAATTAAAATAAATAAATTAAATAATTTTTTTTTACCTCAAAAGTAACGGGACGTTACATTGTTTGTTGTAATGTCATAAAAAAAAACCTTAACTAGTGTGATTTAGTTCAATTTAATACAGTTTTTTTAATGTCATATGGTTTTTATGGCAGTAGAAGTGGTAGGCAATGGATGACGATCTTGCTTTACATGAGTGAGATATCTTTGTTATCCACACATTGTACATTATACATTTTTGTTAACATGTAACTATAGTTAGAATGGAAGATACTTTTGTCCCTGTTGTCATTTTTGTTAAACACTTTTATATACTAATGGTTTAGATTTTTTTTTTTACATTATGTTCCCATTGGTCCTCAAGCATACAGAATTTGTTTTGATGTAGCAAAAAAAAACATGATGCATTTTTATAGAGGCATTCTTCGAAAATGTCAACTATTGAAGAAGCTATTGGGGGTACAATTGCATGGCCCATTGACAACGTTATTATGGGTAAAACACGATTTTTTTTTAATTCGTTATGATTTGAATGTAAAATAATAACAGTTTATAAAACTGACATTATGTCTTTCTTTTTGTAGGATGATGGAGTGTCTTCATATTGTTTTTGATTTCGTAGCGTTTTTTATTGTGGTTTTGTTTAACCTCGGTCTATATTTAATTAAAAGTTACTATAGACTTCTGTAATCGAATATACTTTTTGTTTATGAGGTTATTTCATCATACTTAATACATTTACATTATCCACCTTATGTATAACTTTTAGCAAAAAGTACTTTTATGGATGGATGAATGTCATATTTGTATGACTTTCCTTAAGTTATAAAAGTTAACATTCAAGAAGTAATTTTTGTGCACTAGTACCAAAAGTATAGTTTATATATCTTCCTTTATAAATGCTATAAAGATTTACCATAGCAAACGAGGTAGCTGGTTACAGACGCTATAAAATATAATGACCCATAATTACAGGAAAAGTTATGACATTAGTAAAAGGTTATTACAAATATACAATAGTGTTTTAAAATAGCTATATTAAAGGTTATTATAGCGTTTCAGGGATGCTATGTTACATTTTCATAACTTTCAAAGTATGCAATTGACTCGAATGTTTATAGCGTATGTAATAGCGTTAATCAAACGCTATGAAAAGTCTCAGACTTTTAATTACGTGGGCAACCACGGCGTTACTAAAAACGCTATGAAAAATCAACAATAGCGTTTTTTAGACGCTATAGAAAGCAATATTGGTTGTAGTGTTTCTTTGGAAAAATGATTTGAAGTTGTCAAATCAATTAAGGAACAGTTGTCCAAAATTGATGGGGATTTAAATAGGGAGTATTTAAATATTTGATTTGAAGAAATCAAATTAAAGAGGAAATAAATAAAAGGAGTTTTATTTATTTAAATATTTAATGGAATTGTTCTATTAAATAAAAAGGAAAAATAAAATGTCCAATATTGTCATGGTCATGATGATGTGGGCGAGTGACCTAAGGGTAGGGTCACACGCTACTTTGGTTAATGTTTAACCAATAATTTACATTTTATTTTATTTAAAATATATGGAATATCTTAATTAAAATTAATATGATTAATTTAAATAAGTAAGATATGGAATATCTTAATTTAAATTAATATGATTAATTTAAATGAGTAAGATATGGAATAATTATTTGAAATTAACAATGATTAATTTAAATAGTGATATGGAATATCTTATTATGGAATAAGATATTATATCTTAATTATTCAAAATATATTTTATAATATCTTTATTTAATTATTTGATAATTAAAAAGATATTCAAAGATTTTCTGAGGCCTTAGTTTTCCTATAAATAGGAACTTTGGAGTAACCCCAAAACACACAACTAAGAGAGCAAAAGATAGGCTTAGGAAATTCCTCTCCTCCCTCTCTCTGCCTCCGCTGCCGCCTTTAGGGTATAGGGAAGAAAAGTTTTTTTTTCTCACTTACTTTTCCCAAAGAGGATAGTGCCCACGCATCGATTCTCTTTTGTGCTTAGTGAGGAAGAACTTTTTGGTGGTCTTAGGATCATAACCAAGAATGAGAAAGAAGAGCCAGACATTTCTCTACAAGGGTTAGTTTTCTTTTATGCATTTACTTTTTGAATAATATTATATTGCAAGAAAAGATCATTGAGACTTCCGTTTGAGAACTCTTTTAGAGGCCTCAATCCCAACAGATGGTTGTGACAATTTTTGAGAGCTCCTTTGGTGGAGAGTATATGGAGCGTAAGAAAATGAATGGTAAACAATCTACAAGGAGGAGACAGATCTTTGTACAATGCAAACAGATACTTGTTGTGTCCTGAGGATGGAATTCAGTAGGAGTGATAATGTTCAATCTTTGAAGAGGCGGTTGCAGCTCGGCCTTAATTTCCCTACTCATGAGATCTAAAAAAATAGAGGATTTAAGTTCTCAATAGATCTTCTTTTTACCCTTTTTTTTGTCATTTATTAGTTCGTTGGATTGATTTTGCTAAGTAATTTGTGTTTTGGGTTAAAATTCTTATACTTTGTTGTTTTTATAAATATATATTCTTGATTAGGTTTTAATATTTTATTTTATATTTCTAGATAAGTATGGTAATTGGATGGAAAAAAAAACTTTTGCAACAAGAGTTCATTGTTTATAAACGTAATTTTTTTGTGTTTAAGAATAAAGAATGACTAGTTATTGTCAATTGTTTGAAATAATTTTCTTCTTAACTATGATTTTTATTTTTTGCTTGAAGGAAGAAATTATAATAACCATGTTTGAAAAATGAAAAGGTCGAGGGCTCGTCCAACAATTCATGATGGCCAAAGCTACTGTCATGTAGTAGTATAAATAGAAGTATTTTTCTCATTTCAAAGTTCATTCAAGAGAACAATTTTCTTCTTTTGTGTGTCTTTGAAATTTGTAAGAAAACCTTTCTTCTCTTCAAACTTATGAGGTTTAGAGTAACTGTTGTTATTTTTGCTTGTGAGTTTTATCAACGCTTCCAACAAAGCGGTATTCAGAGGGCATGATGTTGTCTTCAAGGACAATATATGCGAGATCAGAAACAAGACTGGGGGTCTCATAACAAAGGTACATATGACAAGCAACAAGATGTTTCCATTAAATATGGTTTATGAGAAGATTCTTTGTTTTGAGACTGTGGTGAAAGACACTTCGTGGCTATGGCATTATCGGTACGGGCATTTGAATTTTGACTATTTGTCTCACATGTGTCAACGACATGGTAAGAGGAATGACAAATATTAAAAGGGAAGATGGAGTTTGGGGAAGCTTGTATTTTGGGAAAACGTCATCGAAATCCATTTCCATCTGAAATGTCTTTGAGAGCATCGAAACCTCTCAAGCTTATTCATACAGATTTTTGTGGACCCATGCCAATAATAACACTTGGAGGAAATCATTATTTTCTCACTTTTATTGATGACTACAGTCGAAAGACATGGATTTATCTGCTGAAAGAAAAGAGTTCTACTTTTGAGTGTTTCAAAACATTCAAAGCAATGGTTGAAAATCAAGGTGGCTTGAAGTTGAAAATGTTGCGTTCTAATCGTGGGGAGAATATATTGCATTTGAAAATTTCTTGAAAGAGAATGGAATTAAACTTCATAAGACTATTCCAAGAACTCCTCAACAGAATGGAGTTGCGGAAAGAAAGAATAGAATAATAATGGAGTTAGCTAGAAGTATGTTGAAGGCCAAGAAACTTCCAAATGAATTTTGGGGAGATCCAGTGATGTGTGCTGTTTATCTCTTGAATCGGGCTTCAACCAAAAGTGTTCAAGGTATTACTTCTCAAGAAGCATGGAGCGAACTCAAGCCAACTGTTAGCCATCTAAGAATTTTTTGTTGTGTTGCTTATTCTCACATTCCGGGTGAAAAAAGAGGAAAGCTAGATGATAAAGAAGAAAAGTGTACTCTTGTTTTATACAGTGGGAACTTCAAGGCTTATCGGTTATATAATCTTGTAACCAAGAAAATTATTACAAGTCAAGATATCAAATTCAACGAAGCAGAGCTTTAGAAATCAGATGTAGCAAGTGAAGATCAAAGCCCATTTCTTGTTCACATAAATGGCAATGAAAAGACTCAAGATTTGGAGCATGAAAAGTCTCAGCCAGCTAGAACTTCATCTTCATCTTCCTCGAGTGATGAAAAAACTTTGCCTGGAAAGACAAGAAATATCCAAGAGATCTATAATGCTTTTGATAATCTTACTGATTTTTCCTTATTTGCAGATGTTGATCTAGTAACTTTTTAAGAGGCAATTCAAGATAAGAAATGAAAATTCGCGATGGATCAAGAGATTAATGCAATAAAGAAAAATAAAACATGGGAGTTGGTGAATCTACCCAAGAATAGAAAAGCCCTTGATGTTAAATGGGTTTGCAAAACAAAGCTGAAATCAAATGGTGAAGTTGAGAAATACAAGGACTTGTTGTGAAAGGGTATAAGTAAAAATATGGTGTGGATTATGAAGAAATTTTTTCACCTGTGACGCGTTTAGAATATGTTCGTTTGATTCTAGCTCTTGCCGCACAAAATGGCTGGAAAGTAAACCAAATGGATGTGAAGTCAGCTTTTCTAAATGGATATTTGGAGGAAGAAATTTATGTAGAGCAATCCCCAGGTTATATCTAGATCAAAGAAGAAAATAAAGTGTGTAGATTGAATAAAGCATTGTACGGACTTAAGCAAGCTTCAAGAGCTTGGTACAGTTGTATTGACAATTTCTTCCTGAAGAATGGTTTCAAAAGATGTTCATATGAACATGCTTTCTACACCAAAAAAAGACAACATTGGTAATTTCTTACTTGTTTGCTTATATGTTGATGATTTAATGTTCACTGGTACTTCAACATGATGCTTGGAGAGTTCAAAGAAAGCGTGAAAAGGGAATTTGAGATGACTAATATGGGTTTACTTCATTACTTCCTTGGTATTGAAGTTAAGCAAGGCGATCATGGGATTAACATTTCCCAAAGGAAGTATACAAAAGACTTGATAGTTAAGTTCAAAATGGAGAATGCTTCTCCTTGCAATACTCCTATGAAAGTTGGTCTAAAATTGAGCGAATATGATAAAAGCGAAGATTTTGATGTCACTGTTCACAAAAGTCTTGTTGGTAGTTTGATGTATTTAACTACAACTAGACCAGATTTGATGTTTTCTATTAGTTTTTTTAGCAGATTTATGGCATCACCAAAGAGGAGTCATTTGGAACCTGGAAAGAGAGTTCTTCAATATATACTAGGAACGATTGATCATGGAATTCACTATAAGAAGAATATGGATAATGTTTTGCTTGGTTATAGTAACAGCGATTGGGGAGGAAATGTTAACGATTATAAAAGCACTTCTTGATATATGTTTAATATTGGTTCTGGTGCAATTTCATAGGCATCAAAGAAGCAAGAAGTTGTAGCCTTATCAACAACAGAAGAAGAATACATTTCTTTGTCTAGAGCTAGTTGTCAAGCACTTTGGTTGAGAAAAGTGCTAGAAAAGTTAAAGTGTCCTCAAGAAAAAGGAACTGTGATGTTCTGTGATAATAGTTCATCAATCGCTTATTCGAAGAATCCAGTTTTTCATGAAAGGAGTAAGCACATAAAGATCATGTATCATTTTATTAGGGACTTGATCGAAGATGGAGAGGTTGTTATCAAGTATTGCAAGACTCAAGATCAAGTTGCGGATATTTTCACGAAAGCATTGAAGACTGACTTGTTCGTGAAGATAAAAGAGAAACTTGGAGTCATGCAAGTCTAGCTTAAGGGGGATGTTAGCATTTATATATATAGCTAGATTCATTAAGTTTTAAATGGGTACATTTCTAGATACATGAATTGCTAGGTTCATGAAGGATAATTAAATTGATTCATGAATTCTTAGATTTATGAATAGTTATTTAATTAGATACATGTATGGATGTATACATGTACATAAATTTAATTTAGATGAATCAGGTAGTAGTATAAATAGAAGTATTTTCCTCATTTGTAAGCATTAAGTAATTAAGCAAAAGCAATTCAAAGTTTATTCAAGAGAACAATTTTCTTCTTTTGTGCGTTCTTGAGTTTTGTAAGAGAACAACTTTCTTCTCTTCAAACTTGTGAGGTTTAGAGTAATTTTTTTTATTTTTTCTTGTGAGTTTTATCAACGCTTCCAACAATTTCAAGGTATTAAGGGAATTACATTGAAATAAAAAGAATTTAAGAATTTGGATATTAGTGTAGTATTTATTTCTCCTCCTTCACTTTAACCTATGCTTTCCATTCTTTTTTTCATATATTTTCTAGTTGTCTGTTATATGTATTATATCAAGTTCTTCATACTTTTCCAATCAATTCAAAATTCACCCCTTTGAAAGTATTATTACTACTTCTTAGGTCATTGTTGTTGAACTTCTTGTTTGGATTTTGCATCATGCTCAAGGGTAAGTCATCTCAACTATTGAAAGATTGAAATGAGGTTAATAAGAATCCACATTGGGTTTCAAAGGTGTTGACCATGCCTCATTGTTTTCTTCTCCACGTTATAGATTATATGCTCAAGGTGAGGTGTGGGACTAATGGAACTTCTGAGCAACCCCTCGGTATCTTACCCCACCAGATTCGAGGTACAGTCTCACAATTTTCTCAGAGATGATACTCGTGAGTCACTCATCAAACAGTTGTACATCTTTCTCTAGCACTGTAAGTTATTCTCTACTCATATATGTCAATCTTTCATATCCGTTCTTGTAAAATTTGATAATATTTTGTGTAGATATTTTTATAATTTCTTTCTTCTACTTGGATGGAATTTGCACGTTGAGACTAGCATAATTGAATAACTAGGGGTGTTGAATAAATGGATTCAAGTGCTTTGCCTGCTCTTATAATTTGCTTCTACTTTCATTTTGAAGCAAATTAAAGCCAATCTGAAACTGATTCAATCATTGAATGCTTTGATGAAATCGACTAACTCTCTTGAGTTGGACTGTGATAACGACTCAGATGAAGTTGAATGTGTGGAAATTTGATACATTATGTAAATTTAATGTATCATAATTCTCTTAGTGATATTTTTTTGGGATGAACTTGAGTTGTGTTTGATTTGGGTTTGTTGTTGGTAGTATTGCACTCTTGAATTTACACTTGAATTTTTACGACGTTCAAGCCAGGGAATTTTAGAAAGCTCTTGGCTTGTTAAATTTCTTTAGTTATATAGAGACTTTTAACTGAGAGCATGTATAGTTTTTTTACAGAAAGTTCGAAAAAGAGAGGTAATAACCAAAATACTAACATCTTTCACAAATGCTTGCATTTGCTGGTATGCTTCAATAATCCTTCTTGTGTTACTGTAATTTTTAAGATTCCTAGTTATATATAATTGTATGGTTTAATAAATTGATGATTTATTCATATAGAAACTAAAACTAGTAAACATTTTTAAGGTCTATGATAAATGAAGCATCATTCACTCTTTATTTTTTAACATTTGTTTTCAGGCTCTATGAATATTTGGAGAACATTGCTGGGAAGCCGCTTTTTTCTTTGGTCATGGAATGCATTATTTGTTTACCTTTATAAATTTGTATTTGTATAAAAATATAACATATTAATAATGAGTTATAAAAAGTTTAGAATTTTAAATATTGTATGCTTCATATTTTTTTTAAGTTTGACATTTTGTACCTTGTTGGAATTATTATTTTTTATAACATAATGAAAAAGGGTTTTGTAGCAGGTTTACGAGGTTGGCTATGGATAAAAAATAATGTTTTTTTTTTAAAATATATAAGGTTTCATTGACTCTTTTAAATTGTCAAGTATTACTAATTCTTGACCAATAAAAATGTGTCATGATATGATCATTAAACTTGACACATGAAATATGTTATATAAATTGATCACTTGACAGGTAATGTGTGTCAAGATTTACTAATCTTGACCCTTTAACTAGTCAAGTGAAAACGTTATTTTTTACCCGCACACTTTTCTTGTCTATAACACATTTGACCCTTGAAAAATGGTCAAGATTTGTGATTCTTGACCCTTTTTCATGGTCAAGAATCAACTATTTTGTTGTAGTGACATTTCAATCCTGAGTATGTTATGAACTCATATTAATAAAGTCTTTTCCTTTTATTCATATGGTTGAGAGTGATCTGTTGATACGCTCGATAAACTCCTGTTTTGAGGAAATGACTAAGTTATTGCTTGGGACCATTTCTATCCAAGATGGAATTCATAACTTTTCTAAAACAATGAAAGTGTTAGTGGAACACTTTTCTAACTTAGAAACTTTAGGTAACTCTCTTGATGTAATGATTCGGTACTTGAACATTAGACCTCACTTTCTCATTGGCACAATAAAGACTTATTCTATAATTAGAGCTATAGAAAAATGTTCATTAGAGAATCATCGGTACAAGGATAAAAGAGATAATTACAAGGGTAAAACGATAATTTGACCCAATTGTAATTATGAGATTACCACGTGGAGGATATATCAAATAAGCTTAATAACAAATGGACATATTCATTCTATAGTGAGAGGACTTCAATGAGTTTATAGTGGAATTACCCTAAGTTAATAGTTATGATTATTTAATTAATGAGTTTAATTAATAAATTAATAATTATTGGAGCCCATGATCTATAGATCCATCAGGTCCTTATGCTAACCCATATATTATAGTAACTAACCAAGTTATTAATTTAACTAGGAAGAACGAATTGTATTTAAGTAATTAAATTACTTAAATTAAGGGAGATATTAATTATTTAAATCATGAGTTTATTTAAATGGAAATTATTATTATTATTATTATTATTTATTATTTAAAAAAATGAGTTTATTTAAATGGAAATTATTATTATTATTATTATTATTATTATTATTATTATTTATTTATTTATTATTTAAAAAAATGAGTTTATTTAAATGGAAATTAATAATTAATAATATTTATTTTCTTAATAACAAAATTAGAGAGAATTAAACCCAATTAATTTTATGAAATAAATTGGTTTTATCCCTAAATAATTAATTAATTGGATTTTTTTTTTAGATACAACATCAAATTCGGGAGGGGAGGGGAGACTCTAATCTTCAATCTCATGGGAATGGAGCAGGTGCCTAACCACATGAATTATGCTTGTATTAACATTAATTAATTGAATTTAATCCAATAATAATTAATAGGGTTTATTTTCGGTATTTATGAGGTATTTAGAAATAACTAGTCAAAGTTTACGTGCGTTGCACGTGTTTTACCGTCTTTGAAAATAATCATTGACACCTAATGATAAATATTATTCAATAATTAAAATTAATAAAAATTAATTGATAATGCTTAACCTATTAACAACATATATTTTAAAATTTTCAACTTGTATTTTTAATGAAGATGTTCTTTATATTTTTATATATGTATATAAATTAATTTCTATCTAATTAATTTCAATACTGGTATGAAGAGTTTTCCTTTCAAATTAATTAATTTATAGTTTTTATTTATTTTATTTTATATTATGTCAAAATAATAGAAAACTTTTTATAATGGTGGTGATATGAATAATTAGTTCAGAAAAAGAAAGAAGAATAACTATTGAAGATGAGACAAACTACTTTACAAATAATCAAGGGTATTGAATATATGATAAGTAGTAATAACTTATTTGAAATTCTAAAGAGGAAAAAAAGACCCTAAGTTTAACTTTAAAAAGAGATATAAGAGGTCACTATTTACTAATTCAATGAATTGAACGCAGTTTAAATTAGAGTATTTTGAATTTTAGTAATATATTTATAATTTACTTTTACTCAATATCATTAACTTGATAGTTAATATATTTGTTTCTTTACTATTAAAACATATTAAGGTTTTGGAGAATGAATCAAATTGAAAACACGTAACTTAAGAATAAAAAAATAAAGAAAGGAATGTATTTGGTTTCATGCATTCAACAATGTCAAGAACGAAAACCCAACTATTTTAATAGTATAAATAAAATCTATTTAGCTCTCTATCATCGCATAACAAAGGATTAGCTAATCATTAAGATCAATCACGGTAGTTTTGAAATCAAGAAAACTTATAGATACATGATTAGAGTTTGGACCCATTATTTGTTTTCAACATCAATTGACTCATACTACGAAACAAAGAAAGATATCAACTTGAAGAAGCATTTTCTCATAGCTTCAAATCGCGGATCTTCTTACGAAAACTTGACAAACAACACCTTGTACACGAAGAAAGATAATATTAGAAAATGAAAACCTAAAAATGACGGTAAGAAGAAATTAAAACTGTAGATACATGTTCTTCATTTAGAGGTGTTAAAACCTTATTACGTGAAACTTGCTACAATTTAGAGAGATGTCCGTCCATTCAACTTCATCAAGACTGAAGACGGTCGGCCAACATTCAGATGCCCATTTAATTTAGGGAGATGTCTGTTCTTCTCCTTCAACATTGAAAGGCCAATTGAGATTTTGTTCACCAATCTCTTTGAACTCTACAAAGTACCTTGGAAAAGAGTTTCACACATTTTATACATAGCTAGAGAGCTATTAGAATAAACAAAAGCCACTTATAATAAATGATAAAAGCACAACTTTGGAATATGTGAAGTCTATTTACGAAAGAAGCAATGTATTTAGTCTTTTGGATTTTCCATAAAACAAATACAAAGATCAAATGAAGTCCTTTGAATTTGTTTTTTTTTCATTGTTAGAATATATTAGGCTAATCAATATGTTGATTTGTAGTTTCCTTATTTGCATTCCTGATTGTCTCTGATTTGCATAATTAGCTCGTTTACCTTATTTGTTTACGTCTGTCGTTCTATATAAATCATGTAATAATGTTATATATTTACACCAATTCAATACAATGTAGTCTTTCCGCTAACATGGTATCAGAGCCCGGTTCTCATTTCTTCTCCGCTGCTTCCTTATCTGCCTATTTCTGAACCCTAGTTCTATTGCCGTCCCATTTTCTTTATTCTTTGAAATATATTGTTTTTCCATTTTTTTTCATCCGGTCATTTTTGTTTTGTTTATCAGATCAAAACCATGAACTTCCTTGATTTATCATCCATGACACAGTTTTCCACCATCCTCTGCCATTCCGCCGCCTGGGGTTCCTTGAAGTGATCTCCCACACATGATCTTTTCCAATTGTTCCTTAAACTTCCTGCGCCGCCCCATAAACCAGAAAACCCCAGATCTACTGCTCTTTTGAAGGCATTGGCTAACGCCTCCAATGGTCGTCATCCATCATCCGTAATGAAACCACACTTAATTTGTTACGGTTTTATTTTTTTCTCAAATCAGTTTTGATCTTTGCTTCATCACCATTGATCTCGCTGGACCTTGCAATCCATGTCGATACTCTGTTTCTATTCACCGCCATTCTTGAAGTCAGATTCGCGCCTCATCGTCCATAAATCACCTTCATCTTTCATCAGATCCGTTTTTCACCTTTCTTGCCCATCCTGACCGCTCCCTTACTTGCTATCTCCCTGCCAAAATCTGATTTTGACTCACTGCTCGCTTCCATGACCCAACTCTCTGCATTTGAGCAAGTTTCAAACTTCTTCAACTTGCCCTTACCCCAAACCACCAGATCTGATCCCTTATGTTTTTTTTTAATCACCATTTCATGTTGTTGCCATAGTTATTTATTCATAGTTGCATTTAGTTATGGGAAAATTTGACTTAGATTTGCATCAATTATCTATTCACGCCCCATTTCGTCAATTTCGCTTCGAATCTGTTCAGAATTATCTGTGCTCACTCTTAGTTGCTTCTGCCAATACATTGATTGTACTTTGTTGTGCTTCAGTCGGTTCCGTCCGACTGCTCCGTTCCGATATTGGTTCCATCTGATATCTCTGTTTGCAACGTTGAGTTCCGTCTAATGCGTCTATTCAGATTCCATCTACGTTTGTCGACTTAGCAAACTCAAGTAAACTAACTTGAGTTTGAGAGGGGGTGTTAGAATATATTAGGCTAATCATTATGTTGATTTGTAGTTTCCTTATTTGCATTCGTGATTGTCTCTGATTTGCATAATTAGCTCGTTTACCTTATTTGTTTACGTCTGTCGTTCTATATAAATCATGTAATAATGTTATATATTTACACCAATTCAATACAATGTAGTCTTTCCGCTAACATTCATATTTTTAAGTTAATTTTAGGTGTAATTCTAATTGTTTAACCTTAAAAAGGGGTAAAAGAGGAAATCAAAAGTTTCTCCTCTTAAGCCCCTTTTAGAGGTAGTATAGATTATGTCAATTGTTTCTACTTACAAATAAATAAAAGAAAATAGATAAATATCATAAATAAAAAATAAAAAGGAAAAGATTAAATCATTCTCTCTTAACAAACTTGCTCACGCCACTTGTCATATAATGAAAGGAAAAATTGTTTCCTTATTTCCTAAGAGTCTGACGCCAACTTGGGATTTATCTTTTTATTTTTTTAATTAATTTGATTATTTAAATTTAAAAAAATAAGAATACTAATTCGATTAGGGAATCAATTCTTATTTTCTTATAAATATGACGGTTGCGTGCTCATAGTTGATACTTGATATTTTATCAAAAAAAGCTCTCTCTTTTCTTCTCCCTATTGTCGATTTTTGGCTTCTTAAAAATAAGAAGATTTTTTTTTTCTTTCGGTTCGATTCTCACAAGTCGGGTTGGTTTGTGATCGGTTCTTAGCGTTGGAGGCTTGATGCTGCAAAGAAACCTCCAACCATATTCTCCATATTTTCTATAATGTAAGTTTTCAAAAAACTTATATTTTCAGTTCAAGGTTTAATCACAATTTCATGATATTAACAGATCCGTAATTAATATTTAATTAATTTACTGAATAAATTTGACTAATTTAGTGAAATAGTTTCTTCACGACTATTGTTTCAAATAACCATTGTTACGTAGTTATAAGATATTACATTACAACTCGGTATATCATTCTAAAGAAATTTACCATCGCCATTACAAAATTCCTTATATCCATTTTTTATAATCATTTTATTTTATAGTATATTAAAAAGAAAAATTCACATCACAACAACCGTGATCAATTTGGTGACAGAGACCGCGATCACAATTTAAAATCTTGAGTTCGTTGGGAATTTAACTCCCTAATTCAAGAATAAAATCAGAATTTTATATAGGTTCGTTATTTAGAAGACTATATTTTTCTTTCAATAATGAACAACCCTAATAAACCCAATTTGGATTTTGCTTCAAAAACCTACTGCCCCCTCACGTAGAATTTAATAAAAACGCCGCAGACGTCTTTTTATTTTCTCACGCTAGGTCATACCCATGGAGTTAAGTTTCGCCAAAAGTACCGAAATTTCGTTCGAAATCTCGTGGATTTGGAGGTTCGACATATCAAAGTGGGGGTAAACTAATTCTTCTTCCATGCCGGAATATCGTCCATGTCGCCGATAAGGAGGGTGTCTATCGAAATTTCGATCAGACTTGGTCAAAGTTTCGGTCAGACTCACAGATTTTTGAAAACTTTTCCCGGAATCTCCGACATTTCTACGAAATTTCGACGATATTTCGATAATTTATTGATATTTGAGGATGAATTATGGAGGAAGAAGAGACGACTGAAAGAACGTTAAAGGAGTAGAGATAGGTCTTTTGGGGAAGATGAAGGAGTCGAAGAGATGGCTTATTGAAAATTGGAATAAATGGCCGTTCCTCTTCTCAAGAGTGAATTAATATTTTAATAAAAATATAAATTAAAATCAAAATTCTATTGAATAAACCAATTAGTTAGGATTTTTTCTAAAATTATATTAAAAAACACTAATTTTTATTTTTTCAAAGTTTCAAGTTTATTTGTTTGGTTATTTATTTAATTAAGGTAATTCCAATGTTGAAAAGATTAATTACATAATCGAGTTATTGAAGTTTTAATTTAAATTTAATGAACATTATGTATGATTTAGTTTAAAGTTGAATAGCTTCATTTGTAGTAATTGGGAAATTTCATTGGGTGGCAAATTTTTATGCAATATTTGTAAAAATATGTAATTCAATGTTTATCATTGATAAACGTGATCAAAATTTGTCATATTTGCAAATATTTTTTTGAACTTATATTTTTACAAATATTGCTTGAAAAATTGTTAGATTTGCAAATGCCCCTTTGTAATTTATTTAAGTAATAAAGCTTATATGTATACGTTATAATTGGAGGATTCTTTTATTTATTTAAATATATATTATCTTATATATAATTTTGTTTTGTAATGTCTCTAATCTTTCTTTTAAAAAAATTCCTCTATTATTAGAGTCAAATTTTTATTATTTCGAAAAAAAAAAACAAACATATTTTAATATTTTATTTCGATATATTTTTTGTAGTTTTATGTTTTTGTTATATTTAACATTATTTATAGATGTATAATTTCATTATATGATATATAATGGCTTAATTAAGATATTATGAAAGTTTCATTTAAAAAGTCTTAAATATATTTCCGCTATTTCTGTGATTTTTCCGGTAATATCCATCGAGCAACTCCAAGCTTGAGGAAGAATACGGAATCACTAAAGCAACCTTGACATCGATATTTCCGTAAATTTGAATCTCGACATTTCCGTCGACATCGACATTTAACTCCTTGATCATACCACACGAGCCGAAACATGCATATATGTAAATATATGAAACTCACGCTGTAGCCTTAAGAAAAAAGATCACATATTACCCTTTCTAATCGCAAGCATGGAGCTCTTAAAAAAAATGCAAGCATGGAGATTGGTCCAAGTTGGTCAAATCACATATTATCCTTGTATAAAACCACTATTATACAAGGATGATTTATACAATTTTCCGTTGGCAATAAGGGAAAAAAATAGTAAAGAGACTTACAAAATAAATAGGAAAAACGTTCTCTCTTTAAATCAATCAAATACATAATTATAGATATCCCATGGCAAAATCAATTCCTCTTTCTAACAAATTTAGAGGTTGGAACCTTAAAAAATGGGGTAATGAAACCCATGGGAAGGAATCTTAAAATTTTATCCTTATAACTGAATATATTAGTTACAAGTTCCACATACAAAGGCAATTGAATAATTATAAACATGGTCACTGGAAAAAACGTAGCCATATAAAGCAATGTCACCGTCCACTTTTTTCTCGGACTTAATCACAAGACAATCGTCATAGCAAAGGCAAACATTGTTGTGGCGACGGAGAAGAAGAGTAGCTGAAACCCGAAAGAGAGTTTCAATGGCAGTGTCTGCAGAAAATCTTCCATCTTGAAGGGTGAAGTGAGGATGGAGAGAAACAATACGACGGATGTGAGAGATGTGGCTAATCCTATTATGTCCATGATTGTGAAGGTCAAGAAAATCGGTTCTTTGAGGAGAACTGGAGAGCCGGTTTTTTCGTTTAGGCCTCCCGGTACGGTGTAGGCAGCGGCAAATACGACGGTGGCGACGAGAACGGCAACGGCAGAGCAAGACTCGGACGTTTTCTTTAGCCATTCTTTGGCTTCACCAAGCATTTGTGTATGAGTTTTATCGAAGTATTCTCGAGCTGTCCATTTCTTTTTGCTGTGATGCATGGTGTAGAGGGTGGGGATCGCATCTTCTACACGCTGATCCAATACATGGCATGGATAGTAATAATTAAGTTTAGAAAGAAAAATGAAAACGGAATATTTTAACAAAATATATATTTTGATATATGAATCACTTTTTTTTTTTTTCCTACAGAAATGATTGATTAACTAAAAGTAAAAGAGAGGGACAACTGACTTGAAACCACTTGAGTTCTTGTTGGAGTTGAAGAGCAGGACCATGTTGAGTTCCTCCACGGTAGAATTTAGTAATCCCAACATGATGCAATGCAGTAAACCCTAACTCATCAATCCTCACAGCCAGCCTCGACATTATCAATTTCCTCTTCTCTAACCAATTAAATATATTTTCTTGCCTATGAGCAATCGCAATATGCAAAAGATTTCTGTGTTTGGAAGTTATATAATCCACAGCTTGAGGATGAGCTTCAATTATTTTATCAACAATCTCAATAATTCCATTGGAAGCAGCTAAGAGCAGTGGTGTTTCATGATGATCATTATATTCCATGTCTTCTCCTATATTTTTACCATCATCAGTTTGAATTTCGGGGAAAGGTATTTCTCCCTCGTCATGATCTTTCAGAAGCAAACTAACTCCGGTAGTATCGATGTAGGGCGATTGCAGCACTTTTTTAGTTCTTCGCCATGAAGAATCTATCTGAGCGAGCATTTCCGTGACTTTTAGGGCTAATTTATGCTGTTTCTTTTTCTCATACACTTCTTTAGCTTGCGGCCATCCTATTATATGTGTATATATATTATATATTTGCTTGTCAAATTAAAGAGAGCGAGAGAGATAGAGAGAATTAGAGAGAGATCAAACCTTTTATGATGAATTTCCAGAATAGACATGTCAAGCAAAATAGGTAATATAACCCTGCCACAAACAAGACCCAGCATGAACTTAAATTGTTTTTTAAAAATATTACAAAAAAGTTTTTATGATATGGGTCTAGGTCAACTTGCGGGACATCATTTTCGTTTGGGAAGTCAACAGATTATTTATGTAATCATTTTTAACAATCGTGATAGAAATAATATTAAATGAAAAATATTTGCATACTCATATGGGTGGGGTTAATTACCTGAGGCATCTGAAAAAATAAAAAAATTAATGAAATAAACTACGCTAAATTTTATTTCATAAAATCATCTACTTTTGACTTTTCAAAGTTCAAATATATAGTCAAAGGCTACGTATCCAACGTTACAGCTGACGTGGTACTGAGGGAAAGACGTGTGTATCAAAATATAATTATCTCTATCAATTAGGTTGCATAGTCACAGAATACGAATTCAACCTACTAATTGCGTAGTGACTACGCATTCATTCAAATAAAAACATCAGAACGCTTCTAAGTTTTTTATGTATACTTACAATGTATTAACTCTAATTTGATTTCTAGCTCTCAAAACTCTGTTTTTGATGTGATTTGAGAATTTTGTGATCCATTTTTTTAGGTTGATTTTCTTCATTTTCTGACGAGATTGATCGTTTTTCTGGCCACATTTTTACAATCTAAGTTGATTTCAATAATATTGGTAAGTTTTTTAGGTGATTAATTTAATTTTATTTTTTTCATGAATTAGATAGATATAATTATTTAGGGAATGAAATTAGACTATTTGATGATTTTGATGGAAATATTCATGTTTTGATATGTATTTTTTTAGGGACAATTACTGAAATAACATATTGTTACACACTAATTACTAAAATGTCATAACATTTCAAAAATTGCTCAAATAGCATAATTATAGTTCAATAAATGTATTGAACTAAAAAAGTAAAATAATATATATATTTATTGAAAATAATAATCAAATAGTTCGATAAATTATTGAACTTGAACTTAAAAAAGCAAAAAACGAACGAATTCATTAAAAGTACCCATGCAAAATAGTTGAATAAATTTATTGAACTATAATTATGTTATTTGAGTAAATTTTTAAAAAGTTTTGACATTTTAGTAATTAGTATAAAGATTTATTTACTATTTGTGACAAATTCTATTTTTTTAATTGAAAAATTATAAAAATTGTTGATATGTTGGAATAAATTATTGAATTGTTGACTTTATGTTCTTATGCAGCTATAGTTTTCATAAAGAAATTTCAAACTTTTACTCATATTGAAACTAATTTCGTTGACAATTAATTTTTCCTTTATATATATATAAAAACAAATACTGCTCCATTTTTTTTAAATGAATAAACGAAAAAAAAATTCTAAATATGTATTTAGAAGTACAAAATATGTATTCACTATATTCGTATTTTGATTAATTGCTAATCAAAACAATTCAGACATATGTGTAGTACCCTTTTCGCATACCTTTTGAAACTGTTTAAAAGTGTTTTTGAATAAAGAAAACGTTTTTTATATCCATTAAAAACACTTATAAAAGTTGTCCCAAACTGGCCCGTAGTCAAGAACTACGCATTTTGTCTTTAAGATACTTAGTTGACACGGAAAAAAAAAGGTAAATACATAGTCCTTGACTACTTATTTGAACACTGAAATGTCAAATCAGATGCTTTTCCTAAATAAATTTTTCAATAGTCTTTTTTCCTTTTTTTTTTTCAAGTTACTCTCCCAATTAGCCCCTCATGGGTGAGTATGAGATTATACTTATTTTCACATGTGTCATATTTTTTCGGAACCAAACATATTAGTAAGCACCGAAATATTTATTACATAAGTCTATTTTTTATCTAATAGAAATAAGACACATATGGAAGTAACAATGAGCTTGGTACTCACCCCATGATTATGTTAGTATTTTTCGTATTAAATCAGCAATAGACCCAAAAATTTAAGTTGTTTTTTATTAAAATAAATAAATCATCAAGACTAAAACTCTTATTTTATTTACATGTTAATATAATTAATTTATTTTTAGTAATCTATTTTTATTAGCTCAAACTGTTGGTTAAGGAACATTTAATCATTTATATATTCTTAATAAAGTTGGATCGATCCAATTTCAAAATAATAAAAATTGGACCGATTCAGTTCCATAATAATAAGAATCAAACCAGTCTTATAAAGTGAACCGCCTGGTTCAATATTTCGGGGTTTTTTTCTTTCTTTATTTTCCTTTTCCTTCGTGCGTGTATGTTAGGTGGGATGGCCTTTTTTTTTTGGTAATTTTCATAACTACCCTTTTTATGATTTAAGTTATCAAAAGTACCCTAATGTTTTTAAAATTTTCAAAACTACCCAAAATTGACAAGTAGCTACAATTGATTGATGAGATACTATAACTAACTATGTAAAAACTACCAATTAAGGGTAGAAAAGAAACTAATTTTTTTATTAGGGTAGTTTTGAAAACCACACTTCATTAAGGGGTATTTATGATAAAATTTCTTTTTTTTTCCTGCAAAGCCAGAAAAGTAGGATGGGCTGGGTTTGGGCTTGTGTTGGGCCTAATTTTTTATATGGGGAAAAATCCGAACTGGTTTGGTTTTCCTGATCCAATTCGTTTTTTGGGTTTTCCGTTATTCCGTTTTTTTCTCCCTTATTCTTAACACTCTCCCTTTACGTGTGGGTTAGGATATTTGGTCAAAACTCAAATATGTGGATCATTAATTAATAGGGAGGAGATGATAATATCAGGGTTCGAATTCATGACGTTCGACTTTGGTACCATGCATGGTAAATTAGTGATAGATCCCAAAGCTTAAATTATTAGACTAAGGTAAATCTAAACTTTTATATATGGTGCAGAAGAAATAATAATTTGATGTGCAAGTATGAGTTTTTTTTTCCATTTGATTAAACAGAAAATATCAGTTTTTTTAATAAAAAGAAATATGCGAGTAGTCAATTATTGATATTTACATATTTATTTGATATAGACTAACTCAAAAAATGGAAAAAAATAAAAAAGATAAAACTTACAACGATTTGTATTGCGAGGTGTACGAGGAGGAGGAGGATTAGGTTTAGGTCCAGGTTCTAAATCTCCATGATTGTTTTGTCTTGTGTTTGAAATAATTTCTGATTCATCGTTGTCTAGTGATCCAAATTTAGAAAATTTGTATTTGTAAATGTCGTCGTCAGGGAGCACTGTGATAACAAAAATTAAAGATAAATTTAGTTAGCTCTCCATTTAAATTTATTATTTTTCAAGGTTAAAATATGGTTTTATCATTTTAAGTGTACCTTTATTTTCATTTCTCATCATTTAACTATTAAAAATTCAATTTTACTCTCCTACTTAAAATAATAATAATAATAATAACAAATTCAATTATTGTCGTTAAAACTTGAGTTAAGATCTAATGATAGAAAATGACATCTTCCATATAAATTGTTGCTTAACATGTCACTATATGAAATATGAAATCAAAATCTAATAAAATGGATCAAAGTCATTAAACTTTAACCCAAAGTTCAATAATAAACGTTGAATTTGAAATTTAATAAAACTTTAGGAATTGAAATAAAAAAATTTAAAAGTTGTAATGTAAAAATAAAAAGGGAAGTTTTCATGGATGTAAAAAATTTATGTATTATTTATAAAAATATTAGCTTTAAAAAGTAAATAATGTCATTTAAAAAAATGACTGATTGACTACGATATATGATGATAACTTCACGAAATAACTAAAAATTGATTGTGATATACCATCACATTCACAAATTGACGTGCTCAATAAAAATGATATATTTATAAAATTAAAAAAAAAATACTATATTTATAAATGTTATAAAACGTTGTAATCACCTCAAATAGAAATATGGGATAAACTTTCGATTATTCTTAAATTTTATTTAAAAATAATATTATAATAAAAAAATTGACTTACGGTTGTAGATAATTTTAGGAACCAAGTGCATTGAGGTTCCACTCTTGAAAGCGAGTGGCATATTGGCTAGCAAATGTAGACCAGTCTTTCTTTCTGTATCATCCATTTGCAAAATAGACTTCTCGAAATCAATTAGTTTTAAAACTACATCTGCAATCCAACCAGGAAAACAAAAAACAGTAAATAATTGATTTCTTATTTAGTCTAAGTGCTAATTATGTTTAATTTTGTTAATGAATTAACAAATTTATCCCCAAGTAGCTTTTGTTTTTTATAATGTTTTTAGTGTTAATTATGTTTAATTTTATTAATATAGAACGTGAACAGACGTACGTGTCTTAAGTTTATTAAAAGTAAGAATGTGATTTCAGAAAGATTTGTGATTTATAATTATCTCTACTAAGCTTCTATTCAAAGATGATGTGGAGGCTGGGTTTTTTTTTTTTTTTTGGTCTAATCTAAATTAAAATAGGTATAAAGATATAATATATTAATAAGCAATGAATAAAGAGAGAGAGACCATATTTCTGGTTTTGAATAGCAGCATGAATGATTGGTGTGCCATTAAACGTGCTCCAATTCGATGGCAACCGAGCATAGAAATCTTCACATTCTTCAATAAAATATTGAACGATATTCAAATGCCCAAATCTAGCTGCCATATACAATGGAGTTTCTCCAGATTCATTTCGATTCGATAAATCATTTTTGTTGTATTCAACCAAAAGCTTTGCTGCTGCCAGATTCCCAACTGAAGCAGCTTCATGCAAAGGGGTGTTTCCAGAGATATTCTTCCAATAAACCACCTCCTCGCTCATGTCCGTTAACGCCGCAAGAAATCCTCTCGTCGGTTCTTCTTCTCCGCTGTACACGGCCAGATGCAACGCCGTGTCGTTCATCATCGTCATCGGGAAAACTACATCTTTCATGTCACTCAATTGAAGTGGTAGATATTTCCATTCTTCTTTTATTACTGTCTTATAAGAGGTTTGCATTGATTCAATGAAACTCATCTTCTCTTTCTCACAATATTTTTCTCTCTTTGTTTTGAAGAAAATATAGGAAGAGAGAGACATATTTAAAGAGTAGAGTATTATGAAAAATATGAAACTTGATTGACATATCAAAGAATAAAGAAGGGGACAATGTTCCTTTACTTCTCCAAGTGATAAAGTTTAATTCTCTCTCTTTTGCATGCTTTTAATCTCATGGGAATTGGTCTTTTTTTTTCTTTCTTTCTTTTTTTCATTTTTCTCCTATTCTAGTTTCTTGGAGTGCTGAGAACAATTTCAAAAGATTAAAAAAACATACCTTAAAGCTTTTAGAATTTAGTTTTAATTTAACCTAAACAAATTTCGGGAACTTTTTTTTTATCTATACCTGTGAACTTAATAAACTTGTCAAATTAAACTAAAAAAAATTATCGATTTAAACTTTGAATTTTAGTAGGTAATTTGTATTATTTTTAGGATTTATAATTAGATGTAAGCTTTCTATAATTGTAATCTATGCAGTGATACTGGTTTTTATGTGTTGAAGAATTTTATAGGTTAAATTGAGTTATTTTGTGGTTGAGTTTGAAACTTTATTTTGACAGTTGGAATTTATGATTGAGATGAATTGTTTTTTAGTGGATATTGAACATTTTTTTGTTACATTCATCTTTTGACGATTGATTGATGAACAATTTATTAAGTGCGCGATTTTAATTAATGATATTAAAATTGACACATTGCGTTATTTTTTTTTTTTTTTTTTTTACGTTCTTACTAAATTTTTCCAAATAAAAATAAAATTATTTTTTTTGGTAATTATTACATTTTAGTATGGAGTGACTCATACTACTATCATACAACACTCTTTTTATCATGTGATACAGATCGAGGGGAACTAGAAGTATTTGTTAGGAAATTGATAGGTTCGCAACGCCTAAAATTCACACAAGAACGATAATGCGGAATAACAATAAAGTAAAAGAGAAGAAATACGACACCAAAAATTTATACTGGTTCACCCCAATGTTGGGTTACGTCCAGTTGCTACCGCTGCAGATTTCACTATGATGAATCAGAGGAGAATACAATGTAGAAAATATTCAATATACTTTAATAGTGTATTATGCACTCTAGCACACTCAAGAAAGAAAGCCTTTCTTTACAATATTTTCTCACCACTTCCTCACTGTCGCTCAAAACACACTTGACGAGAAAAACAAATCGCCGCTCTCTGTCTTCAAATTGTTTTGCAAGCCACGCCGCCTCAATAGATTGAAGTCTGCTACCCTAATGCTTTTTTATTAATCCTCACGCTTTTCAAAGCAATATAATGCAAAGGCCAACTATTACCTTCAGCCCACGTAATAAACATTTTGAAAGTCAAAATACATATTAACAAGATTTTATGTATTGGGTTCAAGCACTTATTGGGCTTCATTATTATTATTATAAAATTTGGGCTTCATAAAATAACAGTATTGTTGGCATTCCTTTCGTTAAGGTTTTAGAAAAGAAAAGGTCGGAAATAAAAGCAAATTCCTCCCAATTTCTTTTAATTTTTATAATTTTTTCTTTCCAAAGTAGCAAGGGATGGATTTCGAACAAATTAATTATTATTATTACTAAAAAAAAGGGAAAGAAAAGGAAAGAAATGCAAGAACAGAGACAAATTAAAACAAAAAGTAGAAGACTACCTAGTTAGGGAGAATACTATTGAGCATCTGCCTCTATTTCTTTTCATTTTTTTAACCGACAAACTACATGGAAATTTAAAATTTATATAATTGTTTATGATGTACGAGTGTATTAAACATAACAAACAAACAAATAAATAAATAGATTCCATCAAAAAAAGAATAGGAGTTTTACTTACTCATGAAGGCAAATTTTATTCTTTTCTACAATAACACTAGTACTAATCTCACGAGACAACACTTAATGTCGGAAAATTCGTAACGTAATATCTTAGATAGGTTACCACAAATGAACTTGAATCCATGACCCAAACTTAAATAAAACCCCCTAACCACAAAAGCAACCTATAGTTGATTATTGTTCAAGCTTATTATCAATTTGATAGACTCAGAGTCAAAATGGCTCGTCCTTCCAAAAAAAATTTCAAGCATCATTTTTTTATCATTCTGAAACTCTGATTCTCGCACTAATAAAAATCAATTTGATGTTCATTTTCATCCAAAATTAAAACGGATCAATTCGCCAACTAGAACATCTCAACTGACAAAGATTAATTGGTTTACATTCAAATTCCTCTCTCCCACTCGGGAAAAAAAAACATGGAATATGAAATTTGCATTTCAAAAATGGCTCTCATCTTAAAAAATGAGAGCAGCTAGATTTGGTAAAACCTCGTATGGAATCCAATATTGAAACATTTACAACAGCCAGCCAAAAGGTTAGCAAAACATATCACAGCGAGCAAATTGCTAAGTTACCATTTGAGATAACTTTTAAAAATGTATAAATGTGTTTTTTATTATAATTAAAAAACAATTTTAAAAGCTATCTCAAATAGACAATAAGAGTCCGTTTGCAATAGCTTTTAAAAATATTTAAAAAAAAATTAAATGGTTATCAAAAACACTTACTTGATTCAAAAAACTTTAAAACACTCCCAAAAGTATCTCAAACGGGCACCAAGTAATCTTTAGATTCTCTAATGAAAACAAATATTTCCAATTGTTTCATTTATTCCTGAAAAACAAGAATTAATAGGATGGATCTGCAGGCCTAATTTCAACTATATGCATGGGCAAAATCAAATGGAAAGAAACATATCATTTTCAAGTTTCTTTTTCCAAAAAAGTTCAATTATCTAACTTGATTAACTGTATAGCTCCTGCTTCAAGTAGAGCATGGTGGGTCGCTTTCATAATCGAACCTTTTCAAGTAGCCACAAAAACAACAAGAATCGAATCATTTTTTCGAGAGCATTGTTAATCTGTTTCCTCTCTCCAGGCTTCAATTGTTCAAAGATAATACATGATCATTTAGGAATGTGGAACAGAAAAGCAACAAATGCTGACCACAATATATAAAAGGGGCAAAAACCAGTATCAGTTCGTACTCCCAAAAAAAAAATCGTCAAACTGGCAAACTATCATTTGAAATTTTGTGAACATGAAAGAAATCACTGAGACCTCATTACCTGCTCAAGAAAATATACACCGTCGGTATGCATCCAAAATTTCAGTTCATTGAGTCATCCAAATGCCCGACTGAGACAAGGTGATATCTTTTCTTGAATTCGCCATGAAGATTAGCAATAAATTTTCGGTGTGTTTGAACAATGTGATCATATAATGTGATACAATCACTGCCCAGATACTTGATTGATTGCATTACTGATAACTTCACCATTCAAACTGCCGTTTATGACCAGACTCTTTTTATCATCTCCTACAGCATTTTCATTAGAACAATGATTCTTCAGAACCACTGAAATGTCAGCCTCAGAGGCTCCAGCAAGTTGGAAGCGCTCAACGGCAGCATCAAGACTCTTCTTCCAATCTCCTGTCCCTATTTTACATTCAACTTGGGACCTCTCAAAGAGCATGTTGCCCCAGAATAAATGAATTTGAGATTTCATCAATGCTGCTTGCTCTGCAGCATCATTCGCTGAAACCTCAACCTGCCCACCTATTCCTTGCATTTCACTATCTGCACCACCCGCCTGTTTCTTTCTTCGCTTCAATAATTCTTCCCTTTTATTTGCAGTTGGATCTTTTAGCTCAATAGCCCTCTGCTCCTCCATTTTTTCCCACATCTCAGTAGCTACTTTCATCTTCTCCTCTGCACTGTTGAAAAGCTCAAGTGTTTCTGTGAAATCCCAACTCGAGAGATCTATTTTCTTCGCTAGTGCAAAAGACCAGTGAAGTTTAGCCATTTCAAATTGTTGTTGGCCAAGAGCCAGCAGACCTTCATAAAAGTCGGGCTTGATTAAAAGTGCTTCCTCATATTTCTCTCTTGCTAGAGTGTACTTCTCCTTGACCCATTCATAAGCTGTTTGAAGCTGCTCTGCCACCATATCCTTTCCAGAAGATTCATCTAGAGGAATCCGTTTCCTTGCTGCACACATATGAACATTACCCCAGTTAAAGAAAGCAAGAGCAGCAACCTCCTGGAATTTTGATGCAGCCTTGCTAAAAAGATTTTGAGCTTCTTCACTAGTTTAATAGTATAAATAAAATCTATTTAGCTCTCTATCATCGCATAACAAAGGATTAGCTAATCATTAAGATCAATCACGGTAGTTTTGAAATCAAGAAAACTTATAGATACATGATTAGAGTTTGGACCCATTATTTGTTTTCAACATCAATTGACTCATACTACAAAACAAAGAAAGATATCAACTTGAAGAAGCATTTTCTCATAGCTTCAAATCGCGGATCTTCTTATGAAAACTTGACAAACAACACCTTGTACACGAAGAAAGATAATATTAGAAAATGAAAACCTAAAAATGATGGTAAGAAGAAATTAAAACTGTAGATACATGTTCTTCATTTAGAGGTGTTAAAACCTTATTACGTGAAACTTGATACAATTTAGAGATGAAGGCAGTTGCTTTGGCAACTGCCTCATAGCAGTTTTGTGGAACTGCCTTGGCAGTTCCATATCTGCAAAGATATGGGATGCTTTTTCCCATATCAAAACTAACGTGAAGAATAGAGACAAGAGAGATCAGAAATAAGTCTGTCACTCAATCATTCATCATTGAGAAGAAAAGAAAAGGATCTAGGCTGTGAATGTTATAACAAGTCCATAGGTGATTTGTTCATATCGACTGTCATCGTCAACCGGGTTTTCTAGTTCGTTATCCGCTGCGTCATCAAGAGGTTAGTCTCTCTTCATTATACAAAGAAAACCAACAATGGTATCAAAGCATGAAGGCAGTTGCTTTGGCAACTGCCTCATAGCAGTTTTGTGGAACTGCCTTGGCAGTTCCATATCTGCAAAGATATGGGATGCTTTTTCCCATATCAAAACTAACGTGAAGAATAGAGACAAGAGAGATCAGAAATAAGTCTGTCACTCAATCATTCATCATTGAGAAGAAAAGAAAAGGATCTAGGCTGTGAATGTTATAACAAGTCCATAGGTGATTTGTTCATATCGACTGTCATCGTCAACCGGGTTTTCTAGTTCGTTATCCGCTGCGTCATCAAGAGGTTAGTCTCTCTTCATTATACAAAGAAAACCAACAATGGTATCAGAGCCATATAATTAAAGGAATCAGTTTTTTTTATGTATAGTTAATTGATTTCTTATTAAGAAAAAGAAGAAAACTTGATCCTTTAATGGCAAATTTGTGTATGATGGATAATTCCTTATAATCTTTTGCAAGTTAGTTATGAATGATATTTCGAAACTATCTGCAAATTTTCAGAACATATGGATATTCAAATCTTGAGATATAGTATTTTAAAGTCACTGTGTTCAAAGATTTTTTACAAATGTTTATGACAGTAACTTTGTTCTATGATAATGTTTCGTGGAATTGTCCATTAGTTGTGATTATTGTATTTTTAGAAAGTACATTCGAAGAGCTTTCTAACGATATATTATATGATCAATTTGGTTTAAAAATGAAGAAGATATGTTAATTCGAAGTTTGTTTAAAAAAATAAAAAAATCTGGGCTGATGTTCATCCACGAATTCTGTTTCAGCGTTTTTTTTTTTTCTTAAAAAAAAAAAAATAAATAAAAAAAAAAAAAAAATAAATAAATAAATCGCTGAGAAAAGGCAAATGTGCCTTAGCCAGGATTTGAACCTGAGAATTAGGGTCCATGCTTAACAAAGTATCAAAGGCACGCCCACTGGGCCATGAGCCCAATTTCGAAATTATGTGGTTTTGTATAATATATGTATTAAAAACACTGGATTAAATAAGAAAACAGAAATGCTCTACTTAGGATTTGAACTTGGAACCTGAGGGGTAATGTAAGGCAGTGCCACTGGGCCATAAGCCAGAATTTGAAAAATTAGGATTTTATATAATATTTATATATATAAGAATAAAATCAAATAGATTTTAATTTAATTTAAGATTAAATTTGGAATATTTAAATTCTCCGAATTTTTTCTAAATTAAAATTTTAAAATTCCCAAATATTTCTCGACATAAACACTATGATTAAATTTGTTTTAAACATGTATGTTGTATTATGTCAGAATCATTTGTTGATTACTTTTTTCTGTATATGTTACAGATAAAAAAAATAAAAGGAAATTTGTCAAGAATGTTAAAAATACCGACGGTTCCTAAGACAAAAGCACAAAGAGCAAGGCTTGAGAAAATGATAGAAGATTTATCAGAGATACAAATCGAAGATGTTTTTCGATGTAGCTTAGTTCATATGACAGAGTTTATCATAAAGTTGAACAAGCACTTCCAGAATATAATATGGAAGGGAGGTTTACGTGAAGAAACCCAACGAATTGAAAAAGCTGAAGTCCTTACTACCTTGTCAAGGACACAAGGACTTACTTGATCACATTTTGAACACAACTAATGGAGTTATAAAATACCGCAAAATCACGATAGAATTCCTTAAACAACTTGAGATTCGTGGTGTGAAAAGGGAAAATTTTAGGATATATGGACCTAAATGTCGTCCTGTGAAAAACAACGAACCAAAGATCCTTGTTCTTGACATTGAAATTCCATATAAGCTTGTAAAAGATTTACATATTTCATTCCGATTACTAGGAAATGGTTGTAAATATGTTTTATACTTGTATTGGAATTATTTCTTTTATTCCATTTTGTGTAAATTTTTTGTTTATGAATATGTTTCATAATTTACGTTTACAATAATGAATAAGTTTCATTATAATTTAATTACTTAATAATGATTGATGTATCATTATTTATTTTACAAGGTGATAATTTTTCGATAAAGTTATTTAAAGACCATTGACGATGATTTTGAAACTAAGTGATATTTCGACTCAATATTCTTTCAAATAACTGTAATCGAAATTATCTAGTTCATGTAAAATATAAGATGTATGATCAACTATAAAGTGAATCATCTATGTATGTTTTGTAGAATTTGGTAAGATGGCTTCTGTTTCTAAGAACATAATAGCTGAATTGAACAAAGGGGAAAAGCTTATTGAGCGATACTCTGAAACCTCAAAAGGGTACGTTTTCATCGGAGAACAAGCAAGTGGGAGTGTAACAGAATTCGAATCACGTAATGCTACATTCTTGGAAAATAATTTTCCATCAAGAGGTGAGATTGATCAGGAGACGTCTCTTTATGAATTAAATATTCTAAATAATTTGATTCCATCAAACGAATTGAGCGATACTCCTAATCAGTTATCAACGATATCTCATCCAAGTGGGAGAAATTTGAACACCTGTGTGATTCAAAAGAACCACAAATAACCTGTGATTCGGAACCACAAATAAGGCGTAGTAATCGTGGTAGAATTCCAAAACGTCATTATGACGATGAAATTTTCATGATTACGCCTCAAGACGATGAAGAGTCGAATAATGTTCAAGAAGCTCTTCAAAGTTCTAATAAGGATAAATGGATAAATGCAATGGAAGAAGAAATGGAGTCAATGAAGTCAAATAGTGTTTGGGAACTAGTTGATCTTCCTAAAGGACGCAAAGCAATTGGTAACAAGTGGATTCTTAAAATCAAACGTAAAGCTGATGGCTCTATCGAAAGATATAAGGCCAGACTTGTAGCCAAAGGTTACACACAACAAGAAGGAATTGATTATGAAGAGACATTCTCTCCTGTTGTGAGGTTTACCTCTATTCGTCTCATCCTGGCAATAGTTGCAAGTTTAGATTTGGAATTACATCAAATGGATGTTAAAACAGCATTTCTAAACGGTGAATTGGAAGAAGAAATATACATGCAACAACCCATTGGTTTTGTTACCAAGAAGGGCAAGAACAAAAGGTGTGTAAATTAATGAGGTCAATTTATGGCCTGAAACAATCTTCCAGGCAGTGGTACATCGATTTCATCAAGTTATCACCTCATATGATTTTCATATGATTGATGAGGACCTGTGTGTATGTCAAAACACATAAAGATAAGTTTGTGCTTCTTTCATTATATGTGGATGACATCTTGTTATCGGGAAAGACAAGGAGTATCTATTAGCCATTAAAGAATGGCTATCATCAAACTTTCAAATGAAAGATATGGGTGAAGCGACTTATATACTTGGAGTCAAGATTGAAAGAGATCGATCCAAAAGGATGTTAGCCTTGTCACAAGGTCAATACATCAAGAAAATCCTTGAGAGATTTAAAATGCAAGACTGCAAACCTATTGATACTCCCATCGCAAAAGGCGAAAGCTTAAGTCAAAGATTGTGTCCAAAGACTCCAGGAGGAAATAGAGCAAATGCGAAAAGTTCCTTATTCAAGTCTTTGTTGGAAGCCTAATGTATGCCATGATGTGTACGAGACCAGATATATGCTTTGCCGTGGGTATGGTAAGTAGATACCAGTCAAACCCAGGACAAACCCATTGGAAAGCTGTAAAAAGAATTCTCCGGTACCTTAAGGGCACCTTGGATTATTCACTATGTTATCAAGGAAACTATCCAAAGTTAGAAGGCTACACGATGCTTGATTGGGGAGGAGACCTCGACGAACGTAAATCCCACTTGGATATGTGTTCTTACTAAATAGTGGAGCAATATCGTGGAGTAGTAAAAAGCAGACCTGTATAGCCTTATCCACAATGGAAGCTGAATTTGTGGCCCTATCATCAGCGGTACAAGAAGCAGTATGGCTTAAGAGATTCTTAAGTCACTTGGGTTTCATTGAAATTACGTCTAACTCAGTGTTAGTGAATTGCGATAGTCAAGCTGCTATAGCATTCACAAAGGATCCCAAGTATCATTCTAAAACAAAACACATCGATACAAAATACAATTTTGTGAGAGATAAAGTTGCACAGAAAGAAGTGAATGTGCAATATATATCTACGCGTGATATGGTTGCAGATCCTTTTACAAAGCCCATACCTAGAGACGTTTTTTATGGCCATGTTAAATCTCTAGGCTTGCGTAGAATTTAATTTCGCATGACATGAAATTGTATTACTGATTTACTTTGGTTATGAAATAAAATTTAGTATTTTTTTTTCATACATAGAATGTTTAGTACATTAAACAAAAGGTATGTCAGACAGTAGATTGGCCTTCTCACATAGGTAATCACTTCTATGACTTAGTGTTGAATAGAAATGAGATATTTTAAGCAATATCGTTGTTAATTGATAACAACACTAAGAGAGCATATGCTTAATCTAAATATCGCCTTGATAAAGAATCAAGATGAGATTATATTTATAATCGAAGGTGAATAGATCTCACTATTCACCTAACCGTCTATAAGCCAGGATGGAAGTCCTGAGTCATAAGTTGATAAAGTAGAGTTGTGGACTCAAGTTAGATATTAAGTATATCCGAACTATCATCCTGACAAGTATAAATTGAGACATACACTCCAATGAGAATGGAGAATAATAATGTAACATGTGTTTCATACCACATGTGCTATAAACGACCTAAATGGGTAACAGAAGTTAGATCTCTACTTCTTAATAATGTGAGACCCATGAGACTAAGAAGTCTTACAAGTACCCTTAAGATCTTTTGACTAAAATCTTGAAGTTTCTCTACGATTTAGCTATCTTGGAAAGTTACCAATGGTCATGAAAGATTCGATCTAATGGGACTTATCTAGAGAGCATTCGTTTTGAGATGGAAATTTTTTAGGAAAAGAGAAGATTATTTTAAGTGTCACATCACATTGTATTCACCGGTCGACCAATTGTATTTTTGTAATATAATTGTGAATACAAAGGTAATATTTTAAAAGAGATTTGGAATTACAAATGTGACTAAATGATCTAGGGAACTACATCATACACTCTACATAATACACTATTGAGTTACATTACATACTTAACCGTTGTAAAGTAACTAGCTCTCGAATTGAAAGTATGATGGTCGCACGGCCTATTTTCTTGTATGACTTAGACTGTTGATGAAAGAGAATATGTTTCTCCTTGATTGATGCGTGATAGAATATCTCGTTACAAACGGAACAATGTAAGAGGTACGCCCATGATGGGTAACCCATAATGTGCGAGTGGGAGATGAAGGCGATTGCTTTGGCAACCGCTTCATGCGATTTTGTGGAACCGCCTTGGCGATTCCATATCCGCAAAGATATGGGATGCTTTTTCCCATATCAAAACTAACGTGAAGAATAGAGACAAGAGAGATCGAAATAAGTCTGTCACTCAATCATTCATCATTGAGAAGAAAAGAAAAGGATCTAGGCTGTGAATGTTATAACAAGTCCATAGGTGATTTGTTCATATCGACTGTCATCGTCAACCGGGTTTTCTAGTTCGTTATCCGCTGCGTCATCAAGAGGTTAGTCTCTCTTCATTATACAAAGAAAACCAACAAGAGAGATGTCCGTCCATTCAACTTCATCAAGATTGAAGACGGTCGGCCAACATTCAGATGCCCATTTAATTTAGGGAGATGTCCGTTCTTCTCCTTCAACATTGAAAGGCCAATTGAGATTTTGTTCACCAATCTCTTTGAACTCTACAAAGTACCTTGGAAAAGAGTTTCACACATTTTATACATAGCTAGAGAGCTATTAGAATAAACAAAAGCCACTTATAATAAATGATAAAAGCACAACTTTGGAAGATGTGAAGTCTATTTACGAAAGAAGCAATGTATTTAATCTTTTGGATTTTCCATAAAACAAATACAAAGATCAAATGAAGTCCTTTGAATTTGTTTTTTTTTTTCATATTTTTAAGTTAATTTTAGGTGTAATTCTAATTGTTTAACCTTAAAAAGGGGTAAAAGAGAAAATCAAAAGTTTCTCCTCTTAAGCCCCTTTTAGAGGTAGTATAGATTATGTCAATTGTTTCTACTTACAAATAAATAAAAGAAAATAGATAAATATCAACACTAAAAAATAAAAAGGAAAAGATTAAATCATTCTCTCTTAACAAACTTGCTCACGCCACTTGTCATATAATGAAAGGAAAAATTGTTTCCTTATTTCCTAAGAGTCTGACGCCAACTTGGGAATTTATCTTTTTATTTTTTTAATTAATTTGATTATTTAAATTTAAAGAAATAAGAATACTAATTCGATTAGGGAATCAATTCTTATTTTCTTATAAATATGACGGTTGCGTGCTCATAGTTGATACTTGATATTTTATCAAAAAAAGCTCTCTCTTTTCTTCTCCCTATTGTCGATTTTTGGCATCTTAAAAATAAGAAGTTTTTTTTTTCTTTCGGTTCGATTCTCACAAGTCGGGTTGGTTTGTGATCGGTTCTTAGCGTTGGAGGCTTGATGCTGCAAAGAAACCTCCAACCATATTCTCCATATTTTCTATAATGTAAGTTTTCAAAAAACTTATATTTTCAGTTCAAGGTTTAATCACAATTTCATGATATTAACGGATCCATAATATCATGAAATTAATTAATATTTAATTAATTTACTGAATAATTTTTACTAATTTAGTGAAATAGTTTCTTCACGACTATTGTTTCAAATAACCATTGTTACGTAGTTATAAGATATTACATTACAACTCGGTATATCATTCTAAAGAAATTTACCATCGCCATTACAAAATTCCTTATATCCATTTTTTATAATTATTTTATTTTATAGTATATTAAAAAGAAAAATTCACATGACAACAACCGTGAGCAATTTGGTGACAGAGACCGCAATCACAATTTAAAATCTTGAGTTTGTTGGGAATTTGAAAGGTTTGTAAATCTCTAAACTCCCTAATTCAAGAATAAAATCAGAATTTTATATAGGTTCGTTATTTAGAAGTCTCTATTTTTCTTTCAATAATGAACAACCCTAATTAACCCAATTTGGATTTTGCTTCAAAAACCTACTGCCCCCTCACGTAGAATTTAATAAAAACGCCGCAGGCGTCTTTTTATTTTCTCACGCTAGGTCATACCCATGGAGTTAAGTTTCGCCAAAAGTACCGAAATTTCGTTCGAAATGTCGTGGATTTGGAGGTTCGACATATCAAAGTGGGGGTAAACTAATTCTTCTTCCATGCCGGAATATCGTCCATGTCGCCGATAAGGAGGGTGTCGATCGAAATTTCGATCAGACTTGGTCAAAGTTTCGGTCAGACTCACAGATTTTTGAAAACTTTTCCCGGAATCTCCGACATTTCTACGAAATTTCGACGATATTTCGGTAATTTATTGATATTTGAGGATGAATTATGGAGGAAGAAGAGGCGACTGAAAGAACGTTGAAGGAGTAGAGATAGGTCTTTTGGGGAAGATGAAGGAGTCGAAGAGATGGCTTATTGAAAATTGGAATAAATGGCCGTTCGTCTTCTCAAGACTGAATTAATATTTTAATAAAAATATAAATTAAAATCAAAATTCTATTGAATAAACCAATTAGTTAGGATTTTTTCTAAAATTATATTAAAAAACACTAATTTTTATTTTTTCAAAGTTTCAAGTTTATTTGTCTGGTTATTTATTTAATTAAGTTAATTCCAATATTGAAAAGATTAATTACATAATCGAGTTATTGAAGTTTTAATTTAAATTTAATGAACATTATGTATGATTTAGCTTAAAGTTGAATAGCTTCATTTGTAGTAATTGGGAAATTTCATTGGGTGGCAAATTTTTATGCAATATTTGTAAAAATATCAACTCAAAAGATTTTTATAAATATAGCAATTTTTATCATGTTTATCAATGATAAACACTGATTTATGTGTTTATCAGTGATAAACATAGTGTAAAAATATGTAATTCAATGTTTATCATTGATAAACATGATCAAAATTTGCCATATTTGCAAATATTTTTTTGAGCTTATATTTTTACAAATATTGCTTGAAAAATTGCTAGATTTGCAAATGCCCCTTTGTAATTTATTTAAGTAATAAAGCTTATATGTATACGTTATAATTGGAGGATTCTTTTATTTATTTAAATATATATTATCTTATATATGTGTATATATATATACATCCCAAGGCAAAATCAATTCCTCTTTCTAACAAATTTAGAGGTTGGAACCTTAAAAAATGGGGTAATGAAACCCATGGGAAGGAATCTTAAAACTTTATCCCTATAACTGAATATATTAGTTACAAGGTCAACATACAAAGGCAATTGAATAATTATAAACATGGTCACTGGAAAAAACGTAGCCATATAAAGCAATGTCACCGTCCACTTTTTCTCAGACTTAATCGTCAGCACAATCGTCATAGCAAAGGCAAACATTGTTGTGGCGACGGAGAAGAAGAGTAGCTGAAACCCGAAAGAGAGTTTCAATGGCAGTGTCTGCAGAAAATCTTCCATCTTGAAGGGTGAAGTGAGGATGGAGAGAAACAATACGACAGATGTGAGAGATGTGGCTAATGCTACCGTGTCCATGATTGTGAAGGTCAAGAAAATCGGTTCTTTGAGGAGAACTGGAGAGCCGGTTTTGTCGTTTAGGCCTCCCGGTACGGTGTAGGCAGCGGCAAATACGACGGTGGCTACGAGAACGGCAACGGCAGAGCAAGACTCGGAGGTTTTCTTTAGCCATTCTTTGGCTTCACCAAGCACTTGTGTATGAGTTTTATCGAAGTATTCTCGAGCTGTCCATTTCTTTTTGCTGTGATGCATGGTGTAGAGGGTGGGGATCGCATCTTCTACACGCTGATCCAATACATGGCATGGATAGTAATAATTAAGTTTAGAAAGAAAAATGAAAACGGAATATTTTAACAAAATATATATTTTGATATATGAATCACTTTTTTTTTCCTACAGAAATGATTGATAAACTAAAAGTAAAAGAGAGGGACAACTGACTTGAAACCACTTGAGTTCTTGTTGGAGTTGAAGAGCAGGACCATGTTGAGTTCCTCCACGGTAGAATTTAGTAATCCCAACATGATGCAATACAGTAAACCCTAACTCATCAATCCTCACAGCCAGCCTCGACATTATCAATTTCTTCTTCTCTAACCAATTAAATATATTTTCTTGCCTATGAGCAATCGCAATATGCAAAAGATTTCTGCGTTTGGAAGTTATATAATCCACAGCTTGAGGATGAGCTTCAATTATTTTATCAACAATCTCAATAATTCCATTGGAAGCAGCTAAGAGCAGTGGTGTTTCATGATGATCATCATATTCAATGTCTTCTCCTATATTTTTACCATCATCAGTCTGAGTCGGAGCAGTTTGAATTTGGGTGAGAGGTATTTCTACCCCGTTCTTATCTTGCAGATGATTACTAACTCCGGAGGTATCGATGTAGGGCGATTGCGGCTTTGTTGTAGTTCTTCGCCATGAATAATCTATCTGAGCGAGCATTTCCGTGACTTTTAGGGCTAATTTATGCCGTCTCTTTTTCTTATACACTTCTTTAGCTTGC
Source organism: Gynostemma pentaphyllum (assembly GCA_028015215.1). Taxonomy (NCBI): domain Eukaryota; kingdom Viridiplantae; phylum Streptophyta; class Magnoliopsida; order Cucurbitales; family Cucurbitaceae; genus Gynostemma; species Gynostemma pentaphyllum. The sequence continues at coordinate 34,574,052 of CM051346.1, read as the reverse complement.
GGCCATCCTATTATATGTGTATATATATATATATATATATATATATTATATTTGCTTGTCAAATTAAAGAGAGCGAGAGAGATGGAGAGAATTAGAGAGAGATCAAACCTCTTATGATGAATTTCCAGAATAGACATGTCAAGCAAAATAGGTAATATAACCCTGCCACAAACAAGACCCAACATGAACTTAAATTGTTTTTTAAAAATATTACAAAGAAGTTTTTATGATATGGGTCCAGGTCAACTTGCGGGGGACATCATTTTCGTTTGGGAAGTTAAGGCCCTGTTTGGTATGCAATCTGAAAAAGCAGAATTTGAATTTAGTGGATTCTAATGAATTCAGAGTTGTATTCTGTGAATTTGTTGGTTCTGAAACTGTGTTTGGTAACAGATTCAGAATTTATAACTGAGATTCAAAAATTTGAAATATGTGTTTGGTTGGTTACTCAAAAAATTTAAAATCAGATTGTGAATCAGAACAGTGTGAAAATAATACTTCCAACTTTAAATCATTCATTTTTAATTTTGAAAAAACTAATAATTCATAACTTATAAATTGAAAACATTTTTATCCGCATCAACTATAACTATTCTCATTCTTAGGATAATTTTTTCTTTTTAAAAAAATTATAATAAAGATAATAGAAGCATTGCAAGTCTATCAAATAAACTCTGTAGATTAAAACAACCCAGTTTCTTCCAAAAGTAGAACTATACAAGACATAATTGTTGGGATTTATGCCCTAGAATTCGTAATTTGTAATAGAATATTTTATGAATAAATAAAAGTATTATTTTAGTGAATTTTGTGCAATTTATTATATGTTGATATTCGTTAAATATTCAAACATTAATAGAAAATTCCAGAGTTACTAATTCTGTAATCTTGACTACTATGAGATATAGAGTGGATCTAGTCCAAGATAGTAACTCAAATAGTCTACAGTAAACGAATACGGTTAGGAAACCTTATTCTGGTAACACTGTTGATGTTGTTCATCGATTTGATCCAAATCATTAGCATGATGTAGATGCAAGTGGAAACATCATATATAATGAGTTTATATAAGCTGGACCAGGATAATAAATCGATTCCTAAATAACACCGTTGATAGGAAATGATTTATAATATCAAATTTACGTTATTAAGATTGATACGTCTCAATCCCTGAGTATGTTGTGAACTCACATTAATGAAGTCTTTTCCTTTGATTCACATAGTTGAGGGTGATCTGTTGATACACTCGATAAACTCCCGTTTGGGGAAATGACTAAATTGGTGCTTGGGAACATTTCTATACAAGATGGCATTCATAACTTTCCTAAAACAAATGAAAGTGTTAGTGCGACACTATTCTAACTTAGGAACTTTAGGTATCTCCCTTGTTGTAATGATTCGGTACTTGAACATGAGGCCTCACCTTCTCACTGGCCCGAGAAGGATCGTTCTATACTTGAAAACTATAGAAAAATGTTCATTAGAGAATCATCGGGTACACAAGGATAAAAGAGATAATTACAAGGGTAAAACGGTAATTTTGACCCAGTTGTAATTATGAGATTACCACGTGAAGGATATGTCAAAACAAACTTAATAACAAATGGACATAACCCATCTATAGTGAGGGGAGTTCAACTAAGGGTTTATAGTGGAATTACCCTAAGTTAATAATTATGATTAATTAATTAATGAGTTTAATTAATAAATCAATAATTATTGGAGCCCATGATCTATAGGTCCATCAGGTCCCTATGCTAGCCCATATATCATTGTAACTAACCAAGTTATTAATTTAACTAGGAAGAAATATTTACATTTAAGTAATTAAATTACTTAAATAAGGGATATATTAATTGTTTAAATAAAGAGTTTATTTAAATGGAAATTAATATTAAAATTATTAATTATTTAAATAATGAGTTTATTTAAATAGAAATTGATAATTAATATTATTAATTAAATAATGAGTTTATTTAATTTAATAATAAAAGGAGAGAATTAAATATATTTGTTTATGAAACAAATTGGTATTTTGCTTAAAATGATTAATTAAAATGAATTAGTTCAATATTAATTAATATATAAATTTTTGGCATTTATTTGTATTTAGAAATAATTATATATATTATTCCTAATTATAAATACATAAATGATAAGATAATAAAAAAAAAAAAAAAAGATAAAGATAAAATGGGTTTTATCTCACGCCACTTGTCATATGACTTTAAGGAAAATTGTTTTCCTTAATCTGACGCCATTTGGTGAGTTTTTTTTTTTTTTTTTAATTTTTATTTTTATTTTTTTTTAATAATTTTGATTATTTAGATTAAATGAAATAAGAGTTCTAATTTGATTAGGAAACAAACTCTTATTTTTCTTATAAATATGACCATTGGGTGCTCATATTTTATACTTTGATATTTATCAAAATTCTCTCTTTTAGTCTCCCTATAGCCGATTTTGGCATATCAAAATAAGAAGAATTTTTCTTCTTCTTTGTTTGTTCTTCCGGTTCGATTCCCACAAATCGGGTTGGTTTATGATCGGGATATAGCATAGAAGACTTGGTGAAGTGGATTGATGCTGTAAAGGAAACCCCAACCGTTTCTCCATAAATCTACGATGTAAGTTTTCGAAAAACCTTATATTTATATTACGGTTTGATCACAATTGCATGTTATTAACGGATCCGTAATTAATCGTTAATTAATTTACTAAAGAAAATTCCGCAAATTTAGTAAATAGTTCCTTCAATTGGTATCAGAGCCTACGTTAATTTTACATGAATTGTGATTTTCGAAAATCGGTGGGTTGCATAAAAACAGTTTTATGTATGTATATAAATTGTTATATAAATTGTGGATTTGCTAGTTGACTGTTTAGGTATTCTTGGGCACTTAGGTTTTAAATTTTATTAGAAAATTTGTAAACCCAATTTCAGGTATAGGATTATTTTTGTAATCACCGGGAATAACGAAAGAAAAAATTGATGCAAAAATCGACACAATGATGGTGATGGGATCGGCTAGGGCCGCGACAAGGATAGATTTGGACAAGATATGGTAAGATATTTTTCCAATATTATCTTTTAAAAGATATATATTTTAAATATATAAGATAAAGATAAAGGGTAATTTCTAATTATCTTATATCTTTATAATATATTTTAAAATATATATTAATATTTATGGAAAATCTTTTATTTTATATTTTTCCATAAATAGATAAAAGATAATTATTTGAAAAATAAACCTTTTATGAAAAATATTGGAGAAAATATTTTCTTTCATAAAAGGCTTCCCACGCCTACATCAAGATGAGGAGAGAGAAATTTTTCAAGCTTCAAGACCTACAACAAGTTTTAATTATTGTAATTTTAATTTTGTTGTAGAAATAGTGCCAAGAATACCTGGTCAATCTAGTTGTTTAATTATTTAGATATTTGTATGAGATATGATTTATAAATAATTGTTCATGCATATATGTATGTCATGTAGGAAATCCCACCATAGATGTATGATTAAGATAGATTTAATTGTACATGCATACATAATTATGTGATAAAGTTGTTATTATATTTTATGTATGTGATAAAGCATGTTGATTTTATCTTGTTATAAAATATTTATGCCGATGAGATTAGGATAAATGCATGCTAATTTTAGATAATATTCATTTATTAAAATGTTTAAAATTGAATAGAAACTAAAATTAATATTCGAATGTGGATTTATTTGTTTAAACAATTGGACCTAAATTCACATAAGCACTATCGAATAGATATTTAATTAAGGGTTAATTAAAAATTAATGAAAATGATTAATTAAATTGAATGGATCTCTGGCAGAAAGCTCGCCAGGCGATGAGGTTTTTAAAAGTTCCCTTAACACGGAGCGCCTCTAACTGGGAGCGATCTGGGAGAAAAGTTCAAGATAATTAATCGATTTCATTAAGAAGGTCCCATAATGTGATTAGTTTTAAATCTAGGAAACTTGGCAATTCACATTAAAATTGATCTAACCAATTTAAGAGTTAAGATTGAGTTAGGTTAAACTTAGATAAATTGATTAGCCTCTAAATTTGTCTGAGTATGAAAACCCATTTTTAAAATTTTGAGTGGGAGAAGGAAACTTGACAAAGTATCCTATGGTCTCCATTATTAGGCTCGCAACGTGAGATTCACACTTGACCTCTGTAGCACCCATAGAAGTTTTCATTCCCATAGGAAGGTTTTATAGTGTGAATCAATATCAAGGTGGGTCTCCCGAATGGGATAAAGGATTTTAAATGCGAATTGAAGACTGAATCTACACTTCGTAGACACTCATCTTTTCTCATTTAAAGGACTAAAATAATGGGTTACACTCATAAGAAATTGATAAGGTTTGTTATCAAAATTTCTTGACCAAACACACGGTAAAACAATTCCATAGGAATATGAGTTATTCTGGATTGGAAGTTGTTCGAGAAGGGTCTCGGTTTAACGTACAGGGTGACTGACTTATCATTCGACGGCACTCTACCCGGGAAGGTTAAACTACCGTGGCATAATAATCTGTTTAGGGTATTTCTATTTGTTGAACATTGTAGCATTCATGCATCATGTTTAATTTTATGCCAAACACATTGTTTGAATATAGAATTGCTAATTAAAATTCACTTAATTTTATTCATTACCGACTAAAATGTCCTCCTCTAATATTGCAACCAATAAAATTGATAACTTTGTCAAATGGAATGAATTGTTAAATGACACTTTAAATCAAGATTCTAGTCTAATCCTAAAAGATCTTAATTTGCGGTCAGATGCAATTAGTCGCGTAAATATGACCAACAAACGGATGAACGACTTAGATAGTAATTCAGATTTACTTGTAGCAGAATCGTGGTTAGTGGAAGATAATTTATCCGAATGGATATTTGATTCTGGTGCCACAAACCACATTTGTTCACATTAATTCACATTTATTCACTAATACCGGTTGTGTATATATATACATCCCAAGGCAAAATCAATTCCTCTTTCTAACAAATTTAGTGGTTGGAACCTTAAAAAATGGGGTAATGAAACCCATGGGAAGAAATCTGAAAATTTTATCCCTATAACTGAATATATTAGTTACAAGGTCAACATACAAAGGCAATTGAATAATTATAAACATGGTCACTGGAAAAAACGTAGCCATATAAAGCAATGTCACCGTCCACTTTTTCTCAGACTTAATCGTCAGCACAATCGTCATAGCAAAGGCAAACATTGTTGTGGCGACGGAGAAGAAGAGTAGTTGAAACCCGAAAGAGAGTTTCAATGGCGTGTCTGCAGAAAATCTTCCATCTTGAAGGGTGAAGTGAGGATGGAGAGAAACAATACGACGGATGTGAGAGATGTGGCTAATCCTATTATGTCCATGATTGTGAAGGTCAAGAAAATCGGTTCTTTGAGGAGAACTGGAGAGCCGGTTTTTTCGTTTAGGCCTCCCGGTACGGTGTAGGCAGCGGCAAATACGACGGTGGCGACGAGAACGGCAACGGCAGAGCAAGACTCGGAGGTTTTCTTTAGCCATTCTTTGGCTTCACCAAGCATTTGTGTATGAGTTTTATCGAAGTATTCTCGAGCTGTCCATTTCTTTTTGCTGTGATGCATGGTGTAAAGGGTGGGGATCGCATCTTCTACACGCTGATCCAATACATGGCATGGATAGTAATAATTAAGTTTAGAAAGAAAAATGAAAACTGAATATTTTAACAAAGTATATATTTTGATATATGAATCACTTTTTTTTTTCCTACAGAAATTATTGATAAACTAAAAGTAAAAGAGAGGGACAACTGACTTGAAACCACTTGAGTTCTTGTTGGAGTTGAAGAGCAGGACCATGTTGAGTTCCTCCACGGTAGAATTTAGTAATCCCAACATGATGCAATGCAGTAAACCCTAACTCATCAATCCTCACAGCCAGCCTCGACATTATCAATTTCCTCTTCTCTAACCAATTAAATATATTTTCTTGCCTATGAGCAATCGCAATATGCAAAAGATTTCTGTGTTTGGAAGTTATATAATCCACAGCTTGAGGATGAGCTTCAATTATTTTATCAACAATCTCAATAATTCCATTGGAAGCAGCTAAGAGCAATGGCGTTTCATGATGATCATTATATTCCATGTCTTCTCCTATATTTTTACCATCATCAGTTTGAATTTCGGGGAAAGGTATTTCTCCCTCGTCATGATCTTTCGAAGCAAACTAACTCCAGGTAGTATCGATGTAGGGCGATTGCAAGCACTTTTTTAGTTCTTCGCCATGAATAATCTATCCGAGCGAGCATTTCCGTGACTTTTAGGGCTAATTTATCTGTTTCTTTTTCTCATACACTTCTTTAGCTTGCGGCCATCCTATTATATGTGTATATATATTATATATTTGCTTGTCAAATTAAAGAGAGCGAGAGAGATGGAGAGAATTAGAGAGAGATCAAACCTTTTATGATGAATTTCCAGAATAGACATGTCAAGCAAAATAGGTAATATAACCTGCTACAAACAAGACCCGACATGAACTTAAATTGTTTTTTAAAAATATTACAAAAAAGTTTTTATGATATGGGTCTAGGTCAACTTCGGGACATCATTTTCGTTTGGGAAGTCAACAGATTATTTATGTAATCATTTTTAACAATCGTGATAGAAATAATATTAAATGAAAAATATTTGCATACTCATATGGGTGGGGTTAATTACCTGAGGCATCTGAAAAAATAAAAAAATTAATGAAATAAACTACGCTAAATTTTATTTCATAAAATCATCTACTTTTGACTTTTCAAAGTTCAAATATATAGTCAAAGGCTACGTATCCAACGTTACAGCTGACATGGTACTGAGGGAAAGACGTGTGTATCAAAATATAATTATCTCTATCAATTAGGTTGCATAGTCACAGAATACGAATTCAACCTACTAATTGCGTAGTGACTACGCATTCATTCAAATAAAAACATCAGAACGCTTCTAAGTTTTTTATGTATACTTACAATGTATTAACTCTAATTTGATTTCTAGCTCTCAAAACTCTGTTTTTGATGTGATTTGAGAATTTTGTGATCCATTTTTTTAGGTTGATTTTCTTCATTTTCTGACGAGATTGATCGTTTTTCTGGCCACATTTTTACAATCTAAGTTGATTTCAACAATATTGGTAAGTTTTTTAGGTGATTAATTTATTTTTATTTTTTTCATGAATTAGATAGATATAATTATTTAGGGAATGAAATTAGACTATTTGATGATTTTGATGGAAATATTCATGTTTTGATATGTATTTTTTTAGGGACAATTACTGAAATAACATATTGTTACACACTAATTACTGAAATGTCATAACATTTCAAAAATTGCTCAAATAGCATAATTATAGTTCAATAAATGTATTGAACTAAAAAAGTAAAAGAATATATATATTTATTGAAAATAATAATCAAATAGTTCGATAAATTATTGAACTTGAACTTAAAAAAGCAAAAAACGAACGAATTCATTAAAAGTACCCATGCAAAATAGTTGAATAAATTTATTGAACTATAATTATGTTATTTGAGTAAATTTTTAAAATTTTTTGACATTTTAGTAATTAGTATAAAGATTTATTTACTATTTGTGACAAATTCTATTTTTTTTAATTGAAAAATTATAAAAATTGTTGATATGTTGGAATAAATTATTGAATTGTTGACTTTATGTTCTTATGCAACTATAGTTTTCATAAAGAAATTTCAAACTTTTACTCATATTGAAACTAATTTCGTTGACAATTAATTTTTCCTTTTTATATATATAAAAACAAATACTGCTCCATTTTTTTTAAATGAATAAACGAAAAAAAAAATTCTAAATATGTATTTAGAAGTACAAAATATGTATTCACTATATTCGTATTTTGATTAATTGCTAATCAAAACAATTCAGACATATGTGTAGTACCCTTTTCGCATACCTTTTGAAACTGTTTAAAAGTGTTTTTGAATAAAGAAAACGTTTTTTATATCCATTAAAAACACTTATAAAAGTTGTCCCAAACCGCCCGTAGTCAAGAACTACGCATTTTGTCTTTAAGATACTTAGTTGACACGGAAAAAAAAGGTAAATACATAGTCCTTGACTACTTATTTGAACACCTGAAATGTCAAATCGGATGCTTTTCCTAAATAAATTTTTCAATAGTCTTTTTCTTTTTTTTTTTCAAGTTACTCTCCCAATTAGCCCCTCATGGGTGAGTATGAGATTATACTTATTTTCACATGTGTCATATTTTTTCGGAACCAAACATATTAGTAAGCACCGAAATATTTATTACATAAGTCTATTTTTTATCTAATAGAAATAAGACACATATGGAAGTAACAATGAGCTTGGTACTCACCCCATGATTATGTTAGTATTTTTCGTATTAAATCAGCAATAGACCCAAAAATTTAAGTTGTTTTTTATTAAAATAAATAAATCATCAAGACTAAAACTCTTATTTTATTTACATGTTAATATAATTAATTTATTTTTAGTAATCTATTTTTATTAGCTCAAACTGTTGGTTAAGGAACATTTAATCATTTATATATTCTTAATAAAGTTGGATCGATCCAATTTCAAAATAATAAAAATTGGACCGATTCAGTTCCATAATAATAAGAATCAAACCAGTCTTATAAAGTGAACCGTCTGGTTCAATATTTCGGGGTTTTTTTTCTTTCTTTATTTTCCTTTTCCTTCGTGCGTGTATGTTAGGTGGGATGGCCTTTTTTTTTGGTAATTTTCATAACTACCCTTTTTATGATTTAAGTTATCAAAAGTACCCTAATGTTTTTAAAATTTTCAAAACTACCCAAAATTGACAAGTAGCTACAATTGATTGATGAGATACTATAACTAACTATGTAAAAACTACCAATTAAGGGTAGAAAAGAAACTAATTTTTTTATTAGGGTAGTTTTGAAAACCACACTTCATTAAGGGGTATTTATGATAAAATTTCTTTTTTTTTCCTGCAAAGCCAGAAAAGTAGGATGGGCTGGGTTTGGGCTTGTGTTGGGCCTAATTTTTTATATGGGGAAAAATCCGAACTAGTTTGGTTTTCCTGATCCAATCCGTTTTTTGGGTTTTCCGTTATTTCGTTTTTTTCTCCCTTATTCTTAACACTCTCCCTTTACGTGTGGGTTAGGATATTTGGTCAAAACTCAAATATGTGGATCATTAATTAATAGGGAGGAGATGATAATATCAGGGTTCGAATTCATGACGTTCGACTTTGGTACCATGCATGGTAAATTACTGATAGATCCCAAAGCTTAAATTATTAGACTAAGGTAAATCTAAACTTTTATATATGCTGCAGAAGAAATAATAATTTGATGTGCAAGTATGAGTTTTTTTTTCCATTTGATTAAACAGAAAATATCAGTTTTTTTAATAAAAAGAAATATGCGAGTAGTCAATTATTGATATTTACATATTTATTTGATATAGACTAACTCAAAAAATGGAAAAAATAAAAAAGATAAAACTTACAACGATTTGTATTGCGAGGTGTACGAGGAGGAAGAGGATTAGGTTTAGGTCCAGGTTCTAAATCTCCATGATTGTTTTGTCTTGTGTTTGAAATAATTTCTGATTCATCGTTGTCTAGTAATCCAAATTTAGAAAATTTGTATTTGTAAATGTCGTCGTCAGGGAGCACTATGATAACAAAAATTAAAGATAAATTTAGTTAGCTCTCCATTTAAATTTATTATTTTTCAAGGTTAAAATATGGTTTTATCATTTTAAGTGTACCTTTATTTTCATTTCTCATCATTTAACTATTAAAAATTCAATTTTACTCTCCTACTTAAAATAATAATAATAATAATAACAAATTCAATTATTGTCGTTAAAACTTGAGTTAAGATCTAATGATAGAAAATGACATCTTCCATATAAATTGTTGCTTAACATGTCACTATATGAAATATGAAATCAAAATCTAATAAAATGGATCAAAGTCATTAAACTTTAACCCAAAGTTCAATAATAAACGTTGAATTTGAAATTTAATAAAACTTTAGGAATTGAAATAAAAAAAATTAAAAGTTGTAATGTAAAAATAAAAAGGGAAGTTTTCATGGATGTAAAAAATTTATGTATTATTTATAAAAATATTAGCTTTAAAAAGTAAATAATGTCATTTAAAAAAATGACTGATTGACTACGATATATGATGATAACTTCACGAAATAACTAAAAATTGATTGTGATATACCATCACATTCACAAATTGACGTGCTCAATAAAAATGATATATTTATAAAATTAAAAAAAAAATACTATATTTATAAATGTTATAAAACGTTGTAATCACCTCAAATAGAAATATGGGATAAACTTTCGATTATTCTTAAATTTTATTTAAAAATAATATTATAATAAAAAAATTGACTTACGGTTGTAGATAATTTTAGGAACCAAGTGCATTGAGGTTCCACTCTTGAAAGCGAGTGGCATATTGGCTAGCAAATGTAGACCAGTCTTTCTTTCTGTATCATCCATTTGCAAAATAGACTTCTCGAAATCAATTAGTTTTAAAACTACATCTGCAATCCAACCAGGAAAACAAAAAACAGTAAATAATTGATTTCTTATTTAGTCTAAGTGCTAATTATGTTTAATTTTGTTAATGAATTTAACAAATTTATCCCCAAGTAGCTTTTGTTTTTTATAATGTTTTTAGTGTTAATTATGTTTAATTTTATTAATATAGAACGTGAACAGACGTACGTGTCTTAAGTTTATTAAAAGTAAGAATGTGATTTCAGAAAGATTTGTGATTTATAATTATCTCTACTAAGCTTCTATTCAAAGATGATGTGGAGGCTGGGTTTTTTTTTTTTTTTGGTCTAATCTAAATTAAAATAGGTATAAAGATATAATATATTAATAAGCAATGAATAAAGAGAGAGAGACCATATTTCTGGTTTTGAATAGCAGCATGAATGATAGGTGTGCCATTAAACGTGCTCCAATTCGATGGCAACCGAGCATAGAAATCTTCACATTCTTCAATAAAATATTGAACGATATTCAAATGCCCAAATCTAGCTGCCATATACAATGGAGTTTCTCCAGATTCATTTCGATTCGATAAATCATTTTTGTTGTATTCAACCAAAAGCTTTGCTGCTGCCAGATTCCCAACTGAAGCAGCTTCATGCAAAGGGGTGTTTCCAGAGATATTCTTCCAATAAACCACCTCCTCGCTCATGTCCGTTAACGCCGCAAGAAATCCTCTCGTCGGTTCTTCTTCTCCGCTGTACACGGCCAGATGCAACGCCGTGTCGTTCATCATCGTCATCGGGAAAACTACATCTTTTATGTCACTCAATTGAAGTGGTAGATATTTCCATTCTTCTTTTATTACTGTCTTATAAGAGGTTTGCATTGATTCAAAGAAACTCATCTTCTCTTTCTCACAATATTTTTCTCTCTTTGTTTTGAAGAAAATATAGGAAGAGAGAGACATATTTAAAGAGTAGAGTATTATGAAAAATATGAAACTTGATTGACATATCAAAGAATAAAGAAGGGGACAATGTTCCTTTACTTCTCCAAGTGATAAAGTTTAATTCTCTCTCTTTTGCATGCTTTTAATCTCATGGGAATTGGTCTTTTTTTTTCTTTCTTTCTTTTTTTCATTTTTCTCCTATTCTAGTCTCTTGGAGTGCTGAGAACAATTTCAAAAGATTAAAAAAACATACCTTAAAGCTTTTAGAATTTAGTTTTAATTTAACCTAAAAAAATTTCCGGAATTTTTTTTTTTATCTATACTCGTGAACTTAATAAACTTGTCAAATTAAACTAAAAAAAAATTATCGATTTAAACTTTGAATTTTAGTAGGTAATTTGTATTATTTTTAGGATTTATAATTAGATGTAAGCTTTCTATAATTGTAATCTATGCAGTGATACTGGTTTTTATGTGTTGAAGAATTTTATAGGTTAAATTGAGTTATTTTGTGGTTGAGTTTGAAACTTTATTTTGACAGTTGGAATTTATGATTGAGATGAATTGTTTTTTAGTGGATATTGAACATTTTTTTGTTACATTCATCTTTTGACGATTGATTGATGAACAATTTATTAAGTGCACGATTTTAATTAATGATATTAAAATTTAATATTTAAATTGACACATTGCGTTATTTTTTTTATTTTATTTTTTTTACGTTCTTACTAAATTTTTCCAAATAAAAATAAAATTATTTTTTTTGGTAATTATTACATTTTAGTATGGAGTGACTCATACTACTATCATACAACACTCTTTTTATCATGTGATACAGATCGAGGGGAACTAGAAGTATTTGTTAGGAAATTGATAGGTTCGCAACGCCTAAAATTCACACAAGAACGATAATGCGGAATAACAATAAAGTAAAAGAGAAGAAATACGACACCAAAAATTTATACTGGTTCACCCCAATGTTGGGTTACGTCCAGTTGCTACCGCTGCAGATTTCACTATGATGAATCAGAGGAGAATACAATGTAGAAAATATTCAATATACTTTAATAGTGTATTATGCACTCTAGCACACTCAAGAAAGAAAGCCTTTCTTTACAATATTTTCTCACCACTTCCTCACTGTCGCTCAAAACACACTTGACGAGAAAAACAAATCGCCGCTCTCTGTCTTCAAATTGTTTTGCAAGCCACGCCGCCTCAATAGATTGAAGTCTGCTACCCTAATGCTTTTTTATTAATCCTCACGCTTTTCAAAGCAATATAATGCAAAGGCCAACTATTACCTTCAGCCCACGTAATAAACATTTTGAAAGTCAAAATACATATTAACAAGATTTTATGTATTGGGTTCAAGCACTTATTGGGCTTCATTATTATTATTATAAAATTTGGGCTTCATAAAATAACAGTATTGTTGGCATTCCTTTCGTTAAGGTTTTAGAAAAGAAAAGGTCGGAAATAAAAGCAAATTCCTCCCAATTTCTTTTAATTTTTATAATTTTTTCTTTCCAAAGTAGCAAGGGATGGATTTCGAACAAATTAATTATTATTATTACTAAAAAAAAGGGAAAGAAAAGGAAAGAAATGCAAGAACAGAGACAAATTAAAACAAAAAGTAGAAGACTACCTAGTTAGGGAGAATACTATTGAGCATCTGCCTCTATTTCTTTTCATTTTTTTAACCGACAAACTACATGGAAATTTAAAATTTATATAATTGTTTATGATGTACGAGTGTATTAAAGATAACAAACAAATAAATAAATAGATTCCATCAAAAAAAGAATAGGAGTTTTACTTACTCATGAAGACAAATTTTATTCTTTTCTACAATAACACTAGTACTAATCTCACGAGACAACACTTAATGTCGGGAAATTCGTAACGTAATATCTTAGATAGGTTACCACAAATGAACTTGAATCCATGACCCAAACTTAAATAAAACCCCCTAACCACAAAAGCAACCTATAGTTGATTATTGTTCAAGCTTATTATCAATTTGATAGACTCAGAGTCAAAATGGCTCGTCCTTCCAAAAAAAATTTCAAGCATCATTTTTTTATCATTCTGAAACTCTGATTCTCGCACTAATAAAAATCAATTTGATGTTCATTTTCATCCAAAATTAAAACGGATCAATTCGCCAACTAGAACATCTCAACTGACAAAGATTAATTGGTTTATATTAAACTATGAAAAACATAATGGAGCAAATGACCAATTGAACCAAAGGCTTAAGCCAATGGTTTAAGGTAAATTTAATCATATATCTCAACACTCCCCCTCACATGTGGGCTTGGATATTTGCACAAGACCCAAACATGTGAAATATTTAATGGGAGGAAATTAGAGCAAATGACATAATGGAGGTTTGATCTCAGGACCTCCTACTCTGATACCATATTAAACTATGAAAAACAGTTTTATCAAAGACTGAATCATAGTAAAGAGTTCGTATTTCTTCAATGCTTTCAATTACAGTACATAAGAAGTATTTATACTTGATTTCTCTTTACAAAACTAATTCAACAGCTTGCAACTAAGTCTTAACTAATCTGCTCATAGTTATAACTAACTCTCACAACTTGGCTAGTGACTCAGCTAATAAAGTCATCTAACCACATCAGTGAGCTATCTTAACAGTTTACATTCAAATTCCTCTCTCCCACTCGGGAAAAAAAAACATGGAATATGAAATTTGCATTTCAAAAATGGCTCTCATCTTAAAAAATGACAGCTAGATTTGGTCGTATGGAATCCAATATTGAAACATTTACAACAGCCAGCCAAAAGGTTAGCAAAACATATCACAGCGAGCAAATTGCTAAGTTATCATTTGAGATAACTTTTAAAAATGTATAAATGTGTTTTTTATTATAATTAAAAAACAATTTTAAAAGCTATCTCAAATAGACAATAAGAGTCCGTTTGCAATAGCTTTTAAAAATATTTTAAAAAAAATTAAATGGTTATCAAAAACACTTACTTGATTCAAAAAACTTTAAAACACTCCCAAAAGTATCTCAAACGGTCACCAAGTAATCTTTAGATTCTCTAATGAAAACAAATATTTCCAATTGTTTCATTTATTCCTGAAAAACAAGAATTAATAGGATGGATCTGCAGGCCTAATTTCAACTATATGCATGGGCAAAATCAAATGGAAAGAAACATATCATTTTCAAGTTTCTTTTTCCAAAAAAGTTCAATTATCTAACTTGATTAACTGTATAGCTCCTGCTTCAAGTAGAGCATGGTGGGTCGCTTTCATAATCCAACCTTTTCAAGTAGCCACGAAAACAACAAGAATCGAATCATTTTTTCGAGAGCATTGTTAATCTGTTTCCTTTCTCCAGGCTTCAATTGTTCAAAGAAAATACGTGATCATTTAGGAATGTGGAACAGAAAAGCAACAAATGCTGACCACAATTATATAAAAGGGGCAAAAACCAGTATCAGTTCGTACTCCCAAAAAAAAAATCATCAAACTGGCAAACTATCATTTGAAATTTTGTGAACATGAAAGAAATCACTGAGAACTCATTACCTGCTCAAGAAAATATACACCGTCGTTGATATGCATCCAAAATTTCAGTTCATTGAGTCATCCAAATGCCCGACTGAGACAAGGTGATATCTTTTCTTGAATTCGCCATGAAGATTAGCAATAAATTTTGGGTGTGTTTGAACAATGTGATCATATAATGTGATACAATCACTGCCCAGATACTTGATTGGTCGCATTACTGATAACTTCACCATTCAAACTGCCGTTTATGCCCAGACTCTTTTTATCATCTCCTACAGCATTTTCATTAGAACAATGATTCTTCAGAACCACTGAAATGTCAGCCTCAGAGGCTCCAGCAAGTTGGAAGCGCTCAACGGCAGCATCAAGACTCTTCTTCCAATCTCCTGTCCCTATTTTACATTCAACTTGGGACCTCTCAAAGAGCATGTTGCCCCAGAATAAATGAATTTGAGATTTCATCAATGCTGCTTGCTCTGCAGCATCATTTGCTGAAACCTCAACCTGCCCACCTATTCCTTGCATTTCACTATCTGCACCACCCGCCTGTTTCTTTCTTCGCTTCAATAATTCTTCCCTTTTATTTGCAGTTGGATCTTTTAGCTCAATAGCCCTCTGCTCCTCCATTTTTTCCCACATCTCAGTAGCTACTTTCATCTTCTCCTCTGCACTGTTGAAAAGCTCAAGTGTTTCTGTGAAATCCCAACTCGAGAGATCTATTTTCTTCGCTAGTGCAAAAGACCAGTGAAGTTTAGCCATTTCAAATTGTTGTTGGCCAAGAGCCAGCAGACCTTCATAAAAGTCGGGCTTGATTAAAAGTGCTTCCTCATATTTCTCTCTTGCTAGAGTGTACTTCTCCTTGACCCATTCATAAGCTGTTTGAAGCTGCTCTGCCACCATATCCTTTCCAGAAGATTCATCTAGAGGAATCCGTTTCCTTGCTGCACACATATGAACATTACCCCAGTTAAAGAAAGCTAGAGCAGCAACCTCCTGGAATTTTGATGCAGCCTTGCTAAAAAGATTTTGAGCTTCTTCACTAGTTACAGTCTCCTCGAGAGCTTCTGAGCAGAGCTCCATTCCAAGCTCATGCAAATCTACATGAGCATCTGGATCAATACCAATATGGTTTCGGAAAAGTTGAGCAAATTCAAATAACCAATCATCCATCTCAACTTCCTTGCACTCCGGATCTTCCAAAGCAACAGATTTCTCCTTTACAACCTCTTTTTCTTTCTTATCATTTTCAGAATCAGTAGCTTCAATCAAAGAATCCCCAAGTGATGAAAGGTTCCCACTGCCATCTCCCTTGGATTCTTCACTCTCAGCAGGTTTCTCATCCTCTTCTTCCAACAAAGGTGGCTCTTGCTCAGGACTCACCTCTACAACATGCAATCTCAGCATTCCCACTGAAGCAGTTTTATCAGCTTCAGACTCCTTCGGAACAAGGCTATCAGCACAAAGCTCTGCCAGTCTAAGTTCACTGGTACAGGTTATTGTCACCAGATCACCATCACTATCCTTATACTTGATCAAAACTGACTTTGATGATGGAAAACGTTTGCTTACAGTCTCTCTAAGGACCTTAAATCTGCTATTTACTGGCATCCCTGCCAACCTTATGTCATGATCATAGACAAGCTTCAAAGGCCTCATCGGAACCTTAGGTTCTTGAGGTCGACTATGAACATGAGACGGTGAAGAAGTAGATGAATCCTCCTTCTGTTTATCCTCGCTTAGATTAGGAGCCTTTGAAGATCCACTTGAAGGCTTCAAGACAACTTTAGGAAATTGCAATTTGGGCTCAGGACCATTGTCCATAGGAACAACACCTTGATTCTTTTCCAGTCTACTATTTAGAAGTACTGTACCTCCCCCAATGGAGGGGGCTACCTTCTTCTGAACTGGCCGGGCTGGCAAGCACGGACCTAATCCTGCAATAGATGCCCCGACAGCTGAAGCCCCAAGAGCAGCCGGGGATGGGCGACTCTGGAGATCCTGTTGAGCCTCCTGGCGAGGTCCCACAGCAGCCCTCAACCGCTGGCCAATCTCCAAAGCATCTCGATGATTAGGATCAGCAGCCAACAAAATCTGCACATCTTGCATTGCCATTTCATACTTCCCAACAGCCTCAAATGCACGAGCCCTCCGAAGCAGAGCACGAACAAATCGGGGTTGGATCTGAAGAGCCATGGTGCACTCAGAAATAACAGTTTCAAAATCTATAGGCTTCATTTGCATCAAACAAGCCGCTCTATTGCTATGAAACACAGCTCGATCAGGGTGAGTTTTCGGGGTAAGACGAAGCGCGTTTTCATAATGCTCAAGTGCAGCAATATAGTCCTTATTCTGAAACATTTTATTCCCTTCTTCTTTGAGCTCATGGGCTCTTTTCAAAAAGATAGAAGAATCTAAATCAACACTACCATTAGCATTTGAAGCTGAATTAGCACCTGAAGAAACATGATTTGAACCACTTTTCTTCTTTCGAGTACCGGATTTCCCCATATAGATAAAACTGAATATTAAATTATCTTCCCCACTCTCTCTCTCTCTCACACACACAAAAGATTTCAAATGAAAAAAACAGAAAACTATAAAAAGCGAAAATCAAAGGTAGGAACTTACTAGGTTTTACCAAAAAACAACCAGAGAAGAAGAAACTTACAAAAAAAACCGAAATTTCAAAGCGAAATCATTGCATAAACATAATTTGAAGCTTCGCCAATTCCGAATCAGAGAGGAAATGGATTGAATGAAAGTCCAAAATTGAGTTTTTAAAGATGGAGAGAAGACAGTAATAAGAGAAATGAAAGAGGAAAAAGTTTCAGGGGGCGAAACCCTAGATAGTTAGAGAGTTTGAAGAGGAGGTCAGTTTCAATACGGTTTCGTTTGATATAATCAAATATGGGTCCTACTTATGTCTATTCTCCTGGCCGTTGGATAGAAAACATTCGCATCTTTTGATGGCTTCTAGATCCATCCGATCGATTTACAAACGTTTTTTCATCGGATAGTTTGGCTCACGAGTTCGAGTAAAGGTTTCGGGTTACACAAGTTTAATCGATATTTTTTTTTTCCAGTTTTGGAATCTAGAGTGCTGGATTTCTTAACCATCATATTTAATAAACTCATTCATTTTCATAATTTCAACAAATTTTTATAGATTTAATAAAATTATCATTTTGTAAAATTCAAATAGTCTTAACAAATCGCTGCTTAACAAAACCCTTGTTTCCCTCTAATAATTATATCTAAACTCACAAGCCAAACACGCCTTAGAGTGTAGCATGTAAAGTGGTGGTACAAGGTCTTTTATAAAATTGATCCTTCGACAAAATTTCATTTACTACACATGCTTAACATACAACGTTTCCAAGATCCACTTAAAGCTTACCAAATCTCTATTTTAGTACTCTCCTTGGTTATGGAGTAAAGGATTGCAAAGTTAAAGGATACTACAGACTTAACGCGGCGACAATTTGATTTAATTAATCTAATTAATTAACATGGAAGAGAAATAACTACTTTCATATCATGCAAAATTAATTATAAACTAACAAATTGAATTTTTTATCTTAAAAACCTACTACATGAACCACTACAAAAAAGTCAACCATAAATAGTGCGACCCTAGGGTAGCAATTGCTACCCTGAGGTAGTTTTATTGGGCCCATAATTACGACCATAGGGTAACGAATATTGCTACCCTCTGGTCGTAATTATGGGCTCATAAATACGACCCTAGAGTAGCAATATTTGCTACCCTCAGGTCGTTTTATTGGGTTCATAATTACAACCCAAGGGTAGCAAATATTGCTACCATAAGGTCGTACATGTTATTATTTTTTATTTATTTTTTAAAATAATATTTAAATATTTGCGACCCCGGGGATAGTAAATATTTCAATTTTTTTTTATTATTAATAAAATAAATTTAATTTTTTATTATTTTAATTTATTATTTATTATTTATTATTTATTATAAAAAAAGGAATAAAATAAGAAAATATATAAAAAAAAAAAACCAAAATAATTCGTATACAACCCAAAATGATTAAATGAAAAAACTATTGCGGGGGTGGGGGAGGGGGCGCCGAAGATGAAGGGTCGGGGTCATTCGGTCCACGAGAAGCGATGAATGTAGCCAAAGCAACTGCAACCTGCTCGCTGACTGAACTTTTGATTGGAGCTGCTGGACCTCATCACACAACTGCATCTCAACAGTAGTGTTCCTCCGCTGCGAGCTGCTCTTAGGTCGAGGTACGTCTGCGTATAGACGTCTCCCGTAAGATCTAAAGCCAGTTACAGATCCATCTGGCCGAACGCCACCTGCCGCATCCAAGAATGCTTCCTTCTGATCCTCCTGAGTCGGCTGGGAGTCTTCAGACAGCAAGCATTGGGACAATATGTCCTTAAAACGGTCTTATTCAAATCATAAGTAAAACATAAACACTTTGGTTAGAATTTTTATTTCAGTAAATAGAAAATTACAATGTAAAGGTAGACAAAACATTACCTGAACCGCTTTCGCTTTGTCATCCACAATAGTCCCGTCCTTCTTCGTGTGAAGGACTAAGTGTAACTCATCCGGTGGGACTGGACGTCCGAGCTTTTGTTCCTAAAAAAACATAAAACAAACAAATTTATATTATTGTAAAAGATTGAAACTAAAATTATTAATTATTTAGAATAACAAAACAAATTTACATAGCAGACTTACCAAAAGTTGATGGTACTCGACGTGAGGGCGGGCCCCGCCAGTGTGGAGAGTAGGGTCGACCAAACGGTTACGCCGGTTCCTCGCAAATAGTATGACTGCTGCCTTAGTGAGCATGCTCGCCAGAAGTCGGGCGTGTTCCTCCTCACTCATCCAGACGGGGCGGTTTGCGTTCTTCTTCCGCGTCTGATAGAGAATGTCTTTATATCGTTTCAGCACATGTTTATCCCAGAGGGGAAACAACCGATAGTAAATTTACCCTGCAAATATATAAAATACGTAAATAAAAAATTTACATTAATAAGTTGTGAAGAAAAAAAAGGCAAAGATATAAAATACGTAACGAGATATATTTTACCTTCCAATTGTCGAACAACCTCCTCTTCTCAGGGTATGGAATCTTTGTCCAGCGAAACTCACTGGGAAGAGGACCACTCTGAAGCACCTCTCGAAACCATTTCGAAACGATTTTATGCAGCTCCAATCTGATATTCATTAAAAACAATTAATAATGAGAAATATAATTAGATTTCATATAAAATAAATAAAAGAAAATAAGTTTACGAATACGGGTTACTTACTCATCTCTTTCAATTCGAAGTAATGATGGATCATGAGGACGGGTGGGTGGCGGAACTGCTGGACCAAAACCAAACCCTGAAGCTGAACTGGAAGCTGAACCGAAAGCACCTCGAAATGTCCCAGGTGTGTCATGTGTTGCACGCGGAGTCCCGAGCTGTGTCTCGGGTACTACTGTAGATGGAGCTGGGACCTCGTACTGTGCGAGCAACTCGTCCAATTCCTCCTCTATAGATGTGGCAACAAACGCATCATCATCATCGCCATCATCGTGTGATCGCGGAGGATGTCGTGCGCCCGTCATTTTTTTAACTGCGGTTGTCAAAATAATAATACATTTATTAAAACTAATCTATGTAAATTCTAACTTAAAAAATTTAACACTAATTTAAATTAATTAATTAACTAAATTGATCTAATTAGAAATTAATAAATAATATACTTCTAATTGCAGTAATCTAAAATTATTTTAAATTTTAATCTATAATTACACACTAACTAAATTCTTTAAGTTAAATTATAACTTAAATAATTTAAACTATAATAAACCCTAATGTAATTAAACTAGTCTAATTAAAATTAATCTAACTAAAACTAATGTAATTATAATCTGAGTAAACTAATCTAACTAAATTAAATTATACTAATTAAAATTTAAGTAAACTATTCTAAATACATAAATTCTAACAAAATAGAAATTAAATTACTAATTGATCTAATTAACTAAACTAAACTAATGTAGATAAATTAAAGTATATACACTAACATCTAACAATATTAATCTAATTTAAACTATAATAAACCCTAAACTAAAACTAATATAATTAAACTATTCTAATTAAAATTAATCTAACTAAAACTGATGTAATTATAATTTGAGTAAACTAATCTAACTAAATTAAATTATACTAATTAAAATTTAAGTAAACCTATTAAAAATACATAAAATCTAACAAAACTATAATTAAATTACTAATTGAACTAATTAACTAAACTAATTATACAAAGTAAGCACATAACCTAACCGAGCCTAATTCAACGAATTAAAAATTTAAACGAACTTTTAAAAGGAAAGTTTAGATAACTAATCGTTTCTTTTATGGACGAAAGGAACTCTCAGGATTTAAGAGAACGAGCGTTGAGGGAACGGGGTCAAGGAAACGTTCGAGGGAACGGGATATAAGGGAACGGGGGAGGGAGAAAAAACGAAAGGAAAAGGCATAAAGAAAAGAAAGGAAAAGGCAGAATGGGGAGGGGGAGAATCTGTTCTTCCTTTTAATTTAGTTTTTGCGACCAACTAGTCGCAAATAGTTATTATGACCGAATGTGGGAAGTCGCGCGTGAAGTCAATGTTGAATTTGTAATAATTACAAATTGCGACCTGAGGTCGTAGTTGCTAAAATCACTGCCATAAATTTGGTAAATTTTTAAAATTGTCGCTAAAAAATGCGACCATATGGTCACATTTTTACATAATGCGACCACCTGGACGCATTATATTAATACAGTTGTTTAAG
This sequence comes from Gynostemma pentaphyllum, assembly GCA_028015215.1. Taxonomy (NCBI): domain Eukaryota; kingdom Viridiplantae; phylum Streptophyta; class Magnoliopsida; order Cucurbitales; family Cucurbitaceae; genus Gynostemma; species Gynostemma pentaphyllum. The sequence continues at coordinate 34,552,149 of CM051346.1, read as the reverse complement.
TTTTTGTACTTTCCCAATGTACAATTATGACAATCTGGTGGCAATTTTTCATTGGTAAAGTAAAAAACCGTAACAACTATGGAAAATTACGACCATCTGGTCATACTTTAACCTTGCAATTTACAACCAGCTGGTCGCATTTGTAATTATTATTTTTTTTAAAGTTTTTTAATGCAGCAATTAAAAGAAAAATAATTTGTCTCCGTCATCATCCTCTGTGTCTTCGGGTCCTCCTTCAAGTTCATCCTCAGATTCTTCTTCAGTTTCTTCTTCAGCTGTTTCATCTGGCAAAGTTTCATGATCACGATCATTTGGAACATCTATACTGTCCTGCAATGTCATCGTTCCATCATTCAGTGGTCTAGCAGTAATAGCATTTTGACCATCGTCAATCACACACAATCTTATCTCGTCTTTCTGGAAAGCATTGTACTCTGTAATGTTCTTATCGGAAATACCTTCTTCTACGTGGGACGGTTTTACTTTACAGACAACTAACCAATCTGTCATATCGCATCTATTACATGGATAGTTTAGATAATAGACTTGAATCGCCTGTGAAGCCATGACAAACCTATCTTCTATGCACATATGTTTAGACTTATTAACCTCCACGATCTGAAAATGAGACAGCTTACGAATTTCGCCTCGTCTCGTTGTCTCGAACCACGTGCAGTTAAACAGAGCAATGCGTTTTAGAGTCGAACTTGCGTATTGAATCTCAATGATCTCATCTATTACTCCGAAATAATCGTCTTTATTGGTGCCAAACACTTAACCTTTTATGCAAACCCCATTATTGTTCGTTTCTCTATTAACTGAATACGCCTTCGTTTGAAATCTGTACTCATTACCAACGTAGCCAGTATATGATCTTGCAACCCGTGCAGGTCCTTTTGCCAAAGAAATAATGTGAGGATTAGCTACTGGCAATGTAGGTGAGTCAACCTATAATCGCATACATTGTAAAAGGTAAATTCAAATTGCAATATCTATTACAAAATAAATTTGACATATTAGCCAAAAACTCACGTATGCACAGAACCAAGAACGAAACTCTTTATCAATCATTGATCCCTCATCAGCGGATGTAAGACCAGGTCGTACCATTCAAACGCATAGGTTTAGAAACAATCTATATGATGTACAATAAGTTAAACAACTATTTGAAACAGTTCAAATTGTTTTAAACTATGAAAATAATAAAAAAAAACGTACTCTAGGTATGGCTCCACTTCGGTACAGTTGCATAACACATACGTTTGGATAACGTGATACTTAGCATCGGTCAACAGCCTTCTCACACATTTACCAACAATCATGTCAGCCTCTGTAAATATGGACAAGTCATTTACATCAACACCTTCTAGTAAATTTTCAACAATATTTCGCTTCATCGATCGATACTGCTCTACAATATGCTGATCAAAATAGTAGGAGCAAAATGTGGTAGTCTCTTGCGAAAAGTACGCACTACTGATAGATCATTCTACTCGTGATCTATTTCCGATCACCTTCTTCAACAGACGTAAGTACCTGTCGATACGGTGTAATACATACGTTAAATATTCAATGTGCTGATTGAGTATGTAAATAATATTCATAAAATGAGTGTTTTACCTTTCAAATAGGTACATCCAGCGGTAATGCACCAGACGTCCTAAGAATGTCTCGTATGAAAGATGCACTGGAAGATGCTCCATTGAGTCAAAAAAGGAAGGTGGGAACATTCGCTCCAACTTACAAATGATAATAGCAATCTATGAACTCATTGATGCAACAGTTGCGTCGGTCAATTAAGTACAAGTCAAGTCCCTAAAACAAAAACTCAACTGCGCAAGTGGCTCCCAATGTCTATGCTCTAGAAATGGCTTGAACGCGACCGACATTAAACGTTGCATGAATACATGACAATTTGGTTTTTCATCCCAAACATTATATGTTTCTCGCTATTTATACATCGACTGAGATTGGAAACGTATTCATCTGAGAATTTGATTGATCTTATCCACTCAAATAATGTCTTTTTTTCCTCTGTGGTCAACATGTACTTTGCTTTAGCGTAATGATCATTAGCATCAAGCTCCAACTCAGGGCTATGACATATCTCTCGGATATCATAACGTGCCTTCAGATTGTCCTTTGTCTTTCCTGGAACGTTCTAGAATAGTGTTGAAAACATTGTCAAAGAAATTCTTCTCAATATACATTACATCCAAGTTATGTCTGATTAGTAGATCTTCCCAATACAATAGATCCCAAAAAAATACTTTGTTTCTTCCATCCGGGGTTTTTCCCAGCCAATTTGTTTGCATTCTCTGCACCTTTACATGTAATCTTCTGCATGCCTAGGGTATCTATACCGTGAAGAATGTGTCGTCCGCTAAATATTGTCGGAGGTATCTCTTTTCGTTCACGTCGACCTTTCTTCCAGTCACTATTTTTAGCACGAAATGAATGATTCAAAGGTAGAAATCTTCTGTGACAATCGAACCAAAAAAAAATTTCGACTGTGTCTTAGAGAAAATGCCTCTGTGTCAAGCAAGCAATGTAGACATGCGTATTTTCCGGCTGTAATCCATCCTTTAAGAGGATGAGAGAAGGTATCTACCTATTATGACTAAACAAGCAATTACGAAAACTAATAAACAGATAAAAATATAAATAATATATTGAACATACCTGATAACATTGAATACGCTGAGAAGTCACTGATCGTCCAAATTAATGCAGCGCGCATCAAGAAATTCCGTTTCCTTGATATATCGTACGTCATAACACCATCAGTCCACAACTTTTTCAACTCCGCGATAAGTGGTTGCAAATACACATCCATTTTCTATTTTGGACTTTTCGGACCAGGAATGATCACTGTTAAAAAAATCACTGGGTCTTTCATGCACATCGAGGGTGGCAAGTTATATGGGGTCACCATCACCGGCCATACTGAATATTATGCTCCTGACACCCCAAACGGGTTAAAGCCGTCTGTGCATAATCCCAATCTGACATTTCTAGGATCTTGGGAAAAATCTGGATGACAATTATTCAAATGCTTCCACACCGCAACATTTGAGGGATGTCTCATAACTCCGTCATCTTGAGAATGCTCGTGATGTCATCTCATGTGTCTCCCTTATTTATATCTTGGCTGAAAGAAAAACTTGCAGTGATGCAGAACCTCATCCACATCCCAGTATATCATACATCCGTTTTGACATGAATCTATTCTCTCCACAGGTAAATTGAGACCTTCCACTAGCTTCTTCGTGTCATACAAACTTTCTGGCAGTGTGTTTTCTGGCAAAGCACATCAACGAAACCATTATGCAATTGAATCAAATCCTCTATTCGGTATGTGGTACTGCGCTTTTATATTTAAAAGTTATGTAGCTACAGCAAGTTGGCTAACCTCACATCCTCCATACAACGGTCGACTAGCTGTCGTGAGCATCTCGTGCATCTTACGTGCTTCTGGATTAATTTCCTCCTCAAAGAAAGTTTGTTCTTCATCTTCTCTTTCGCGATTAATTTCATTACCATGCCCTGCACGATCCATTATCATCTGCTGCATTTGACTGAACTGGTTTTCTTCATTATCGACTGCAACATCAACATTCGAGCTGCTTCCTTCGTACTGTTGAGATTCCTGTACAGCAACGTCAAACATTTCCTTCGTTTCACCTTGGTACACCCTGTGATAATAATTTGGCACAAAACCCCGACTATAAAGATGTTTCTTCAGATCAGAAACCGATATGATTTTTCTGTTGTCACATATTCTGCATGGACATCGTAGTTTCTGACCATATTTTTCGTAATACCCAGTTCCCATGCAAAACTCAACAAATTGATGAACCCCTAAAATGAATTCATCATTCAAAAAACCCTAAATTAAACGAATATATATCCACTCTCTCATTTTCTTTTTTTGTGTGTTGATAAACTATGTATGGAGATGCATATTTTCTCAAAGTTTTGACAAGTGCTAAGCCAGAAAATTCAAGCTGCCAACTCTCAAAATTTTGACGACTGCAATGGAAGAAACTTTAAGCTACAAGCTCAAACATTAGACGTTTGTAATTTTTTTCAGAAAACTCAAGCTATCAAGCCCCGATACTTGTGAAATTTTTATGAACTGATATAGGCATAAATTCCACCTCGAAATAATACTCCCAAGCAATAGTGAGCTAACATCTCAACTTAGCTAGGGAGTAGGGGGCCACTGTTGTGGGTGAAATTACATCAGTACACGACGAATTTCTTAACTTGATCAAGGAATGTACAATCGGTATGTCTACACCACCTGGAAAGATAAAACTATGTCACCTGGGAGGATACGTCTACGTCCCCTAAGAAGGTACGTCTACATCACCTGGGAGGCTACCTCTACGTCACTTGTGAAGGTACGTCTACATCACCGCAGGAAGCTACGTCTACGTCATCAAATAAGGCTACATATCTAAGACCAAGAAACTACATCATACGAGTATCCAACTGAAAGACACGGACACGTCGTTGGGAAGCAACACATGGCCCAATCCTAACGCGACACGTGGCACGATGATGTCATCAACCTCTTCTTCTATAAATAGGAGAAGAAAATCATTCATTAGGTAACTAATTCTACTACAATTCTCTCTGGTACACTAGTTCTGCTTGTTCTGACTTTAGCATCGAAGGGTGTTAAGTCAGCACCACGTTAGTACTCTCTTCATTTCCTGTGCAGATACATACAATGCTAGTCATCTACTCAGCATACCGCCTACGCAACACCTCCAGTGCAACACACTACCTCCGACTCGTCCCATATTCTAAGTTCGTTGCATACGTGGAAGCTCTCCATTTTTACGTAACAACAAATACTTTATTTTTTAAACCTAAATCTAAAGCTGATTTATATGTTAAAGAAAATAAAAACTTAAATATAAGAATTTACAAATTAACAAACATTTAATCAATTTTAATAAGTTAAAAAAAACCTCTGTAAATAACTTTAAAATGTACTAAAAACTGAAATAAAATTAACATTTAATAATAAAAAATAAATTTTGAATTGGGTCGGTCTGTCAGATCGTGCCCAGTCTCAATCTAAAATTTATCCAATGTGATGAGCCCTCATGATGGGCCATGGGATGAAATATTCAGATATGGTCGGCCCACTCAAAGGCTCAAACAATATTTATTTCCAAGGACATAGGTCAAGGTCTTGCCCAGACCCACCAAATTTAGGACAAGCCTAGCCCAACCCATTGATGAGGCTTAGCTATAGCCGATTAGTTGAAGAATTGGATATTCAAATTTTCCTTATATACAATTGGTCATTAAAGAAGTCTTGAAATTTGTAACTCATGTCACCATTAGTTTTCATAGTGTCATCAATAATGTCGAATCAATTAATTCGACATTAAAAAAATACAAGCTTTGCAATTAACCTTTTTTTATCATGTGAGATCTAGAAGTGTGGGAAAATCCAAAGAAGTTTGATGCAATACAAAATATTAAATTATAGGAAACAAGTGTCATGTTCCCTTTAGAAGTGGAAGGTGGGGCTTGCCCCACCTCCACTCTACGTGACGCGGAGAGAGAAAATCGACATACAAATCGATTCAGAATTTCACATTACTCCCCTTCTGTATTCTTTCCATACACTTCGATCCCTTTGAAAATTGAGGACTATGTGTATTGTCTATTGCTACTATGAGCCAGCCTCAAGGCCTAAAGACCGCGTGAGCTTAGCTCCGGCCTGACCCAAACTCAACCTAAAATTCAATGTTTGACGGACTAACTCGCTCAACTCATTGAATATTTAGATTGAATATGAACCCCCCACACCCCCCCCCCCCCAAAAAAAAATTGTACAAGCAAACTCATGGGCTGATTCGTTCGAGATGACTTTGGACTGATCCAACAAATCGACCCAAGCTCACTTCATTTTCTTGAAAAAATTATATAACATAAAAGTAAATTAATTTTAATATTGGAATAAAACTTTTCTCCTCACTAGTTTGGCTCATTTAAATATACATATAATAATTATATTGTCTCATTTATATTATAGTTAATAAATATGTACGTCTCACTAATAAATATATGAGTTCCATTAATCTATTTTAGTCTAATAGAATTATTACATGTATGCAAGTGAAGAGGAATTTCTTCTAACTAGTGAAGAGGTAAGTTTTATTCTTAACATTTAACTTAATCAACACTTATAATAGTAAAGATTCAAAAATATGTAAAATAATTTTTAAATTTAACTAAAAATGATTTTTTAATTAAAAATATTTATGAGTTATCTGATGAGCCGAGCCAGTGCCGATCCAATTTTTTCCCAACCAGTCAAGCCCGTGAGCCAGGTTGTAGATTTCATTTTTTAAAGTTAGGCCCATCTATTTAAAGAAGAAGAAGAAGAAGAATGAGGAGGAGGAGGAGGAGGAGGAGGAGGAGGGGGAGGGGAAGAAGGGGAAGGGGAAGAAGAAGAAGAAGAAGAAGAAGGGGAAGAAGAAGAAGAAGAAGAAGAAGAAGGGGAAGAAGAAGAAGAAGAAGAAGAAGGGGAAGAAGAAGAAGAAGAAGGGGAAAAAGCGGAAGAAGAAGGGGAAAAGATCCAAATCCAAGTTTTCAAGAATCGAAGCTTTTCTCCTCTCCCCATGGCTGCTACATCTTCCTCCCACGTTCATCTTTTTACCTCCAATGAAGTCTCTAATGAAATCTCGGGTTTCTTTATTTCTTCCTTTCTTCCTTTCTTTTCTCCTTTTATGAATAATTTTCCTTCAAGATTAGGTTTTGGCTTCATCAAATCTTCCAAAAATTGTTCCAAGATTGATCCCAATGCTAGCCCAATGTTTTCCTCACGTGGTAGTGCTGAAACAGGCCCAAAAAGCCAACTCTTTGGGATGAAAATTATGAATATGCAATGCTATCATTTATGAGTCTGCTGTTTTAAAATGCCGCAGCATTCTTCATAGTGCGAATTTGGCATGGGCAGAATGCTGCAGTATTCTTCTGAAAACTGCTTATTTTCTTTTTCTTCTACATGAAATTAACAACTCATCAAGCACTTTCTTTCACTCAAAATAATAATGATTAAAATAAATAAAGCCTAAAACAAGTCCAAATAATCTTTATAATGCCAAATATCCAAAATTTCTCAAAATATACTCAACTCGAGAATGAATGTGAAATAAGCTCAAAGTGTATGCTTTGTAAGCAAACATTAATAAAATATTCATATAATTAGCATGGAACAATAACTCTATTTTATAGAGTTATCAACTATGACTGCCAAGAAGGCTTCCACGAATAGATAAATAAATTCGTTCGACAAGTTCGTCAACAAAAAGAATCGATAACTGGTGATGTATATGATGCTTGTGGGTGGAGGTTGTGTTGATGGCGTGAACTGAGATACTTACCGACAAAAAAAGATCTAAACACAAAACGAAAAGGAATCATAGATTTTAGGTTGGGGCTTCGTCAACGTTTGGAGAGATTGAACAGAAAGAGAGCAAGAGAATGTGAAGATCTATAATTTTTTTATTTTTTTTAGATTTGTGGTTTATTTTTAATCATTTTAGAATTGGTTTTAGTTGAGAAAGTGAGATATGTGTTCTTTTAATTTGATTTTAAGAGAGAGGTGTGAAAGATAGTTTCTTTTTTTTTAAAAATAAATATGTGAAATATTTTTATTATTAATATCTTTGCTACATCTTCTATCTATATCCATGAGATTAGTAGAATAAAAAGTTTATCAATTACGTATATTTGATGTTTATGTGTAATCTATTGCATGTGATTGATAAATATTTTTAAAATTTGATTACTGATTTTTTTTTATAATTATTCATCATCAATATACTCATATTATTGATTATCTATCAATGATAAACAACTTGACGAAAAGACTTACAAAAAATATTTGTAATGTTTTTATTTGATACACATACTAAGTCATTGATTTCAAATTTGACCGCAAAATATTCATTGGTACGAGAAAACAACAATTTTTTTTTTCATTTCAAAAAATAAAGAATCTTATAAACAAAAAAAAAAAATTGGAACCTAAAAGTATTTAAAGCAATTATTTATTGAATTAATAAAATACAATTATACAAATTGATAAAAAGAGTAAAATAATTCAGGAGGGCCGACTACATTACTTGTAAATTATGCCACATAAATATTATTTTTGGTATTTTAAAAAATTAGAAAATATTGATTATTTTTTAAACAATAACTCGTAGAATGGTTATATATGGTTAAACTCTCAAAATTTATGGGTGACTTGTGCAATTCACCTTAAATTTTTTTAGGGTTAGGCACTCTAATATGTAAAAAGTACATTTAAACTAATTATTTGGATTCTTTAGATAATTTTTTTAGAGATTTTCTAACAAAAACTCTTGACCATCACAAAACCTTTTATATTGGAAATGTCTAGATTTCTCATTAAAATAAAAACCATTGTAGAAAACTATATAACCTATTTATTAAGTATTTGTTCGTCTAACAAAACAGGTCATTATAAATTTAAAAAAAAAATCAACATATAATACTTTTTTATGAGTAAATTTTAAAATAGTAAATATTTTAAAATACTTCAAAAATAACATTTCTCAGACTAATTGGTGGATCTAAATGCATTTATTTTATTTTTTTTTAAATTTCTTTTATTATGAAAATATCAATTCTTAAAAAGCCATTTTTGGAAGAAAAAAAAACTCCTCTTAATAATGACTAAATATTTAGTGACTTATTTATTTAAAGTAATTAGTCGTTCTTCCAAAAAAAATAATTCTGAAAATAGTAATTTCAAAGGTATGATAATCATTAGCATTATAAATTATTAAACCGATCCACTTTTAAAAAATATATTTTTTTTGAAGTAATAAACAAATTAAAATATCACATGTAAATGCACGTGGTAAAAATCTAGTATTAGAAATGTTTAGAATTGTTATTAAAATAAAAACAATTGTAGAAAACTGGATAACCTATTTATTAAGTACTGGGTTTTTGGCACCTTCTTATTAAATTATCAATTCAACTCAATTTTTTGTAGAGTTATGTTATTTGTGTTGCGGTTGTTAGGAATGGTGTCCTAGAACTTGTAATTATTTAATAATAATAATTTATTAAGAATAAATTAAATAAATAAACATAAGTTCTTTATATTATATAGATTGATTCAATTAACGATATTAGGAATATATGGAAATATATAAATATCAAACATTCAAATAGTAAACCCTAAGTTACTCTTATGAAATCACGACTTAGTATGTGAGTCATACAAGAGGATTAAAGTCGAGATGAGTAACTTAAACGTGTCTACAGTAAACGGATAACGTTTGGAAACCTTATCCTGGTAACACTGTTGATAGCTTCACATTTTGTTTATAGACAAATGATCGAATCCTGATCATTCATGTGGGAGACATGAAATGGAAGTATCATATACAATGTTGATTGTATAAGACAGGACCACGATGTTCGATCAAATTTCTCCTTAGTACCGTTTACGAGAAATGATCGAATATCAAACTAAGTTTATCAACCGTGATAGATCTCAATCCTGAGTGAAATGCGGACTCCTATTTATGGAGTTATGTTCTTTGATTCACATGGTTGAGAGCGATCTGTAAGAACGCTCAATACACTCCTGTTTTGGGAACATGGCTAGATAAGTAGCTGGGAACTCATTTACACGAGATGGAATTCATAACTTTCCTAAAGAATTAGCGGTATCAATGCGATACCTAACCATTCTAGGAACTTTAGGAAGCTCCCTTGATGTATTGATTCGAGACATGAACAAGTGGCGCCACGACTTCTATTGATCACAGAAGTATATTATATATAGTTCGACTAAAGATAATGTTCATTGGAGAATCAGCGGGAATACAAGGATAAAGCGGTAATTACAGGGGCAAAATGGTAAATCTTATCCATCTGTAATTATGAGTGTTCCACGTGAAGGATTATATCACAGATATAAATAAAGATAAACTAAATGGACATAACTCATCTATAGTGAGGGGAGTTCAGCTATGAATCTATAGTAGAATTATTCATAGTTAGATAATAAGTAATTAACTGATTATGTGTTAATCACTTAATTGACTAATTACTAAGCCCATGATCTATAGGTCCATCGGGTCCCTATGTGTAACGACCCAGATTTTCACCCAAGGGCATTTTAGTCTTTTCACCAATTTTGATCCAATCAACGTAATCTTTAGTTTTTTCGAATCGTCACGTCGTTACGAATTAACCTACCTTATTCGCAAATTGAGCAAGCAAACGAACTCGAAACGATTCCAAATAAAATCCTAAAGGTGCCCAAAACCAACAAGCTCGCCCCATGCTCACTTAAGATGAATCGTAAAGAAGAACCCGAAGATAAACGACCTCCAACCTCGAGCAAACCCGCAAAGCAAACTCGGAAAACGGCGAGGAAAGCCAGATTCCGGCGAGACCGAAAAATATAAATGAAAAAAGAGTAAACGGGAGCCAAAACTATTAATCTTTCCGGCGAGTAACGGGGCTTGAAACTCGAGAAACAAAATCGAAGAACTCGGCTTTCGGCGTGCGGCTGGCAGAGAGGTATTCATGTAGAGAAAGAAAAAGAATACTGAACTAGGGTTGGCTGAAATATATAATAGTTGAGAAATTACGATAATGCCCCTGGAAGTAATAATTAGAGTTAGGGACGTAAACGGTAATCAGGTCATATCTTTTTACTCGGAACTCGAAATTGAGCGTAGTCAATTTCGTTGAATTCGTAACGACGTGACGATTCGGAAAAACTAAAGATTACGTTGATTAGATCAAAATTGGTGAAAAGACTAAAATGCCCTTGGGTGAAAATCAGGGTCGTTACACTATGCTAGCCCAAATATCGTAGTCGCGAAATCAAGTAGAAGAAATGGAAAGTTTAAGTAAAGCGAATTACTTAAATAGGCAATATTAATTGTTTAAATATTGAGTATATTTAAACGGTAATTAATATAAACATTATTAATTGTTTAAATAATGAGTTTATTTAAACAGAAAATTAATATTGAAATATTATTAATTAGACATTATTAATTATTTAAATATTGAGTATATTTAAATGGTAATTAATAATTTGAAATTAATTGACAATTATTAATTGTTTAAATAATTAATTTTATTTGAACGAAATTAATAATTAAAATTAATTAATTAATAATAAAATATTATCAATAAAGTTATTAATTAAATAATGAGTTTATTTAATGGAAATTAATAATTAAAATATTTATTATTAATTATTTAAATAATGGAAATTATTTAAATGGAAATTAATAATTAAATATAATTTGATAATATTTAGTCGGGAGAAAATATTAATATTATTAATTGTTTAAATAAAATATTTTATTTAAATGGAATTAATAAATTAATTAATTAAGTTGGACTTATTAATTTAAGAGAGAGTTTCAAGCCCAATTGGATTAATGAACCCAATTGAAATTGGCCCAAAATAATTAATTAAATAAATTTGATTTATTAATTATTTATTATTAATTTTGGCCTTCATAGATAATTTGTAGGAGATAATTATTTGAATTATATCCTATAATAATTATATAGATTTATTTACCCAAGATAAATAAAATAAAGAAAAGAAAATATTCTCTTATTTATCTATGGCATTTTAGAAATACCAAGATAGAGGAAAGAGATAATTCTTTTTTCTTTTTGTATTTATCTCCATGGATTAATCCTAATGTGATTAGGATTCCTATTTTTCTATAAATAGGAGGCTTGGGTCATTCATAAATCACACAATTAAATTCCTTAGAAATTCGAAATTCTCTCTTCCTTCTCCCTCCCCCCTTAGCCGATTTTCCCTAGTCCATTGAGAAGAAAATATTTTTTTCTTCTTCCCAATTTCTTCTAAAGTTCGATCCCACAATCGGGTTTCGTTTGATCGATCGGGATATAGCGTAGAAGATTCGGTGTTGCTGACGACTTGATGCCGTAAAGAAACCTCCAACCGATTCTCCATATTTTACTCAATGTAAGTAAAGGGTTTTAATTTTCGAAAAACTAGCATGAATCTACATGTTTTTATCACAAATTGCATGATATTAATAGATCCGTAATTAAATGTTAATTAGTTTACTAAATAAAATTCCGCTAGTTTAGTAAATCATCCCTTCAGCGGTTTTATTGGATTAATAAAATTTATTGAATTCCATGTAATGAAGACAAGTTAAATAATGAGGTTCTTTGATTTTCCTAAGTCTTGTGTTTTTTTTTCTTCTTCTTCTTTCATGTTTTATGTTAATTGGTATCTTACTGTGATTTGTTTGTACTTCTCTTTTGATGTTTAGAAGTCTGAAAGACCTGGGGTTATCATCATTAATCACATGTCTTATTTGCATATTTTATATCATGTCTTCTTACTTTCCTAGCTTTGTTGCCAAAGGTTTGTTTAATTACAATTTATTACAATTATGACATAAGGTCTCCTTTTCTAATCCTTCATTTCTTCTTTTGGCTGAAGAGATCAACGGCTAATATTCCTCTAGTTGGTTTCATCAGGTTAACTTACTTTTTTTTTAAGAGTTTAAGCATCTTGGAATCTTTCTAATACTGATACACTTATTTTTAGATTTTCAAATCTTTGTTTCATTAAACCAGTGTAATTTTTGCTACCCTTTTCAGTAGGTCCAACTTTGATATTATTTATGATATACGTTTGATGTTGTTATAGGTTGCTCATAAGTTAAGTTATTGTGGTTGTGACAATAAGTGTCTTGGTTGTGACTACGTTCAACGGGAGTCAAAGACATCTCAATCTAAGGGTGTTTCAGGTATATCTTGTTTTTCTGCCGTTCGTTCTTATTTTGAGAAACAAATTAAAAATTGCTTATACCATTAGTCTTGTCCTCTTATTTTTTGGGTCATTGAAGCGTTTTAAGACAATGTAGGAAGCCGTCGTAGTTCATATATTACTTTAAAATGCTAGAAGATTTTTCGAGCCGCAACTTTCACTGCAAAATTTCATCTTTTTCCCTCTTTTTCTATTATTTCCAAATTTTGTCTATGGTGAAATGCTTCATTGTGATTCTTCAACTCCTTAAATTCGATGATTTCAAATGTTTTAGAAGTTCGGAGAAATATTTTTCTTAAATTTTATAGTCATTGGGAATGTTGTCATCTTCACATTAAACCCAAGCTTCTCAAGCCCAGTTTATGTAAACCTGGAATTAACATTTTCTCCTACCTACCAAACATCTCTAAATGTTCATTCTAGCAATCCAATTTTCTTTCAGTCACATATTTCATTGATAAAGATTATAATTTGAATGAAGTGTCTATTTTTTATTAGCAACTCAATTTAGAACGTGGCAGTAGTAGTTACTAGATAGAAGGATGTTTCCTACCCCTATTCCAAGTGGTTTATGCATATCTTGTTTTCTTAATAGTTGTTTATTTGTTTATCTTTTCAAATTGCTTTCAGAGAATCTCATGACTCAACAACCGTCAACTAATTTTTCCATAGAAAGTCTAACCTTATTTTTTATAATCACAATTCAGGAACTCTTTGTAAAACAAAGCATAATGGCTAGTACGGCAGCATTTATGTTCTTTGGCAGGGAAAGATTTTCCACATTGCTATTAATGAGACTGACATGATGATTGCTTGTATTTTGCGCATTTCTATTTAGATATGAAGTTTGTCATGTGTTTTGATGCCCAACGTCTATACTTATCTCAGAATTGGCATGGAGTTGTCAATGAGATCATATCAAAAGCCATGACAACATTTGGTGCAACGGGAGCGGATCCAGATGGGTACACTCTTTACTTTATTGTGATATTATCGTTAAAAAATCTCCATAATGATATTTGAGATATTAATAGAAATGTTTTTGCATGGTTGTCTTTCTTATTGTAAATGAAGCACAAGTTTCTACTACACACATGTTGCCCCTCACTCTTGAGTCTACTTCCCATATCATCATTGAATTAATAAGAAACTTGATTTCCGATACTCAAGATTGTTGGGTTATTGCAACATGAGTTTCTATTTTTTTTAAAGATAAATGGGCTGCCTTTTCATTGATATTTGCTAACGGAAAAACAGAAGAATCACCCTGAACATGTTAAAAAAATACCTCAATTAGAGCTAATTGTAGTGTAGATTAATTTTATGTAGTGAATGAATTGGAGAGGAAGTTAGTGACATTCTCAAAATTTAGTTGAATGTTCTTTTGTTAAGCTTATAAGTTACTGCAGTAACTTTGCATCATTCTGATTTTAATTTTATGGATATTTTTAAATAATGCATGAATATACAATAATAAAAGACTAAAAAGCAAGAAAATTTGAGATTGGGTTTGGATTATTGATATGCCAAGATGTTGATTGCATAATACTATAGAACAAACAAATTAAGCATCCTACTAAAAACTGAATCATGCAGCTCAAAGTTGGATCCGAAAATTAAATATGTTTTCCTTTTATTTGTGATATTATATTTTCTATCATTGCTTCCTTTATTGTCATTTAACTATTTCCATGTTCTGGTAACTTGGGATGATTATTGATATCTGTAAGACATGTTTATTTCCCTCTTCCATTTTGATACTTATCTATTTCATATGAAGCCTGGTAAGTTTACTATGTATATACTTAATCACATCTTAGTTAAGAAATAGAAGACAATCTTAATATTTTAAATGGATATGTTCTGTGGTGGGTTTTTTTTTTTATGTTAGGAAATTTTCCGAGTAATTTTTTAGTAATTTTCTTCATGTTCATGGTAAAAAGTATAAAATCATACTAAATAATTTTTTATACCTGTAGATCGACAGAAGGGTTAGGTATTCTCAACAAGAGATTGATGAAGTGCGGATCGAGTGGGCTGAATTCGTGGCAATGTTCATAGACTATGTTATAAACTATGATTCAAGGTTTAGTTTTTTGTGGCTGGAATTTGTATATCGTAGAATATCTTCTCTTTAAATTACATTCATATAACCTATTTTGGGATCTCAAGTTGTTGAAGTATCGTGTCTGTAATTAGTAATAATGTTAGTAATTTCTAATTTGAATGAATTTTTGTTATATTGAATGAAATTTCTTATTTGAAATTAAAAATAAGATCCGGTAGCCAGGTATGCATCGAAATGTGCATATTTTTTTTAATAAAAAAATATATTCCTTGACTTATAAAAGTAGTCAACAAATAGTCTTAAAAAGGGTCAAGATTTGGTAATTAAACTTGACCCTTAAATGTGTCAAAGTAAATTATACATTTGACCCATAATAAGGGTCAAGAATTATTTTGTTGACCCTTATAATCAGTCAAAAGAAAATATTATTCTTGACCATTATATTATTCTTGACTCTAGCATAGTAGACCCTTTTTGAAGGTCAAATATCATGATTCTTGACTCTTTTTGAACGTCAAGAATCAACTATTTTGTTGTAGTGTCCATTCAAGAATAGCCTCGCCAATGACCAAGCTTCCTATAAAAGGGAAGAAGTATGATTGGGAAGCAGATTGTGAAAAGAGTTTCGAGGAACTCAAGAAGAGGCTTATATCATGTACAAGTTCTTGTTACACCAGATGATTCTGGGGGTTTGACTATCTAAAGTGATGTGTCAAAGAAAGGATTGAGTTATGTGTTAATGCAACATGGAAAGGTTATCATCTATGCTTTGATACAATTAATGTAGCATGAAAAGAAATATTCAACTCAAGATATAGAATTGGCAGTTGTGGTTCATGCTTGAAAGATTTGAAAAAACTACTTATATGGAGAAAACATTTTAATCTTTATGGATCACAAGTCTCGAATATTTCTTCTTTTGGAATGAATTGAATAAGAGACAGCGTAGGTGGTTGGAGGTTTTGAAAGATTATGATCGTGACACATTGTACCATCCGGATAAATATAATATGGTGGCAGATGATCATTCTTCTGTTATTAGGGCCTATCAACGTAGACTATAATTGGAAATGGAACAAGCTGAGATGTCATCAATGACTTTTGAGATGACTGCTAGTTTGTCTAGATCAATGGTGGGGCATACTTAAAGACAATAGATCATTGATGCACAAAGGGCAAATAATAGTCTATCAGGTTATATTTCCGAATGCTGAGTGATAGTTATCTTGGTACTACAACTTCTCCACAAATAATGCCTTAGTTTATCGTGGACGATTGTGTGTGCTTAAGAAAGATACTTTGAGTAGGGAATTGTTAGAAGAAGCATATACCTCTATGTTTTTCAGAACACTCAGGTTGTAACAAAATGTATTAGGATTTGAAGATGATTATTTGTGGCTTGGTACAAAAAAAAGATATGTTTGAGTTCGTAAAAAAAATGTTTGATTTATCATCAAATCAAGGATTTGATAAGAAGTCTTTTTGAATATTTTACTTCCCGTCCCGTTTCAATGTGGAAAATGGTAAGCAGTATTGATGAACTTTATTTGTGGATTACATAGGACTTTGAAGGGTAATAATGTGAATTGGGAGATTATGGATGGTTGACCAAATCATAGTGTTTCCTTCCAGAGACGTCAAGTTATCCTATTGAGACTTGAGCTCAAATGTGTCTCATGGAGATAGTAAAGTTGCACGAAATGCCAGTGACTATTATGTCAGATCGGGACAATAGATTTGTTTCAAAGTTCAAGAATAGTTTACATAGTGTCATGGGTACTAAGTTACTAATAAAACCGCTTTTCATCCTCAGGCAAATGGTCAAACCGAGAGGGTAAACTAGATTTTAGGGGATATGCTTAGAGCATATGTACTAGATTTTAGGGGTAGTTGGGATGAGACGTTGTAGCTAGTAGAGTTTGCTTACAACAACAGTTTTCAGGCTACGATAGAGATGACACCATTTGAGGTATTGTATGGGAGAAAGTGTAAGTCTCCAGTTCATTAGGATGGGTAGGAGAAAAACTCTTTGGACCAGAGTTGGTGCATATGAATAATGAATTCGTTGAGCTGATCGAAGAGAGAATGAAAACTACTCAGAGTAGACAGAAGAGTTATGCAGATGTAAGGACTGATTTTCAGTTCTCTGCCTAAGATCATGTGTTTATGAAGATAGCTCCAATGAAGGGAATTATGAAATTTGGGAAACAAAAGGAAAATTGAGTCCAAGGTTTATTCGACCATTTGATGTGGTAGAGAGATTGAATATATGTTTATGAAAAAAAAATTAAGAATCTGATTAGGATTGAACTCATTTAATTCTTTATTTAGTGTGAGGAAAAATACATCACAAAATACAGCTTAAGAGTAGAAAGAAATTATGTGGAATAAGAACCTCATTCCTTTACCATGCACTGAAACTTTTCGAGGACGAAAAGCCTTTTAAGGTGGTTAGTCTGTAACGACCCTTTACCAAGTAAGACTATAAATAAAATAATTTGGAAATTTATTTTATTTTCTCAAATGATATTATTGAGATTGGATCATAAATTGAATGAGAAATATCTCGTAATCTCGTAATCTTGTAAGGGCTTTTTGATAATTTCCAAAACCTCAAAATTAAAACCACAAGTTTAATTTAATATTTTTAGATGATGTTGATCGTCTCGTTATTACGATTCCAACTCAACTGACAACTTGTTGTTCTGAGTCCCGATGAATTAATAAGTTATGACCATCTTTGCATAGTGGCATTTTCGTAAATAATGGAAATCGAGATTGAACCCTAAAATCCTTATTCTTCTTCCTTTAGCTGAAAATCAACCCACCATTATCCTCAATCCTCCCATTTTCGCCCAAAGGTAACCTCAATAAGTATTTTCGCCTAAATGTAACCTCAATAAGTATTTTCGTCATAACTTCCTCATTCGGACTCCGATTTGTGCAAGTAACTAGTCTATTCTGATCTTTTTTACGTTACCTTTCCATTGGTATTGGTTTTGTACCAATATCATTACTGTTTAAAGAGTTATAACCCAAACAACATTCGGGTTGGTTATAGTTTTTTCGACTTTTTGATCGATTTTTCTTCATTAATTCATCGTTGTAGGTTGATTTCATTTTGGTTCTTGAGTGGATAAATTTTCGAAAAAGTTGTGACTATTTCCCTTAGATTTTGAAAGGTTGTGGAAGTTCTTGAATAAGGAAAATTCAAGATCTTGAAACTTTGCTTGAAAGTGAGTAGAACTTTGTTAAAAATTAAATAGTTCCATGTTTTGTTTTCTTTTTATTTAAAAGTTATCAATCTCTGATTTTGGACATTTGAATAGATGATTGAATGCATGAAATAAGGATTTTGGGGCTGAATATAAAGTTCTGAGAAATTGGATTATAGTACGTAGAAAAATTGGAACTAAACATGGATATTTTTGGATATCGATATCGTATGATTGAGAAACTGAAATTGTGGAATTATATGGTTTTAATTGGTTGTTTAATCTTGTATTTGAATTTTTAAAGATGATTAAACATTGCTGGTTGTGAAGAATATGGTTGCCTAATTAGTGCCCATTAAGTCGAAAATACTAGCCAAGGTGGTTAAATATTTAATAATCGAACCCTGATTTCTTTGTGGTGTGTTTTGGATGTTTAGGGGCGACGTTGGGAGTGCTAATAAAGTTGTTATGCCGTTGATTTATGAGTAAGAAAGTGTTAGACTTTGAATGTCCGAAAAATGAGTGAAACTACACTAGTTTAGGCTAGTTTTGCTTCCTAGTGTTGGGTAATGTTTGGGGTAACCGTTAGAAGTTATCTAAATGTAATTTTTGGTGATTTTTGGTCATTCTAGGTTGATATTGAGATAAATTTCCATAATTTTGAAATACTAAGTTTAAGCCTTGGAAAAGTTAGTTTTGGGTATAAACGGTATTTCTAGGCTAAAAACTAAACTTAGGCTTGTTAAGCATTCTGGTAGTGATGCTTCTTTTTAAATCATATTGCTTCGATTGCCTTGAGTAATATGGTTGGAGCTTCACATTAAGTAAGGCTTTACTTAATGAAGAATATGTCGTTAAGGGGATGATTATAGTTGTGCACGACATAATATCACTTAGCGGGGCAGGTTCATTCCATGTGTACAATAGAAAAGAATATACAAGTAGGTTCACTTATGTACTTTGCAAATACATAAGAAGAATATCTCGAAAGGTTTTAAATTTTGAAAAAGAGTGTTTAAAATCCTTCTCGAGCGTAGTATCTCTTTTTTTGCAGATAAAGAAGAGATTAGAGGCATTGGGTTAAATAGTGAATACCTCGAAAGGTTTTAAATTGTGAAAAAGAGTGTTTAAAATCTTTCTTGAGCTTAGTCTCTATTTGTTTGCGGACAAAGAGGAGATTAGAGGTATTGGGTTAAGTTGTATTTATCTCGAAAGGTTTAAATTGAGAAAAGAGTGTTTAAATCCTTTTTGAGTGAAATCTCTCTTTATTTGCGGATAAAGGGAAGATTTGAGACGTTGAATTAAGTATCAGTTTGAAAGGTATGAGTGAATTATTGAAAGTTGGTGAGGACTTAATGACTTAGGAAACCTCATGGCATTATTTTTGTTTTAACATTGTTCTACTCATTGAGCGTAGCCTCATGATGCTAGAATTTTTTTTTTCAGGTAAAGGGAAGAAGAAGGTTGGCAGTTGATGACGTTCGAGATGAGTGGATGGTTTGGCATGGATTTACACGCCGACGACTTTTTATTCTTTTGTCTTTGGTTATATTGGGATGAGATTTAATTAAAGGATGTTGATGTTTTACCATCTTTTATTTTACTTGGATTGATTAGTTCATTTGTTTTTTTTAAACAAGAAATTGTGATGATTTTAGTTTTCAAAATAAGGTCGCAATCCGTGTTTGAAATTTTTTTATTGATTTTTGAATGAAAATGAACTAAAATTACTTATTATTTATGCTTCTGCTGTTATTATATGATTTCCATGTTTTTGAAAATTTCGGGTTGTTACAATTTTCTAATTTACAGTGACCTCTCAAATAATTTACAACTATTATTTGTATTTCTTAAAATGATCATTTTTATTTTAATATATAGTGCTTCTAAATTTAAAATTCAGATCAATCAAAACTAAATTTCAAATTGAAACTCTTTTGTCCAAATGTATGGAAAACGAGAGGTTTGACAATAGAAGTTTTTTCATATCATATTTTGAAACTTCTCCATATATAGGAATTGAAAAATACTTAAAAAATTAGAAGATGAGAATTCATGATGTTTGTTATAGTTAGAATTTTATGTATAAGCATTGTT
This sequence comes from Gynostemma pentaphyllum, assembly GCA_028015215.1. Classification (NCBI taxonomy): domain Eukaryota; kingdom Viridiplantae; phylum Streptophyta; class Magnoliopsida; order Cucurbitales; family Cucurbitaceae; genus Gynostemma; species Gynostemma pentaphyllum. The sequence goes on along the minus strand of CM051346.1, from coordinate 34,531,901 downwards.
TTTATTTTTTTACACAGAACCGATATAGCGCTAACATCTATTTTCACTTCTTAGAATAAAGTGAATTTTTTTTATTTGAGTCCATACAAACTTTACTTTATAAAAGGTTTATATTTTTTTTAAATAATTAAAATACTTTTTTAATTGATTGAATTAATGTGAATACATATTTCATATAAGATTTATAACTTTTCACAAGTAAAATATTTACCAAATATATTCAAATCCTTTATATTTATATTACAAAAACATATCACGTGCATAGAGAATTTTTTAATTTTAAATAAATTAAATTTGTGACAAAAAATAAATTGAAAGTTGTAATTTATAATGGGAGAATGACTATAAAAATATTAAAGTTTTTAAATTAAATTAAATTTGTGGCAAAAAATATATAATTAAAATGGCAATTTATTATGAGATAATGACTATAAAGATATTAAAGTGAAATACCAAAAGTTTTTCCATCCAAACTACTTTTTATATAGTATAGATATAGAGTTGTTTGGCTAACAAAACAAGTGGTTATAAATTAAAAAAAAAAAAATCAACATATACACTTTCTTATGAGTAACTTAAAAATTGCAAATATTTTTAAAATGATATCTCAGACAAATTTGTGGATCTAAATGCCATTTTAAAAATTTTAAAAATTTCTGCTATTTTAAAAATATCAATTCTTTTAAAAAAAAAAACTCCGCATAATAATGACTAAATATTTAGTGACTTATTTATTTAAAGTAATTAGTCGTTCTTCCAATAGAATAATTCTGAAAATAGTAATTTCAAAGGTATGATAATCATTACCCTTATAAACCAATAAAAATCAATTCCTATAAGATCATTTTTAAAATAGTCTATTAAAGAATTATATTAAAGAACTTTACTCTTCAATTAACTTTGAAAAAACAATTTCTTCACTAAATTACCGTTAAAAAAGAACGCTCACAAAATGACCAAAGTACAAGCTGCTTTTCAGAACAATAACAAATATTACACAATCCTGAAAAAAATTATATATTCCTTTAACATCAAATGAAAAATGTCACATTTCTTCACTTACTTTACAACACCTTATCAATGTCCCCGTTTCTTTCCCTTAGAAGCTTAATGGTAATATACAAAATTTTCATATGGACATTTCACAATAGATAAAGCAGCTATTAAACCCTAAATTATCATTCCCACTAAATATGGGAACGGAAATTAAAAATAAAATAAAGGGAGGAAAAAAAACAGAAAAAAGAATCTCAATTTGGGTTTCCTAATATATACAATGGGGAAAATACAAATCAGATGGAGCCTATAAGAACTGCATAATGAACCCTTACACAGATGTTGAATGAGAACCAAATTTAAGAGTTGTAAGTAATAGGAAAAGATAACATGAAGATTGAGGGAATGGAACTTCAATACCTTATTTTCCAATTCTTTTCTTCTTTCTCTGAAGTAGATCCTAATTTTGAAACTCATGGTGCAAGCACAAGCACTTTGATTGTTCCTTGGCTGTTTGCTGTTAAAATGGTTGGGCTATCACTCTTCCAACAAACAGCACTAATGAAATAAGAACCTGCATCTTCATCATTATCATTCAAATCTGAAGAACTAAATCTAAGGCAAGCCATTGGTTTAGATATTGCCTGCAAGTAAAACCAGTATTTCAATCAGATTCAACACAATGAAAATTGACACAAGATAACGATGTGGAAAAAGAAATTGCAACCTTGTGATAAATGAAAACTTCATTAGTCTCACTCCCGCATGCGATGTATTCACTATTCACTGTTAGGCCCACAAAATTTTTCTCATTGGTGTGTCCTCTATATACACACAACTGAAATATTGAGGAGAATAAATCAGTACAAATGTATGATGACTCTTAAATCATGAAGAATAATTAACCAGTATGTATTAAATGTATGATAATGATAGTTCTCCCAATCAACTACTTCATCATATCGAACGGTCCGAACTACAAAAAGAAATAGATAATTTTAACTATAGTGTATTTGAAAGAAAAAAAAGAGTGAGAAAAAGGTATGTGCCACGAATGCAGGATTCTCAAGGTCTAGCAAGCACAATAACCACTGTGTCATTCCTAAAAATACTTCAGAGGTTAGGCAATCTTCCACATGGTTCTATACTTTGCTTTTCAAAGCTGTTGTGGAAATTATCAAAAGATTTATGGTCAACTTTCAACAGCAAATGAGTTGACAATGGGATTTAGTAGTTCTTAAATCCTTCATTTGGAGTACCAACTATAATTGTTTATGTTGGGAGGAAATAGAAGAATCTTCAAGGACTTTTGTTTTTGTTGGGAGGATGTTTGGGAGTGTAGTGTTCTTGTTGCCTCCAAATGGACTGCACTTTGTAAAAAATTTTGTAATTATGCTCCTTATATAGCCTCTAATTGGAAGGCTTGTTTGTAATTCCTTCCTTGCCTTTTTGGGCTTTTTCATACCTCAATGAAATTGCAGTGTTTATTACCAAAAAAAAAACTATAATTGTTTATGTAATTATTCTCCTTCGATCATTGCCGCCAATTGAAAGGCCTTTTTGTTCAACAATGAAAAGTCTTGTTTCTTATTTAAAAAAAAAAAAAAATAGAACTAGAATTCTACTGAAGCAGGAGATAATATAGTAGGAAGAAAGGGTAAATGAGTGACAAGGGAAAGAAAGAAACGGGAGCATAATTTTAGCCGAGACCTACTTTGATTCGGAGGACAACATATCAAGAAGACAACTCACCGGCAAATTTTCTTTCACATCCCATAACCGTAAACTGCTGTCGGTAGATGCAGAAGCAAGTTCGTTGTTAGACAAGAATTTCACATACGAAACAGCTTTCTTATGCCCATTAAAAACATGCAGTGGTTGGCTTATATTTCTCAGGTCATAGTAATGAATATTATGATCAGCAGAACCCACCTGCAAAAGATCGAGTATTAGGGAGAGAAAATGATTTGCCTACTGTGCATGAATACCAGGTATTGTTACAGAAATCTTGAATTAGAAGGAACATGGAAAAAAAAATTCTCACTTTAGTTCAGTGTTTATGATATATGTGTAAAGAGAGCAAAATAGACATACAGCCACGTATATGCTAGATCCTGGGTTGTACTTGACAGAGCAGACATTGGCTTTCATGTCAATGTTAAGGACACTAGCTTCTTGCTTCGTGCACCAGATTTTGACCTGTTGAAAGAAAGTAAAGTGCAACTGAGACTAGTCCCGCAGAAAACACACTGAAAAACTAGCTTGCAGTTGTAACTTAGTAAACAGGACTGTTGTGACCAATTATTTACTTTTGCACCAGACCTGAGTGATGCCCCATTGTATAGAGCTATTTCTACAAATCACTAGTTGACCAATATTAGTTTCAATATGGAACAGAAATTTTCACAATATATTGAAAAATGTGACTCAACAAGGAAATGAGCATTTTCCAAGTCCTGCAGTGATGAGCCAAATATCTTTTGCTAAAAAGATTAGAATTAACAGATCAATTTACCAATCACAAATCAAAAATCCAATTCCTTTGATCAATAAAATAATCCACCAACTGAAAAAGTGTTTATATCTAGTCAGATACCTTACAATCATCACTGCCAGATACAAGCATGGAAGGTTCAGAACGTGAAAAATCAACACTCCATGCTCGCTTTTCATGTTCTTCGTACTCCATAACGCTCTAAAAGGAAAAGAGCCTGTTAAAGAAGAGAAACATGACCAAATAATGGAGAAAATCAACAAGCTAATAAAAACTTCAAATAAATAATGGCCCCCACCTGACGAGTATTTACATCCCAAACAGTTACTATCCCCTCATAATCACTGCTAGCAATGTGACTTTTTGTGTATTTATTCCAGCTCAAGCAGCTAAGTTTTGATCGAGTGGACATCTCCACAACAGGAAAGTGAACATCTGCAGGTTCATTAACGACCTGGAAAGAACAAGTATAACCTAAATTTTTTAAATCATATATACAAAAACTGTGGTTTGTATATAATATTTCTGCAGAAAAATTATAACCTAAGGTTTTTTTTTGTACTCAGGATTTATCACAACTTTGTCGGCAATCTCATTATAATGAAGATTTTAAACATGCAATATTAATATCATATATTTGCGTCGTACTCGTATCATTACTAAACATTAGGCAGCCCATATGCAGTCTCTAATGTAATCCTAATCTGTATTATTTAGTTGATCAATTTTCAAAATATAATTGTGTTGTCATAGGAAAGAGGTCAACCTTAAAAAAAAGAGTAAATCAAAAGCACGTGAACAAGATGGTCCACTCGCTGGTCAGCTAGATCAAGGAAAGAAGATTTTCTCTCATTAATTGATCATTAATAAACCATTAATATCTTTGTTGAGCAAAAAATCAACTTACAAGTGTTAATGTTATAATGCAATTTAACTAACAAGTGCGTTAAGAATTTCATGACACTCATAACATAGCTGATGAGCCATAAACATGAATGCATGTGCAGAGCATAATTGAGAGCAATAGTTCAAATTCTAAAGATATAAGTTGCTTTGAACCGTCAACATATGCATTTGTTAATACCCTCTGTTAAATTATTAATTTAAAAAATAGAGTTAAGTTTAATAATGAGAAAATTATGAAATTTAACTAAATAGACCACGTTAATCTCACCGCTCGTGTGAATCATTTTGATCTGAACAGAGAAAAATTCAATTTATACCCTTGAACATAGCAGAGTGTGTCAATTTAAACATTAAACTATTAATTTCATCAAATTGAACCCGAAACTAAAATAAGTGATGCAATTAAAATTTAATACCCTCTGTTAATTAAATTTTGTAGCTAGATGAAGTCCATTTTGTTGATACTAATTTAAGTGCTTGTGTTGAACATTTTTATGGCTAGATTGGGCTATTTTGATGCCATGTATGAACTTTTTTTTCTGGTAAGATTTTGTGACTGAAGTGAGTGTTTTGTGGTTGAGATGAGACACATTATAGAAGTTTCGTTAGCTTGATATTTTTGGTGATTTACTGAATAGTTTTTGGGGCAGTTTTATAGTTTGATTTCAATTGAGGAATCAATTGCATCATTTACATGAATCAAGGGTCTAAAATCATGATTACAGGTTTAAATAGACACACTGTACTAACTTCAGAGATATAAATTGAATTTTGCCCAATTATTTATTTAATTTGAACCATGGATTAAATATTAAGTCCTAGTGAATTAATTCAGCCAATCAGCTTAGTGAAAAGCCAGTGCAAGATCATCACTAAGATATTATTTGAGAGACTTAAAAAGGTCTCACCAGATACAATCAAGTTCATCAAAGGAAACTATTGTAGAAAGGAGACAAATTTGGGATGAAGTACTTATTGCATAAAGATCTAGGATACAAGAGGGCCTCATCTTCAAAATTGACTTTGAGAAAGCCTTTGACCATGTGGATTGGGGTATCATCGATGAAGTTCTTTAAAGGCAAAGTTTTTCTTTTAAATGGAGGACTTGGATTGAAAATTTCTTGCTATTTGTGAACTTCTCTTTCTCAATCAATGGAAAGCCTACTAAAAGGATCTTTGCTACAAGAGGGATCAAATAAGAGCACCCAATTTCCCCCTTTCTATGCATCCTTGTTGTCAACATCGTTTACAAGATGATGCTAAGAGGGGTCGGCATAAACAAAGTGCACCCCATTCATCTACAATTTGGGGATGACACAATCTTCTTCTGTTCAAGGAAGAACTCGTTCCAAAATCAAACAGAATCATCCAACATTTCAAACGGATTCAAAGCTTAAAGTTAATAGAGTAAAGAGCTCTTTGACTGAGCTAAATTGTGATGACAGCAAACCACACTGTTGGGCTGAAATGGTGGACTGTGAAGTCCCTTTACCTTACACTTACCTAAGAATGCCTCTTGGACACGACCACAAGAAAATAGCATTTGGGGACATGGCTATTGAGATAGTTACAAAAAAAATTGGCTTCGTGGAAAAAGAACTACTTCTCAAAAGGTGAAAGGCTAACTTCAATTCAGTTTGTGCTCAATGGTATGCCAAACTACTTTCTCTCAATCTTCAACGTGCCCAATCAAGGACAAATTGGAGAAGGCAATGAGAGATTTCGTGGAGTGGATGAAGAAAAAAGGTCTCACCTGTTAAACTGAAAAAAATTATCAAACCTAAAACGAGGATGGAGGCTAGGGCATTGATAATGCGGATGAGAGAAACATGGCTTTTTAGCAAAAAGATTGTGGCACCAGATAATTGCAACCAGACATGGGTGGCATCCAATAGTTGGGTTGCAAAAGTGGTTGTCCATGGCACAGCTAGAAGCCCATGGAAGTCAATTTCTAAATGTTATTTCCTTCATATTAAATGAGTGAAATGGAAAGTGGGTGATGACTCATGGACATAGGAATCTGCCCGTCAAGTAAAATTTTCATATCTTTATTCCTGATATCAAACAAAAAAAAAACTCCCAAATTGCATCCTTTATGAAAGATTGGTCAAAATTGTCTCTAAATTTTCATTTCAGAAGAAACATCCAGGATACTGGATAGGAGAACTCTCCTCCCTTTTGACTTTACTAGAATGCCCCTCCATGAGAAGTTCGAGCTATCAATACATCTAAATCCTTTTCTTGAAAATCTCGTCACACATCTGACCACCCCCACTATTGGAAACAATTCTTTTTTCCTTCCTAAACTTTGAAGGATGAAGATCCCAGAAAAAGATAGGTTTTTTTGCATGGTCGGTGGCAATCGAAAGAATCAACACCTTTAACTTTCTCTAGTGATTTTTCCCTTTTGCTCGAATGGTGTTGCCTTTGTAAACAGGACTCTAAAGATCATAATTTATTTTGGACCTGTTCTAGCAATAAATTTTCAACTTTGAACAAATAATCACTAATGCCTAATCCCCCTACCTTTATTGTACTACCTTTTAAGAGTAATGGATTCTGAAGTTTCCTTTGATAATGATGGTTCATTAATACTTACCGAGCTAAATTCAAAAACCTTGATGCAGCGTGAAACACCAGCAGTGGCAAATAATTCATCATCACGGTCAAACTCTATACTGAAACAAGAATAACATGATACTTCTTAATTAATAACTCACACAAATCCTCAAAATGAATATATACTTCTCAAAAGACACACAATAGTGATAAAAGAAGGTTAAAACTAAATTAAGTAAATAATTGCAAATCTCATCATTTATAATTTATATTTGTCCAGACAATAATGTCCTCATCATTAATAAGTTGCAAGCAAAAGGTTTTGAGATAGCCTAGGGCAAAAAATAGCTTCAGATCAACTTACTGTAGATTTAAGCCAGCCAACTAACACCAACTCAAAAATCCCACAACGCATCCAATTAAGGTGTATTAAGATAAAACTATGTTTTAGAATTATTCATATCAAAACGTCTCACCACAATGATAAAAATCATCTAATTAAGAAAATTGTTCCAGCAAAATGTCTCATCACAAGGAGTTCAATGTCAACGTACAATGTTAACAACAATCACCCACCTCGACACAATATTTGCAGAATGAAAAAGATCACCATGCCGAAGTTCTGCAATGGCCCTCAATCGGCTAATTTATGGTCCATGTGACAAAATAGCATATACATAAATACTTCAGGCAGTCAATACTCACAAGAGAAACCAATGATAGATAATTAGAACAATAAAGAAAAGGGTATACCTATATCGCATAAATGTAGTTATTACAGACTGAAAATCTTCAAGAGCTGGATTATAACTTTCTCCGCTATTGACCTTTATATCCCTATCCTCATGTTTATACAATTGCTTCCTCCAATTTCTTCGTTTTTGCAGATAGCAGTCTTGCAATTCGTTAAACTATATGAAAACACAAGTTCCAATATATGTCAACAATTGAATTGAACAGTAAGTAGGCCATCCACATCTGATTAACAATGCAAATGCAAATTTTTGAATTGAAGATCAACTAACAAAATTCCAAGGCCACATAAATGTAGTTATCAACGAAAAAACTAGAGAAATCATAACTTCACAAAGAAAAATTGATATGGCTTGATAACGAATACTAGGAAATAAGTTAATGAATAGGTGCCTTAAACTAGATATCTTTGGAGCAAAAAAAAGTGCTGAAAAATCAGCAAACTATTAAGAGAAGAATTCTTTCCTGGGTACCCATCACCCTTTCCTAATGGTATATATTTAGCTTCCTCATTTTTCCCCTTTCTTTCCTCTTTTCTCTAGGTGACAGAATGATTCAGCCTTACAACTTATTTGCATCCTTATATATAGCTTCTCACTGGCAAACAATATCAATCAAGAAGTTAAGCACTTAAAAAAAAGAACAGAACAAGAAAAAACTCCACCGACGCAAACTAAAAGCAGAAGTGAAACCAACAGACTCGACATTCTCATAGTCCAAAAATAAGCAAAATGTCACTCTGTCCCCAAACATTATCTCCATAATTTTTCCTATCCTGCTCCTTCCATAAAACCTAGCTAAAATCGCAAATAACCTTAAAATAAAAAATACTATTCTCAGGAGCCCTACCACAAAAAATCCCCACCAAAAAGTAGACTCAACTATAGGAAAGAAATAAAATAACAATCTTAAAATTTATAACAAGTTCATTACACAAGCACTTTGCAAAGCCATAATGAAGAAAGTGATGCCATGGTTTCACATTCACCAGCACATTTACATAAAATGCACTAAGAAGACAAATAGCAATGAGGTCTTTACTTTGTGAGTGCAAAAATAAAATTAAAAACGTGAATTTAAAAAAGGATTCTATTAAACCATAGAGCTCTGAGAATTCAATAATTGAATCAAAGGGAGAATTAGTTTAAAACTGGTACAATATTGGCAAAAGTATACACCAATAGCCGATGGCCTGATATCCACAATCTCCACATTATTAACATGATAATATTTCAGAGAATTTTCATTAAGGAGGTCAAATAATCTGTCTCCAAGTCACTACAAGTTCATTAAAAAGGAGATACCAATTTGAGTCTGAATAAGAGCTAGAGGGGCAAAGAGCATCGTAAAAGCTTCTCCACAAAAGTAGAATTCAAATGGATGAATACCTGCGTATGGACCCGCCTTTTATTTGCTATAGCTGGTCCAGATTGAGCAACAGATTGCAAATCCGAACCACAGTTAGCATCTTTTCTTACTGGTCCCTGCCCCGGGGAAACTAATTGATTCTTTACATCACCTCTAGGGTTGGGTAAATTTCCAGAACCTATCCAGCCTTGTGACCGTTGGGTGCCACAACTAATTCCATTACCATGATTATCATCAAGTAACGAAGGCCATGATTTAGTGGATATAGAATCATCAACCAGCATTTTCATTTTTCCCGAATATCTCTCTCTAGATCTATGTAATTCCAATCTCCGTTTCTCCACAGAATTAATGTCTTCCTTAATATATTGAAGATCAGCTTGTATCTATAAAAGAGGTGATTAAAAATGAAACAAATTTACATGAGATAGTCTTAATAAACAATGATAAATTATCTCTAAATTTTAAGAAAATACTCGATGCATGAACTTCATCCCATCCTGAACTCCTAGTCTCAATTACACACTCATAATATCCATATATAGAAGTGCACAGACAAATATAAACTTAGACAGACTCGTTAAAATAGTTGCATTAAAAACATGGAAATTCCTCCAAAAGCATGCAGCACATGCATACACCTGAGAATGTACAAGCTAAACCACACTTGATTACAGTAGAGTAGTGGAGTCTGGCACAGCAGTTACACACAAGGGAAATGGTTTTATAACATAAATTGGTTTAATCAGTTTAACTTTGTGCCAGAATACTCGGTAACTGTTTAGAGAGTAATAGAAATATGAAGTTCCACAAAATCAAATGGAGATGCCCCTGTCAAATTCAGTAATGTAATGTCCAGCCAGAAAGTTAAAAATATTTCAATCTTGGCATTAATCACAGTAGTTAACTCTTCCAGTTAAACTATGCTTCATTACCAACTTAATCACGTTAAAAAACGTTAAATTCCACACACACAAAAAACATGGCCTAGACTTCAATATTAGAAGTTTCTTTCAGACCTAGTCATTACCATGTTCTTATTCAATGCTTTTTAGCAGCCCATCAAACTTAGGATGGGATACCCAACCATGCCCAGGAAAAAAAAAATCATAAGAACTCAAAAGTGTTCTTATACATTGTTTTTTGATAACCAAGTCCCAGAAAGATGAAATTGAAGTGAAAAACAAAACCTCATTAAGCTCATCAAGCTTTTGCTTTCTCAAGCAATACAAGAAGCCAAGTAATATTTGCATATTTGTCTCTGCTTCTTCTTGCTCCATTTTTTTTTTCTTCTCAGAAAGGAGAGTCAAAAGATCATCCACCTCCTTTACTGAAATGTCGTAGCCCTGATAAAGATCATAAGGAAAAATTAGCTTGTTAAATGAGATCAACGAAGACACAATAGCCAGATTAACATTAGAAAGCTGGTTGTTATAATTAACACTTCGATAGCAAATATACAATTCAAAATTTGAAAGTCAACTAGGAAAAGTACATAATCTTTATATTATATATCAAGGTTAAACTGCACCTTTAGAGTTCATTTGCATACTAAAGTGATGATGAGTGACAAATTCTGCTAACCTTTTGTAATGCCTGATGAAGATGTTCAAATGGGGATTTAGTCTTCTGTATGTGACGAGCAGAAGTCTTCTTTAACAGCTGCAAATATTGGTACATAAGGTAAGCAATGAGATGCAAAACAATGTTTTCAAGACTGTGATTATAGAATGGCCAAACCACTTGACGAAAATAGTAAACTTAAAAGTCAAGGACTAGAGCACAGAAAAATAAGTATCACAGTAACAAGAACCTTCCAAATGTGTCATTAAAGTTTTAGAGCTAAAATATCTCATTACCCCAACATGTAGTATCCTGTATCCAAGAATTTCTTTTATCGCTCTGAAGTGCTGATTAGCAGAACGTGGGAAATAATTAAAGAATTAAGGTATCATCAGCATAGTTGGGCAATTTAATAATGTATCAGAGACCACCTTAGAAAAGTTAGCAACCTTTTGACATTAATTAACTATTTTGTGTATAGCACTTAATCACTTATTACTCTAAGTTGGTCCACTATACCTAGAAAAACTCACTGTCCATCTAATTAGAATAAACTAGTATCAGATTTCATCCCAACAAAAAGAACCAATCGGCAATTAATTCAAAGTAAAAAACTAAAATAAGCATAGGGCAAAAAATAAAAAGACGAAAATAATATTTTAACGTGAGTTATATGAAAATGATTTAAACAGCAATTTAAATTACGATTATCATACAGAACAGAATTATAAAGGTTGCATGTAGAGGCATGAAAAAAAATCATTTTCTCTTCTTCCGTTCTTATTCCTTTTCTCAATGATAGGAAATAAACTGTTTCATTGGGAATGTAAATTAATAATAAAAGTAATGGAAGACAAGCCATCCTCCCTCCCATCCCAAAATCACTCGAACATTACAAAGTGACAGTTTCATTAACATTGCAATGATTTCAAGATTAGATACCATAGAATAAAGAATTTTTAATAATATAAAAAGATTTGCAGTTCAACAACAGTCTAAACTAAGCTACGTTTTTTCCGCTTGACTGAAACAAATAATTATACAAACACTGCCAAATCTCGAATAATATGTAGCCCACTTATACATGAAAGATTATTAACTTAAATTCCTATAATATGAATACTTGGCCAATGTGAGCACTTTCCTACATATCTCATTTCTATTTGACAAAAGAGACGTTGGAAAGTCGGGAAACTCCTCCCGACTGGTCACAACCCAAATATTCTTCTTCCAATAATCAAATTGGGATTGGAATAACATTGCAAAATTCACAAAACCTATGTTTGATTTTTTTTTCCTAAATTTCTAAAACTAATATCAACAACAAGAATTCAATACATGGGAAAAGAAAAAAAAAAGTCATAAAATTGATGAAAATGAAAGAACATCAAACCTTATCAAGCAAGACATTTGGGAAAATATTAGAAGTCTTGAGAAAAAGACCACAACAAGGACAATCACTCTTATTACGAAGATGAGTAACAATACACATATAACAAAAGCTATGTCCACAACTAGTAAGAAAAGCATCCTTAATAATCTGCATGCAAATCGGACACAACATATCCTTATCTAAAAAATCCTCCTTATTCCGTCCATCCGCCGCCGTGTCGGTAGCTCCAGTTTCGAAATCATCAGCCATTACTTCCTCCGGAGCCGGTAAGGGAATCGGAGCAGGTAAAGCAGCAGTAGAATCCGATAAAGGCTCAGATTTGACAGAAGGAACTAAAACTCCAATTGAACCACCTCCCATAACTATCTATCTCTCTCTCCTTCAATCTTGTTCAGGAAAAGATATTTTGAAATTGTGAATGGAAAATCTGGAGAAGAAATTTTGTGGTTAACATTGAAAGGGAAGAAGAGGGAATGGGGGGTAGGTTTTGGTGATTAATTTTTGTTCCGTACAAAGGAAGAAAGCTAAAGCTGAAGGAAGAGTGAGTGAGTGAGAAAGAAGGGGGGCCGTGCCGTGGTTTCGGTTTCTGACATATATTTTTATGAGGGCGAAAACTGCCCACGTTAGGCGGCCGATTTATTTATTTCTCTTTATTTATTTATTTGTTTTTTTTTTTTAATATTGATATTTTTGCTGACGTTGTGTGTGATATTATTAATTATGTGGTTTGAAAAAAAAAATTGGATTTTATGAAGGAGATGATGAAATGCATGCAGGCTCGAGGAACGATGAATTTGTTGTTGTGACTTGTGAGTGGTTAATATTTTAAAGGGGAAATGTGTGAATAAGGAATATCAGAGAACTTCGTTAAAGTATTCATTTAGTCTTGAGTTTTAGACTTCGTGTTTATTTAATCTTCGTATTTTTAATTTATGTCTAAGTAGTTATTAAGTTTTCGATGTTATGTCTATTTGGTCCCTGAGTTTTTAATTTGTATCTAAGTTGTCCTTAAGTTTTTGATATTGTGTCTATTTGGTTCTTAGGTTTTCAAGAATTATTAGAAGTAAGTTTAATTGGTCATTGATTTAATATATTCGTTAACTTCTTAACAGAATGTTGACTTAACGCTGACATAACATGTCTATTTGGCCAAAATACAGACGTAGAATTAAATATTACTTCAAATCTTTCATCAATGCAGGCCTAAGATTAGACATAATAATTAATCTCATGTCAGTATTTTGGTCAATTAAACATTTTATGCACCGTTAAGTCGATATTATGATAATGAGTTAACAAATTAAGGAACAATTAAAATTATTTTTAATAATTCAGGGACCATTTAGACACAAATTGAACATGAGATCTAAAACTTAGAGACCACTTAGGTGCATGACCAAATAGACACGACTTCCAAAACTCAAAGACCAAATGAGTAGTTTACCCTTGATTTTTTTTTAAGTTTTTACATACTTTGCTGACAGGATAAAGTTTATTATTATTATTATTATTATTATACTTTTTACTCATTTTGGATGGGATTACTGGTGTAAGTGATTTGAAGTATCAATAGAACAATATTTTAAATTTTGTTGTTAAATGTAAACTTACATTGCTTTCAAATTAATCCCTCTCTTAAATAAAAAGTAATTAGGGGCGTTCATTCTCAGGCTTCTCAATCCCACAGTTGCTATTTGTATTGTCATTTTAAGCTCACCATAAATAAATATTTAATATTTAATTTAGTGTTTTTTAATTAATTAAATTATTTATTTTTTAATTAAAAATGTTATATTTAAATTTATGATAAAGTGATTTTTTAAATAAAATATTATTGTAAATTTTAATTTATTTATACATCATTATTTAATTTTTTAAAAATATAATAAGTTAATTAAATAAACAAAACTAAACTACTTTTATATTCTCATTCCTGCCTATCAAACACAGACTTTACATTCCCAAGCATCACATTCTCATTCTCATGGAACAAACACCCCCTTAATTTCTCTCTAGTTAATTTTTTAATATAAAATTAGTTTAAAAAAATTCATCAAACTACTTTACTTTCTATATTGTTTTTTAATATGATGCGGTTATTTTTAATCATATTGTTTTCTAATTAGTATGTTTTAATTTGATTATGCATAGAATTTAATTAAACATATTTTAATATTATATTTCACCAGAATTTATTATACTCTTTACATTGTGTTATGTTTAGCATCCCTTTTACATGTATAATTTCATTATATGATAGATTATGGCTATATTAATCTATTGGACAAATTTCATTCAAAATGTCCAAAAATTCATCTATATTTCCAACGTTTCCGTGAATTTTCCTAGAATGTTCGTCGACATCGACACTTCCGTAAATTTGAATATCGACATTTTTGTCGACATTGACATTTTAATCCTTGATAAGAGGAGAACACAAGTTAGAAGCTTCAAGTTTTGTCAAATCTAGTTTGTGGATGAGTTATAGTAAAAAAAAAATCGATGGTTTTATGATGGTTTTCATATTTGATTTGATTCTTGTTAAAAAAAACTTAGTGGCGGCGACGGTGATGGAGAAATTGGAGAGAGAAATAGGGAAAGACAATTTAGGAAGACGAATGAGAAAGAATTATGCGAATCATCTATGTAAAGACTCAACTTTTTAAAATAGAATAAATAAATAACGCAAGCGGAATACTTGAATTAATAGTTGGAAAACCTGTAAATCAATAAGAACGTCCTTTTGATTTGAAATGAAATCCAAAATCCTTAACATTCAAAGACGGGAAGTGCTTCCTTTTTCATAAAGTTTCAACCCACAATGAATATAAGTTCATAAATCCATAAATCCATAGAAATCAAAAGAGCTCAACAACCTAAAGGTAATAAAACGGATAAAATGAAAGTGTCATAACACAAGCAGTCTATGAACTACAATAGACTCCAACAGACTCTAGTCCATTCATCATCATCATCGATCCAGAATCATGCCGCACCAGCTCTACGGCCACGATTGCGACCACATCCCGTACTTGAAAGTGTAATATCATGAGCGGGAGACCCAGTGAAGATAAATTGAAAATAAAGCAACTTTATATCCCAAATCTGATCCGGATTTATGTCCAACGAAACCTATTATCTCTTGATTACCCAAATAAACTTCCAGATACAAAATCATGCAATTCTCCCAAGAACAAAGAACAAAGAACATGCAAGTAGTCAAGTCTCCCAAGCTCGTAACAACTAGAACACGTAATCATACGTTAAATCTTTCAGGATTACAACTAGACCAAGTTAAGCTTACGCAGTCTCAATAAAGAATAAGAACAAGAACGAAGAACAAAGATCACGTGAATAATGTCAGATGATGCAAGGACACGCAGTTTATGCACGATCCCATTATCTCACTCCAATATCATGTAAAGCTCACGAAACATTTACATTCTTAACAAGAACAAATGCAAGCTCACGTAGTCTTTATGCTATAGAACAAGAACCTCCCCGATGAATAACGTCAGATGATGCAAGCACACACAGTCAATACATGATCCCGTTATCTCACCAATGATAAGCAAAGCTCACGCAGTCTAAGCAGTCTATAATATCTTAAATCAAATTGATATGTTTTATTTTTAAAAAAAAAACATGCTGACTAATTTAAGGAGATATCATTTAAAGGGTATGTTAGGAATAACAATCTGAAAATGTGACTAGTTTTGAATTAAAAAAAGTATTGTTTTGCTATTTTTGTAATTCGGTGGTTCAATAGTGGCTATTTATGGAATTAATCATAGTCCAAACCTCTTATCTAAAACCAAGAATCAAACACTAAGGCCTTGTTTGATTATCATTTTTTTTTTCACATTTTGGTTTTTAATTTTGAAAAAAACAGAACTTTTTTTATAAAAAAAATTGGCTTCTCAATTCTTGAATTCTAGAAAAGCATTTTTTTTTTTAATAAATGTTGTTGGTTTTAAGTTTTTTGTTTCGTTTTTTAAAACCACAATATAAAAAACGGAAAAATCAATTGGTTATCAAACAATTTTGCTTTTTCAAAATTAAAAAAAGGGTAAAATGCAAATGAGACCCTTGTGATTTGTTTCTAATGCATGAACACCCTCTGTGGTTTGAAAATGACAAATCACACCCCTGTAGTTCCAAATTTTTTCAATTAGACCCCTCCATTTCAATATCATTATTTTTCTTTTAATCACAACTTCTTCGTTTGTACTCCGATTTAGATGATTAAAGATGTTTTGGAATCCTCATTTCAGTCTCTACGCTACGGTCACTTAAAAACTTCTAAATTATCAATAATCAAAAGACTTAACAGTGTCAATCATATCTAGTACTTTGATGTTAATAAACTCTTTTATTTATTAATCATTTTAAAGTTTTAAAGTGACTATTATGTAGAGCATGAAATGAGGATTCCAAAACATCTTGAATTATCCAAATCGGAGTTCAAACCATAAGTTATGGCTAAAAGAAAATTATTGACATTGACGTGGAGGGGTCTGATTGAAAAAATATTGAACCATAGGGATGCGATTTGTCATTTTCAAACCACAGGGGGTGCATGCATTTAAAAAAAACAACAAGAGTCTCATTTACATTTTACCCTTAAAATAAAAAGTAAAGATAAAATGGTCATCAAATGGGCCTAAATATTCTACCTTGATTTTTTTTTTCAATTTCATCTTAGCTATTAAGAATTTAAAAAAACGTAGATCTTAAAACTTAATAAAAAGTGTGTTTTGAAAATTTTATTAGGAAAATATGAAAGTTTTTATTAGCAAAACTCATGATTGATATTTAAAAAAAATTATTAAATTGACTTTGATCACATATGTCTCTTGAATAGGGTTGACTCGATATAGGTAAGTGAAAACGATCACCTAAAGTCTCAAACTCTAAAAGAACTCATTGTATAGACATTAGGTTATAATTATAAGTGGGACTTTTTTGCAACTTAGCCCATTTTTAGGAAGTAATTAAGTATATGTCCAAACGTTTAAAGTATTTGGGAAAATGTCCATTTTTTTTAGAAGTCGGGGGTTGAAGACCCGTTTTTACTTATGTGGCAACTTGAAATCTGGTTTTCAAATCAGGAATCCAACGTGTCACGACAACAGGTTTAAAATTAAATTAAAAAAAAATGAAGTAGAAAACGGGGGTTCAAAACCCGTTTTCATTTAATGTCATGATTCGTCCTTTTCCATCACCCAAACATATACAAAATTTTCATCACTAGTCATTGAATCTGATTTTAGGTAAATAGCAGAACTCTCGATTCGTTCCAAACACCAAGTTTATAAGAATACAAAGCGCGAGTGCGATCGTAACTCACGGCTTCCTTTACCAGCTCCAGGTTCAAATCCGGCAACGGAATTGTATGGAATACCTCTTCACTCATATCAAATGTTTGGATCATTTTTTTGAATTCTCTACTAGTAGCCAGAAAATAATATAACCTCTTATGATATAACTGAAAATCAAAATATAAAGAAACATGGCTAAACAAAGGACAAGTTTTGATCTCTCTCCACCAATTCGTGCTCAAATTGTAGATCTCAAATCGATCAAGATCATAGCCGCAGAAAAGGTTATAATCAGCAGTCAAAGTGGATGGTCATAGACCTAAAAACCTTAAAATCATTAGAAATGGGATCGTAGCCGAATTCAACAGTGGTCGGGAGAGAATCGAATTCACCAGGAAAAAAAAAAGTATGAGACTTACTAGCATAGTGAAGAATGGTGGGTAATTAATTTGATTAGAATAGAAGACCGAGGAAAACAAGAAAACGGGTTTTGAACCCCCGTTTTCTACTTTTTTTTAATTTAATTCTAAACCAGCTGTGACACATCGGATTCCAGATTTAAAAACTGGATTTCAAGTTGCCACATAAGTAAAAACGGGTCTTCAACCCCCGACTTCTAAAAAAATGGACATTTTCCCAAATATTTTAAACGTTTGGACATATACTTAATTACTTCCTAAAAAAGGGCTAAGTTGCAAAAAAGTCCTTATAAGTGTATCTTTTCGTCCAATGAGCCACTACCCTACCAATAGTCTTGAACAACTGACGGAGCCTTTTACCACACTTAAAATTGCCTAAAATTCAATGTGATTTATATATTAAATAAGAAGATCATTTTGGTCTCTCAGTTTTAGACCACACATTTATTTGGTTCATGCGTTTTTAATTGACGTTTAAGTGATCTCTCAGTTTTGAACGTTGTGTCTATTTGGACCTCGCGTTTCAATCTTTGTCTAGGTGGTCCTTGAGTTTTGGACGTTGTGTCTATTTAGTCCATAAATTTTCAATTTGTGTCTAAATAGTCCTTGGATTGTTATAAATAAGTTTAATTGGTCCTTAATTTGTTAACTTCTTACCAAAATATTGACTCAACACTGATATAAAATGTTTAATTGGCCAAAATAATGACATGAGATTAATTATTATATCAAAATTTAGGTCTGGATTGATGAAAATTTGAAATAATATTTAATCTCGTGTCAGTATTTTGACTAATTAGACATGTTATGTCAGTGTTAAGTCAACATCTTGTTAAAGATTTAACGAATATGTTAAATTAAGGACCAATTAAAGTTATTTATAATAATTCTTGAAATTCATGGATCAAATAGACACAACGTCCAAAACTCAGAAACCGCTTGACACAAATTGAAAACGTGGGACCAAATAGACATAACGTCTAAAACTTAGGAACCACTTAGACACAAATTGAAAATGTATGGACCAAATAGACATGAGATCCAAAGTTCAGGGACCAAAATGATATTTTAACCAAATTTATTTCTTGCTTTTTTTTGGGTTAAAAAGGATATCTCACATTAAAATTTCCCATAAGCCTCACATTAACTTAAGTCACGGTTGATCTTTAAAGATTTTTCTTATTTTTATTACAAAACTACGTTATTTTTATAATAAATTTCAAAACACGTATATTTTCTGTTAAGTTTCAAATTTATAATCTTTCTCCATTAAAAACAAGTGATCGCAAATAAACACATTGAAGCTTCTACAAGAGCAACACATTTATCATATATTAGAGATGATTGGGGAATAAGATTTTGGTTATCAAGAAGTGATTTTGCCACCAGACCATACACATTTTTTAAAAACATATTTAACCAGAATGAATTATGAACTTTTTATGTAATGAACTTACGAAGTTTAAAATAGACGTGTGTTAATGAACTAATTTCTCATTTACCTTCTAAATTTCGTATTTTAAATATAATAATTTAGACAAAGTGAAAGACGTTTGACTCAATCCTCAAATCCTACCATATCAATAAAGGGTTGCATTGGATGAATTTCAAATCTAACCAAATTATTTGGGTTGTAAAATAATCCAGCCCCATGATAATTGAGCACGGTCAGTTGCGTTGTTTCGGTGGCATACTTTTAAAAATCTAATATTTCAAATACTTCAAAGTCTTAAATTGTTTGGTTGTAAATTCATAAAAAGAATAAATTCAAAAGAGATTTAAACTCATTCAAATGATAATCGTTATTGATAACTAAGTACATCTCATAACATTAATTAAAATAATAACCCATTTAAGATTTCTGACTCAGAGTATTTTAAGCTAAAAGTTATTCCAAACGAGCTCCAAAATCATAAACGTATAATCTTCAACTTTTCCACCCCGAGCGCTTTAGGGGTGATGAAAAGTTGCCTTTTCAAAGACTATTATATACGATTGAAAATATCTTCCGAATTCTATAATTAGTGTAAAACCTTCGTATAACAAATATAGAGCCGCCTTTATGAGACAACCAATTAATCTATTTGACCTTGATCTTCCCGTATTGATGTGTGAACTGTTTGTGTATATATATATATATATATATATATATGAATATAGTGAGTAAAATAACACCAACTTTCTATGTGATTTATTATAGCTTTTCATTTCCTGGAGGGGAAGAAGTAACAGATTTCTTTATACAATCTAAAATGCCTTCACAATCTGCTTCAGGATGGCTTATCATCTTCAAGAGAACTCTCTGGATAAGAATGTGGGGACCTGAGAATCCCGGGAGATTGACAAGCTCTCATGGTCTTGCAGTGTTCCGCTTCATCGTCTCTAACGTTCACAAACACATCGTACAAGTTCTCTAAACAATAAATGGGTCAAGAAGTTCAATGATGTCAGTCGTGAAAAATAACCTCTGTTAAACTCTGAATGTTTATAAACGTGATTTAACATGGATCTCAATCTATATCAGTACACAAATAGAATGTGAACTTTCAAACATATTCACTAAAAATAAGCTCATCCCCAGGCAGCCGAGGGTTGAGCATAGACCTCTTTGACAACAAAAGGTCATGGTCAAAGTTGATCAAATCAAATGGGATCATCTATCACCTCATTTAGGTACTAACGATTCAGCCAGTATCTTAAAAGCTCACTAATCAAACCGAGAAGAGTAGGAAAAAACTCTTTTTTTTTAATTGTACTCTCACGTCTCACCTGCAAATTCTTCCCCTCCTCTTTTTACCTACGGACGCTTGGGAGGGAACAGTCATTTTTGTTTCAGACATGCCTTCATGGTGGTGCTATATTTCAATATATTCGACATGGACCATGATTCACAGTAACTAAGTCATTCAGCTATTAAATTTTACCTATTTTTGGCCTTCTTGAATTGGGATCTCTGGAAGTTTGAAATTCATCTGCATCGGATCAATCAGTTAATGTCAGGTTGAATGTGAAGAATCATGAATGAGGTAAAGGTAAACTCACCAAACAAGTACAAGTCTCCTTCAGTGTAATACTTCACAGCAACCTCAGGAGCAGGCAATTCTTTCAACTCCTCTACAGTTGAACACAAGGAACAAAACACATCAGAATATTGTCCTTGTACAAAATATAAAGTTAGGTAACTACAGGAAAATCAGATTATTCACACGTAGCAAAACCAACATACCTCCTTGGGCTTTTAAAAATTTATCATAAGTTGAAAATGCATGGCTTTCAACACATTCAGAAAAGTGATCTGCACTAACGATAATATTAATACAGAAAAATGACATTCGAAGTTGAATGCATAAACTTGAAGACGTTAAATCTGAGTAGAAGCAGAAAGGTGTCCCACTTCAAATTCATTGATAAACCCATACCTAATTAAAAAATTTATGAGTAGCTGACTTCTCGATGTTAAATCACCTCTAGACCCAAAACTACTTAAGCTGTTAGGCTTGAGAAAAAAATTTTATATCCATGAATGTCCGGGCCAGCTTGCGCACATAGCTAAAGCAAATTTAATCTTTTAAGGTATTCCTAACACTCCCCCTCACACGACGGCTTACTTATTAACAAATGCCCAACATATGAAAAAATAATACAAAATGGGACCAAATAACACAACGGAGGTTTGAATCCAGAACATCCTCCTTTGATACCATGTTAATAGCCCCACAACCCAAAAGCTTAAGCTATTAGGCTAAGGCAAATTTAATCTTTCAATGTATTTACAACACTCGAAAGTATTACAGTTTGAAAAGTGAACTGAACAAGCAACAAAAGGAAGCAAGAAAGATAATAAATGTGGGCGGAAATTAAAGGCATTAACACTACTTACATGCCATTCTTGGGCTTATCATGTACATGACTACTGTCATAAAATAATAAGCAACAGCCATATGTTGAGCAAGAAAGCGATCCAACCACCAATCATTACCCCCCAATTCCTGCACTCAAGTCACACCGAGAAACATTATTTACAGTAATTCAATGGCCAGATCGGTACACAAACTTGAACAGTTTGAAAAATGATTGTAATAGATGGAAGATAACTTGAACACAATATTATATCATTGCACAAAGATTACATGTGCAACTTTGTCATAAATCATAATAGTGACATTGAAAAATTTGTATATTATTGAACAAAGGTTTAAATATGCAACTCCGTCATAATAGCTACGATGAAAAGGAAAATCTAGCAGAGAAAAATGATCACAGGGAAACAAAATCACTTCCACCCTATTAAAAAATACAGTATGACAGCACCTTCACAATTAAGTCAATAGTTAATTTTCGGATAAAATCAAGGAATCTTCTTGAGACAACAAGTCAAATAACGTGAAACAAAAACTACCATGCATTAAAAGCAAGCACTAGATATATTTACCTCCATGATCAGCAAGTGATGCATCTCATTCCAGCTCTCAGCAAAATGAACTTTCAGATAATCAGCTCTTCTCCACCAACCAAAAGTTTCATACAAATGAAGAACTGACAAAAACGCTGCCATTCAAAGGGAATAAATTCAAAACAATAACAAACTTGTTAAATCACGACTAAACCCAAAAGCTTAAGCTTATAGACCAAATTCAACCGTTTAAAGTATTCCCAACGAAACTAAATAGTAAGTACTAATGCCTCCCAAATATCTAAAAGAAGGGTATATTCCAACTCTGAAAAAAAAAATTAACTAACTAAATAAGTAAACACAAAAGCTGCAAATCTTGGAGGGAGCACTCAATTTTTCAAGTAGATATCTTAAAATAAAGCTCTAGATATCTAAAAAAAACTCACCAAAATAGGGAACCCTTGCAATAGTTTCCAAGACAAAGAACCTGGCGTAATGTCTGTCGTTGTAAAACGTGTCGAGAATTTTGATCACTGAATCCTGTAAAGATTGGTGATAAAAAAATCAATTCTTTCTGATAGACAAAAATCTCAGAAATTGAAATGAAATGGGATTTTGAAATTTTACTGTGAGAAGAACATTAACAGATTGTTCAAACTTAATCAACCAATTATCCAACAAATTGGAGGAAGAATTTTCAGTTTCTGGCTCTTCATTGACAGGAAAGGTCTTCTCAGGAGGAAATGAATCCTCGACAATAACTTTTTCATCATCTTCCTTCAAAATCGTTGCCAGAACACGACATGATTTCCTAGATCAACAATAAGAAATTGAATCAGAAAACTCTGAAAGCGTAGACTGAAGAAGAAAAAGTTGTTAAATGAAGTCAAACCTGGAAACGGAAGGGGATGAAGATGAGGAAGGGCGAGGGAAGGAAGTGCGGAATTTGAAGGAAGCTAAGCTATGGCTATGGCTATGGGTATTGATTGACTTGGATTTGACGGAGGAGATGGAGACGATTGTAGAAGACCAGGCACCAGTAGACATTCTCTGTAAGAGAGAGAGAGAGAGAGAGAGAGAGAGAGAGAAGATAATGGCGGTTGACACTTGCTTATGCTTGTCTTATAGGCTCCTATCGAGCAACCATAGCTTGGGTTATTTTCTAAAATCAAAATTAGTCAATTTCAATCCAAATTCAAAACCCAATGAATTTTTTTTTTTAGTTTTAATTTTAATATATATATATATATTACGTCAAAAACACATTTTATTAGTGGCTATTAACATTCTTGAATCTAACTAGTGATTTTTTAGATCATTTTATTAGTGGCTATTAACATTCTTGAATCCTATGGGTTTTTTTTTTTTTTTTTAGCAATTCTTGAATCTGTGTTTTAAGTTTTCAAGAAATAGGTATGTTTAGTATATATATATTCTTTTTTTTTTTTTTAAGTTCATTTCATTCCAATTGTATTTTGGGGAGAAATAACTTGTTTTTCTTTTGGAATGATAATTCAACCGGACAAAATTCTTTAAAAACTATTTTCCCTTCAAACTTTCCTTTATCTAGTGTAAAGAATATGAGTGTCATGGATTGTTGGGATGTTCTGAATTACTTTTGGAAAATTAAGACAGAGAGAATTTATTGAGAATGAGGTAAAGGTCATATTTAAGACAGGAGGATAAACGAAGATGGAAGTTGACAAGATTAGGCTGTTATTTGGTGAAATCTCTCTTGGCCCTTTCTTTTAAAAAATATAATCTTAACAAAGAAACCATTGGTGTTGTGTAGAATATGACAGGCGAAAAAAGAAATGAGATTCATTTATGGATTCTTTAACACAATGGGATTAACAATAATGAAAAGCTTCAAAGGAAATGGCCAAACATGGTTCTTTTTCCTAAGTCGTCGTGTTTTTTTGGCAAGAAAGATGTGGAGACTCAAGATATCACATGTTTTGTTCAGGTGCACTTTTAGTCGAAGTTGTTGAAGGTTGTTACACTGGAAGTTTATTCTAATTAATCTATTTAATTAACATGGAGAATCAGTTGAAGAGTTCATTTATCAATAAATCTTCTACACTATATCTCAATCGAACAAGCAAAACTCGATGGTGGGATAAAAATTTAGAAGAAAGAAGTAAAAAGAATTTTCTTCTTATTTTGAATACCAAAAATCGTCAATGTAAGGTAGGAAAGAGGAGAGAACTTCAATTTCTAAGGAATTGAATTGATATATATTATTGTTAGGGGACAACAGACCTCCACAATCTTCACATTAGTATGATATTGTCCACTTTGGGCCTAGACTCTTTGCTTTTGGTTTCACCCAAAAGGCCAAATACCAATGGAGATGTGTTCTTTCATGTATACACCCATAATCATCCTCTTCCCTAACCGATATGAGATTTTGTTCGCACTCCAACAATCTTCCCCTCGAACAAATATCCATTGAGGCTTCTCTCTATCTATCCACTCAATCCAGGCCAACTCCCTTTCTCCGAAGCACACCGCCTCTCTGATAAAGCCCACCACGGATCAAGTCTCTGAGGCTCCTCACTTTGTTCGACACACGAGGATTACAACCACATGGTTAGGATCAGGGCATGACTATGATACCACTTGTTAGGGGGACAATTGGGCGTTCACAACTCTACCTTGATATGATATTGTCTAGGCTTGCATGGTTTTACATTTTGTTTCACCCAAAAGCCCTCATACCAATGAAGATTTGCTCTTTCCCTTATACACCCATGATCATCTTCTTCCCTAACTGATGCGGGATTTTGTTCGCACTCCAACAATTATGAATAACTCAAGCCTATTATTTATAGGAAAATGGAATATCTAATCAAATTATGAAAATTTCATAGAGATAAATATAAAAGAAAAAGATTTTTCTCTCTCCTTTATCTACTTATGGCTGGAAATGCCATGTAAAATAAGGGAAAAAAATTGATTTTTCTTTATTTTCTTTATCTAGGGTAATTATAATTTATGCAAATATTTTAGAATATAATCTAAACAATTATCTTCCTACAATATATATGTATGGTCGATTTTCTCAATATAAATTAATCAATGAATCTAATTTATTTAATTAATTATTTGGACCATTTTCAGTTGGGTTCACTAATGCAATTGGCCAGAAATTCTCTCTTAAATTAAATAAGTCCAACTTAATTTATTATAAACTTTAATATTAATTTATTTATTAGTTACCATTTAAATAAAATACTTTATTTAAACAATTAACAATATTAATATTGTCTCCCAATTAAATGTCATCAAGCAATATTTAACTATTAATTTCCATTTAAATAATATTTATTATCTAAATAATTAATAATATTTATAATTATTAATTTCCATTATATAAACTCAATAGTTAATTAATTAATAATACTATTTGAAAATATTTTATTATTAATTAATAATATTAATTACTATTTAAATAAATTAATTATTTAAACAATTAATAATGACCAACTAATAGTATTTCAATTTTTAATTACCATTTAAATATACTTAATATTTAAACAATTAATAATGTTTAATTAAAAGTATTTCACTATTAATTTCCTCTTTAAATAAACTCACCATTTAAAAAATTAATTACCATTTAAATGTACTTCATATTTAAATAATTAATATTGCCAATTTAAGTAACTTAACTTATTTAAATTGTTCATTTCTTAAATAGTCAAATTAATTACTTAATTTTGCGATTACGATATTTGGACTAGCATAGGGACCCGATGGACCTTTAAATCATGGGCTTAATAATTAGTCAATTAAGTGATTAACTCATAATCAGTTAATTACTTATTATCTAACTATGAATGATTCCACTATAGATTCATAGTTGAACTCCTCACACTATAGATTCATAGTTGAACTCCTCACACTATAGATAAGTTATGTCCATTTAGTTTATCTTTAATAATGTCTGTAATATAATTACAGATAGGTTAAATTTACCGTTTTACATATGTAATTACTGGTTTATCATTGTGTTCATGCTCATTCTCCAATGAACGTTATGTGTAGTCAAACTAAAGATAAAGAACTTTTGTGATCAAGAGAAGTTGTGGCGCCACTTATTCATGTCTCGAATAAGTAAATCAAGGGAGTTTCCTAAAGTTCCTTAAATCATTAGGTATCGCACAGATACCGTCATTTTTTGGAAAGTTATGAATTCCATCTAGTGTAATTGTGTTCCCAACTACTATCTTGTTATGTTCCTAAAACGGGAGTGTATTGAGCGTTCATTTAGATCGCTTTCAACTATGTGAATCAAAGAACATAAGTCCATGAATTGGAGTTCACATTTCACTCAGGATTGAGATTTATCACTGTTTGATAAACTTAGTTTGATATTTGATTATTTCTCATAAACAGTTAAAAGAGATATTTATCAAATTATATTGGTGTGACGACCCGTCACTTTTAAATAAATTAAATTCAGAGAAAACAGCGGAAGTCTTTTAATTTACGAAAAATTGGCGTGGTTTTGTTTGAAAATTGGCATCGCGAAAAACCTGTTTACATCCTAATTTTCAAATCTAACAAAATCTCATGGACTTTAAGTCCAAATCAGGAGTTCAAATATATAATATCATAAAACATCAACATTAGGCTCTTAGGAGCCAAATACAAAAATACAATTCCTTAAAATTCATCAAAATAAGACATAAACTTTACAATCCATTAGTCCATCTCGAGGTCGGCATCCCTCGATCAAGCAAGACCACCTCCTCTTCCTCGACCTCTAGCCAAGGCATTACCGGAAATTGGTTGTAATATCATGAGCTAACAAACTAAGCCCAGTGAGAATAATAAGCATAAAAAGTAAAGATAGACCTCAAACTCGCATTTCGATTTGTGTCCAATTAACTGACACAATACACTCCTAAAGTTATCCAAACTCTAGGTAATTCTATTCCATTTTCTCCAAAATATGCCATTACTACACTTGTAGTCAAATCTCATACATTAACTTGATATGACATAAAGTAATAAAAGTAAAGACTTTGCATAAAATATAACATCTCAAATCTTTATATCATCAATCATATGCAATGTAGGGCTCGTGATATACCCTTATGCATGAATGAAGTAATGTGTCAATCCCATAGGATACCATTCACTTCCTTTTCATCAAGAGTGATGAGCAGATCCCGTAGGGTCCCATCCGTCTCTTTTCATATAGAGTGATGAGCAGATCCCTTAGGGTCCCATCCGTCTCTTTTCATATAGAGTGATGAGCAGATCCCTTAGGGTCCCATCCGTCTCTTTTCATATTCTTTTCTTTTTCTCTTTCACTTTCTTTTCTTTTTCTCTTTCTTTTCTCTTTCACTTTCTTTTCTCTTTTTCGTTTCTTTTTCAAGAATGATGCGATAATGGTATGGTGCAAATGATATGCGTATGCCTGCATATCTTGTAAAAGTAAATAAATAGAATGCGAAATTAAAGTAATCGAATACAAGCATAAAGTAAAGGTGTAAAGTAAAAGACAAAGTAAATGACATAAGATAAAAGTAGATAAGCATATCGGATGAACGATATATCGATCGAACTCCGGTATCAATAAGAGTAGAATTATAAAATAAACGATTAACCTAAACCTTCAAGGATTCTAAACTTCCAATGATCCAATCTAAGCTTCGAATCGAATCTAACTTAGAATCTTCTAAGATTCAAGTCTTTCTCGAGAACTCTTAAGTTCTCACTTAAAGGATTAACTCTTAATCCTAAGGGCACTAACTCACAACCCTCTAATCTTAGATTCGGATTCTAATCTTAGTTTCAAACTCTTCAAACCAAAACACTCATTTGCTTTCTATAGTTACTTTACATACTAATCATTCTCACCTTAATAAAAGTGAAGACTTTGCTCCTAAACACCGAAAGAGCAATCAACCACGCGGTTCGAAAACACCTACAAACGAATTATATCATACAATCAATAACTTTACCAACTATCGATCAAACAACTACTAAACATATAAAGCAACGAAAACCCAACTAAACCCACAAAGAGGCCCACGGCCCTATCATCAAAATTGGGTCTCAGGTTTGGTTTTCCGGCTTTTTGGCAATTTAAATACATTTTGAGTTGGTTTTAAGCAAATTCGATAATCCCGATTTCAATGGGTATCGATAAATAGGGTTTTCGAACATTAATCCCTTTCCCGAATTGAGTTTAAATAAACATTCATTCATTAATTTCTAACCCATTTTCAATCCCAAAAGGGTAAATTTCAAACGGAAAGGGTTTCGACTGAAACTCGGTTTTAGGGTTATGGAATAGTTTCCAAAAACACTTAAAACTACTCCCGAATTGACAAACACCGGAGTTTCACAGGCAAGAAATCGAAAGAAAACAAGTAAAACTCCATTAAAACACTATTTGGAGTTTAGGTTTTCAAGAAAAACTTACCGAGAACTCCGTATAATACGAGCGGCAAGTACGAAGGCTAGGTGGAAAATGATCGTAGGATCGATACCTTTCCACCGAAACGAGAATCGATTCGATCCCAGGAAGAAACGAACGAAAAGCAAAATTTCCACTTTTCTCTCTTGAGCTCTCGGCAAGGAGGAGGAAAAGATGAAGATTTGTGAAGTCAAATGTGGTCAATGATCTCATTTAAAGAAGATAGTCAAATAGTAATTTAGATATTTTGCAAATTGGGTAATTACAACTTTGCCCTTTTATGACTTTTGGCTTAAAAACGAATCCCGAACATCTCAAACTATCTCAATGGTGATTAATAATTATTAATTGGCCCGTTAATAATTATTAATACCATTAAAACGTATTTAAATAAATAAAGCCATTAAAAGGAATTAAAATGAAATAAATTACTAAATTCTAATTTAATAATAAATAAATGAATTTTAATTACTCAAATAAAAATAAAATAAATAAAAGTTTTTTTTTATCACAAAATAACGGGACGTTACAATTGGCTCTGCCTTAATTGCATATGATACTTCCATTTTCATGTCACCTACATGAATGATTCAGATAAGATCATTTGTAAACTATACAAAATGGACAACTATCAACAGTGTTAACAAGATAAGATAGTTCTCAAATGTTGTTATTCATTTATTGTACTCACGCTTTAAATTACTCATCTCGACCTTAATCCTCTCGTATGTCTCACATAGTTATGATTGGATAAAAGTAACTTAGGGTTTTACAATTTGAATGATTGATATAAATATATACATATATTCTTTAAATCGTCAATTAATCAATATAGATAAAAAAAATTAGGTTTATTTATTTAATCTATTCAAAATAATTTTTTTATTAAATAATTACAAGTTCTAGGACATTATTTCTAATAGTTGTTAAGATAAATTATTTTCTATGTTTGGGAGGCGTTCTTAGCTCTTCCATAAGAAAACAAGTAAAAATATTGTCACGTGGCACTAAAAAAAGATGGGCAAAGGAAGCGAAACAATGGCGGAGTGTTGTCATTGATGGAGAAATGCCGGCGAAAATAAAAAAATTTGTAGGCATTGTTGTCTGAGACAGGAAAGGCAGGTGAATTTCACCGGGCTTTTTCTAAGGCAATGCCAGCGAACTTAATATTTCACTGGCATTGGTTTAAAAAAATAACTGAAATGTTAGAATTTATTTTGTGTAGAATTCGTTGTATTGAACAGCAAAATCAGGAAATTAAACATTCGTAGTGAATTGCTTCCAGTGACTATGCCCGCGTGCAAATTTAAAACGAAGGCTATGACGGCAATTCTAATAATAAAAATTAAAAAAGGGCTATGCTAGCGAATTTTAGCATTTCCCTGGCATAGCCTATGCCGACGAAAACCAATTTTCGCCGGCGTATCCTTTTTTGACGGTCCTTTTACTGTGAAATGTCCGGACGAAATTATTTCACCGAGAAAGGCTATGCCGTGAAAAAAAGGGCAAAGGCGGCGAAAAATTTCGCCGCCTTTGCCTACTTTTTTGTAGTGTGGTGTGGTAGGCATCCTTCAAATAACAAGGCAAAAATAAAATTGTGGGTTAATGTTAAGCCTCATCATATGAATAAAACCCGTGGGTGGGCCCAAGCCCAGCCCAAGTCCGGCCCGTAAGTCAACGGTTGACGGGCCAGGCCCGGCCCGGCCTGTAAATCTTTGGGCTGGATATGGATCATGCATTTGAGCCCAAGCCCGACCTGCAGGCTTTATCCATAGGGCCCCCACAGGCCCGGCCCAAGGTCCTGCCCGAAGCCCGGTTCGAGACCCGTTAAAAAATTATTAAAAAATATATATAAATTTAATATATATAATTATAAAATATAATGTTAATGTTTTATTTTATTTTATTTTTTATATTTAAAGATAATCTTATATATAATTATAAAATATATTATATTATATTTTAAAAAAGAAATGGAATAATCTTTACTTTACTTCATTATTATTTTTTATCCATTTTAGTTTGTCTCTTTTTAAGTTAATTTTTTTTTATAAAAAAAATATAGTCAAATTAAGCTAAAAGAATGATAAATAAATTTAATTTAAAAGTTTAATAAACCATATAAAGTAAAGTATAAATAAAAAAAATATATAGTAGTAAAATAATAAATTAACATCATCACTTTAGAGTTAAGTTTAAGTTTAAAAAGTTAAAATTAATTTTTTAAAAATACAATTAAAATTTTAATGAAAATTTAATTAAATAAATAAAACTTTGAATGGACTGGGCCAAGCCCCCAAAAACGGGTCATGCACTACCCGGCTCGTATTTTATCTCATGGGTTCAAGCCCGTGGACTGGGGTTGGGCTTACCATTTTAAGTCAGGCTCGTCCCATTTATTGATCAGGTTTTGCAGGCCTGGCCCGGGCCTTGGCCCATTGATGAGGCTTAGTTAATGTGTTTAAAGCTTTAATTACGAGATCTTTGATTAGAGAGAGATCTGGAGATTTTTTATGTTGTATGAAAATTAGGGGAGGAAGTTCTCAATCTAGCTTTTCTTAATGATGCTCTTTTGTGACGACCCCTCACTTTTAAGTAAATTAAATCAGAAAAAACAGCGGAAGTCTTTTATTTTAAGAAAATTGGCGTGATTATGTTTGAAAATAGGCTAGTCAAAACCTGTTTACATCTTAAATTCAAATATCTAAATACACAAGGAACATTAAGTTCCTATCAGGAGTTCAAAATGATTTATAAACATAAAAGTAAATATAAAAGCTCTTAAGAGCCATTTACAAATATACAAATCCAAAATTATATAAAATTCACAAAACCGTGTACATGGATTTTTACAACTACTTAGTCCATCTCGAAATCATCACCCTCTCGATCAAGCGCGCACCAGCTCCTCTCCCATGATCCCAAACATTACCTGAAATGTTTGTAATATCATGAGCTAACAAACTAAGCCCAGTGAGAATAATAAGAATAAAAAGTAAGAATAGACCTCAAACTCGTATTCCGATTTGTGTTCAATTTACTTGACACAATCAATCCTAAAGTTCTCCAACTCTAGGTAAATTCGTTTTATACTTTCTAGGGATGATATTACTAATAATCATAGTCAATACTCATCCATCAACATTGTTATGACATAAGTAAGAAAAGTAAATATACTTTGCACATCATACAACTTCTCGAATCTCTCTTTCATCTATCATAAACATGAATGCATGAGAACATCTCGTAGGACTTCACAATTGCTCTTTTGTGCGTGAATGAAGGTAATGCGGACATCCCGTAGGCTCCCATTCAACCTTATGCATGAGGAAGTAATGCGTACATCCCGTAGGCTACCATTCAACTTCCTTTCTTTCACATTCTTTCTTTTCTCTGAAGGTGATGTGAACTCCACATAGGGTTCATCAATCTTCCTTCTTTTCTCTTTCACTTTCTTTTCACTTTCATTTCTTTTTCACTTTCGTTTCTTTTTCACTGAAGGTGATGTGAACTCCACGTAGGGTTCATCAATCTTCCTTTTCTCTTTCACTTTCTTTTCTTTTTCACTTTCATTTCTTTTTCATGAATGGTGCGAGAATGGTATGATGCAATATGATATGCATATGCTTGCATATCCTTGTAAAAGTAAATAAGTAAAGTGCGGAATTAAAGTAGTCGATACAAGCATAAAGTTAAAGGCATAAAGTAAAGGACGTAAAGTAAATGACATAAAGTAAAATAGATAAGCATCTCGAACGAACGATATGTAAATCGAACTCCGCTACATTAATAAAAGTACAATCTATCTTAACGATTAACCTATACCTTCTAGGATTCTAAACTTCCCATAATAATCCGAGGTTCTATTAATCGTTCTAAAATACAAGTTGGATCTTTTAACCTCCAATGATCTAACCTAAGCTTCGAAACGAATCTAACTTAGAATCTTCTAAGATTCAATACTTTCCTTGAGAACTCCTAAGTTCTCACTTAAAGGATTAACTCTTAATCCTAAGGGCACTAACTCACATCCCTCTAATTTTAGATTCGAATTCTAATCTTAGTTTCAATTCTACAAACCATTATACTTATTTGCTTTCTATAGTTACTTTAAATCCTAACTATTCTCACCTTAAAGAAAGTTGACTTCGCTCCTAAGTCCGAAAGAGCGATCAATCAAGCGGTTCGAAAACACCTACAATTGAATTATATCACATAAGCAATAATTTACCAACTATCGATCAAACAACAACCTAACAATCAAAACAATGAAAAACTCAATAACCCTCCCACAAAAGGCTCTCGGCCCTCTTAAAGAAAATGGGCTTCGGTTTAGGTTTTCCGGCTTTTAGGCAATTTAAAAGTGTTTCGAGTTGGTTTTAAGCAAATTCGATATTCCCGATTTCAATGGGTATCGATAAATAGGGTTTTTGAACATTATGCCCTTTCCCGAAATGAATTTAAATAAACATTATTTCATTAAATTCTAACCCAAAATCAAACCCAAAAGGGTAAATTTCAAACGGAAAGGGTTTCGACTGAAACTCGGTTTTAGGGTTAAGGGAAAGTTTCCAAAAACTCTTAAAACTACTCCCGTATTTACAAACACCGAGTTTCACGGCAAGAAATCGAAAGAAAACAAAGAAAACTCCATTAAAACACTATTTGGAGCTTAGGGTTTCAAGATAAACTTACCGAGAACTCCTTGGATCTCGAGAGAAACGCACGATGGTTAGGTGGAAAAGGATCCTTGACTCGAGGGCTTTCCGATTTATCCAAGATCAAGTCGATCCGTCGAGAAATGAACGAAACCCGAAAATTCTCTCTTCCCCCTTGATGCCCACGGTTTTGGAGAAGAAAATGGTGATGTTTTTGGTCTAAAATGAGTCAATGGTAATTTAAAGAAGATTGGTGAATAGTGTTTAGATATTTAGGAATTTTAGAAATGACGGTTACGTCCTTTTATGACTTTTGACTTATAAAACGAATCCCGAACTTCTTAAACTTTCCCAATGGTGATTAATAATTATTAATTTAATAATTATTAATACCATCAAAACTTATTTAAATAAATAAAGCCATTAAAATGACTTAAAACGAAATAAACTACTAAATTCTAATTTACCGTTAAATAAATAAACTTTAATTACTTAAATTAAAATAAAAATAAATAAAAGTTTTTTTTTATCACAAAATAACGGGACGTTACATCTTTGGTCTTCTCTTCCTGAACATTTTTGTAAATACGCTCCTCTCATTTATTAAAATTGGAGTTAGTTTTTATAATTTTAGTTTAGTTTAGTTTTTTTCACTTTTTTTTTACTTTTTTACCCTATCAATAAAAAGTGTCTCCTTTAAAAAAATAAAAAATAACAATAAGATTATTATTCTAAAAAAAGAAAATTCATTAATTTAATTAAAAAAAACTTTATAAGGTGTAATTTCTCTATTTATAAATACAATTAAATTTAAGAAAAAAATGTCATTGAGTGTAAATTCTCTAATGAATTTAGGGAAATCAATATTTTACCCTTATATTTAGTTTTTTTTTTTTTTTTAAATCACTATTATACTTAAATGGTCGGGTTAATTTTAACTTTTAAAATTTTAATTTCATCCCATTAAAAAAATAATAATAACAAAAATCCATAGATCGATTTAGACTTGCCAGTCGGCGAAATGTCACGTGGCCATGACAGTGCATCTTCGATTTGGACTCCTCAATTTGTCATCAAATTAGTAAACAAATCCAACTAAAACATTGATTGATACGTGGCATCTTCACTCTGGACATTATTTCAGGTGGGTCCCATAAATTATTTAACACCAAAATTAATCCAAATAAATAAATAACATCATATTTTCCTTCTCTTTCCACACGTCCCCTCCTTTTTTCCTTTCATTTTTTAATTATATGAATATCTTCCAAAAGAAAATTACGAAATTATGGAAGACAAGAAGAAAGTTGTGGCTGAGCTAGAAGAAGGATCATCCGAATTAAAGAGGTTTGAATCATTAATAAAATGGATTTTTATGGATCAATCTAATCCATGGAGATGTACTCTTTCTTGTTTCGTGTTTCTCGTTTTCGCGATCGTTGTTCCGATCGTATCGCATTTCGCTCTTTCTTGTACCAATTATTGTGATGAAGATCATAGAAGGCCTTACCATGCCGTTGAGCAATTATCTCTTTCTGTATTTGCGTTGCTCTCTTTCACTTGTCTTTCTTATTGGTTGCGTGTTTTTGGATTGAGACGCCTTCTTTCTCTTGATAAATTCTCTCAACCTAATCGGAAGCTTCATTTTCAATATTCTAAACAGCTTCAGGTATGTTTCTTCCTTCACTTCATTATTCAATGAGTCAATATTTCAAATATATTAATTAAAGTCACATATTTAAAACGGCTGATTGCAAATTTAGTAAATTTTTAAGTGATTGGAAAAATATTTGTACCTATAATAAATTTTGAATGAGTTAATCACTGATCTAACATTGAACTATATATTTACACATTAATCAATATTAATCACTAATAAACATAATAAAAATTATTAGGTTTATAAATAATTTTAAATAATTATATATTTATAAATATTGCAATCAAAATTTGGTACCTAATAAAATTTCTCTATTTATAAATTATAATATTAATAAATCAATAGAAATATATGACTTTGAAAAGAATTTGTTTTTTATGAATTCAATACAAAATAGCTTAGTTTGTAAGTCCTGTTGGCTAATTTTATTTTATTATTACAAGTTGATAAAAAAAAAATTGAACGGTGTTCATATAAAGCAATATTTATTATATTTTTAACATGGTCCCGTAAAAAGTAAAAATTATAATGATGATAAATTTTGCTAATATATTAGGAATTGGATTTGTAAAACTAATACTTTAGATTAAAAGATTATTGCTTATTCCTAAACTTATCTAAAGATGTATTTTAAATTATATCCATTGAGAACTTATTAGTAATTTATTTCTTTATGTTAAAAAAATAATTCTGTTTAACAACAATTTTTTGTTTTCAAAGAAAAACATTTCTACAAATATTTCAATTTTCAAAAGTAGAAAAATAGTTCTTGAAGTTATATTTTTAAAAAATATTTAAATAATTTTCGTAAATTAGCATAAAAAATAATTTTGTGAATTCAGATAAGATTTTAGTAAATCCAATCATATTTTTTTAAAAAAAAGTTTGATAATCATTTTAATCTTAAGAAGCAGTCAACTATACTTTTTGAAGTGTTTGTAATTAAAATTTGCAAGGTGTCTCAATTTGCTTCAAACAACTAATAGTGTCTTTGTCTCTTACCAAACCAAACCCCCTTTGTTTAAGTTTTGTAAAAAGACCCAAATAGGTGGAAGATAAAAAAACTTGATGGAGCCCAAGTAGGTGTATGTTTCCTATTTTTTAAACCGAAACCTTTTTTAGTGGGCACATAGCTTTATTTTTAGAAAATAATTTACATAGAGAATAATTATACATCTGGGTTTTTTTTTTTTAAATTACAAAGATAACAATTAAAAAACTGCAATCAATTATTTATTGACTTTGATAATAATACTTTGAATAAAGAAAATACTTGTATCATCAAACATATTGTCGTTACTTATTAACTAGGGGTGAAAATTCACCCCCACAACCATGCTAAACTTGTTTAATAAACGGTGCGGAGCGGAGTTAGATTGTTGGGTTGGCTCAACTTTATTTAAACTTTTAATATATATATTTTTTTTACTTTTATTTCTTTTTTTATTAGATAAAAAAATTTATTTTAAATAAAATCATGTTTTTTTTGTTCTAAATACCCTATGTTTAGCGACCCTGCCTCCCCCACCCACCCCCCCTTTAACCCAAACCACGATCTTGATCATCGTTTATTAAACGAGGCGGGGTTGGGTGACCAAAATTTCACCTCAACGGGGTACCCCGACCGCGCCCTGTCGTGTCCTGTTTACACCCCTATTATCAACCTACGATTAGAGAAACATATATGTATGAAAATAAGGAGGAATTTTCCCCAACTAATCTAGAAGTAAATATTTTTCTAATAATATGATTTTATGTCTTATTTTTATTGTATCTAATTATTTATATAATAAAACTCGTCTCCTAACTAGTTAGGAAGAGCTACTATTTAATAATAAATTTATTGGACCAAATATATAAATGGAACCCACATATTTTTTTAGTAGACATACGAGTGTTAATCTTAATTAAATTATAGGGAAATTTCAATAGATAACAAACATTTGAAAGATATATGGTTTATCTCAAATTACATATTTTGGCATACTACCTATCGAAATATCAAAACTTTTTAAAAATAACCCAAATAATATAATTTTAGTTCAATATTATATTGAACTAATTTTCATGGCGTTATTTTCAATGAATTTAATGTTTTTTTTTTTTGCCTTTTTTAGTTCAAATATTGAAATATAATTCAATGCACTATTTTATTATTTTTCATTATTATTTTCAATAAATTTGTTATTTTTTTAGTTCAATATAATATTGAAGTATAATTATGCTATTTGAGTAATTTTTAAAAAGTTCTGACATTTCAGGAATTATTATGTTAAAATATGTTATTTCCTCAAAAAAAAAAAAAACATTTGTAAATACTGTACAGTTTTTTTCTCTTCTGAATCAGTGACTAACAGGTTAATCACTTTTAAACAATTAATATTGATCATTATTAATCACCAATTCACACGAATAAAATAAGTTATAATTTTACAAATATATTTTTTAAGTTATGTTACATTTCTAACCACCCCTTTAATTATAAATCAGACGAAAAACTAAAAAAAAGTTGTAAAAATGTTGCAGAGATCAATGGAGCTGATATCCTATTTCGTGGTACCATGTTTCATGGCAGAAGCTGCCTACAAAATCTGGTGGTATATTTCAGCAGCCAATCAAATACCGTATTACAAAAACAAATACATAAGTTACGTCACCGCTTGTACACTCGAGCTTTGCTCATGGCTTTATAGAACATCCATCTTCTTCTTCGTCTGCATTCTCTACCGTCTGATCTGCCACCTTCAAATCATCAGATTGGAGAATTTTGCACGTGTCTTCCATCAAGAGGCTGATGTGGGGACCATCTTGATGGAGCATTTGAAACTGAGAAGGACGTTGAAGATTATTAGCCATCGGTTTAGAGTTTTCATGTTGCTGTCTTTGGTTTTGGTCACCGCCAGTCAGTTTATCTTCTTGCTAATCACTACTAGATCAAATGCTCATGTTAATGTCTATAAGGCTGGAGAACTTGCGGTAATTTTCGTCTCTCTTATATACTTTTCTTTTCATTAATTACCACCTTGATTAAGTTAATTGCATCATTTAAATATTAATTTGTGATAGAATTTATAATAAAAAGAAATTGATACTCTAATACTATTTTAAAGGTTAAATTATACAAAATACTGGGGTGGTTTCAATTTTACATCTGTCATTTTAATTTATTTAAAAAATTTCATTTGTTGAAAAAATTACTCTTTCAAAATATCATTTTTTGGGAAATTATCTTTTTGTTACGAAAATACTATTTCAAAAAAATCCTCATTCTTTTAATTTTCGTTAAAATTAATAGAAATTGCACTTGAATGATACTTTTTGAACGATGATTTTTTCAATAAATGGTAGTTTTGAAACAAATTAAAAAGATTGATGCTAACTTTTAAAATGTTAGGGGTAAAATTGAAACCAATACTATAAGTTAGGGGCATTTTGAATAATTTAACCTATTTTAAATTATGATGGATTATAAAATTAATCTATTGTATATTTGAGTTATTACATTTGATAATAATTTTTTTTATAATTTTTTTTGAAAAATAGGCTTCCTTACTAACAATTTTTTTTTATTTGAGAAATATTACACACTCGTTATATAGAAAATACATTTTTTAAACCTAAATTTGAAAGAATGTTAGACTGAACAACCAATGGTAGAAATAACATAATTTTGCCATACAATCTCAAAGTCACTATGTCTAAAATCATATTGACATTTGTATAGCTGTCAGTGATAGAAATC
Organism: Gynostemma pentaphyllum; assembly: GCA_028015215.1. Lineage (NCBI taxonomy): Eukaryota > Viridiplantae > Streptophyta > Magnoliopsida > Cucurbitales > Cucurbitaceae > Gynostemma > Gynostemma pentaphyllum. The sequence continues at coordinate 34,493,240 of CM051346.1, read as the reverse complement.
GGTGTTTAACTAAAATATATTTATAAAAACAGTTATTCTCTCTTAATATTCAATTTAGAAAAAAAAAATATATATATACTCATTACAAATTTTCTAAAATCAATTCCCATTGATTGATATAATGGTCAAAGGGCTAGTTTTAAACATTTAGGTCATGGGTTTAAGATCAAAAATTAAAATTTTCAAAATTAAGTTATCCATAAAATCAAATTAAAGAGAAAACAATGGAAAAAAAACAAGTTATGAAAAATTGTTAACTTAAATACGTTTTAATTAAACATTTTAGCTATGCTCAATGAGCCTGGTGACAGGCATCTTGATATGCCTGGGAAGTGCTGCTAAGATCACCCACAAGGCACAGTCTATCACGTGCCTTGCCGCAAAATGGCACGTGTCAGCCATAATCAACACCTTGGATGAGCTTGATCATGTTACAGCACCTGCTGCTGACTCTGAAAATGAAGATCAAGACGACGCTGACGATTTGGATGATGCCAAATTGCCACCTGTTTTTGCCCACACCATTTCATTCCAGAAGAGGCAGGCACTAGGTCAGTCTCAACATATCTTATTTATATCCCTCAATTTTTATATATTTTTCATTTTCATCCTTATAAACTTTCAATTCTTTTGTTTTAGTGTTAAATTTAGGGGCAATTATTTAAATAGTAGATTCTTGTATACTAATTATTCAAATGTAAGAACTTTTTAAAAATTATTCAAATAGCTAATAAATAGCAAAAACCTAATACTAGTTTAATTATTTTTAAAAGTTTGATATTTTCGTTATTAATATGTAGAAATATGTCGACTGAGACAATATCTTTTAAAATTGTTTGTACTTCATATTCTATATATAAAAAATAATTAGTAGAGATATTGGGGTAAAGACTAAAACATAAAATGTTATATAAAGTTTGAATACTAAAAGAGAACTTTTGAAAGTTCGCGATATTAAATAAATGAAAAATTATAAAAATTTAAGGAGAAAAATAATTTTTAAACCCTAAGTAAATATATGAAGAGATTGTCACCGTTGTAAATTTACAAGATAGAAGAATATGTCTATTGATATGAGATTTTTTTTTCCGCATAATAAATATGATATGAGATATTTTAGATAGATATAACTAAAAAGTGAATCCTACGAGTTTAAGTTCAAATTCTCTCTACTTAATTTTCCTTTGAATTATATGCATGTGTTTCATGTGCAGTAATATATTTGAAGAATAACAAAGCAGGAATTACAGTGTACGGATTCACGGTGGACAGAACATGGCTGAAATCCATTTTTGCAATTGAACTTGCACTTGTACTGTGGTTACTCAACAAGACAATTGGTATTTCATGAAGCTTCATTATTTGCTATGCTATTGAAATTAATTTGCCAATAAACTTGCATATACTTGGCGGCTTGTGTATAATAGATATCTTTTTTTTACAAAGTGTTGAGGATGAGATTGAACCATCTCTTAAAGGTGGAAGTATATGTTTTAATTAATGGGCTATTTCCTGGTGTACAATATATCTTAGATATAGCTTTTATAGAGGTAATTAAATTTTATCATTCCTAAAATTGCAGTGTGTGTTTGTGTGGAAAACTAAATTGCAATAGTATGAGAAGTTCTTCAGAATCTATTGTGATATTTTCCACTATATCGTGGGGATGAGAAGTTGAAAATTATTATAAATCTTATATTAAAGTAGATGTCTATAACCCCAAAAGTTACAAATTATCATTTACTCTTCTTATTTACAATTTGTGATTCTTCTATTAAGCATTCAAATTATTTATACATATGTGTTATGTTGTCATTACACATTAACTCATCATAGGTTATTCTTTAACTATGGTTGTAAATAGAATTTACTGTAGTTAGTAGTTTGATACCACAGTTAGGGGTGTAAATCGGTCGGTTTCGGTCGGTCGAAGTCGGTTTTGCACAAAAAATATTCACCACCGCCGCCGACCGAAAAATTGGAAAAAGGGATTGGCACCGATCGGTCGGTCGGTTTTGGTCGGTTTTACCTTGGCGGTCAGAGTAGGCAATTTTTTTTTAAACCGACCGATTTTGGTCGGTTTTGGGTAATTCAAAACCGACTCCGACCGACTTTATCGGTTTCGGTCGGTTTCTTCGGTTTCTTCGGTTTTAATTTAATCCCCTAACCATAGCTGGCAGTTTTGTAGTCACGTGGCCTGTTTTGTTGTAATAACAACTTTTGGCTGAGAAGAGAGTTTAATCTCTCTATTCTAATGGATAATGCGAATGAGTTCTTGATGAAATCTCTCTTCAAATTCTTCTTCTCTTTTCCCTGTTTTGTGAATCTGAGTATTGTATGTTAACAATTTGTAAGCCTATAAATATTGATGGGTTGTAAAAGTTTATCATCTATGATAGATCGCTTCTCATATATGTTGGATTTTACATCTTTGAAAGAGTAAAATTTGAGTGGTGAAAGTAAGAAGGATAAAAAAATGAGTATAGAGTTTAAAATTTATGGGAAAAAAGAAAAATTGAGTTTGTTCCACATTGGAAAGAACTCATTTCTTCCAACACCATATATACCAAATGCTTGGACAAAGGAGTTGTGCCCCTTTGGGTACCAATGATTTTGCGAGGACCTAGCGCGCACACAAAGGGCCTTAGTCCACACGCGTGCGTCTCCTGGTTCGGTTCAGATTCTTTGATTGTAAAGTATATTTTTTTATTAAAAAGAATATTTTTTATTAAAAAGAATATTTTTTTTTACTTTTCAGTTACCGTTATTTGAAACAAACAGTAACAATCGTCGTTAATGCACCGATTTATTACAGATAAATGTTTCTGGGGACGACGAGCGATTTCCGGTGTGTTTTTATTTTCCGACGGCGTTACTAGTCATTTCCGAAAACAGTTTCTTTTCAGCCTTTATTTCAGAGTTTAATACAGAATTAATTTTGAGAATTAATTCTTTAAATTAGTTACAGAATTGGATTCCTATAAATAGGAAACCATTCTGCCTCATTCTTCACTAATCTGAATTATCTTCTCTCAAATTCTCTCCATTTTTTCTTTATGTTTTCAATTTTTGAGTCTTATTGCAGAGTGCGTTCTAGCGAATTCTACCAGGGTGAACGATTCTTGTTTTTGTTCATTCATCACGTCGTTTTATCCTGCGCATATCCCCACTGCTTGCAAGCAACCGGGTGCATGCGACTTTCGTCTTAAGGACAGTACAACTGTGCGATTTGACGTTCTTCGGGAAGTGTTTGTTTACTGTCCTTTCAATTTAATTCTTATTATTTTGATCTGTTTCTCTATTGGTGTAATCAGTACCGAATTTATATACAAGTATTGTTCTTCTTTATCTCTTTTTGTGTACTCTATTTCCAACAATATATATTTTCTTTTTGGGTCTCTATCTCTCTTTTTGGTCGTTGTTATTTTCTGAGGTTTACAGCAAAAATGTGAATTTAGAGAAAGAGAAGAGAACAATTAAAACACCAGGGATATATTGTATTATGACAACTTAACTTAAAATAATCATATTAACCTATATAAAAGATAAAGTATTAGAAAATCCCTATGAGCTAGAAAAATATAGATATGAGGAAGTTAAGGTAAGGAATGTGTATGGCTTTGTCAGGATCCATATAAAAAAATGAAAGAATCTAATAAGATTTATATATGTTAGGGACCACTACTATCAATATTAATTGGTTTTCAGATGGAAGCTCGTGATTATTAAGATGGGTATCCGAGCCCAACAAAACTCAAACGATCATCTAGTCCAAAAATGGGATCAACTTAGAATGATGTGTAAGAATTTATTGTGATCCAAATGATAATTTTTAGCGGTTTAATAATTAATTAATTATTTATTGCTGGAAGAACACATTAGAAAAGATGTGTTTATTGATTGGAAATGAAAAGTTATTATTAGTGGAAAGACTACATTGTATTCAAGTGTATAAATATGCAACGATATTACATGATTTATATAGAAAAGACTAACCTAGATAAATAAAGTAAACGAGCTAATTAAGTAAATCAGAGACAATTACAAATGCAAATAAGGAAACTACAAATTAACATAGTAACTATCCTAATATATTCTAACACCCCCTTTCAAACTCAAGTTGATCAACTTGAGTTTGCTAAGTCGACGAACAAAATTGGAATCTGAATAAACGCGTCATACAAAACTCAATGTTGCAAACAGATATATCGGATGACACCAATATCGAAACAGAGTGTCAGATGGAACCGATGAAAGCAGAACATTAGTACAACAAATGTACTGGCAGATGCAACTGAGAGAGAGCATAAACAAATTCTGAGTAGATTTGATGAGTTAAATGGACGAACGAGGTGTGAATAAATGATGATGCAAAACTTAATCACTTCTCCAAAACACATAACTAAAAGCATATACATAAACAAAGACAAAAACTCAAAATTATGAACAAAAAGCATAAAAGATTAGATCTTGGTGTGTATGGGTTGGGTAAGGGCTTGGGTAAAGTCTCAGTGACGTGGGTTGGGTCTGGAGGCTTAGGCAGCGAGTCAGGCTGGTAGAAGGTGATTGTGAAATAGAGAAACCCAGGTAGTGGTGATGGTGTGAGTTTGATGCGTGAGAAAAATAAGATATGCGTTCATGAACAAGGCAAATGAAATTATGAACAACGATTTGGGACCGCTAGATATTGACACTACATGAATCTACATTATTGTCGGTAAAATAATACCGACTAAAATTTCACCGACATTGATATGGCAAAGCCGGCGAAATTGAAATTTCACCGGCTTTAATTTGAAGAAGTAAGAAAGGCCGGCGAAATATTTCACCGGCCTTTCTTTATACAATGCCGACGAAATTTAAGATTTCGCCGACATTGTTTACAATTTTTTTTTAAATATAGAAAACGCCGGCGAAATCCAAATTTACACTGGCCTTATGACTTAAAAACGCAATATATATATATATATATATATATATATATATATATATATATATATATATATATATATATATATATATATATATATATTTTTAAATTAGCGAGGCCGGCAAATTCGTCGGCCTTGTGACTTATATAAGAGGGACGTGTGTGTCCTTCATATAGGCTATGCCGGCGAATTTCGCCTGCATAGGGTCTGGGATTAAAACTTAGGTCGTGGACTTCTCTTTTCTCCCTTCCATTTTCTCTCAACCCATAAACGTCTCCCCCTCTATTTTTTCTTCGATTTGGCCGCAATCCGGGTGTAAAAGTAAGACTTCTTCATTTCTTTTGTTTTTTTTTTATCTAAACCATTGTTTCATACTAATTTTAGTTTTTTTTTAACCTAAATCCATAGATTGAATGTTAGGGTTTAAAAAAAAAGATTTTTTTGTTAAAGTTATAATAGTTTCTCTAATTTATAAATTTTTGTTAGAAATCAAGTATTATGATGTGTTGTTAATGTTAGGGCTGCAAGCAAAACCGGTAGAATCGGTGGTAACCGAACCGGAACCGGTTCATACGGTTCCGGTTCGATTTTCCTTTTTGCAACCGATAGTATAACCGGTCCGGTTCTGGTTTCTTACAAAGAACCAGTAAGAATACGGAACCGGACCGGTAAGGTGTTAATTAAAAAGAAACCAAATATATATATAGGTCCTTAAGCCCGATAAGTGAATGAACTAACCCAAAGCCAAAGCCCACTTATATATAATATCTTTTATTACATTTTAATTAAGTTAAAAACATAAAATAAGGGCTCAGACGCTATTGACCAGAAGAAGAGAAAAACGAAGAAGAAGGGAAAATGAAAAGGAACTAGGGCTCAGACGAATGAAGGGAATAACGAAGAAGAGATGTGACCAGGCGAACGAAGGGAAAAACGAAGCTATTGCTGAGGATTTTGATTATTAATGAAAGGAAAAGCGAAGAAGAAGAAGAAGCTTCTGAGGTTTTTTTTCTTTCAATCGTTTCCATTTCTTTTTTATCTTAAAAAAAAGCTTCTGGCATGTTAAATTGAAATTGAATCTCCACTTCTGGCCCTAGTATAGCTGATATGATTGAAATTGAAATTGAATCTCCATGTTAAATTGAAGAAGCTTCTGGACAGTTTTTACTTTTCTAACTCCTTGCTTGCTGCTGTACTATCAGTTAGGAACCGATTATTCATGGAGAACTGAAACCGGTAGTGGAAATCGGAACCGGTAGCAAGAACCGGTTAGGAATCGGAACCAGACCGGTAATTCCGGTGTGGTTCCTATCCGGTTCTTATGGGAACAGGTTCCGATTCCCATTTTGAACATTTCTACTTATCGGTTCCGGTTTCGGTTCTTGGCAAGAACCGGTAACACCCCTAGTTAATGATAAGTTTGCTATTTTTTTTAATTTGGTATTTTTCTATTGCAATTTGAACTTTTTGAAGGTTAATGTTATTTTTGTTTTAATTCTATGATGTTTATGCTTTCTTTGTTTAGTATATTCTCTACTCTCCCTTACTGGTCAACCCTACTTATACGCCACAAGTTAGATATCATGCATATCGAAACGAATGTATGTGATAACTTGATAGGGACATTATTTTCGATAGATGGGAAAAACAAAGATACTTTAAAGGCATGGTTAGATTTACAAGATTTGAAAATAAGGAAAAAACTGCATGTATACAAGGCTGGTAATAAGCTTGTAAAACCTTTGGCATCTTTTACCTTGTCTTCCAAAGAAAGAGTTCAAATATGTAAATTTTTGAAAGACGTTAGATTACCTGATGATTTTGCATCAAATATATCTCGTTGAGTCAATGTGGAATCTGAAAAAATTGTCTGGACTTAAGATTCACGATTCACATGTTCTATTGCAACGTCTCTTACCACTAGTCATTCGGTATTTTGTGGACAAAAACATAGATCGTGTTGTTACTGAGTTTAGTAATTTCTTCCGTTCTTTGTGTTCAAAGGTTATTCGAGTTGAAGAACTGGATAGGTTGGAAAGAGACATTGTCACTGTCTTATGCAAACTTGAACGGATATTTCCTCCAGCATTCGTGTGCATTTTCCATACAAAGCCAAAATAGTTAGGCCTGTTACATATAACTGGATGTACCCAATAGAGAAAAGTCTTAGAACATTAGAACAATATGTCAGGAATAAATCCCGAGTAGAAGGATCTATTGCTGAGGCATATGTGCTAAACGAATCAATAAGTTTTTGTTCAATGTATTTAAAAAAAATTGAGACAAGGCATAACTGGGTTGACAGAAACGATGAAAGGTCATCATTCATTCGTGCAAATTGGGAGGTCTGTATTTCGACAGCTTTCATGAGACGAAATGATCAAAGCACATTGGTACATTTTAAACAACTGCGACGAAGTTGAACAATTTATTCGATACGTTTTGTGACGACCCGACTCTTTTAAAACTAAAACACAGCAGAAGTCTTAGTATTTAAAAAAAACGGCGTGGATATGTTTGAAACTTAGGCTAGCCAAAACCTGTTTACATTTTTCACATCAGGAAATTTAAAAGTAAGAAAATGCAATTCCTTTTCCAAAGTTTAAAAGAGTTAATAACCATAAAAGTAAAACAAGAAGCTCTTATGAGCTTATATATAAATTTACATATCAAAAGACACAAATACAACAAAATGAGTCCATGGACTTTTTTAAAATTGTAACTAATCCATCCCTGTTTCATCATCCTCTCGATCAAGCCGCACCAGCTCCTCTCCCACCACCACGAGCATAAGCATTACCTGAAATTGTTTGTATCATCATGAGCTAAAAGCAAGCCCAGTGAAAATAACCAGAATAAATAGTAATAATAGACCCCAAACCCGTATTCTGATTTGCATCCAAGTAAGTTTACATATTCTTTTCCAATGTTCTCTAAACTCTAGAAATCTAACTTTCAACTGTTTGAAAAAGTACTTCTATATCACATAATCTCTACAAGATGATATTACTAGCATACGTAGTCTAATCATCAATTATGGGCTTATTAAAACAAGTATAAATGGAATACACAATCTTTACATAATTATAACATCTCAAGCAACTAAGTTTAGGTAATGGTAGCCCCCGTAGGACTAACATTCACTTTGTTATCTTACTTTCCATAATATAATATACAATTCCTTCTCGATAATATAATTCCACCGATAGTGAAAAGGAAGGTAATGAAAACTCCGGTAGGATTCACATTCACCTTTTTCGGACTTTCCTTTCAATTCGATGATGCAATATGATATGCATATGCTTTCAAAAGTAAATAAACATAAATATGAACATTAAAGTAACCGAAGGGCATAAAGTAAATGGATCATAAATTTCCTTATACATAAAGTAAATAAATAGGGATTTCAGAAAAACAATAAGTAAATCAAGTCAATGGTACTTTAATAAAAGTAAGTTCTTAACTTAAACAAAAAAGTTCCCACTTCCAAGGATTCTAATATTTTCAATAAATGCCCAAGGTTCCATATTCAAGTTCCTTAACCATCTCATTAAACTTATACTCTTCAACTTCCAAAAATCCATCCTAAACTCCGGAACGATTCTAAACTTAGAACTTCCAAAAGCAATACGTTTCCCTCGAGAAATCCACAAGTGTTCTCACTCAAAAGAACTAGCTCCAAACTTAAGTATAGTAGCTTACTTTCCTTTATTCTTTGATTCAATCCTTAATCTCAACTTCCAATCCTATAAATCATTCTACTTATTCGATTTCTAAAGCTACATTAAATTCTAATCATTCTCGCCTTGGCAAAGTAGATTTCACTCCCGTATTCCGAAAAAGCGATCAAGCAAATGGTCCACAAACACCTACAATTAAATTACATCTAACAATCAATAATTAACCAAACATAGATCAATTGTCATCTAAAAGCATAAAACGACGAAAACCCCGGAATTCCCTTAAAGGAGCTCTCGGCCCTACAAGGGTAAATGAGGCTCGGGTTTGGTTTTCCGGCTTTTAGGCAATTTAGAGGTGTTTCGGGTTGGTTTCAAGTAGTTTGGAAGTTCCCGATTTCAAGTGGTAACAATGAATTGGGTTTTTGGACAATACTTGATTTCCTGAATTTAATTACAATAAACAATTAATCAATAAATAAACATCCCAAAACAGCCCTCCAATTGTAAATTTCAAACGGGACGGGTCTCGGCTCAAACTCAGGTCTAGGGTTAAGAGGAAGTTCCCAAAATTAACAAAAACAACTCCCGTAGTTAAAGTCATCGAGTTTCTCGACAATAAATCGAAGATTCAAATCAAAACTCCATTAAAACACAATTTGAAGCTTAGGTTTTGAAACTTTGACAACCTTGAGGCCCTTAGAACACAGATGAAAAGTACGATTGTTAGGTTGAGAAGAATCCTAGGATCGAAGGCTTTCCAACGCAACCGGAATTGAAACGATCCGTTGAGAAATGAACAAAACCCGAAAATCTTCCCCAAAACCCTTGAACCCACGACAATGGAAGAGGAGAAAAAGATGAAGTGTGGTCAAATTTTGGTCAAATGACTATTTAAAGAAGAAGTGAATAGTAACTTGATATTTTAAGAATTTTAGAAACTACGGTTACGTCCCTTTAATGACTTTTGACTTCTAAATCGAAGCCCGAAGTTCTTAAACTAATCAAATGGTGATTAATAATTATTAATTGGCCCGTTAATAATTATTAATATGACCAAAACTAATTTAAGCTATTAAAGCTATTAAAAAGGTTTAAACCGAAATAAACTACTAAATTCTAAATTACTGATTCTAAAATAATCTTTAAATACTTAAATTAAAATAAAATAATTTTTTTTTATACCTCAAAAGTAACGGGACGTTACACGTTTTTTTTTTCAAAACCTTAACTATTATTTGGAAAAACAAATAAACATGTACGGTTTATGAAATTGACTATCTTTCTACAATAGGAAACATTTTGATATTCTTCAAACGGAAAGATCAAATGAAAATATATATACACACGTCAAGAGAGACAATTCGCAGAATGATTCAAAACTCATGTAAGGAAGTGTTTTTGAAATACTATTATATCCTTAGATGTTATAAATTTATCCTAATCATATGAGTATATCACAGGCCCAAGAACTACGTAGTGCGGGAAAAATTACTGAGGATATGTTTGCACTTTCACTAGGATCAGATAATCGTGCCCGTTCTTACAGTAGATGTTGTGTGAACGGATTGCGCTTTCACACATTAGATCGTTCAAGTGCTTGAATAACTAGCAGTTGTGGTGTTTCAGTTCCAGGGGAACACGACACTGGTTCTATAACATTTTATGGATTGCTAAGCGAGGTTTTAACCTGTACATATGAAGGGAGAAATGAAGTTATTATATTCAATTCTGAATGGATAGAAACATACTCCAATAGAGTCCATAATGACTTAGGTTGTATTTCTATTAATATATCTCGTCGGTGGTATGAGAATGAACCTTTCATTCTTACCAACCAAGCCGAACAAGTGTTATACTTGGAAGTTATTAAGTATGGTGAGGAATGACGAGTCGTTCAACCTTTAAAACCAAAAAGAGTTTGAGACGTTCCAGAGGTGGATAGTGATGAAGAAAACGAAGAATATGATCTTAATATTGAACCACTTGAGACGGAAGTTCTTGATATTGTAGAAGATGTCACAGTTTTAAGAAATGATGTACTACCTAAGTTGATAAATGTTGGAGTTATGGACCAAGCTATTGGTAATACTGGTTTTAGAGAGGCTGAGTTCATTGACGATAATGCTAATGAAGATGATTATGATTCTAACGAGGAAAAGTTGCAGACATAGTAACATCAGAGTCTGATTTTAGTGACTAGGTTATAAGAGGTAATGTCATTTATGAATCCTTAGTTACTATGTAATCTTAGGTAATACATTTTACTTAATATGTATATATTGTGAGTTTACATTTTTTTACATATGGAGGCCTCCTCCTGGTCCCTGTAAGACACATAGGAGTGCATTATAATGAGTTAGTACGCAGGATGATCACGAGGCTGGAAGTAGTCAGCATGCTTCAGGTTCATTACATCGAGTTAGTATGCATGAACAGTGTATACATTTTCAAATTCATGCATAATATATATTAAATTGTACATTTGTGACATGTTCACAAACACCGAATTGCAGAGGGTATCTAAAAGTCTAGCACTTTCCCAAGCTGTTCGAGACAAAAGTACCTGTGGATATCCCGACAAATTATGTGTTCCCATTGTCGCCAATGCCACATACTTCATTAACGAAGTCTGTGTTCTTTGTCGTACGTACATTCTCATTCATCATATCGTGAAGTGGAAGTATGTGACACAAGTAGACAAGGACAATGTAGTCCACCGCCTTTTGGTAAGTACTTTCAATATAATAAATGAAATTATTCTTAGTTTTGTAATGTGAAATCAAGCTAATTTTTATTTCTTTTGTGTACATCATCAACAAAGTCTGTGTTCTTTGTCGTATGTACATTCCCATTCATCATATTGTGAAGTGGAAGTATGTGACACAAGCAGACAAGGACAATGTAGCCCATCGCCTTTTGGTAAGTACTTTTAATATGATAAATTAAATTATTCTTAGTTTTGTAATGTGAAATCAAGATAATTTTTTTTTTTTTGTACATCGACGTAGGATAACTTCATTTTCGACCTTACTCGAAAGGCAGTGAATGTTTACTTCAATCACAAAATGTCCGAAGCATTGAACGAGTTTCGTGGAAAGTTACATAGATACTATAAGCAAAATAAAGACAAAGATGACATTTAAGTAGCTCGAGTAAAACAATACGAACAAGTGGAGAACTTAAATGATTGTATATTTTTATGTGATATGAGGGAGACACCTATGTTCAAGGTAAACACGTAAATATTAATATTTAAAGTCTTATCGTTTATAAAACAATACACATATTGTAACCTTACTTTGATTGTGTTGTAGGCATGTCTGAGGCTAATGTTGAAAATCAGGGAAAAATGAAATACAATCGCAAAACGGGCTCGAGATCACATGTGCGAGTCATGACGGATCATGTAACTATATTTTAAAGTTTATATTATGAAATAATAAAAAATTATTAAAGTTATTTTTACCTATTATAACTCGTATTGTTTTGATTTTAGTAAGCAGAAGATGAAGATTATTGCATTAAATAGAAAAAACAGGTTGTAAATTTAGAAATGTAAAATCATAATGAAGAAAATGGAAAAAAAATTGGTACAGTTGCTATGCCGATGAATTTCGCCGGCATTTCTTTTTACTATATTTTTCATAGGCTATTTCGATGGGGCTTTTCCGGTGAAATATTTTCGCCGGTAAAGCTTTTGTTGGCGAAAAAATAGGCATTGTCAATGAATAATTTTGCTGGCAATGCCTATATTTCTTGTAGTGAGAGATGAATTTCCTGAACGATGGACGGAGATTCAGATATAGGGCTCGGTTTAGGATGGTCAGATGGATGAGTTTGAAGAAATGACGGTGATAGAGGAAGACGGGTTTGGGCAGCGAGTCAAGGAAGTAATGTGTCTCAGGTAGAAAATGATAGATCTATAGAAGGTAGTGAAGAAACCTGAAAATGTTGGAAGTATGGAAAAATTGATAGAGAGAAAAAGGGACATGGTGATGATAGATCAGAAAACGAATTACTCAAATCGCAAACAGAGGCTTTGAGGAAGATGAAGCAAAAACGAATGGTTGGAAAAGAAAAACAAAGACTACATTGTATTCAATTGTGTAAATATGTAATGGTATTACATGATTTATATAGAAAAGACTAACCTACAAAAATAAGATAAACGAGCTAATTAAGCAAATCAGAGACAATCACGAATGCTAATAAGGAAACTACAAATAAACATAATGACTATCCTAATATATTCTAACAGTCATAACTCTTTTAAATTATTATATCTTTTGATGGAAAAGACATAACCAATACTAAGGTGACCGCTATCTATTTGCTAGTAGATATAACCTTCGACCTTTATAAATAATGAGTCAGGTTCTCTCTAAATCTAACAATATTAACATCATTATTGTATACATTGTTCCATCATTATTGTACAATTGAAATGGGTGATAGAGAGAAACTCATACTCATTTACATCAAATTTCGTCTACTACTTTATCTTGAAAACCATGACTTCTAAAGATTATGAGAATGATCTAATTCATTTCTCAAATTAAGTTCTACAATGATGAGTTAAAAAAAACCCCATTTTAAGACGGAATGTTAATGATACCACATTGGGCTAATGGAGGCTTCTCACTAAGTTTTCAACACGTATCTGTCTCTTTTAACAACTTTCCCAAACCAAATAACGTTAGCAGTTTAATTAGAATATGACTTATTTTATTTCTTTATAATTGTTACCATTCATTTTAATTTTTAAACTTTAGGGGAGTTTGATACATTATAATGGGAATGAGATGATTGGGAATTTAATATATGTGTTTGGATATGAGTTTGTTTTTTTATTTAGTTAAATTATTATATTTTTTATAAATTATATAATGGTATAAAATTAAATTAAATTTATCAATAATATTTTCATTAAAAATTACTTTATAATAATTTTTTAATTAACAAATGTATAATTAAAACTAAAAGAAATAAAATTGTATATTATATATATACACGGGTACCAAAAAAATTTCAAGCTACCTAAATTAAGGTTTTTTCTTCTTTCTTAAATAGCATTTTAAAAATTGATATTTTTTAAAAATAGTAAAAAATTTCAAAATTTTAAAAAATAAACATTTTTTTAGATTGAGATTCCACCAACCACGAAATCTCAACATAAGAATTGTCATTTTAAAAATATTTCAAAATATTTACGATTTTTAAAATCACTCATAAAAATTGTCATCTATTAAAGTTTCCCGGGATTAAAAGTGTATTTAAACCAAAATACATATCTAGATATTTTTTTGACAATGTAATACATCTTTGTTAGATTTCATCGATCATAAAAGGAATGTTCACCGGTTTATTCCATGGGTATATAACAACCAAAGAGATCAAGCTAAATAGCCGGTGCCAAAATTAAGTAACCTTGTTTCTTGTTGTTTTTTTGTCAACTGAATCTGTGAAAGGAACATCATAAACATTTGTAAAAAAAATAAAACCCAACAATTTAATAGAACATACAAAAGAAAGTAGGTAAAAAAGTATTGCCGGCCTTCAATTTTAAATTGTTATATCAATTTTATTCCTTTGGTTTAAAGAAACTTTGTGACTGCCAATCTATTTTCAAATTTTGTTTTATTCTAATTACCTACAAAATCCATATGCAAGGGGTAGCAACAATTCACTTACTCAAAAACTTACTAAAATATCCTCTAAAAAGGAAAAACAAAACAATAAGAAACTTCCATAAATTTTAGGTCATTGTTGCTGCAACCGCCACGCCACCGCCACCACCGCCATCATCACCGTCTCTACCGCCAAAACAACCACCGAACCATCCGTTTTTAATGGTAGTTCACTCTTTCTTATACCTTGGTAGCTTATATTTTAAGCTAGTCAATATTAAGATACATTGTCATGTCAATATTTAAATTTGGAATTATTCCTTCCTATATTATTTATTTTTCTTGTCTAATTTAGTTTTCTTTTCTATATAATCTGACCCTCTTGAGTAAAACATTAAAAAAAAGATTTATATTTTGAAAAATAAAAAAATATGCTAACAAAAATATTGCTAATACTTTAGTAAATCAAAAACCATATCTGGTCAGACACTTATTTTCTTTCCTTAAGATTGAATGTTCGTTTTTCCTTACGTATCCCCAATTTGATATAAAAAAATTCAAATAAAATCGAACATACTAATTTTCCTGTGTCTATATTAGGCAAAACCCCACGTCCCGAAATTCGGCAACTGGGACTCCGACGACGTACCTTACACCATCTGCTTCGAAAACGCTCGTGAACTAAGAGCCAACGGCAAGACATTCAATCCAAACGACCCCGACGATTACCCACCGGAGGTTTTCCTCAGTGTCAATAAACCGGTTTCACCCGATCAACAACGACATCAATTAAATGACGTGGATCGGGGAAACCAGAAGCCTAAACAAGCTCCAAATAATGAACATCCAAGGAGGAACAAGAGAATTGATAGAAGCTCAGGATCAGAACATAATGTGAGCAATGAAAGAAGCAGTTCTGATCGAGGACTTTTGAAGAAGGTGGATCAGCCGAAACGGAGTCATGGAAGGGGAATTAGTAGGTTTCCTCCCATGGCGCATCGTGTAAATGGAAACCCTAGAAAAAGTAGTTTTCAGCAGCAGAAGCGTGATGAAAGTGAAATGGTGTCCGTACCGAAATTTGGGAGTTGGGATGAGAAGGATCCGAGATCAGGAGAGAAATTTACGGCTATTTTCAGTAAAGTGAAAATGGAGAAGAAGAAAATTGGAGATTCCAATGTTAATGTTCAGACTGTTCCTCCATTGATGCCAACTCAAGCTAATAGTAATGGCCTTGTTGTTGCTTCTAAGATCAATCAAACCTCAACTTCATTTGTTTCCAAGGTACTATTTTTATTTTATATTTTGTTTGATTTAAATTAAGAATATGATATATTTTAATAACTAAGGGTTTAACATATTTTAATTTATAAGAATTGGTATTGTTATTATTAACTTTATAATTATTCATTATAATTTTTCTTTAAAATGTTTCTAACCTTGATTTGAGGGGGGGATCAACTAATTAATTAAACTACTTAGGTTATTTAATCCGATCATCAATAATATTGTTTTATTCGCCATTTGTGAATGTAGATTTTACCCATAAACTTCAAACTTATAATTATCCAACAAATTCTAGACTGAAATTCAATCTCAATGTCAATCTTGAATCGAAAGTCATATCCAGTTATTAGTTATATAATCTTGGACTAAAAAAACTTTAAAAAGTTTTGAACTTAGTAATTAACCAAAAATTATTCTCTACCTTAAATCTCGGATTGGAATTTGATAATCTTTATTAAGAATTCTATATCGGAAAGATGATTGGAACTCACAAAATTACTCCTTTCATTATTATTTGGTTATGAGATAGAAGTATATGATATTCAGAGCCAAACAAATAAAAACGGGTATTCTCAACAACCTTAAATATCTCCGTCGATAAAAAAAAAAAAAAAGATGAAAGTTCAAAAAATTCAAATCTTTCGCTTTAATTTGA
Organism: Gynostemma pentaphyllum; assembly: GCA_028015215.1. Classification (NCBI taxonomy): domain Eukaryota; kingdom Viridiplantae; phylum Streptophyta; class Magnoliopsida; order Cucurbitales; family Cucurbitaceae; genus Gynostemma; species Gynostemma pentaphyllum. The sequence continues at coordinate 34,477,063 of CM051346.1, read as the reverse complement.
GACGCTTCAATCTCAATTTTGTCAAAATTGTTGAATAAGAATGTGATGGAAGGAAGAAGAAAAAAATAGAGGTGAATTATAAAGAAATGAAGTACAAGTGAAACACGAAAAATGAGAAAGAAGATAAGTGGAATGATATATTATTTTTTTCATAGACATATGACATCAGCAAAAGACTAATAAAACAATATTTTTTAGGGGACGGTAATCCCTGATATAAAGATTTTATGTCAAAGGTTGCACTTTTTTTTCTTCCAAAAATTGTATTATATGGAAACATAACGTAATGTTTACAATTTATTTTGAAATAAAGCCATTTTTTTTTATAAAATTAGGGGATAAAATGTATTAAAAATTCAATTTAGTTTTTACATTTAAAAAAACATTTTTATATAAAATGACGGGGGCACGGACCTTCTATTCTTATTTTTTTTTTTTTTGAGATAAGACTATTATAGTTAAATCATCATTTAAAATAGTAATAATTTTGAGAATTACCAAAATGATTTTATTTTTTTAATTTGTATATTGCAGATATGCTGTTGTATGTATCGCAAGGAAAGCACATGACTACAGCACCAAAATTACTTGCCAGAGCTCATTTTATACAATTTGGTTGTTTTTTTCCCACTATTAAAAATCATATTCCCTTCTTACATTTTCTTTAATAATATTGTAATTTATTTAAGGTAAAAAATCCAGTGTAACAATAAGAGGCAGGCCATGTTGTGATTCGTATTTTTTAAGAATAAGAATTCCTTTTGTTCTTTATAACATCATAAATATACGTATAATTTCTTTTAAAATGTGCTCTGTAGAGGTATATAAATAAAAAAGAAATTTAATATTCAGTCTCATTCTCATTCTTTTCTTTCCTTGTAAGTTATCAGAAATTTGGCATTTGAGATTTTCACTCAATAATTTTTTTTTTTTTTATTTCACAAAAACTAATCATTATATCCATCTTTATATTCATATGAAATTTATGGGAGTCCTATTGTTGAATTTGATGAAATATTGTTTTTATCTAGAGATTTGATGTCCAAAATATTCATTCCAAATTTAGTTAAATTTGCTGGATATTCAGTTATATATTTTGATTTGGCATTTTAACTACACATTTTTATCTATAAAAAGGATATCATAGAGAGTCAGAGACCGTCCTATAATATTTTGAGCGAATTCCTAATAGCACTCATGTATGTCAAGGGTGACCGTCAAAACTCATCTACAAGAGTGCATTTGGTAACCGATTAAAGTAAGGAGTTAAGGTTATAAAAAACCTAATTAACGTTGTCTTTCAGTTTTAAAACTCAAGATGAAAATTTTGTTACTGAACAAACTCATTTATTTTAAAAATTTTAACACAAACTACACTCACTCAGTCTTAACAAACCTACTATTTTGCACCCGGGTGGAGTCAAAAAAAAATTTTGAGGGTAAAAATTATCAGGGCCGTAGATGACATGGTTCATATGGTGCGACGAAACAGGGCCCTCGAATATTGGGGCCCCAAATTTAGAATGATTCTAATTTATAAAATATATATATAACGAATGAGTAATTAAATTAAAAATAACTAATGGTGCAATGGCTTGCTGTACTTGCGCACGGTCTCTTTTATCCCCAGATCCAAAGTTTGAAACTAGCTGAGGAAGGAAATCTGTTTTATTTTATGCTATTTTTATTTTATTAGTTATTGTTATTTTTAGAATTTAAAAATAGATGATATAAAATATATTAAAGAATTTACCTCTAATTTGATCTATTTAAAATTAATCATATATAAATTTTATGACTGAGTATAAATCAAAAAAAAAAAATTTGAAAAAATTTTCATTTATTATATTTGTATATTTTATAATTAATATGGATTGAATGTTGTTGAATTAAATCAATAAAAAATATTTTTTTTTCTTCTTTTAATGTCTAACAAATTAAAGATTATTGATCAATAATTGAAATAATTTTTAAGTTACCATTATGAAAAATTACGCCCAATAGTAGTATTTTTAACCCTAATTTATAATACAATAAAAGTTTGATTTATTTTTAAAAACCTCCTTTTTTATTTTTAAATATATTTCTAAAATATTTTATTATATATTTTTATTTTTTGTTATTGTGTTTTAATCAAAGTAATTTTTTTTTTTTGATTTTTTTATATAAAGAATTATATGATAAAGGGCCTGAAACTATATATTGTACTGGGCCTTTATTTTTATAGGAACGGCCTTGAAAATTATATACAGCTGAAATTAAGAAATAAGCACAGGCCAAATAGAAAAATTGTACTAAGATTTCAATTTTCTTCCAATTTTTTTCAATTTTTGCATATATTTTTTCATTTTATATAAAATTGAAGGGGCAAAATGGGGGGGGGGGGGGGGGCTTTTTACCTAAAAAATTTCAATTTTTACATATTATTATTTATTTTTCAAAAAATTAAAGGGGCAACTCCGCCCCTATTTTGCACAATTCAAACATAACAGTATACAACCGTGTGCTTAAAAACTCTCTGTTTGCCAACATGAGTATAACTCAACTGGTTAGGTACCTATTCCCTTCTCTTGAGGTCGAAAACTCGAGTCTCCCCTTTGTTAGGGAATAATAGGTTCGCGAGGCCTAAAATTCACACAAGAACGATAGCGGAATAATAAACGTGAAAGGGAAGAAAACGACACCAAAATTTATACTGGTTCACCCCAATGTTGAGCTACGTCCAGTTGTTACTGCTGTAGATTTCACTATGATGAATCAAAAGTTACAATGGAAATATCCAATACACTCAAAAGCCCTCAAGAAAGTGAAGCCTTTCTTTTACAATATTTCTCATAACTCTCACCTAAGCCCTCACTATTGCTGTCACTATCGTCAAAGCACTAAAAACATCGCATGTTGTATATTCCTTAGACTGAAGCTCTCTCACAGAAACACTCACAACGACGTTAAAATTGAAATTAAAAATTAACTCACAACCAATTAATTTTTCCAAGCAGCCATCGCCTCACAATTAGAAGTCATATAAATGACTCTAATTCCATTATCCCTTGATCCACGTGATGCACAAAAAATACCGAAGAAAATAAATGGGTTTAACATGGTTGATGGGCTTTTAACAAGCAAATGGGCATTGGACCATTGCTATTATTTATATTGATTTGTCATCACATAAGCTTAACAACCTCTCACTTGATGACAAAACAAACATCACATCTCTACTGCAGCGGTAACGACTTCTCTCTACTAGTTTTTGAGAAGTCCACCTGACATTGCACACAATTTCAGTTTGTCTGTTGGAACTGTCTTGGTAAACATATATGTTGGATTCTTACTACCAGGAATCTTTTCAAGTACCAATACATCATCTTCCAACACTGATATGATAAAGTGATATTTCACTTGTATGTGCTTCATTTTGGCATGAAAGACTGGATTTTTCGCCAAATGAATAACACTCTAACTGTCACAATATAATGTCTCATTTCCCTGTTTCTGGTCAAGTTCCTCTAAAAAAGTCTGAATCCAAATAATCTCTTTACTGGGTTCTGTGACTGCAACATACTTAGCCTCTGTCATCGACGCTGCAGTACAGGAATCTCAACAGTACGAAGGAAAAGCAGCTCGAATGTTGACATTGCAGTCCATATTGAAGAAAACCAGTTCGGTCAAATGCAGCAGATGATAATGGATGGTGCAGGGTATGGTAATGAAATGAATCGTGAAAGAGAAGATGAAGAAAAAACTTTCATTGAGGAGGAAATGAATCCAGAAGCACATTAAAATGCATAAGGTGCTGGCCACAGCTAGTCGACCGTTGTCTGGAGGATGTGAGGTTAGCCAACTTGCTGCAGCTACGGAACTTTTAAATATAAAAGCGTAGTACCACATACCAATTAGAGGAATTGATTTAATTCCATCCTGGTTTCGTCGATGTGCTCCTCAAGAAAACATGCTGCCAGAGAATTTGTACGACACGAAGAAACTTGTGGAGGGTCTCGGTTTACCCGTGGAGAGAATAGATTCATGTCGAAATGGATGCATGATATACTGTGATGTGGATGAGAGTCTGCATCACTGCAAATTTTACTTTCAGTCAAGATATAAACAAGTGAGACACAATTGATTCCACACACCCGCATGTTCTATTTATCACTGACCCCACGTCTGCAACAATTGTATACATCATATGTGACAGCTTCTCACATAAGATGACATCACGAATATTCTGAAGATGAAGGAGTTATGCGACATCCCTCAGATGCTGCGGCGTGGAAACATGTGAATAAGTGTCATCCATATTTTGCCTAAGATCCTAGAAATGTCATATTGGGATTATGCACGGATGACTTTAACCCGTTTGGGACGTTAGGAGCACAATATTCAGTATGACCGGTGATGGTGACCCCGTATAACTTCCACCCTCGATGTGCATGAAAGACTCGGTGGTTTTTTTTAACTGTGATCATTTCTGGTCCGAAGAGTCTAAAACAGAAACTGGATGTATATGCAACCACTTTTCGCGGAGTTGAAAAAGTTGTGGACTGATGGTGTTATGACGTACGATATATCAAGGAAACAAAATTTCTTGATGTGTGCTGCATTAATTTGGATGATTAGTGACTTCCCAGCGTATTCAATGTTATCAGGTATGTTCAATATATTATTTATACTTTTCTCTGTTTTTTAGTTTTCGTAATTGCTTACTTAGTCATAATATGTAGATAAGTAATCCATACCTTCTCTCATCCTCTTAAAGGATGGAGTACGGCCAGAAAATACGCATGTCCACATTGTATGCTTGACATAGAGGCATTTTCTCCAAGACACGGTCAAAAAACTTGTTTGGTTCGATTGTCACAGAATATTTCTACCTTTGAATCATTCATTTCATGCTAACAATAGTGACTGGACGAAAGGTCGATGTGCACAAAAAGAGATACCTCTGACAATGTTTAGAGGGAGAGAAATTCTTCACGGTATAGATGCCCTAGGCATGCAGAAATGTTTAGTGTGTGAAGTTGCAGAGAATGCAAACAAGTTAGTTGGAAAAAACACTGGATGGAAGAAACGGAGTATTTTTTGGGATCTACCGTATTGGGAAGATCTACTAATCAGACATAACTTGGATGTAATGCATATTGACAAGAATTTCTTTGACAATGTTTTCAACACTATTTTGAACGTTCTGGAAAAAAAACAAAGGACAATATGAAGGCACGTTATGATATCTGAGAGATATGTCATCGCCCTGAGTCGGAGCCTGATGCTAATGATCATTACGCTAAAGCGAAGTACATGTTTACCACAGAGGAAAAAAAGAGATTATTTGAGTGGATAAGATCAATCAAATTCTCAGATGGATATGTTTCCAATCTCAGTCGGTGTATAGACAACCAAAACATATAATATTCGGGATGAAAAGTCACGATTGTCATGTATTCATGCAACGATTGATGTCGGTCCCATTCAGGCCATTTCTAGGCATAGACATTGGGAGCTGCTTGCACAGTTGAGTGTTTTTTTTAGGAACTTGACTTGTAATGAATTGACCGACGCAACTATTGCATCAATGAGTTAGGAGATTGCTGTTATCATTTGTAAGTTGGAGCGAATGTTCCCACCTGCCTTTTTTGACTCAATGGAGCATCTTCCCGTGCATCTTCCATATGAGGCATTCTTAAAAGGTCTGGTGCATTACTGTTGGATGTACCCGTTTGAAAGGTAAAACACTCATAATGTTAATTACATGCGCAATCAGGCACATTGAATATTTAACGTATGTATTACACCATATGGACAGGTACTTACGTCGGTTGAAGAAGATGATCGGAAATAGATTACGAGTAGAAGGATCTATCAGTAGTGCATACCTTACGCAAGAGACTACCACATTTTGCTCCTACTATTTTGATCAGCACATTGCAAAGCAGTATCGATTGGTGAAGCGAAATGTTGTTGAAAATTTACTAGAAGGTGTTAATGTAAATGACTTGTCCATATTTACAGAGGTTGGCATGACTGTTGGTAAAAGTGTGCGGAAGCCGTTGACTGATGCTGAGTATCACGTTATCTAAACGTACGTGTTATGCAACTGCACCAAAGTGGAGCCATACATAGAGTACTTTTTTTTAATGATATGTTCATAGTTTAAAACAATTTGAAATGTTTCAAACAGTTGTTAACTTATTGTATATCATATATAGATTGTTTCTAAACCTATACATTCGAATGGTACGACCTGATCTTACATCCGCTGAGAAGGGATCAATGATTGACAAAGAGTTTCGTTCTTGGTTTTCTGCATACGTGAGTTTTTGGCTAATGTGTCAAATATATTTTGTAATATATATTGCACTTTGAATTTACCTTTTTGCCAGTAGCTGATCCTTGCATTATTTCTTTGGCAAAAGGACCTGCACGGGTTGCAAGATCATATACTGGCTACGTTGGTAATGGGTACAGATTTCAAACGAAGGCGCATTCAGTTAACAGAGCAACGAACAATAGTGGGGTCTGCATAAAGAGTCAAGTGTTCGGAACCAATGAAGACGATTATTTCGGAGTAATAAATGAGATCATTGAGATTCAATACGCAAGTCCAACCCTAAAACGTATTGTTCTGTTTAATTACACGTGGTTCAAGACAACCAGGCGGAATTCGTAAGCTGTCTCATTTACAAATCGTGGAGGTTAATAAGTCTACACATATGCGCACAGAAGATAGGTTTGTCATGGCTTCTCAGGCGATTCAAGTCTATTATCTAAACTATCCATCTAATAGACGCGATCTGACAGATTGGTTAGTTGTTTGTAAAGTAAAACCGTCTCATGTAGAAGAAGGTATCTTTGATAAGAACATTACAGAGTACAGTGCTTTCCAGGAAGACGAGATAAGATTGCGTACGATTGACGATGGTCAGAACGCTAGTACTACTAGACCATTGAATGATGGAACGATGACATTGCTAGACAATACAGATATTCTAATCACGACGAGCACCATCGCTTTTTGGTAAGTCTGTAATGTACAATTTGTTTTCTTATTCTAAATAATTAATAATTTTAGTTTAAATCATTTATAATAATATATATTTGTTTGTTTTATGCTTTTTTTAAGAAGAAAAGCTTGGACGTTCAGTCCCACCCGATGAGTTACACTTAGTCCTTCACACAAAGAAGGATACGGGACTATTGTGGACGACAATGCGCAAGCGATTCAGGTAATGTTTTGTCTACCCTTACATTGTACTTTTCTATTTACTAAAATATAATTTCTAACTAAAGTGTTTATGTTTTACTTCTATTTTGAACAGGACCGTTTTAAGGACACATTGTCCCAACGCTTACCGTCTGAAGACTCCCAGCCGACACAGGAGGATCGGCAGAAAGCATTCTTGGAAGCGGCAGGTGGCGTTCGGCCAGATGGATCTGTTCCTGGCCTTGGATCTTACAGGAGACGTCTATACGCAGCGGAGGAACAGTACTGTTGAGAGGCAACAGCGTGAGGAGGTCCAGTAGCTCCAATCAGAGGTCCAGGAGATGCGTAATTCGGTCCAAGAGATCTGTACTTCAGTCAGCGCGCAGGTCCAGAAGCAGGTTGTAGCTGCTTTGGCTACATTCTTCGCTTCTCATGGTCCGAATGACCACGACCTTCATCTTCAGTGCCCCCACCCCTACCACCGCAGTAGTTTTTTCATTTAATTCATTTTTCTGGTTGTATATGAATTATTTTGGTTCTATTTTTTATATATTTTAGTAATTCATTTTGGGTTGTATACGAATTATTTTTGTTTTTTATATATTTTATTCTTTTATTCTTTTATTATAATAAATAATATTTCATTAATTAAAATAAAATACAAATTTATTTTATTTTAAAAAACAAAAATTTGAAATATTTGCTACCCCGGGGTCGCAAATATTTAATACTTTTTTAATGAATAAATAAAAAAATATTAACATTTACGACCAGAGGGTAGCAATAGGGTCGTAATTATGGGCCCACAATTAGGACCATAGGGTAGCAATATTTGTTACCCTCTGGTCATAATTGTGGGCAATATAAAAAGACCACAGAGTAGCAAAGTTTACTACCATGGAATCGTAATATTTATGGTTGACTTTTTTACAACAAAAAATGTATGGTCGCAATTTGATCGTAATATTATAACCCAGAGTTGCAAATTTTTAATAACGACCCACTTTTTGGCTACCCGAGTTTCGGTCGCATTCATGGTCATATTTTGGTCAATTACAACCATCTTGGTTGAAAATTCCTGGTCGCAAATATGCATTTTTTCTTTTGTAGTGAAGCTCCCAAATAATTTTGGCTTTGTTTTTGAAGGGGTGACCAATGAGGAGGGTTTTAATGGAGTTATTGGTAGGCTTGGGGAGGCAAATGTCATCGACATACAAAAGCAGCAAATGTAAGAATTGAAGGGATGATTTACTAAATTAGCGAAATTTATTTAGTAACACAAATTAACACTTAATTTAGGATATATTAATATCATGCAATTTGTGATAAAAACACGAAGAACATGCTTATATTTTCGAAAATTAAAACCGAAACTTACATTGACTGATTAATGGAGAATCGGTTGGAGGTTTCTTTACAGCATCAAATCCTCAGCAACACCGGATCTTCTACGTTATATCCCGATCGATCAAACAAAATCCGATTGTGGGATCGAACTTAAGAAGAAATTGGGAAGAAGAAAAATATTTTTCTTCCCAATGGCCTATGAAAATCGGCAATAGGGGAGGAGAGGGGGAAGAGAGAATTCCGAATATCTAAGGAATTGAATGGTGTGTGATTTATGAATGACCCAACCCTCCTATTTATAGGAAAATAGGAATCCTAATCCCATTAGAATTAATCTATAGAGATAAATACAAAAAGAAAAAAGATTATTTCTTTATTTTTATTTATCTTGGGTAAATAAATCTATGTAATTATTTTAGGATATAATTCAAACAATTATCTCTTCCTAAAATACATGTCGTGGCCGAAAATTGGCTTAATAATTAATAAATAATTCTAATTTATTTAATTAATTATTGTGGGCCAATTTCAATTGGGTTCATTAATCCAATTGGGCTTGAAACTCTCTCTTAAATTAATAAGTCCAACTTAATTAATTTATTTATTAATTACCATTTAAATAAAATATTTTATTTAAAAAATTAATAATATTAATATTTTCTCCCGACTAAATATTATCAAATTATATTTAATTATTAATTTCCATTTAAATAATTTTCATTATTTAAATAATTAATAATAAATATTTTAATTATTAATTTCCATTAAATAAACTCATTATTTAATTAATAATTTTATTGATAACATTTTATTATTAATGAATTAATTTTTAATTATTAATTCCGTTCAAATAAAATTTATTATTTAAACAATTAATAATTGTTAATTAATTTCAAATTATTAATTACCATTTAAATATACTCAATATTTAAATAATTAATAATATTTCATTATTAATTTCATGTTTAAATAAACTCATTATTTAAACAATTAATAATGTTTATATTAATTACCGTTTAAATATACTCAATATTTAAACAATTAATATTGCCTATTTTAAGTAATTCACTTTACTTAAAATTTCCATTTCTTCTACTTGATTTCGCGACTACGATATTTGGGCTAGCATAGGGACCCGATGGACCTATAGATCATGGGCTTAATAATTAGTCAATTAAGTGATTAACACATAATCAGTTAATTACTTATTATCTAACTATGAATAGTTCCACTATAGATTCATAGCTGAACTCCCCTCACTATAGATGAGTTATGTCCATTTAGTTTATCTTTTATTTATATCTGTGATATATCCTTCACGTGGAACCCTCATAATTACAGGCGGATAAATTTACCGTTTTGCCCCTGTAATTACCGCTTTATCCTTGTGTTCCCGTTGATTCTCCAATGAACTTTATCTTTAGTCGAACTAGAGATAAGATACTTCTGTGATCAATAGAATTCGTGACGTCACTTGTTCATGTCTCGAATCAGTACATCAAGGGAGTTTCCTAAAGTTCCTAAAATGTTTAGGTATCACACTGATACCATTAATTTATAGGAAAGTTATGAATTCCATCTCGTGAAAATGAGTTCCCAGCTACTTATCTAGTCATGTTCCCAAAACAGGAGTGTATTGAGCGTTCTTACAGACGCTTCTCAACTATGTGAATCAAAGAACATAACTCCACAAATAGGAGTCCGCATTTCACTCAGGATTGAGATCTATCACGGTTGATAAACTTAGTTTGATATTCGATTATTTCTCGTAAATGGTACTAATGAGAAATTTGATCGAACATCGTGGTCTTGTCTTATATAATCAACATTGCATATGATACTTCCATTTCATGTCTCCCACATGAATGATCAGGATTCGATCATTTGTCTATAAACAAAATGCGAAGCTATCAACAGTGTTACCAGGATAAGGTTCCCAAACGTTATCCGTTTACTGTAGACACGTTTAAGTTACTCATCTCGAATTTAATCCTCTCGTATGACTCACATACTAAGTCGTGATTTCATAAGAGTGACTTAGGGTTTTACTATTTGAATGTTTGATATTTATATATTTCCATATATTCCTAATATCATTAATTGAATCAATCTAGATAATATAAAGAACTTATGTTTATTTATTTAATTTATTCTTAATAAATTATTATTATTAAATAATTACAAGTTCTAGGACACCATTCCTAACAAGAATTACCCATACGTTTGATGTAGCCAAAATGATCTGCCTGATATCTCTGAAAATCGTTGCAAATCATAAAACTGTCGAACTTTATATACCACTGTCTAGAAGTCAGTTTGAGACCATACAAGCTCTTTTGAAGTTTGCGTATCATTTTCTCCTCTTCATGTACTATAAAACCCTGTGGTTGAACCATATAAACCTCTTCCTCTAAGTCGCCATGGAGGAAAGCCATTTTCACATCTAACTATTCCTAGAACAGATCATTCTTCTACCACTATCGATAATACAGTCCTAATAGTAGTCAATTTAAAAACAAAAGAAAATATTTCATTAAAGTCAATACCTTCATTTTGACGAAAGCCTTTGACTATAAGCCTTGCTTTATATCATCTGCTGCCATCGGGTTCCTGCTTTATTTTGTTAACCTATTTATTATACAAAGCTTTCTTATCCCTGGGTAACTTAGCAAGCTGATATGTCTGATTCATCATCAATGAATCCATCTCATCTTTTATGGAAAGCTCTCACTTGACAGAGTCTTCCATGGGAATCTCCTCATCATAACACTCAGGCTCCCCTATGTCAGTAAAAAAAATATAGTTAAGGAGAATACTTCTATGGTGGTTTAATAGTTGTGGTAGATCTTCTAACAACTATAGGGGGAGTTATTAGAACTGTTCTATCTCAATAACTTTTGTCTCTAAAGTACTACTGTTTTGAACTTCAACATCTGCAGTTTCTGTCTCAATCACATGAAGATCCTTTAACTGAATAATCTCAGTAGACTTTCCATCTTTCTTTAATCACCTGTCTCAATCTCTGCCCTGTTATTGTAAAGAACATGTTCATTGAAGATCACATCTTTTTGCTTCTAATTATTTTCTAGTTATGGTCATTCCAGAATCTATAACCAATCTCAACACCGCCATATCCAATAAAATAATATTTAGTAGATTTTGCATCTAACTTGCTTCTATCAGCAACATTAACATGTACATAAGAAACACAGCTAAAAACCATAAGATGAGAAAGGTTTACCTACTTGTCACTCCAAACTTCCTCAGGTAATTTGAAGTCTAGTGGTGTGGAAGGACTCCTATTGATTAGATAGGCTGATGTACTAACTATTTTTGCCCAAAACATCTCAGGCAACCCAGAGTGTAATATCATACTTCTAGCACATTCGCACAACATTCTATTCATCCTTTCTGCTACACCATTCTGCTGTGGAGTCCCTAAAAGAGTTTTGATCATCACAATACCATTTTTTACACAATGATGCTTAAACTTCATACTAGTGTATTCTCTACCCTTATATGACCTCAAGCTCTTCAGTTCTAAACCTGTCTCATTCTCAACCTTAACTCTTCAAGTTTTGAAAGCATTATACACATTAGATTTATGTTTGAGAAAATAGACACATACCTTTTTGCTTGAGTCATCTATGAAAGTCACATAGTAATTGGAACCTTCTAGAGAAGTGACTGGAGTGGACCCCCATACGTCAGTATGAACCAATTCTAACTTGATTTTCTTTGGCTCTACTCTCACTTGTGAAAAGCTAACTTTATCTATTTCCCGAAAATACAACCCTCACAAACTTGTGCTCCAATGTTAGCTCTTTTAATTTCTCTAAAGAGTGAAGGATTTGCATACTCTTCTCACTCATATGTCCCAACCTGTTATACCGTAATTCAATTATGTCTATAAAGATCTGATTGGTAGAATTTGTCACTGCAATAAGATCTCTACTACTGGAGCTAATATATAAACTCTCCTCCATCCTTTCTCGGCAAGTATCATGACACCTTTAGTAACTTTCCATAATTTATTACCGAAGGAAATTGTATATCCTGCATTATCTAACTGGTCAATTAAAATCAAATTCTTTGTTAGTCCAGGTACGTGTCTTACCTTGGAAATCTTCTAAACAGAACCGTTCACTGTCTTTAAACTGACATCACTTATACCAACAATATCTAAGGGCTTCCATTAGTGAGATACACCTTACCATGATTTTCTGCGATATAATTTTCCAGACATCCCTTTGTGAAGTAGTATGGAAAGATGCACCTGAATCAATAACTCAACAATCATGAGAATCAACAAGAGTTGTAAAGTATAATGTACCTCCTCAATCACTGCATTAGCTGCACCATTATCTTTGCCCTCATTATTCTTAGGAGCCTATAATTATGTTTCAAATGCCCCACTTTTTCATAATCCCACACTCAACTTTACTGTTTCTGGACTTGCTTCAATGATTGTTTGAGTTTCCTCCATTTCTATTACCTCTATCATCCCTGTTATTTCTTCTGACTCTTTCGACATTCAGTGCTGAACCAGAATTGGAAGTAATACCTTTCTGTTTCCTGCGAACTTCTTCTGCTAGTACCGCATTTTTAATTTTAGAAAGAGTCAACTCACGATTACCAAATGAGTTAAAAATAATTGTTTTCATCGTATCCCAACTATCATACAAAGATTTCAGTAAAAGCACTGCATATATCTCATCAACAAATTTTGAGCCAACGGTTTGATATTCTGCCATTTACAAATTAAATAATTTGGTAAGTAGATATATCTTATTATTTGCAGATGTTTTTTCATATGTGTCATATTGGGCTTTTATTATAATTTGGTAAGAAGATATACCTTAGTATTTGATATCGAACGAGCCACGCTCTTCTCCAAAGTCAAACGGATGACGCCAAGTACCCTCGCCGATCCAACCTGTTCCATTCATTATCATTAATCTCAGCTGGTTTCTGTCTCAATGACAATTCTTGGGAGTTGTTGTATAAATAATCTTCTATTTACATCTTTCAGGAGACAAAATCATTACAGTCAAATTTTAATTCTCTTCCCGATTAGACATCGTTATTCAACAATTACCAATGCTTTGATACCAGTTGTTAGAGAATGATAAGTTCACGACGCCTAAAATGCACACAAGAACGATACCGGAATAATAAACTAAAATGAATGGAAAGAAAACGACACCAAAATTTATACTGGTTCACCCCAATGTTGGGCTACATCCAGTTGCTACCGCTGCAAATTTCACTATGATGAATCAAGAGTTACAATGGAAATATCCAATACACTCAATGGTGTATTATATGTTAAAAAACCCTCAAAAAAGTGAATTCTTTCTTTTACAATATTTCTCACAAATCTCACCCAAGTCGTCACTGTTGCTCTCACCACCATCGAAACACAAAAACGCGACCTGTTGTATATTCCTTCGGCTGAAGCTCTCTCACAAAAACACTCACAACGGGCGTCAAAATTGAAGTTATAAATTAAATCACAACCAATTTATTTGCCAAGCAGCCACTGCCTCACAAAAAAAAGTCATATAAATGACCTACTTCCATTATGTCTTGATCCACTTGATGCAAAAAAATGCTAAAGCAAATAAATGGGTTTAACATGTGTTGATGGGCTTTTAACAAGCAAATGGGCCTTGGGCCATTACTTTTATTTATTATGATTTGTCATCACATAAGCTTAACACCCTCCCCAAATTGTTGTAATATCTAAAAAAAAGAAAAGAACTCTGCTTAATAACATCATGTTTGATAACCCTAACCGAGAAACCAAATGTACCCTAATAGATTCTTAGCAGAAAAAAATGTATGGAACAATTTGGGGTTTTGAGAGTTTCTATTCATAAAAAAACAAAATAATTCAAAAAATATTGTATAAATAAAAATATTCTGAAAATATTGTAAATCGAATACACGATATACGATTTCACCTTTTATTCGTTCATTATTTTAGAAGAACGATAGAGGTGAGAATTTGTGGGCTTGTTTGCTATTGGGGCATGGCAGATTTGGAAGTGTAGGAACTCCAGGTTATTTACGGATGATTCTACTAATGTTGAACAAGCTCTTAATCTTGCTATAAACGATTGAAATGAATTTTCAACCCTTCCCTCCCCTTTTACGAATAGCTTGAAGCGAGATAGACCAGTAGAGATTAATACTAGCTGTACTAGGATGTCTCTGTATTGTGATGCGGCTTGGGATCTTAATTCTTTAAGTTTCGGGTTTGGTTGGATTTTCAAAGACTCGAGAAAGTGAGTGATGGGGGTTTAAGTATTGAAGAAGATTTGTGCTTGAACTCTCTTCATGCCGAGAGGCGTTGCTTGTTATAGGGGATGGTTGATGCGGTTGCTCGTGAGTTCAAGGAGCTTGATGTTTTTAACGATTCAAAGCATCTTATTGACATCGTTAATAATCAGGCTTGTTGTCCTGCTGACTTTGTCTGTGTGTTGGAAGCTATTAGGAATATTTGTACTCGTTTTTATCCGTTTTCTTTTTCTTTTATTCGTCGAAATTTTAATTCTGAAGCTCATGTACTGGCCATTAAAGGCTTGAATTTGCGGGTTATTCCCCATGAAAAATAGCAATTTCATTATACATGAATTCCATTCATTGATGAAATTATCAAAATTATAAAAACTACAAAACTTAAAAAATAAATAAATTAATTAGAGATATAAAAGACAATATAATATTTGATCATTCAATAATAAAAAAGAAAAAAACTAATGGAAGTACAAAAGGTTTTATTTGTAAAAGTAAATCAAACTTACTATTTTTAAAATTAAGATAAAAAAAATGCTATCAACTGTAATTTCTCTAATGTGCGGAGATGATTTTATAAATCACTCATTTTTCCCTTTGAAAATAAAGGAGAATATTAATATGAAAACATTGAATCGTTAAGACTATAGATCATTTGACCTGAAGACAACAACAAAAGTAGTTACGGTGGAGTTTTTCAAACCATGATTCCTATTAGTTAAACAATTATCCATATAGATATGAATTCAACTCATTTTATATAAACTTTCATTTACCTAATTATTCTCTTTTAAATATTACATCAAATTATGAGAGAGGAGACTCGTACCTTCGACCTCATAAAAAAAACAAGTGAATTGATTCACCATTTCAGGTAATGAGTTGAGAGTTACACAACCCTAATCAGTATTTATCTACCAATCTTAAAATCCAATATGATAAGTGTATTAACCCTTCTTAATCAAATAAATAATCTTTTACTTAACGATCTAAACTGACAATCAAAATATTTGAAAATTAAAAATATAACCTAATATTTTGTTTAAAAAAAATCCTATATTTATAGATCCAATTGA
The DNA here is from genome assembly GCA_028015215.1 of Gynostemma pentaphyllum. Lineage (NCBI taxonomy): Eukaryota > Viridiplantae > Streptophyta > Magnoliopsida > Cucurbitales > Cucurbitaceae > Gynostemma > Gynostemma pentaphyllum. The sequence continues at coordinate 34,461,139 of CM051346.1, read as the reverse complement.
AATATTGTGGAGGCCCCTTAGTCCCATCGTTTATAGCCTAGCCTATAGCGGGCTCCACCAAGCATAATATTAGACTAGACCTCCAATGCCGCTCTTGCTCACCATTCAAAATTGGGGGCTGAATGAATAATCGAGTGGAGAATACCCTACCGTAATCTTCCTGGTCTCGGGCTCATATTAATCAAAATCCGATGAATCACATACCGTTGATCAAGTATTTACGACCCGTTTGAGATAGTATTTAAGAAAGTTTACATAATGTTATAATTTGATACAATATTTATAAATTTGTTTAAAAAAGAAGAATGTGAATCTTTAAAATTCTAATATATCAGTCAATAACTCATATTAATACTCAGAATATTTGAAATTCTAATATTTTTATTAAAAAAAAAGTTTTAAATTTTTTTAACTTATTTAAAATTGCCCCAAAGTATTTATTTCAATGATCATTTAAAAATATTTTTAAATAATTTAAAAAATTATCCTTGATACTTAATTTTAAAACCATCACGTCACACACAGAGAAAGCAAAACGTTTACAGAGCCGTTACTTTCCACTGCACCCGAAAACGATTAAAATCAGAGCCGTCGTTCGTAATTCAATCAACAGATCATTTTCAAATTTCAAATTCAAATTCAAATTCCTGATTTGATTGCTGCGAAAAAACAATTTTCCAGAGCTGCTGAAAATGGAGATTGGATCGAGTTCGATTTTATCTTGCTCTAAAGAACACCAGAAAATCTTTCAGGATTGGTTCAATTTAGCCGATTCAGGTCTTCTTCTTCTTCCTTAAATCTTGATTTTCATCTCTATTTATTACTGTCATCAAGAAATTAATTCTTCTATCTTCTTCTTCTTCTTCTTCTTCTTCTTCTTCTTGTGTAGATGGAGATGGCCGAGTTACTGGAAATGATGCCATACAGTTCTTCTCCATGTCTCAGCTTTCTCGATCCGAGCTCAAACAGGTTTACTTAACTTTCACTAAATTTGACTTCATTTTTTAATTTCTTTTCCTGTTAGTGTTGTCGATTCTGTAAAACCTTGATTTTTGTACGTCTATTTGATCAGGATAATACACAATCCCTAAAATTTTGTATAATCTTTGTTACCATTAGCAATATATGATAATTTAAGGAGCTTCCTTATTTGTTGATAATCATAGATTTTCATTTTGTTTATATCAAATCATTTAATGTTTATTGCTTTTTATAACTTTCCTATGTAATCATAGATGGGAAAATTTTAAAGGTTAACAAAGGAAATGAAATAATCCAAATTCGATTCAATAAGTCGGAAATGTATCTAATAATGTAATTTCTCTTTGAAGGTTTGGGCAATTGCAGATTCCAAACGACAAGGATTTTTAAGTTTCAATGAGTTCGTTACTGCCATGCAGGTTCTATTCTACGTTATTTCTCTCGATTCGATTACATTAACGATTACTTGGAGTTGGAGCTCCTTCTAATTATTATTTTAATAATGGGCAGCTTATTTCTTTAGCACAAGCAGGAAATGAGTTGAACTCGAATACTCTCAAAACAGTAGGCAAGTTGAATAATATGTTTGATATTTTTCTCTCTCTCTCTCTCTCTCTTTTTTTTTAAAAGCATATTTAGTTATTATTCTTGAAATTTTACATATTTGTTTTACCTGTTATCAAGTTAATATTGCCAGTTATATGAAAAATTTAGAAGGTCTGGCTTTAAGACATCAAGTAATTCAGATATGATGTTCCTGGACCTTTAACTTTATGAAATATATCAATATCAATGACATTTAGTTTTTTTTCTTTCTTTCTTTATCTTATCTCCCTCATTCCTCTGAAATGTATTAATGTTTCCAAAGTAAGTAATGCAATTTGGGATATGATTTTTTATCAGTTGTGATGTGTAGATTGCTTTGGTGATAATTTTGTGATTCAAGTCCGGTATTTATTTCTGACCAACTAATCCATCCTCAAGTCCTTGCCTACGTTTATAAACGCTGAAAACTGTTTCAAGTTTATTTTTTATTGAGAGGCAGGTGTAAGTCTCGTAGCAATATGTGGAGTATCCCTCAATTTAAATAGGAAAAAAAAATTCTTAAAATATGTGTATTACTAATATAATGATTATATAAATTATAAAGTGTAAAAAAAATTTCATTTTTGATTATATAAAGTGTAAAAAATCTCGTTTTCTCAAAATCATAATGTCAAAAGTCATTCTCATGCCTATTCTTTGACTTTTTTAAGCTTGAGTGGTGACATAATAATGAGCTTGTTGAGATATATGATTAAATTTACCTTTACTCATTAGCTTAAGCTTTTGGGTCTAGTGCTTATTAAACATATTTAATATGGTATCATAGTAGGAGGTCCTGAGTTCGAACTCTTGTAATGACATTTCCTCCCCATATATTAAAAATTGTGTGAGGGAAGGTGTTGAGATATATAATTAAATTTACCTTTACCTATTAGCTTAAGCTTTTGGGTCTAGTGGTAATTTAACATATTTAATAAAATTATGACAACCCAAGTTGTAATAGTATCACATATATAAGTGAGCGTTTATATTTTGAAGAATCGGTGACAGTATCACATGAGGCATAAAGCCTCTAAGTCATAGTGTGTCCTCAATCATTGAGCCATACTCCTCTTCTTAGGAGGCGCAAGCCTTTTATGAACCAAAAAAGACGCAAGTCTTGAAGCTTTAATATATTCTTTGTGTTGTGGTGTGCCAAACCTTTTAATTTATCCTTGCTCTACTCTAGTGCATATTGATGAACTACATTTATAAATATTTGAAAATAATGAGTATTAAGTTTTGACGAAAAGCAAAAAAGATATATCTGGTTGTTATGTTATAACTTGAATGTGCCTTCTCTAAACCCGATTATTGTGCAATGTGCTTATGTACCAGTTTCCAATGCAATGCAATACTCTGTGACCGTCCCTTATACCTTGATGTCTCTTTATATGCTTACAGCTGACATGGAAGAAATTAAACTTCCGGTGCTTGAAGGCTTGGATCTATTTCAGAAATCTAGTTCAAAAACACACAGCCATCATGACACAAACGGTTAGAATCTTTCTGATTGTTGTGTCTTCAGTGAATTGTTGACTTGGTCTATATTTAAATCCCTGCTAACGTAGGAACTCCTCAACCTCAACCATCAACATTAACTCCATGGTTTGCCTCAAAATCTGGAAAGAAGGTATGTTATCTTTTTAGTGAATATGGATTTTATACTTTGCTTATTTCACTTATTTTGTGTGATCTATATCTGTTTACTGATTCCTTATGTCTTTTTTCTGGAATGTTTGAACTGATTAAGGAATTTGATGAAAAGTTGTTCGAATCTTTACTATGTAACATATCTAGAAAGTAGAAAGTAAACAATCTTCAGAAAATCTTCATATCCAAAACAAATTGAAACTTTTGTTTATAGAAATGAAACTAATTAAAGTTTTAATCTAACTTTAGATACTATAGAGAAAACAAATCATATTTTACCCAGTTGGGTGATTCATTTTAACCTTTAAGTTTTAATTTCATCCAATTGAATCCTGAACTTCAATAGGTGGTGCAATTTCAGTTGAAAAATGCATAATTTGGTAAAAATATGTGCATGTTCTTAGGTTTTATTAATGTATGTATCATGAGTCCAATTAACATGAGAAATAATTAATGTGATTAATTTATTTACTTTTTATTTTCCATGCCAATTGAAAGCAACCACAAATGTTTGGATTTTTTTCCATGCTAATGTTTTCCCCCCCTTTCTTGTTCAGTTACCCCATATTGCTGTTACCTCAATAGTTGATGGTTTAAAGAGACTGTACAATGAAAAGCTCAAGCCACTGGAAGTTACTTATCGGTTCAATGATTTTGCGTCTCCGTTTCTCGTGAGTGAATTGCAGTATTTTTTGTGTCGGGTGTTTGTTCGACTTTAATTTTTTAACAGAGGTGAAAGAAAGAGTTGCATGCACGATTACTAACATGCTGTTAAATCTTTTTTCAATGCATGTAAGAAAGTTTTTGGCTCATTTTTTTTAATGTAAACTCTTGCAGACAAGCAGTGATTTTGATGCTAAACCCATGGTCATGCTGTTGGGCCAATATTCAACTGGAAAAACTACATTTATTAAACATCTGCTAAATTGTAACTATCCAGGTCAGTTGAAGTTATTTCTGTTGCTTTTATAGCATGCAAGTACTGACTCTAAAGTATGACATGTTCTTGATTTAATTTAATTTTTTCCTCAGGAGCTCACATTGGACCCGAGCCAACAACAGATAGATTTGTAGTAGTTATGGTAACAATTTCCCCTCACCCTCCTTTTGTTGTTGTTGTATTGTCTTCATTATAAAGTCATAAATCATATGTAACTGATAGCTATGTTTTAAAACTTTTTGCTTCATAACTGTTATTTCCTCGTGATTTTTATTGCTGCCAGCATCTAATTGTTTATGGCATCTGGCATTCTATTTATTATCCTATCACTGTTTTGAACATCATTTTTTCTAATCGCAGTGGATGATCTGTTTCCTATTTATTTTGTTGAACAGATATGGATTTTGGCCTGTCAATTGCATAATGGACTTTTTGAAAACTCTTCCCCTTGGAAAATGTGTTGTTCCTTCGTACTTCTCTATGAAATGTGTTTCTTTTCATCAAAATCTATTTTGGTCAATAGGCCAGACCTTACTATTTCTTGCTTGTTGTATGAAAGAACCACGGATTTTCAGATGAGAAACCGTGTGCTACCATTTGATGATATGTTCTTATTTTGAGGTTGTATATGGTTAAGATATTCATGGTTCCACTGCCTTGTTGTGAATTTGTAACTTAGTCTGGACCAGATGAGAGAAGCATTCCAGGAAACACCATGGCGGTTCATGCAGATATGCCATTCACTGGTTTGACATCCTTTGGTGGAGCATTCTTATCGAAGTTTGAATGTTCTCAAATGCCACATTCTGTAAGTTGAAATTTTTTATTAGCTCATTTAAACAGATTTTTTTAACTGTTGTACATTTTATTCCACTTCGATTATATGCATTTCTATTGTGCCAAATTGCTTTACTGAAGCTAGTTTTTTCACTAATACTTATAGCTGCTTGATCAAATTACGTTTGTGGATACTCCTGGAGTTCTGTCAGGGGAAAAGCAACGCACACAGAGAAGCTATGATTTCACTGGGGTTATATCATGGTTTGCAGCAAAATGCGATCTCATTCTTCTTTTGTTTGATCCCCATAAACTTGATATTAGTGATGAGTTCAAGCGTGTGATATCGTCTCTTCGTGGTCATGATGATAAGATTCGAGTTGTTCTGAATAAAGCAGACCAAGTTGATACTCAGCAAGTAAGATTTCAGATCTATGCAAGTAACTTCTTTCTCCCATGTGGTATCCTTTATGCATGTTTTGACTTGCTATTATTTTCAAGTTAATGAGAGTATATGGAGCTCTGATGTGGTCTCTTGGGAAAGTGTTGAATACTCCTGAGGTGGCTCGTGTTTACATTGGGTATGTTCTTTGAGCTGTAAATTATAGCCACAACGTCGAATCCTACGGTTTTCATACATTTTGACTTGCAATTTTATCGTCTTGATTTCATCAGGTCATTCAATGACAAGCCTGTTAATGAAGCAGCAGTTGGGCCAATTGGCCGGGATCTATTTGAGAAAGAACAGGATAATCTTTTATCAGACTTAACTGATATTCCAAAGAAAGCTTGTGACCGTCGAGTATGCATTGCGTTCTTATTTTTGTGTGTTTCTATCCATCATCTTCTTGAATAATGAGGTTGTTTCCATATCCACACTCCAGATTAATGAATTTGTGAAGCGGGCTAGAGCTGCTAAGATTCATGCTTACATTATCAGTCACCTCAAAAAAGAGATGCCGGCCATGATGGGCAAAGCAAAGACTCAACAGCGACTCATCGATAATCTTGAAGATGAGTTTGGAAAGGTAGCCATCTTCTCTTTGTAGTTGTATGTTTATTAAGAAATTATTAGGCATAATTGAAAAACTTTGGATCAGGTTCAAAGGGAGTTCCATCTGCCCGCTGGAGACTTCCCTAATGTGGAGCATTTCAGGGAGGTGTTGAATGGTTATAGTATTGATAAATTTGAGAAATTGAAGCCTAAAATGATTCAAGCTGTGGATGACATGCTCGGATACGATATCCCAGAACTTTTGAAGAACTTCAGAAATCCTTATGAATGAAAAAAGAAAAAGAAATTCCAATAGATGGCATTTTGTTTAGGGTTTAGTAATTTCAAAAATAGCAAATGTTTTGTTATTTTTGAAAATATGTATTCTCAAAATGTCATTTTTGAAAACAAAAACAAAAATTAATCACCGCTCACATATATTGATTGAGCATTTTGTGGTAATCTTCGGGATTCCCCGTTTTTGTAGAGAGAGAACAAAAAACAAGTTGCGTTTTTCGCAACATTATATTAAGTTTTAAGATTAAAATTGAATTTCACCTCCACCATTTTTTTTCCTCACCTTACAGCATTCTATTTCAGCATGTTATATTTCTTATTATTATTATGAGTGGGTGTGGATGTGGGTCATAATTAGAGATTTTTATTGTTACCAAAAAAAATTCTTCCTCAATCTTAAGAAAGAAATTATTGTTAAGGTAATGAGAAATTTGTTTTCAATAATAAGAATTGTTCGAGATTTAGAGGTAAATAGTAACAATTAGCTAGTTCAATTTTAACAAAGTGAACAGATATCAAGAATCCTAATTATATACTTGAATTTAGTTGAGTGTTTACTTTAAATCGTGTTAGATCCTTCACCTTTTTCAATGTGTGTTCCTCTTTTACTTTATTAATATAAAATTTCATATCCTTTTGTTTTCAGAATTAATTTAATTACACTAAAACTTAAAATAAATAGATAATAAAAAAATTATCCTTATTTTGAATTGTAAAAATAAAAAACGAAATATCAAGAAATATATTTTTATTTTTCAAACATTTTTTTTCCATTTTTATTCCTCAAGTTTTCGATATAAAAATCAATAATTTTTAAAGGTTTCATTGGAATAGGAGTATATTTATGATATATTTGACATCATCCGACCAAACATAAAAGACAGTTTTTTATGATATATACCAATATAAAAATCAAAACTACAAAGTGATAAGATATATGAATTCAAAATTTAGAAAGAGGGCATTTAGTAGTTTTGTAGTATTTATTTACTATCCAAAAATACTTCAACATGTCGAATAAATTATTAATTTTTGAAGGGTATAGGAAGAGGATGGGCAAGTAAATAATTGATATACCTAATATATACATCCTCAAACATAATATATAAAGACTATTTTTATCCGTATATTCATGATATACCTTATATACATATACTAACAAAACAAAAAATACCTACTTATTAATTTTTAATTTTTTTAGTTTTTCGTTTTTTTTTTCCTCCAGTCTCATTTACACCTCACCCTATTTACCCCCATTTATACCCTATTAACAATTCAAACCTCATTTATACCGCAATCTCATTTACACTTCAACCTTATTTACACCCCAACCCTGCCCCGCCTCACCTCATTTCAGTTTACCCCGCGATAATTAAATGAGGTAGGGTCGGGGTAGATTTTAAATAGACGGGGTCTTGGTATTTTTTTTTCCTTAAACGGAGTCAAGGTGTAAACGAGATATCCAATACCATGTTCACCCCTAATAAGATATATTCATTCAAAATTAAAGTCGCATTATATGTAGTTTTGTAGTATTTCCTTACTACCAAAAAAAAAAAAACTTCAGCATGTTAAATATATATTCATTTTTTAAAGGTTCATTGGAAGAAAATAGGTGGATAAAATTCATGATATACCTAATAAACATCCTAAAACCAAGCTAAAAAACAATTATTAACATGATATAGATATATAAAACTACAAAGTGAATTGGAGGTGAAGAAATATTATTAGGGTTAAAGTTTTTTTTTTAATTGTTTTACTTTATCTCTTTTTGAATAAAAAAAAGAATAATTTGTAAAAAAAAATCAATCCACTAATTACATGTTTAGCTTTCAATTTTTCCATCATTATTTTTCTCTTTTATTTATTTATCTCTTACCATATACTGACTCATTTTGTCCATTTTAGACTTTTACACCATTGACGATGTCATCTCACTTGTAGATGGTTATTATTGTATCAAATACAATCAATGGCTACTTTTTGAAATTGAACCTAAAATATGTCTATACATGTACCTGTCCCATAATTTTGCTATAAACCCACCATTAGAATTTTAATTTTTAATAAAACCACTTTTTAACGAGTCATTTTTATTATTTTTATTTTACAGATTACTTTTTTATTGATTTATTAGATTTTTATTAAAGACTTAATATTATTTTTATAACTTACCTCACCTATTTTTGAGTGATTGTGAGTCAAGGTTTATAAGAACTTTGTATATTGAAATAACAAGTTATGATTTCAATTATTCTTCATTCGTATATAACAGTACAATTATTTATGTTGCAAAATCATAAAACAAAATATTTATTTGAAATTTATCATTTTATGTGGTTCAATCCCTTGAAATTGATAAGAACAAACAAACATTTGTGTGCTTAAAATTAAATAAATAACTTATAGTAAGATTTTCTCAATAATTCTCAAACGAAGGTATTGAAAAATTATATATATTATTAATAATAAAATATAATTTAAAAGTTAAATATGAAATAAACTTAAAAATAATGTCATTTATTGGAATTTCCAAATTTATTAACCATTAGATTATTAAATTAAAAGGGACAAGTATAATTTTTTAAGAAAATAAAGGCAAAAATAGATACTAAAATAAGATTCTTTATACTACACGCGTTTTATAGGAAATGGAGGGAGAGCGTAGGGGAAACGGCCAGAGTAGATTTTACACCGAAAACTGTGATTGATGAATAAGAGTAGGATTCTTTATAGCTTTGTTAGGTTTAGGTTTATGTCGTATTTGTATCTTACTTTCTTAATGGGAATCTACCATAAGTCAAAATCATCAATATTTTTGACCAATTCATTTTGGATTATGATTGTGAGTTCATATCATTGAAAAAGTTTTTATAATCAAAATGTCACGTAACAATTATTCTTCGTTTGAAAATTAATATTTTTTTTCAACCGGGACATAGTGTATTGGTTAAAGCATGTAGTTCTATATTTAATAGTGTGGTTCAAAGTCCCACCTCCGACACTTTATATTAAAAAATATATGATATTATTTTTTCTTTCTAGTCAATCGGTTGTTTTGTAAATAATGATAAATGATTTGTTAATTTCTTCTACCGAAAATCTCAATCAATTCAAGTATTCAACTATATAACATTAAAAGACCATTTGTTTCATGAGAATCCTAGATGTGAATACCTCCGGTGTTCAGATTCCCACGTTTATTTTATAGAAATGGTTGATTCATTGACATCCCCTTGAGTTTATCATAATAAGAAATTAATCAATATAAAAACTTTGAAGGGCAGTTTGTTTCGTACGATTTCTATATGTCGGTCTGTCCAACATCCAGATTCCCACATTTGTTTTGTGAGAATGGTTGATACTCAATATCTGAGGATGCCAAAACATTTTTAATGACCATGAAAACTTCAATTTTTAATTTCAAGTAAAATGGTGGGTTTGTAGGATTCTCATTTGGATGGAAATATATTTTTTACTCGTTTTTCTTCTAACCTATAAAGCAATATTATTTTATAGACGTCCATGTGGTTTTGATCAAATACAAATATGCCCATTATAATTTAAAAGAAAAAATGAAAATTTACACCTTTATGGTTCTAAAATTATATATGCAATTTGATCTCTCCCCACTAATTTAGTTTGAACTTCAATTTGGATGATTCAAGATGTTCCGGAATTCTAATTTCAAGCTTTAAATTATGATCACTTCAAAACTTCTGAGCCATCAGTAATTAAAAGAGTTATTGTCGTCAAAATATTAGGTATGAATTGAAGTTATAAACCATTTTATTTAATGATGAATTCAAAGTTTTAAGGTGTCTAATCTATAAGCGATTAAATGAATGACTACTTCTAAATTTCTAATACGACCAAGTACATTAAGGTCGTGCAGAATCATAGTACTTAGAAACAAACAAAGTATGGTGATTTGATTCAATTGATTCAAGTAACATACTAAAATCATGACAATATTTTTTTGGTAGCCATTGAAAGATGAGCCATATCTGCATAAAAAATAAACTACGTATTGAAAACTTATTTAAACTTAATCTTGGAGGGACTTTCACAATTCATAATTCACAATCTCTTCACATCCTCACAACCAATGACAAAAACTACCCAACACAAAACAAAAGGAAATAAATAAAAATAGATAAACTCACTGTTGTAATTAACTACTGGATTTCACAACAAAACAACAAGAATTCTTTACGAAAGATGAAAAACAATGATCCACGAAGAACTTGCCAAGATCTTATTACTCAAGAGTGAATCGAAATGAGAAATTACATCAATCTAATTTCTTCCTCACCCTCTCTATCTATCTTAGCATTACAACAATGGAAAGAAGAAAATTGTAAACTAACTCAACAAAATGAAGAAGATGACTATTTATAGCTAGCTGTCAGTTTCAACAAACTGTTAGGTTGGTTAAAAAACTCCTTCCCACTTGGCTGAGCTGGCTATGCTAATGTGAGCTTGATTCTTCTTGTTGACTTGATATTGACCAACTAACCCTTCAATTCTCCACCTTTGGTCACATATTCAAAACAGATCAAGGCTTTACATTCTTCTTCAAACAACTTCTTTATCAGTTACATTCAACAGGCTGAGGCAATGATTGAACTTAGCAGATGTGACGGGTTTTGTTAGGAAGTCAGCTGCATTGTTTGAAGTATGAACCTTCCTAATAATCACTTCTCCCTTTTCTATCACCTCCCTCACAAAATGTAACTTTATGTCCACATGTTTAGTTCTCTCATGGAATTGCTGGTTTTTAGACAATTGGATTTCTCCCTGATTATCACAGTAAACCTCCACCATTTTCTGATTGAATCCCAACTCACCAATCAAACCTTTTAGCCAAATTAATTCTTTGACAGATTCTGGTATTGCAATAAATTCTGCTTCTGTTGTTGACAAAGCTACCACTGGCTGAAGATTTGACTTCCAGCTGATAACATTTCCATCAAGTAAGAAGGTGTAACCTGTGAGGGATCTTCTTTTATCTAAGTCCTCTGCATAATCTGAGTCAACAAAACCAGTTAATGCCATTTCTGCTCCACCTTGAGCTTTATACATCAGTTCCCTTTTCATGGTACCATTCAGATATCTCAGTCCCCATTTGGCAGCTTCCCAATGTTTTCTTCCTGGGTTACTCATATATCTACAAACCAGGCTTGTATTGTATGCTAGATCAGGTCTAGTACATACCATCAAATACATAAGGTTGCCAACAGTATTTGAGTAAGGTATCTTTGCCATGTCTTCCACTTCTTCTTCTGTTTCTGAACAGTCAGCAGCTGAAAGCTTGAAGTGCTGAGCAAAAGGTGTTGTGACAGGCTTGGATTCATCCATATTGAATTTCTTCAATATTTTCCTTGCATAATCCTATTGATGTAAGAATAGTTCACCAGTTTTATCATTTCTGTCAATCTTCATACCTAGTATCCTTTTAGTTGATCCTAGGTTCTTCATGTCAAATTCATTGTTTAGTAACAATTTAATTTCATCTAAATCCTCCTGACATTTTCCTGCAAGGAGCATGTCATCCACATAGAGTAACAAATAAATGTTACCCTTGTCTTTACTTTCTTTATAGTACACACAACTGTCAAACCTTCTATACCAGCATCTTGGTGACTGCTTAAGGCCATATAGGGATTTTTTCAATAAACATACCTGTTTTTGCTTTCCAGCAACTTCAAACCCCTTAGGCTACTGCATATAGATGGTCTCTTCAAGGTTTTCATGTAAGAAGGCCGTTCTAACATCAAGTTGATCCAACAACAGGCCTTTGCATGCTACAATCACTAGTAGTATCCTTATTGATGTGTGTTTTACTACTGGTGAGAAGACATCAGTGAAATCAATTCCCTCTCTTTATGTGAACCCTCTAGCCACTAGTCTAGCCTTGTATCCAGGCTCTCCTCCATCTCCAAGCATTGTCATTTTACGTTTGAAAATCCATTTGGATGCTACAAGCTTCTGTTTCTCAGTTGCAGGCACAAGAACCCATGTCTTGTTTTTGTTCAGAGAGTCCATCTCTTCCTTCATAGCAACCTTCCATTTTTCAGAATCATGCCTGTTCATGACTTCTTGAAAACTCTTTGGTTCATCTTCAAAAGTTTCAATTGTGGAATTAAGAGCATAGGCTATAATGTCAGCTTCAACATATCTACTTGGTAGCCTGGTCGTTCTCCTTAGTCTGTCTCTGGCCAAGGAGTATTCAGAAAGATTTTCATTGGCAGGAGGAATTCTTTCTTCAATAGCTTCTGTTTGTTCACTTGTTTCTACTGTGACAGGATTGGATTTGGCTTGCTCCACCTCAATTCTAATGACATCTTTTTTAGGCTTTGAGTTTCCTTCATCAGACTGATTGTGTTGTTCCATGAATAACTCATTTTCTCTGAATATTACATCCCTGCTACAGAAACATTTCCTGCTAGATGGATCCCACAACTTGTATCCTTTCACTCCCTCCTGGTAGCCAAGAAACATACATTTGATTACCTTTGGTTCTAGCTTGCCTTGTTTCAAATGAGCATAGCAGACACATCCAAACACCTTGAGATTTTCCAGCTTTGGTGGGTATCTGAACCAAGCTTCTTCAGGTGTTTTACATCCCAGAATAGTGCTTGGACATCTGTTTATTACATGTACTGTTGTAGCAGCAACTTCAGCCCAATAGGAGGCATATAATTTGGAGTGTGACAACATGCTTCTAACCTTATCCATAATGGTGCGATTCATCCTCTCAGCCACTCCATTCTGTTGAAGGGTGCACCTTACAGTCCTATGTCTGGAAATACCCTCTTTTGCACAGAGAATTGATTGAACTCTTGGCCACAAAATTCTAACCCATTATCAGTCCTTAGACATTTCACCTTTCTGTCCATTTGATTCTCCACACATGCTTTCCATTCTTTGAATTTTCCAAAAGCTTCATCTTTTGTTTTCAGGAAATAGATCTATGTCTTGCGAGAAAAATCATCAATTAATGACAGAAAATATCTGGAGCCACTTAAAGATGCAGTCTTGCTAGGCCCCCAAAGATCAGCATGTATGTAATCTAGGATGCTCTTTGTTGTGTGTTCTTCTTTAGCAAACTTCTTTCTGGTAGTCTTCCCAAGTATGCAGTCTTCACAAAATTCCAGATTCTTTGCTGCTGACACTGGTATCAACCCTTGTTTTGAGAGTTCTTGGAGACCCTTCTCACTGGTATGACATAACCTTCTATGCCAAAGCATTGCATCTTCTCTTTTACTGTCAGTAGCAATCATAGCATGGCTTGGCAATTGTACTAACTTAAGCCAATACAAGCCATTTATCTTCTTAGCAGTCATCAGGAGCTTGTTGTCTTTACTGATTTCAAGAAAACCTCCTCTTCCATTATAGGAACATCCCAAAGAATCAAGAGTGCTAAGTGAAATTGAGTTTCTTTTCAACTCAGGTACATACCTGACTTCAGTCATCTTGATTGGATTCGAATCTTGAAATCTCAGACAGATTGAACCAATCCCTTCTACTTTACATGTTTGATTGTTACCCATGTAGACAGAACCTTCATCATAAGGCTTCAAGTCAAGAAACCACTATTTGTTAGGTGTCATATGATACGTGCATTCGGAGTCTAGTACCCAATCCTCCTTGTTGTCTTGACTCTGACTTTCAGGTTTATCATCTATGACAGCAAGAACTTCTATGTAATCATTTCTACCTTCACCAACAGCTGCATTTGCTTTTTCATTTCCCCTTTGATTTTCAAAGTTCTTTCTGTCAGGACAGTCTTTTTTGAAATGCCCCTATTTATGACAGAGGAAGCATTTCCAGATTTTGGACTTTTGAGTTCCTACTTTCTTCCATTTCTTATTGTTTTTCTTAAAACCAGGCTTTCCTTTTATAAACAACCCTACATTTTGCCCATTTGAACTTTCTTTGCCCATTTCCAGAACCTTGATTCTTGATACAGCAATCACTTGATTCACAGTCAAGGTATCTCTCCCATATTTCATTGCTGCTTTAACATCTTGAAAGGCTTCTGGCAATGAATTCAGTAGCAGTACAGTCTCACTCTCATCACCCATCTTTTCTCATGTACTTTTGTAATTCATTGTCAATTTCTTGAAATTATCAAGGTTCTCTTCTAAACCCTTTGAAGGATTCATTTTGTATGAGAACAATTTCTCTTTGATATGAATCTTGTTGGGAAGATCAGCAGTTGAAAACATTAAAATGAGCTTCTGCTAGATCTCTGAAGCTGTCTCCAATTCAATGACTTGTCTCAAGACATTATCTGCCAGATTAAGGACAAGAGTGTTGTAGGTTGTATCTTTAATTCCTTGGAGTTCTTCTAGTTTAAGAGTCTCAGGGAATTTGGGGTTTTCTTCAATGGCTTAAACAGCTTTCTGTTGGATCAAGATTCCCTTAATCTTCTAACTCCACAGTTTGAAATCTCCTGCGCCATTGAACTTCTCGATCTCATATTTGGTTGTCGTCGCCATGGATTCTTGCTAAAGCTCTGATACCAATTTGTTGTAATTAACTACTGGATTTCACAACAAAACAGTAAGAATTCTTTACGAAAGATGAAAAACAATGATCCACGAAGAACTTGCCAAGATCTTATTACTCAAGAATGAATCGAAAAGAGAAATTACATCAATCTAATTTCTTCCTCACCCTCTCTCTATCTATCTCAGCATTACAACAATGGAAAGAAGAAAATTGTAAACTAACTCAACAGAATGAAGAAGATGACTATTTATACCTAGCTGTCAATTTCAACAAACTGTTAGGTTGGTTAAAAAATTCCTTCCCACTTGGCTGAGCAGGCTATGTTAATGTGAGCTTGATTCTTCTTGTTGACTTGATATTGACCAACTAACCCTTCACTCACAATTAAAAAGATTGGTAAAAGAGTGATAATAGTCGCGGCAACTGTTCGGCAGACAAAACTACCAACTACATCTCCTATATTAAGAGTATAAATTAAAAAAAAAAACTTGGTTATGTGGAGTATTTCTATAGACATTTTGAGGGTGAAAATTGAATAATGAAAAAGATGAATTTTAAAAAACGAATTGGACATATGATAATATTGTTGTGATGTGGGTAGCTTAAATTTTGACGAGAAACAGTCTTAGTTGAACTAAAATATATATATATATATATAAATTGAAACAATTTTGCGATCAAAGTTTCGCTCACTTCTTTTATTTACCAAAGTCATATCTCTTCTTGAATTCCATCTAAACTTTAATTTTCTACTCACAAATCCATTCAACAAATGAAGATAAATCTCCAGATTATGACTTCCAAACATACTCGATTCATTGTTTCAACTGATTTAATGAGTTGATAAAAAAGAAACCTACCTAGGAGCACTTGCAAAGATAAAGAGATATATGGACTATGGAGTTCAAGGGTATGCGAAACAAAGAAAAAAAAATTCTTGATGAGAAGAGATGAAGAATTGAAGAAATTAGTTTACATGAGGATTAAAAATAAATAGAGATATGAAGAGAAAACGTTATTAGGGAAGGAGGCAACGATTTCTTTGAGCGTGAATGAAAAATATTATGGTTTTTTTTTTATATTGTTGAAGGGAAAAAAAAATAAAAATCGGAATAGGGTCGTAATGTATTCTTAAAAACTCACCGGTGGAGGGTGCAATCGAAAAAGACAGATATCATGTATTTTTTTATTACATATAACTTAAGATATTTTGATATTTTGATATCTTGCCAACATGAGCATAGCTCAATTGGTTTGGCATATATTCCCTTCCTTTTGAGGTCGAAGGTTCGAGTCCCCCCTCCCCCACTTTGATGTAATCTCAAAAAAAAAAAAAGATATTTTGGTATCTTTGAATTACTGTAAAATAAACAAATCAAGATATCCATCCCCTTAATCTTTGATTATATAGTAAAATGAACAGCCCATGGAGAGTTTTAATTCAACCTAGTCCGTCAATAGATCTACATGTAGACATAAACATAAGAATATGTTAAAGGGCCTAGGGGTATGTTTGAGAGTGCTTTTAATCAAGGCAAAAGTGCTTTTAATCACTTCTTAGATACGATATTTATGTTTGACAACATTGTAAGCAGTATTTGGTGGCTTTTTTTATGTGCTTTTGATTTTTTAAACCTTATCTCTCTAACATTTGTCTACATATTTTATTTCTCTAACTTCTCTTTATATCTCTAATCTCTCTCACAAACTCTCTCTCTCTAATCTATCTTTACAAACTTCCTCTCTCTACACACTTTTTCTCTCTCTAACCTCTCTCTACACACTTTCTCTCTCTAACTTTTTTTCCACACCCTAAAACTTCTCCTCATACACTTCTTTCTCCCCCCTCTCTCTCTCTCTCTCTCTTTATATATATATATATATATATATATATATATATATATATATATTATATTTCTACATAATTTTTTTCTCTACACATTTTCTTTTCTAAAAATAACTATATAAGATAAAAAAACACTTCTTAAATGTTAGAACCAAACAATAAAATACTATAGTATTAAGGGTGTGTTTGAGAATGCTTGATTAACAAATGATTTTAGGAGGATGAAGAATAAAAAGAACCTGAAGATGAAGCAACCAATGGAGTTGAGAGAATGGAGTTCTTCATATATAGAGAGAAACTATGGAGGAGAAAGAAAATAAGAAATGAAACCTACATCAAGAACCCTAGGTGAATGACAGAGTTAATTTTGGTATTTTAAAAAAATGGAGTGCTTCCCTGATAAGCATTTGGATGAAAAGCACCTAATTTGTGCTTCTTCAAAAATCATTTTTAAGTGCTTTAGCTTTTTTCTAAAGCGGTTTTTAAATAACTGTCAAACAAAAATATTAATTTAGAAAGTGTTTTTGGTCCATGTAAAAGTGCTTTTGACCATACCAAAAACACTCATAAACAGACCCTAAGCACTTTTTATCATATTATTTATAATAAAAGTACTTTAACTAAAAGCATTTATTTCACAAACACTCTCAAACACACCCAAAGCGTTTTTTTAATGTTTATCAAAAGCACTTTTAAACACTTTCAAAAACTATCACAAACAGACACTAAACGGTATATTTTAACCTTCCAAATTTTACAATGAGACGTAAGAGATTAAAAGCATTCATAATTCCATAAAATACAATGTAGATTTTAACCTTTCCGAATTAAATTAAAAATGGTTTTATTGTATAATTGTATTTATGAGATTTCACATAAAGAATATTTATCTATAATTTAACTAGTTAAATATCAATATTTTCTGAAGTATTTGGTATACCGACAACGGCCTTAGATGTCGGGGATTTGAAATCTTATGACATATTGAGATTTCCATCCAAAACCCATCATAAAATATTAACCTAAAAATTAATTATTTTATTTTATTTTATTCATTTTTATAATTAGAAATAATTATTTTTAAATTTATTATGAATCAATTTAGCAATTTAGTCGATACATTTAATTATTTTTTAAATTTTTTATTGAATTTTAAAGGAACAATTATGTAAATAGCACTTTTTTACCTCTCATTTTCCTTAATAGCCACAATTTTAAATTTGTTAATAAATAGCCACATAAATTTGTACAAATACAAAAATGTCCCTTGATATCAAATCAATCCCTTTTTTCTATCTCCTCTCCTCTCTCTCTTCTTTTCACGTCAGGTGAGTTTTTTTTTTCTTTTTTTCCTTTCTCTCCTCTCCTCTCTCTCCTCTCCTCTCTCTCCTCTCTCATTCATTGCATCCTCTTCTTTCTTGTTTTTTTCTTTTTTTTTTCAAATTCAATATCTCTCTACTTTTTCATAAATATTTCAAATATAATTTCTCCCCCATTATTTCCCCTCATTTTCTTCTATATATTAGATTTTCCCCATCCCTCCCTCATTTTTTTCTTTCATTTTTTCATTTTTCTCTCATCTCTTCTTCATTCTTTCCCTCATTTCTTTATCCATTCCCTATCATTTTCTCCCAAACCTCCATTGATTCTTTTATTCTTTCTCTTTCCTTTTCAAAAATCTACTATTTTTATCTTCTACAAATGTTTATTTTACAAACTTCCTACACTTTTTTAATCTCTCTCCTTAATTTCTTCTCATTCTCATTTTTTTCATAAATATTTGTCATGTTTTTGTTCCGAATCTCAAAGATTTAAACCAAAAATGGCATGGATTTGATGAAAGGTATTATTATTTTTAAGTGTTTTAGTTTGATTTACGTATTTTGTTGTTTTATGTAGTATACATAATGTCTTAATACTGTTTTCTGCTATATATGTAATATATGCGATATACGTTTTTTTGCAATATACGTAATATACATATTTTGTCTCTCGTCTGTTTCTGTTTTTCTTAATGTACAGTCTGTAATATACGTCATGTAATATACGATTTTACATTTTCTTTGTTATATGCGCTGTAATATTCGTAATGTACAGTCTGTAATATACGTTTTTTTTACAATATACGTAATATACATATATTGTCTATCGTTTGTTTATGTTTTGCTTAATCAGTCTGTAATATACGTAATATAATATTCGTAATGTATTACCTGCAATATATGTAATATACGACTGTTTGTTTTCTAAATATATATTCTATAATATACGTAATGTACATAAGTGTTGTAATATACGCGATATATAAACTGAGGAAATGGTAAACGCATTCCCATTATTTGTTATGTTTTTTCTTCTTCTTTTATATTTTTTTACTATATGCACACTATGTAATATACGTAATATACATTGATTGTTTATTTTGCACATATTCGTAATGTATTATCTGCAATATATGTAATATACGACTGTTTGTTTTCTAAATATATATTCTATAGTATACGTAATGTACATAAGTGTTGTAATATACGTGATATATAAAATGAGAAAATGGTCAACACATTCTCATCATTTGTTCTGTTTTTTCTTCTTCTTTTATATTTTTTTACTATCCGTACACTATGTAATATACGTAGTATACATTGGTTGTTTATTTTGCACATTAAGTATTATGTATTAACACTCTTTTGTTTTCATTTGCAGGTTAAATGACATGTATATACGTATATTTACATACCCGTGTTATTTTTCAAATGCACTTACAAAATCAGAGGACGATATACGCAATATACTAAAAGACAAACACATTTTACCTAAGAGAACGATATACCCAATATGCTAAAAAAATTATACATAAATGAATTAAAATGAAAATATGTACAAAACATACAAAATACAATAATTCAAAATTGAAATAAAGCATTTATTCAAAAATATTGAAAATGTACACAAAAAATGAAATGTAATAAAAACTATGCACGATATACTGAATATACAGAAATTAGAGAAGAAAAAATGCATTGGGAAAGAAAGTATTGGGAAAGAAAAAGTGTCAGAAATGTCAGATATACGTCATATACGGAATTGTCAGACGTGTCAGACTATACTTGATATACGGAAAGGGGCATTTTTGGTATATTTAAAATTTGAATAGTAAAAAGTGGCTAATTCAATAACTTTTAAAAAAGTGGCTATTTTATTAAATATACCCTCAAAAGTGGCTAGTTTGATTTTCCCCCAATTTTAAATGGTAAATAAATAAAAATTTAAATCATATTATAAAAAATTTATTCCTATATACCCAACCCATGTTTTTTGTTCTAAGACTTCTATTTCCCTAGTCATTCAAAACTCATATCGGATAAATTCAAACATCATCTCTTACATTTAATATAATATCTCAAAAATATATATCCATTTCATACAAATGGAAAATTATATTAAAGTAGGACAGAATCCTTTATTGGGTTTATAATAATGGCAAGAGAGGGGTGTTATTCAAAAGCTTACCCAAACCACTACATCCTTAATATATAAAAAGGTGGGATCTTTTAAGATTTTATAAATCTAATTTTAGGTCTTTATAAAATTAAAGGGTTAATTGTTTGAATTAAAATTTATAAAGTGTAATTATTATAAATTTTATCATTATGAGGTTATTTATTTAATTTCATCAAAAACATTTCAAAGCTATAAAAACATTTGAGATGTTTATAAAAGTAAAATTAATAAGAAGGTTTTTCTTTTAGTATTTTATATTAAATTAGAGAGGGGAGACTCGGGCATTCAACTTCATCAGAAGGGAACAATTTTCTAACTAACTAGCTATACTCATTTTAGAAAATAAATAAGAAGTTTATAAATGAGTAGGGAAAAGATAAGAGATGTGGGGGTAGCATGGGGAACACCGAAAAAAGCATTGGGGATAGAGTCGTTAAATGGGGGACTCTCTTTGTTTTTGTTGATTGATACCTTTTGCTTTCCTTTGCTTTAATCGAAGCTCTCCTTTTTCCTCAACTGCCACACTCTCCTATCAACATCTTTTTTTCCTTTTCCATTTTCTATTTCTCTTTTCTTTCTTTTAATCATTTAATTACTAAATCATGTCCCACTAACTCTCTTGTTTTTAGTGAAGACCAGGCCACATATCACATTATTTTTTCAACAAAAAAACAAATCATATTCTCTTTATTTAAAATAATTATATTTTATAATGGTTTCAAAGCCTCTGTGATTTATAAATTTATAAATTATACTTCTTTTTCCTATCATTTTTTATAAAATGGCTTCAATATAATAGTGCCCGAATTTTTCTTCTGAAACATAGATGTATGATTTATATTTAGAAATGAAAAAAAAAAACTGTGATTATCCATTTTATTCTATGTTTAAAATGGTTTTTTTATTTTACTTATTCTTTACTTAAGATAATCGTTCAAATTTCAACCGTAACCCCACTCGATTCTGATCAAATAAAACAAATTTAAAACAAGAAAACTTAAATCATTTTATATATACTATCGATTTAATTTAGTCAACTTGGGTTTAAATTAAAATTAAAAACTCTTAGGAGTCGTTTGGTTATCAGGTTTGGGTTGTTAAACAAGATATTATTAAGTAGGGATGTTTAGTTGGTACAAAACAATAAATATAAAATATGTTGAAATTATGAAAATGAATAAGTTTGTTAAGAGAGGGGGCTAACAAACTCATCCTATTGAATTTGTTAAAATTCCATTTAAATTAAAGGAAAAAAAAGCGCACCATACTATAGAATAAATAAATAAATAAGAAATATATTTATCGGCTTGCTAATTTTGCAAAATGAAATAGAAAAACGAAATAAATAACTTGCCTTAGAAATAGAATAGCTATCCATCCATATATTTGTTGGCTATAATTTAAACACGTAATATTTGGCGTAGTCTTTTCAATATCATTCCCTTTGTTTTTTCTCTCTTTTTAATGGATCTGTTATTTTTTCCATCAATATTACATGTATTGAGATGCACCCTAAGATACACACGAACATGCATTCCTTCAATAAAAAGAAATTTAATAGACCCCTCTTCATCATCATCATTATTTTTTTTTTTTCAATTTTAAGTATACGTAACCGGTTTCAATTAGGGGGTGTTTGTTTCCAGGTTTGTATAGGATTGAGATGTCTGGAGATGAGATGTATGGGGACAAGATACCCAAAGACGAGATCACTGTATTTGGTTTTAAATGGGATGAGAATAATAAAATTATATTATAAAATAATTTATCTTCCTCTCTCCTCTCTTCTCTTCCTTTCTCACTCATCTATTCCATGGGGTTATAGAAACCCCATGTGTTTTGAATGTAATCTAAATCTCATGGAGGAGGGGTATGAGAACCCCATGGGACTTAGATCCCTTTCTCTATGGGCGAAACAAACATGGGATGGGGATAAAAATACCATGGGGTTTGGATCTCCATCCCCAAACACTTGAAACAAACAACACATCCAAGAAGAACAATACTTTTCTTCACATTAGTTAGAAAGAGTTTTTCTTAACTTATTTAGATCTATCGAATAATATTAATTATAATTAGATTTTAGTTAATAAACATGTAGGTCTTTTTAATAAGTATTATCTAATAGAATTAGATAAATTTTTTAGGGGCAATTGTAAATCTAGCAAAAAAATTTAGTAATATTTGTAAAAATAAAAGTTTAATATCAGTGATAAACATTGAATTACATATTTTTACACTAAATTTATCACTGATAAACACATAAATCACTATTAATCACTGATAAACATGATAAAAATTGTTATATTTACACATACTTTTTTGAGTTGATATTTTTACGAATATTGCATAAAAATCTATCACCCAATGAAATTTCCCAACTTTATAATCAGTAGAAGAAGAGAAGTTTCATCCTTTCGAAAATCTCATATATCTTAAAAGATTAAAAAAGAATGCTTGAAATTTTATAAAATTGTTGCTGGATGAACATGATGTTCGTAGGGAGGAGTGGAAGATTAATACCATCAGATTTAAAAAAAAAAAAAACTGGTATTATAGTAATGAAAGATAGATAGATTGAGAGGGAGAGTTACTAATTTTCAAGATGCAGGACTTCCAGATTTTATATACATATCTTTAAGAACCAGAAAGAAGAAGAAGAAGAAGAAGCTTCATATATCTATATCATCAGTTGTTTTCCATAATTGTTGGAAGCTATGAATTTCAGGTCCAAGCACTCCATATTCTTTCTCCTATAAAACCAACTATCCTTCTCACTGACCCTTTTTCCATTTCCTCCTTCTCTTCTCTTTCACCATCCTTCTCCATTTCCTTCATTATTACTTCGGATCCTTTCGACCCGGAACCCGACCCGTTATTGATCTTCTTCCTCCTCCTCTCTTTTCGGTTGTTTTTATTACTACTCTTACTCCTACTGATCTGAGCCAATCCTTCTTCATAAGCATCGATGATTTCATGGATCAGTTCTCGATTTGGAGATAAATCCCATCTCACCCAGTAACTCGTATAGCACCCGAAACAATCACACTTGAAAACCGGTGGATGATCGGAACAGCCCTTTACGGTGGCGCCGGAGATACTACTATTATTGTTCTTGAAGTTGTTTGAGCTGCTGCAGGCTGAGATAAGGTAAGCCAAGACTTCTTTATCTTCCGGCGAGAGAGCCGCTGCTAGAGTCAGGATGGCGGCCGGGAGAAACGACAGGTGGTCGGAGATGATTGGCGGTGACGTCGGATGCACCGTTCCTTTACGGTAGAGCTTCTTCATGGATGGAGAGAGAGAGATTCGGGATTTTGAAAAGTTAATTGGGGTTTTTTATTCTGCGTGGACGCGTGGACGCGTGGTGGAAAAGAGCGAGTGGGATTGAAATAACGCCGTGGAATTCAAGCTGCATGGAGATGGATATATTCACGTGTGACGCGGTGTTTCTCTACATATTACGATGCGGGTTTGGAATTATACCAACGTACGGTTGAGATTGAACGATAACTCTTTCAGACCGTTGACTGATCTGGTCGGTCAGTCAATGGTCAGTTATAACTTATAAATTCAGTTGAAATGGTCATACTTTCAACACTTCGAGAGTTTTAGAGTTCAGGAAAACTCCGGTTCAGACCGGAATTGAACCGGGCATGTGTGGGGCAGCCGTATAGATGAACTTGGACGCATTTTGAGCCGCAAATACCGTATATCAAACATTAGGAGGCGTGTCAATTTTAGTAGAAATTTGTGAATTAAATTTCGACAACGGCTCATGAATCCAAAATCATAAAAATTAGGGTTAAATGTATGAATAACTCCTGTATTTTTATGATTTTTTAATTTATACTCCTGTACTTTTAATTTGAAAAAAATCACCCCTACACTATCATGATCCAGTATCTGTTAAATAAATCATCTAAAACTAACAGCCATTAATGTTTTATTATTTTTTTTAACAATCTGAATATTATATTATTAAAACTTAGCTTGAGTTAGATTTCTCTCTCCCCTTCTTCATCGAATCATCGTTGACACCATAACAACCCCGAGGAACTAGAAATGGGAAATTGAAAAATCAAATTTCAGAATCCTTATAGAATTAATGTCCTTTGAGCCATTGATTGATCCATTTGAATCAGAATCATTTAACCCTTAGACTCTCTCTCAAACCTTGTGCAATTTCATCTATCAAATTATCATCAGTATTCAGACGGTCATTTTCTCGACTCTTCTTCTGTCTAAAAACATTTGTACATATTATTTTTCAATTCCAATCTTACCCGTCTTCAAGAGTATCAAAGCAATGAACAAGAAGTTTCTGATCTTGCTTTCTCCTCCAATTCTCGATTCCCCGTCTCTGCTTCTGACAATAAAACTCTCCTGCCCATTATGACTCTTAATCGCCGTACTAATTATGTGTTTTGTATTCATTTCAATCCCATTATAATATGATTGTTTCTTGGTCTTTCGATGAGCCTGTTCGTATTTGGATGTTAATTAAAATTGGGAGGTGTTTAAGTTCTTTCTTGCCCATTTTGATCTAGTTACTGGTGTGGATTTTAAGTTGACATTTTGCTGAAAGCCAAGAAGAAGAGTTCCAAAACCATATTTGCTAAAATCTTAATCTTCCACCTCTCGTATCATACTCTTTGTTACAATAAAGGTCAAGATTTTTGACTTGGGTTTCTTCAGAAATCTACAGGAAAATGATCGAGAATTATCAAATCTAGGAGAAAAGGGGAAGAACATATTATTAATTATAATCCACGCTGAATGTTCCTTCCCTCTGCCATTATTTTCATACGAAGATTTTTGTGGTAAATAATAGAGAATTATCAAATTCCCAATTACTGGCGGTCGCGAATGGAGTAGACATTAAAGAAGAGGAGGGAGAGAAGGTTAGTGAGTAGGGATGGTAAAATTCTCCGCGGGTTAAGAGTCCAGACTCTATAGGGGCGGGTAATCCCCTCTTTATAGGGTTAGGGGATGGGAACACATTCCCCGACCCCGAACCCAAACCCAAACCCAAACCCGAACCCGATATTTTAATAAATCTTATGTATTTTGTTTACTTTTATATTTATTTAGTAGAAAATTTTATATTTATTTAGTAGAAAAAATATATAAAATATGGTTATATTAACTTATAAATTATAAAATGTTTAATATTATGTTTTCTTTTTATCTTAAAAATGTATATTTTAAATATATATTCTTTTTTTATATTTCTTTTTAAATAAGAATTAAAATATAAAAAAGGGAATTTCCCGCGCGGGGAACCTGATCCCCTAACGGGGAATCCCCGAACCCGTCCCGATTCTTTGATTAGGGGATAGGGTAGGATACGAGGACTTAAAATCCCCGGGTTTGGGGATGGGAATGGCATCCCGACCCCGCCCCTCCCCGTTGCCATCCCTATTAGTGAGGAAAGAGAAATTTAACTCAAGTTCAGTTTTAATAATATAATATATAAATAGTTAAAAAAAAATTATAAAATATTGATCACCGTTAGTGTTGGATGATTTATTTACCGGATAATGGACTATGATAGTGCATGGGTGATTTTTTTTCAAATCAAGAGTGTAGAGGTGTAAATTGTGAAAAAACATGAAAGTGGGGTCATTTCTGCATTTAATTCTAAAAAAATTATAAGATTTCTAATTTTAATAAAAGTTTTTAAAAAAGTTACACTTAATTAATTATTTAAAGCGATGGCAATTTTTATACTCCGTTTGGTTTCTATCTGGAAAATAGGATATGAATTCAGAGGATTTAGGTTAATTTAGAGTTGTATTCTTTGAATTTATTAGTTCCAGATCATTCTTTGGTAACGAATTTAGAATTGAGATTCATATAGGTGTTTGGTTGGGTAATTTATAAATCTTAAATAGAATTGAGATCCAAAAGCAACCATTTGAACAAGGAGGTCGATGAGAAATCTTGAATCTGTAGTATAACTTCACTTAAACAAAATCAAATGAAAATCCCTCAATTCGGCTTGAAGCTTAGATGCAAGAGATGAAAATCGCCATGGATGACGAAGAAATCTCCAATTTTGAGCCAAAATACCTCTGTTCCAGTCAAACAGAACAAAGACGAAATAAAAAACAAAAGCGGTAGGGAAACCATATATTCCAATCTCATTAAACTTCAGTACATTTGAACTTAGAACTGAATGAGAATAAAAAATGGTGAAAAACTTTTTTTTACTCAACCAGAGACAGATCCAAAAAATTATTTTGCGGGCTGAAAATAATATAAAATCAAAATTTGAGAAGATGATTTATATGTTTAGGTTTTGTAGATATGGTTTTAATATTTTAAATTTAATTTTTAATAACTAATATTTTATTATGTATTGATTTTTTTTTATTAAAATATTTAGTTTTAAATTCAATAATTTTATGTGAAAAATATTAGGAAAAAAATTAAATAACACCCTTGAATTTTACATGGTATATCAATTTAAACTTTAATCTTTCAATTGAATCAATTTACACTTTGAATTTTTTTTCAAGTGAATCAATTTATACTCGCATAATAATAAAACTATTAAATTAATCAAAATTCAATTACGAAATCACCTAAAGATCAAAACTTCTATGACCTAATCATATAAGCGTCCAACCTAAACCATGAAAAAACTCAAATCTTAATTACCAAATTAAACAGCACAACCCGACACCAAAATAGTCAAATTTAGCCATAAAAAATATTTAACATAAATATAAAATTAATTTTTTAAAATTAAACTTATTTAGATATAAAAACGTTTATGTCTAACTAAATTTTTTAAAAAATAATAGTAATTTTACTAACAAATGGTATAAATTGATTCATTTATTAAAGTTCCGACTATAAATTGATCTCACAAATTTGATTCATTTAACAAATGGTATAAACTTTTTTTTTAAATATTATTAAAAAAATTATAAATAACTACATCGGTTAAATATTGTTTAAAATTAAAAAATAATTACATCGATTTATTATTTAAAATAAAAAAAATACATCTACTAAATATTATTTAAAAAAAACTACATCTATTAAATATTATTTAAAATTAAAAAAAGTAATTAATGATTAATAACAAAATATTTATCAATCATTTTTTTGAATTTTTTAAAAAAAGAAATAGGAAACATAAAGTGTTACCAAACAAGTTTATCTTTTTTTTCTTCCCAGAAACAAGAAACAAAAAATAGTTACAAAATATATTTTTGTTTCTCTTTAAAAAAAAAAGGAACAATAAATGAGAAAAAGAAACAGAAACTGGGAAGGTTACCAAACGGGCCCTTAGAGATAGTTTTTTTCCCCTAAATAAATTTGAACAAAAATTCTCTCCATGCTCAACATAGAAGAATCCCTAAAAAAAAAAAGGAAAAAAAAAGTGGATTTCAGCCACCAAAATCCAACCACAAAAAGAAGGGATTTGAAAATTTTGTTCAACAACTTTACTCTCTAAATTACCTCCCTTATTTTTTATCAACACGCACATTAATCTCTTTAAATAAACTTTTTCTCACATTTATTCTTTTTTAGACAACATCTCACTACATTCTATATTATCTTGTTTTTGGTATTTGTTTTCATTTCACATTAATTCTCACTAATATAATTTAATAATAATTTGAAATAATTAAACAAAATCATATAATGATAACAAAATAGTTTATAGTGTTAGCAATAATAGATGTCCCAAAATGTTTCAAATAATAATAATGATGCAAATCATGCATGTGCACTTTATATATGCATGCTTAATTGAGTGGTTGAAATTAACTTTTACACTTAAGAATTATCCTTTTGGAGAGAATATTGTGAGATAAAATATGTATCAAACAATCATAAAGATTTAGTGTCGATGTTACCTATAAGATTCTAACTAATCCACTCACGTTTTATCATAGTCAAAATCACTGTCATCTACGAACGGTTCAATGTATATTAATGTTCTCTAAAATAACCAATTGAACCCAACCGTTGGAAATGAAAGACCGGTTTTAACCAAACTTTTTTCGGTTCGGCCTATATTGGACCTCTTTCATTTGTTTTCATATTTTGATTGAGGAATTATCGTTTGTATACTAGTGTTATAAAAACTAGTCAAATCTGATTGACCGTGCTTTTTAATTTAATTTTTTTTTTCTTTTTTGTGTGTTTTGAAGTTATTACCGATTTAATTTTTCATTTATTTGATTCCTTGATTTTAACTTTCATCCTTAATTTTCTATTTTCCTAATCTCCCTACTCTTTACCCTCCTCACGACATTGCCTTTTTCCTTACCCGTTATTCTTTGACATTGATTTTGTCATCTCATGTTTTCCATTTAATTTCATTACTTTTCATCTTCTTCTTATGATTTGATGCAAGGGAAATTGAGAATTTTAAAACAGCAAGGTTATCAAGACTGGATTTTCAAATCCATCCATATCGATTCTCTCACAGATCCGGTTATTAGGCGCTACTGGAACTCTGTTTAATGTCGGAAACATTTTTTTATGGTCTTAACTTTATGAAAGTTTCAATGTATCTTCAATTTTGGGCAATTATAATGTCCTTGTGACTATAATTTAACCACGAGTTGGATGGGGTTTTTTCCACCTTAAGTGGGGGAAAATGATGAGTTGCTATATGTGAATATTGTCTTCTTTTTTTTTCCAGTGCCTTGAAAGTGAAATTATACATTTGAATACTGCTCTCTTAGAACCCATATTCTCTTGAAAAATTATTAAGTGTACCAACATAACCTGTCTCACTCTCATAATTATTAGAGACATGATCTTAAAAAATGTGTAAATATTAGAGATATGATTCTAAATAGAAAGGTGTAATAGTTAGATTCAAAATCTCAATAGAATGATGTTATCCTTTTTCTTTTCACAAAACAATATCATATATCTAGTCACAATATACCAACCACATTAAATAAAATCTCCATTCTACGATCACGTTGCGTAGAATCCTGACATTCAAATCAGTCAAACTCAACAAAATCCTCCAGTTCTGAAACTGGGGAAGAACTCAAATAGATTAATACACACCCAATGGAAATGAGAATGAATCTAATCAACGAAACCCCAATGAAAGGCAACTCAGAAAATCAAAGATGAATTGAATAGTGAACTCATGTATTTTTCAATAAAAGCTCAATCTCTTATATCAAAACAAAGCTTAGCCTCATCCCAAGGACCATTGATCTCAAACTTAAATTCCTGAATCCGTATGAGCCAAAAAGGACAAACTAAAGTTACAAAAACCAATAGACTCACCAACAGGATGAAAAGCAGCTGGTGCAAAAAATAAACATATACCAAGGTAACTGACATTAAACAGACAGAAAACAAGAGATGTAAACGTAGAGAATACTTCTTAATGGAGTAAATGACTAGGGGAGCAAAAAGGAATATCTGCAAGGAGAACAACATTATGGCAAACACGTGCAATCTCGATGGAAGACGAGAAGCGATAAGAACAGAAGCCACGATAGAAGCATTTAAAGAAATGCAACTGGTTAAGCTAGGATTCTTAAGAGCCCTAGCAGGTCTAATAGTGGAGCCCGAGTAATCATGTAGGAAGAGATGGAGGATAATAAGTGAAACAGTCAATGCCCAGATGGAATCTGAGCTAATGGATCTTGTGAGAGTTTGGTAAATGGGAGCCAAGACAAACAAACCGGTTGTGAAAAAGGATATATTGAGAAAATAATGCAAGAGAAGACTCATTGACAGTGTTTCTTCAGTGAAAAGAAGAACTAGAAATCCTGATACAAGAAGACCAACATCAAGAAATAAGAGAGAATTCTCATCGAGAGTTGATCTTAGCGTGTATGTCCAAACCAGGCCAACAAGAATAACAATGCACAGATATTCAGAGATAGAAACTGAGTCCCACATCACCTTCAGGATATCCCGCTTAACAACATTAGCATTCATAACCATGTCTTCAAGAAAAGACTCGTCAGTGTGGTTATCATCAAACCCAGGTTGCATCCCTCCATACGCCACTTTTCTCCATTTGGGGAGGGTTTGACAACTGCCTTCATTAGAGCTAGAATCCATTGCAAACTAAATGGCCTGCTAATATTAGAATTGTTTAAGTTAAAAATTCAAAAAACAAACGAGGTAAGTCAAGTAAGAGTTCAAGTACTAGAAACCAAGAAACCAAGAAACCAACCACAAGCAAGTAAAAACTCACTTCATATATTTTAAGCAACTCAAATTCAGACTCTTTTAATCCTACATTAACTATCACGCATGCAATAAATCATAATGATAGGATTGTCATATGACATGATGAACAGTAAAGGTATATAGTCATTATTACATAGTGTTGTTAGGAAATGGTTGGTTAGGGGAATTAGAGGATATGCATATTACGTGATTAGTAGTGTTTGAATTGGACTAGTTTTTTTTAAATAATAGACATTTCATTGATAAATGAAACACAAAACAAGAGCAAAAGTCCCCCTGGATTACAAAAAGACATTCCAGTTAGGGGCAATGATCGAGGGGGGGTAATTACAAAAAAGAATAGAATTTGAGGACCAAAGCGAAGTAAATCTGACGACTAAATCCCACAAGTCGTTGAGGTCCAAGCAATCATCTTGAAAGATCCTTTTATTCCTCTCCCACCAAACGAGCCAAAGGACCGCCCGAACAGCATTGCGCCAAATCACAAGAGCCTTTCTATTAAGCTTCACTCCGCACAAGAAACCATAAATGATTGAAATAAGCTGAGGAGGACTGGGGCCATGGAAGGGGAAGAAATCCAGCAGCTTGGACCAAATCTGGGAGGTAAAAGGGCAATCCCAAAAAAGGTGTTTCGCATTCTCACTACTCTTCTTACATAAGATGCATCTATCCGGACTTAGAGTAATGGAAGGATACCTTCTTTGGATCTTGTCATTTGTGTTCAGCCCACCATAAAAGAAAGTCCACAAAAAGACTTTAACTTTCTTAGGATATTTGTCTTTCCAAATTGCCTGAACTAGATCCGTGGGGGGGGAGGGTTTGAATTGGACTAGTATTGGGACGATAATTAAGCCTTGAATGCTTGTTATTAGTTTGGTTCTTGTAAAATATGAGGGAGGATTTGGCATCAGAAAGAATAGAAGGTGATTGTAGAGGAGATGGAGTTGGAATCTAAGGACGAGAAACAAGATGTAAGGCCAGAAAAAAAAATTGATAGGAAGATGTGAGGCAAATACAATAAGGAATTAAAGAGAAAGAAACAAACAAGAAGAAGCTAAGTCCATTAGCACCCAGAATAGATGTAGAAGATGGACAAGTAGGCTCAAATACTAAACCAACAATGCAAACTTGCAAATATCTACCGCAACTATCAAGTTTTATCAATTGTTTGAGAACAAATTTAAGTTGTAATATAAGCAGTTTATTGTCTATCTCCCAATTTGAAAGCCCTCAATCACCTTTCCAATCCGCTCAAAAAGTCTACTCAAACATGTTTTTAAATAACATAATAATCATATAGAGAAATGTTATAAAAAAAAATATATTTATTTTAATTTAATAAAGAATGGTGGTAATGGTGAAATTTATAATGAAAAACATAATGGAGATAACTTTTAGGAAATTTTTTATTGTTTTAAACAAAATAAATGATTAAAAAGTTGTTTATAGGTAATGTCTTATTAAATTTAAATATTTAAAGTAAGTGAATGATTAATTAATTAATTAAAAAATCAATAATTCATTGTTTTCTAACAGAATCGTAATGGGATTCCTTAAGTTTTTAAACTGAATGAAATTTTGGAATGATTCCTGATTTTGAGGCAGTTATCAGAGAGAATGAATGATTACAAGACACAAGTAAACAGTGGGAATCGGAATGAAAGCAGCGATTACGATTCGTTCATTCCGATTACCAATAAATAAACGAGCCCTTAGATTCCCAAAGGAGTCAGGTACTCTACCCAATGTTTTAAAAGTCTTAAGGCGGCCTCGAGGCGTTTTGTCATGTCGAGGCGAGGCGTAAGCCTCAAGGCGGTGTGAGGCGTAAGCCTCATTTTGTATTGAAAAAAAATTACTAAAAATTATAAAATATAAGACATTTCAACTATTATAAATAAAGTGATAATAAAAAAGTCTCAAAACATAGTTAGAAGTCTAATGAACAACAAAAAAGAAATCCACAATCCATCAAAGCATTAATAGACTATATTTGCCTAAGACTCCGAACTATTAATCTAAAAGCTAAAGTTCATTCTCAACGTCACTTACCTCCACTTTTAGATTTTGGTTGTCTGCTTTTGACATTATTACCCCTTTGTTGAGTACTACTTCCTTCTCCACACTCAAAAATATTGACAGTATAATCGTCATCATTTTCAATGGACCTATCTACTCTACAAGCACTAGTATTCTCAACAATTCACTCATCATCCGATGGCACGGACCAAAGGGTCTTCTTCTTCTTTAAGAGCCTTTTGCTTATTATTTTATTGTATTGGGCTTATATTTTAATGTTAAATAAAGCCCAAGTGTATTTTAATTGAAGTACTTTCTTTCTAACCAGGTAAGGGGCCCACAATTTTAAGTAAAAAATATTTTTTATCGCCTCATCGTGAGGCTTACGCCTCTTACGCCTCAAGGCTTAAGCGCCTCAAGGCTTACGCCTCACAAGGTTGAGGCGTAAGCCTCTTACAGAGGGGCTGAGGCTTACGCTTAGAGGCTTTTTTTGGCCGCCTCGCCTCGAGGCGTACGTCTCACGCGATTTTTGAAACACTGCTCTCTAATAAAACACTTTTAAACCACTACATTGGCATAAATGCCAGCCTCGCCACTCTCTCCCCCAGTCCTTTTTTAATTCCATTTGGAAATCTAAGGCTACCCAAAAAGTAAAATTTATTGCTTGATCCCTCTTTAAATGTGGTTTTTGTGCAAGAACATTGGAGAAGTAAGCAATCATATTTTCCTTCAGTGTCCCTTCAATGAACAAATTTGAAGTAATCCTTTCAAATCCAATCTAAGTCAGCGCTCCACTAGATCCACTGCTAAAGGGTATTTACCAACTCCTTCCCGACCCTTTCCGTAAAGGAAAAGTCCGAATCCATTAAACAAATATTTTTCTCACAAATTTTTTGAACATCTATACTGAAAGGAATCAAAGAATTCAACGGCATTTTCCCTAAAGCTCATGTTCTTTGGCACATCAAATTCATTGATCTCTTTGGTGCACTCGTTTCAATTCTTTTCATAACTAAAATTCACTTGATGCTAGAGTGAAAATTCAATCCATATTCATACCATACAAATAAATAAGTCTACAAAAACTCAACCTTCCATGAACCACTTTGCTAAGCTAATGTTCTAACTAACAGAAATCCAATCAAAAGATCAAACAAAACCCAAAATCAAGAAAATCAAACAAGAAATCCAAAAGATTCAAAAAAAAAATCCCACCTCCCAAATTCCAAATCCATCAAAACCCAGATAATAAAATCAAACAGAAAAGAAAAAGGAAAAACTAAGTACCGGAATATATTTAAATTTGCGGCGAGGAGGATCTTCAGTCACCGTCAAGGTCTCGTCTTTAGCAACGTTCTTGTCATCAGAATTACCATTGTTGAGGGTTTGAGAAATAGGAGCCCATTTATAAAGCAAAAGATGAGAAGCGTTATTGGAATTGGAGTTAAGATTATTGGTATGGCGATGATGAGAATGAGAAGAGGAATTGGGATTGGGATTAGAAGGCGTAACGTGGATCCATTTCTTCTTCCATTTCCTAACAGGTCCAGTGAATACTGTGGTTGGTCCGTACCGAGTTGAAGACCGACCGAGTCGGGCTCCAACGCCTTCCATTATTTCAAATTCTCAGATCGCTAGCGCTGAATCTAGGTGGGGAAGTCCGATCCGGTTTTTTTTTTTTTTTTTCCAGAGGGAAAGGTAAATAATAAGGAGAGGGAAAAAATTGGATAATCTTATCTACTCGTTTTGCCTTTGTTTCCTCGGCGTTTTTTTTCCTCCTTTTTCTTCATAAATTACATTTTAGTCCTTATACTTTACGTTTGATTTCTAATTAGTCCTTATACTTTAAGTTTGATTTCTAATTAGTCCTTATAATTTAAAAACAAACACTTTTACCTATACTATTTGAGAAATCTACAATTTTACTCCTGAGGTCAAATGAGTAATGACTCAACATTTTCTATTAATTGGCTGATGTGGCAGATTAAGATATGTTGTGGCTTTAATTGCATCATATATATATATATATATATTAGGGCAAAATGCAAAACACACCCCTGTGGTTTTGTCAAATGTAAAACACACCCCTGTGGTTTGAAAATGAATATTTATACCCCTGTACTTTCAAAACTGTGCAAATTGACTCCTTCCCGCTACACCTTCAATTTTCTTTTAGTCATAATTTTTTCGTTTGAACTCCGATTTAAATGATTCAAGATGTTTTGAAATCCTCGTTTTGAACTCTACGTTGTAGTCACAAAAAATTCTAAATTATCAATATATAAAATTGTTTACGACTTCAACCCGATCTAATATATTGATGATGATAACTCTTTTTATATACTAATGATTTCTAAGTTTTTTTTTGTGACTATAACGTAGATCTCGAAACGAGGATTCCAAAACATCTTGAATCATTCAAATCGAAGTTCAAACGAAAAAGTTATGGCTAGAAAAAAAAATCAAATATGTAACGGGAAGGGGGTCAATTTGCATAATTTTGAAAGTATAGGGTATAAATATTCATTTTCAAACCACGTGTGTTTTGCATTTGACCAAAACCACAGGGATGTGTTTTGCATTTTGCCCTATATATTATGTATGTTATTTTTTTAGGGCTACTATCACATATAGCCAATATCGAGTCTCAGTTTTAAAAAAAAAACCACAAAAATTGAAAAATATCAAAATTACCCATAACATAATTAACCCACAATTATTTTATGAAAAATTGATTATAATTGATATATTATTTTTGTAAATTTATATTACTGATATAAATTTAATACTAGAATTTACATTACTGATAAATTATTGTTGTAAAATTATATCAATGATATATCATTAAAATAATAGAATATTTAAAAATGGGTAAATATGATATAAACATAAAAGTGTAGCATATATGAAAACAAGACTCAAAAGTTGGCTACCACGCATAATTTTCCTTTTTTTAAAATCCATCCCCGCTTTCTCTATTTTTTTGGCGATCCCTAGTCGATTTCATCATCCTCTCAATCTGTTCTCTATCTCAATTTTATTAGGAAATGAGTTCTTAATCCAAAAATCGATTTCAAATCAAATTTCATCTATTTTCTGTTGGAGTTTCTTATTTATGGGTTATTTAATATATTAAATATCATGGCTATTTTAAGTATTGGCAACTTAATGTAATTCTTTTAGTTTTTATTGTCGATTAAACTTTTCATAACCGTGTGGAGAATTGAGGGGTCACGGGAGCGTTATAGCTTAAGGATTAATTGGATCTTTAAACATGACTATATAAAGGGTGAGGGTCCATCCTTGATAAGACATCTTATATACCTTAAGTCTTTCTATATCCCATCTCTAGATTGAGTTATTTTTAAGTCATCAAGGAAAACGAGTACCCAACATATTTATAGAAGGTTCGTGTGTTCATAAGTTTCAAACTCAATGTACACCAGTATGTTTAACTAATCTTGACAAATCTATCATGTAAGAGGTCATGAGATTATTTTATATTTACTAGTTGGTCAATACGTGCGTTGCACGTGTCTTATCAATCTCGATTAATTCTATCAACATCATTATTATTTGATTATTTTTTTACATTTTTCTAAAAAAAATCGATTAAATATAATATAGCAATAAAAAAATTGAATTTGATTTAAATTTGATAAATATAATGCACTTTCATTCAAATCGGAGTATCGTTGGTCTTTTTGACCTACATGCAAGCTTGCATCCGGATTCCACTATCACTTTTCCTTTTTCGCTTAAAATTAAATTCAAGTTTCAAACTCTCCTTCCTCAAAATTGCCCATTACATTTTACAATGACGGAAAAAAAAAACTTTTGGAAGATAAAGGTAATAATTCTCTTCCAAAGAATGTCAGGTAAGAGAATCGCCCATGAAATAAAGGTGGATGATAAAGAAAAATCTTGGAAGAAGACTTCTCTGAGCAAACAGATGCTTTAGGTTGTATAGGAAATGAAGTTTGAAAATCATAAATCTTAATAATTTTGAATCCATAAATGAAAAAGTAAAGTTCATGTATCCAAATGAAAGGTCATGTTTAAACTTACTAAATGAACAATATTAATTGATCTTTCATTCGACTGTATCTAATATAATTGAAGTTCTAATCATATTTAATTTTTTTACAATGAATAAGGTTATCTCGATAGAAACTTTTTGATTACTACAATTAGTTAAACGTCATTGGATTCCTTAAAAAGAGAGCTAAATGTGGTCGAGACTTCATTGTTGTCAAATGATAATTTTCTTCTTTTTTTTTTTTAGCATTTTCAATATTAATAGGAATGCAATTCAATAAAATATGTATATAAGAGTAAAACTGGAAAGTAACAAAAAAAAATTATAGAGATTAAATGGGAATGCAATATTTTCTTTGCTTTTAACACATTTTAAGATACTCAAGCACTCGTAACCCGATTCACACGAAATTAGTTTGCTTTTATAAGGAATACCCGATACCTCTCTTTTTTAACGGTATAAAATCGTATTTTTAAATAACACTCTTGTGATGATTCATTTTAATTTTCATTCCTCGAGAAAAAAAAAATAACGACTTCTATCTTTGATTAGGTTCTTAAATGATATCCAACTTTTATATAAAATGTTTCATACACAAGACCAAGAGAACATTTATGAAAAAAAATTATGAGATATGAATGAAGGCTTACTCTGTACAATTCATTTCCTGATTGAAAATTTTGTGACCTTTGTTTATCCTTTAGTGAATGACAATTGAAGATGAGGTCAGAGGAGATTATGAACCATGACGCCAAGCAATATTTTAACGGAAAAATACTCCTTCTCCGATGCCAAAATCATCACTTCATCTCATCGCCCAACCACATTCACCGAAACTGTAAAAAAATAACTAAAACGTCTATGAAAGAAGTTGCAAAAAAGAAAAAAAAAAACAAAATCATCACTTCATCTCATTGTCCAACCACGTTCACTGGAACTATATATAAACAAAAAAAAAAAAAAAAAAAACTCAAACGTCTATGAAAGAAGTTGCCAAAAAAAAAAAACAATGATTTTGTTTCTATTGAACAAGAATTAAATTTTTCTTGTCCAAACCAAAGCAAGAAAACATTGCTTATAGGTTTTTTTTTCAAAGGCTTTTCCTCCACGATGGCTTATTGGGGAGGGGAAGTGATATGACTTATCAATTTCTAAATATTGGAAAATGGTACAATTAATAAGTTTTTGAGATGCATCGTTTCCGGCGTATGGAACATAAAAAGGTCAGGGTAGTTAAAAAAAATGTTAAATAATAATTATTATTGGAAGGATAGAAAGGGAATAAACCAATTAAATGAGAGTAAATTTGGAACCCAATGTTTCTCCATACTTTGCCACATTTAGATATGTTATAGATTGAAATATATCTAATAAGTAATATATCTAATAAGTGGTATCAGAGCTACCTTATGATATTTGGTTGGATTAATTTTTTTGGTATGATAAATTAATCACTCGTTTGATTTGCACATTTATCATAAACTGAAATTTGTGTTAATCTGGAATCAAGCTCATGTGTATTCAAACTTTAACTTCCGGTATTTAAGACATAAACCATAATTATAAATGGTTTCAATTTTGCGGGAACACTTATACGTGTAATAAATATATTAAGTTGTCTTCATATATAACCTTCAATAAATTGGGTAGGGTTTCGTCTTTCAAAATTACAAGATATGAAACTAAAACTTATCTACGCCGGTTGTTTATATAGGATATATATTTATTTATATTCTATTGAACCATGAGTTTTCTTTAACACGCATTAATTGTTTAGTTAACTCTTTATGCTTGCAATTAGATTAAAAATATATATATTAATAATGGTGCAGTTTTTTTTGCCAACTAATTTTTTTTTGTGGAGATCGTTAATAAAGCATAAAGATAATGATTATTTTTTTTTTTACTACGTATGCTTGAGCACATTCCATTTGGAAAATTGATTGGATAAATTTGAAGGAATAAATTGAATTATGTTTATTTATATATTTAAATTTATATATAGTTGGAATTTCCAACAACAAAAAAAGTTTAAAATGGTTAAAAAATTTCTGGTAGAATTGATATTGAGATCAATTTAGATCAAGTTTCATGCTTATAATTAAAAAAAAAATTATACACTTGAATCAATATGTAAATTTAAACGGATTGCTTTCAATATTTCTTATGCTTCCGCTCGAAATTATTTTGTTTAATATTCACGATTATGGGCATGAAACATTTAAATAGATTGTTTTAAATATTTTAATTATGTTAAAAATAAAATGTTGTCAAAGCACATTTATTTTAGGGGCAATTATTGAAATAACATATTTTTGCATACTAATTACTGAAATGTCAGAACTTTTTAAAAATTATTCAAATAGCATAATTTTAGTTCATTAAATTATTGAACTAAAAAAATTAAAAAATTTAAACGAATTCATTGAAAATAATAATAAAAAATGATCAAATAGTTCAATAAATTATTGGCCTTGAACTTAAAAAACCCAAAAACAAACAAATTCGTTAAAAATACCTATGAAAAATAGTTCAATAATTAATTGAATTATAATTATGTTATTTGAGTAATTTTTAAAAAGTTCTGACATTTTAGTAATTAGTATGCAGATTTATGCTATTTGAGATAAATTCTTTTTATTTTAATATATTCTAATATTTAAAATTATCAGATGATAGTATATATGTTATTTATATAAATTATATGAAGGGATGATTTACTAAACTAGCGGAATTTTATTTAGTAAACTAATTAACATTTAATTACGGATTTATTAATATCATGCAATTTGTGATAAGAACATGCTTTAAATTTCGAAAATTAAAAACTTTTACTTACATTGAGTAAAATATGGAGAATCGGTTGGAGGTTTCTTTACAGCATCAAATCCTCAGCAACACCGGATCTTCTATGCTATATCCCGATCGAAAGCAAAACCGACTTGTGGGAATCCAACCGGAAGACAAAAGAAGAAGAAATTTCTTCTAAATTTTCCCTAAGAAAAATCGGCAATTGGACAAAAACTTGAGAGAGAATTTTCAATTAAGTGAGAAGTATATCAAATATGAATCTCAATGGTCATATTTATAGGAAAATATGATATCTAATCTCTATAGATATGCTTATCTCCCAATTATTAAATAAATAGAAAATATAAAAAAAAGAATAAATAAATTAAAAATAAAAATCATCTCCCACAATTACAAATGCACGGACGGACGGATTTTTTTTAGGAATATTATATTAATTTAAATTAATGATATAAATATTGTAAAACAAAAAGTAATTCCAAAAATATTGTTGTTTTTAATGACTGGGCGTGGATGGCTGACGTGGCGGTGAGGTGACGTTCTAACTCGTCTGTTGTACAGTCCCTAAACCAATAAAACGTCTGTACTATAGACGTTTTATTTTAAAATCACAAACTCGTCTGTACTACAGACGAGTTTAAACCGAGACAAAACAGGGCGTAGCCCTCTTCTTCTTCCTCATTCAGCAGCCCTAATTTCAGAAATCCTCTCGCCTTCCTCTCGCCTCCCTCAAGCTTCCTTGTTCTCCTCGCCGGTGCAAGCTCTAGTTTTTCGGTGGGTTTTGTCCAAATTTGCTTGATTATCGAAGGTAACGCTTCTATTTACATAAATGAAGGATTTCTAATGGTTATTTGTTGTGTGGTGGGTTTGTAAATTGAAATTGAAAATTTCTGAAATTGGTTTTTTTTTAAGTGTTCTTTCAGCCAACCTTAATTGCGTCTTCTTCATCGTCTTCCTCGCTCTCCTCGTCGGTGCCAGTTTCAATTTCAGGTGAGTTTCTCAAAATTTGCTTGAATATTGAATGTATGTGAATTTGTAACATCATTGTAAATGTGGCTTGAGTATGTGAATTTGTCTCATTTCATAGTTTGATATGTCCTGTATGTCGCGGGTTCGAAGTCTGTTGGTGGTGGGAATGGTGAAGAGTTATGGATAAAATGAGATTAATATGATTAAATTTGCCTAAAAAAACTTAAAATTTGGGTGATTTTATGAAAATGTATTGCGGGTGTGAATTTTGTGAGTATATTGCGTTTGTTTTATATTTGCAAAGTAAATTGAGGTAGGATGAAATTGACTAAAAATATGTGAAAGTTAAGTTTGATCTCGTAATGAAGCTAAATGTGATTTAAATGAGTAATTTTATTGATTCGAAATTTGCAAATTATTCTTGTATAGATAATGACAGATAGAACTCTTGCAATTGTCGTATATGCCAACGGCCATGTTATCCATGGTTTAGAAGGAATAGAATATGATCAACCCCCATGTGGAGGATTTTTAATTGAATATGGGATTAAGTTTAATGGTTTTGTTGAACTATTGAGTGAGACATTATCCATTGATTTTATGACCATCCAAGCAAGAGATTGTGTATAGATATCCCACCCAATTATCAAATGGATCAACTAAGTTCTCATCATTCCCAATCCATAATGATGCAAATTTGAATTTCATGTTTGCGACTGCTTTGCCTCCTCCTAATAAGATAGATATTTATGTGTCCATTAAGAGTAGAGATGAGAACTTAATAGGCCGTGATACTCAAGTTTCAATTCATGACAATCCAAGTGTTGTTTGTAGTGGCTCTGGAGGGACCTCAAATGAATTACGTGAGAATAACGAAGTTGAAAATACGTTACCTTTTGGTGAGTTTGAAGTTATACGTCTCGGAAACGAGTTCATTGATATGAGTACCCTGACAGATGATGAATTCGAGGGTATAGATTTAGACTGTCTTGAATATGAAGCCCCCTCACCAACATTCTCAGAATTAAATACGACTGTTATGAACCCTCTCCCCGAACACAATCTGATTGCTTGTCCTGGAGTAATAGGGAGTGATGAAGCGTTGTATAAAGGATTTTTATGTCGAAGTAAAGAAGATTTAAAACATAAAGTGAAACGTTACTCCATAAAAAAATCATGAATTTGAGGTAACGGAGTCAACACCTGCTATTTGGGCTGTTAGGTGTAAGAAATGGGCTAACAAGTGTCCGTGGAGACTTCGTGGTATTAAAAAGAAGACACACCAGTTGTTTGAGATTACTTAGTATGTCAGGCCACATACTTGTGTTTATGCACGTTTAACTCAAGATCACCCCCAACTTGACTCGACATTGATTGCCATAGAAATTAGTGATATGGTGAAAAAAGATACAAGTGTAAAAATTGTAGTATTGCAAGCGTACTTGAAGCGTGTTTTTGGATATAATGTACACTACCGACGAGTGTGGGGAGGGAAAAACAAAGCAATAGAGAGAGTGTTCGGGAATTGGGAAGAATCGTATCAGTTGTTGCCCAAATGGATGCATATTTTGAAACTAAGAAACCCCGGGACTCAGGTTGAGTGGAGATTTGGGAACACTAATTTGAGAGACCATAAAATTTTTGAATGCGTGTTTTGGGCATATGGGCCGTCTATAGAAGGATTTAAGTTTTTTCGTCCTGTCATTCAAATAGATGGAACACACCTATATGCTAAGTATACGGGGAAATTATTGAT
Source organism: Gynostemma pentaphyllum (assembly GCA_028015215.1). Classification (NCBI taxonomy): domain Eukaryota; kingdom Viridiplantae; phylum Streptophyta; class Magnoliopsida; order Cucurbitales; family Cucurbitaceae; genus Gynostemma; species Gynostemma pentaphyllum. Next base: position 34,419,254 of record CM051346.1, on the reverse strand, counting down.
TGCAACGTCTATTGACTCTGACGGCCACATATTTCCTCTAGCTTGGGCTATTGTTGATGAGGAAAGTAGAGACACATGGGGTGGGTTTCTGTATCACTTGAGAACTAGGGCTACACAAAGAGAGGGCATATGTTTGATTTCAGATCGGCATGCGGGTATCATAGCCGCTATGAATGATCCGAATAATGGTTGGGCGGAACCCTTGGCACACCATAGATTTTGCTTGAGACGTGTTGTCAGTAATTTCAACAACAAGTTCAAAAGTAAGCAGTTGAAAAATCTAGTTTATCGTGCTGCGAGTCAGAGTCAGATTCATAAATTTGAGAAGTGGATGGAGGAAGTTAAAATTTTGAACAAGGATTGCTTGTCATGGTTTAACAATATCGAAATCCAAAAGTGGACAAAAGCACATGGCGGTGGGTATAGGTATGGACACATGACCACCAATGTTGTAGAATGCATTAATGGTGTTCTAAAAGGGGCTCGATCGCTACCTATCACCGCACTAGTCCAACTCACATACTATCGTTGCGTGTATTACTTTATCAAACAACGAGATGTATTGAGAAGTGCACTTGACAACGGGCAAACGTATACAAGGTAAGCATTGTCATGTTGTTAGTAATTTTCTTTAATATGTCGATTGGTTGGAGATTTACATGTCTTGTATTGTAGGTATGCTCTCAATAAAGTAGAGCATAATGAAGCAAGGGCATCAAGTCATGATGTTGAAATGTTTGATCGAGCTAGCGGTTTGTTTGAAGTAAGAACAGGATATCATTACTTTAATTCAAAAGGAGGGAACAAACAAATCATTAGGTTGAATGATCGCACTTGCACGTGTGGAAAGTGGCAAGAGTATGGCATTCCGTGTTCACATGTCATTGCCGTGTGTTCTAAGTGGCGTCTTGACTATTGGGCACATGTTGAGCCTATGTACTTAGTATCCGAGTTTAACAAGTGTTACGCTCCCCAATTCCAACTGATTCCACATGAAGCAAGATGGCCAAATCCTAACTTTCCCATTATTCATCCTGAGAAGACGAAATTGCGAGAACCTGGTAGACCAAAAAGTACACGAATTCGAAATGAGATGGACTGAAGAGAACCAGGCACGAAGAATCAATGTGGCCTTTGCAAGCAAGAAGGTCATAATAGAAGAAAATGTCCTTCGAGACAAGTTGTTGCACCACCCTAGTTATGATGTAATTGTTAAAAATACTTGATAGTAGAATATAATTTGATAGTCTTTGTAATTTAAATTTCATAGTATTTTTAATTTGATTGTATTTGTAATCTAAATTTGAGTTATTCATGTATTTTATTATATTAATCTTGATAGTTATACATGTCTTTTATTATATTTGAAGGATATGGATCTCGGGCCACAGGATGAGTCTGTTTTACACTTACAGGCCACACATCGCTCACGATTGGTTTGGGATAATGAGGCTGGGGCCAGCCTCCATTGTAGACGTAGGGAGGGTGTTATTGAACCTATAGATCCTCGTATCGAGCCACATTTACGAGCGTCAGGTTTTTATGGTGTGGCCACTTTAGGTTTCATACGCTTGGATTGGAGTCTTATCACTACATTAGTGGAGAGATGGCGTTCTGAGACTCACACATTCTACTTACCAGTGGGAGAGTGCACCATCACACTACAGGACGTTGCAGTCCAGTTTGGTCTCCCAGTTGATGGAGAGCCTGTGACTGGCAGAGCGCGTCTTAACTGGGTGGCGTTTATTGGGGGTCATACCACCTCCTCAATATTTATATGGATCCAGGCTTAGTTTGACATGGCTATCTTCGACATTCAGGAGTTTGCCATGTCATGCAGACGATGTGACCATAGCTAGATATGCACGTGCTTACATCTTGGAGCTGATCGGTAGATTCCTGTTTGCTGACAAATCTAATACGTTAGTGCATCTTATGTTTCTACAATTATTAGAGGATTTTGAGGCTGCCGGAGGACTGAGTTGGGGGTCAGCATGTTTGGCATGGCTATATAGACAGATGTGTCGCGCCTTATTTTCATATGTTTCGGACATTGCTGGCACATTCGTCTTACTTCAGGTTTGGGCATGGGATCTTTTTCCTACGATAGCCCCTCAGCGTACTCACGCTCGCGATCATGAGTTAGTTGGTCGTCCTGCAGGCTCTCGGTATGTATAGTTGTTTTAGAAGTTCTATTTGTTTTTATATATCTCAAATACTTAACTTGGTATTTTTCTGTAGATGGACAAATGATTTCTGCGTCACCGCTCTTCCCACTCATGTTTTGGTCCAGTATCGATATATGTTTGATCTTCTACGGCCAGAGCAGGTAAGTCTCAAGTTTAAACTGATACATTAATGTTTATCAACACTTTTTATACTAAGTGACGATCACCTTTTGATTATGTAGGTCATTTGGGAGCCATATACCACTATCTTGGACGGTCTTTTTGCATACTATCGTAACGGTCAAGATAGTTGGTCTGCAGAAGCTCCATTGATATGCTTCAGTATAGTCGAGTTCATTTTTCCCTCTAGGGTCATGCGACAGTTTGGCCTTATACAGGTCGTGCCAGAACCATGTAACGCTAACCTAGGAGGTTTGCATGCTATGGATCTTCGGACTCGTGCCGTAGATTGGAGGAGTGAACATTTTCACTATGTTGAGGAGTGGTTATCTCGTCGGGATCATCTTCTTCGAGGTGATCCAGTTGATGGCGGCCCCGGATCTGTCGATGCGGGATATATGGCATGGTATAATACTATCACCCGACGATATTTGACGCGTCAGGGGACAGCTATTGGCTCCATGGTAATGATTTTATTATTTCTTTTACACTAGTGTAATTCAACATATCACTAATGTCTCGTATTTCTATCTTAGGCGTCTGGATTTACACGCATTCGAGCTGTGACGAACATTGGTGAGATCCCTGAATTATGTGATGAATAATTGGCCATGGTTGATGAGATGCAACAATTATATAGAGTGCCAAATGCACCGGTTGTGCCAAGGGTAAGACGACGTACTGAAGAAAACCCCCATATGCCTGATGACATTGAGCGGGAGTATGACTTGATGCCAGGTGGTACTCCACCCCGTTCTCCATCACCGACTCCCGCTTCAGGACCTTCTTCACCCATTTCATACCGACTCCGGGATCTCACATTATTAGGGGCGGTTATGATCATGAGGCAGGATCTTCCGCGGGACCTTCCACAGTTCGAGCTCCACGAGGACGCCAACAACAGAGGCGCCCACAGTAAAGACGAAACCCAACTCGAAATAGAAGACCTTTCTCCTGCGGCACTCATTAGCTTATTTAGATGATTTTTGTTTTTTTACATAACATTCATACATTATTGTGTTCAAATTACATTATTTAGTTTATTATGATCACATTATTTAGTTATAACATTATATATATGTTAGCTATTTTGTTCAAATTACATTGCTTTAATATATGTTAGTTATTTTGTTCTAATCATTACTTTGTATATATATATATGTTTTTATAATTTACATCATGTTTACACTTGAAAAAAATTGCCAAAAACGGAAATTGATTTCATGAAATTAGAGAAACTTTGCTTACAAAATCCTCTGGTAAAAAACGTTTGTTCAACAGACGTTTTATAAAACCCCTTTGGTCAAAAAGGTCTGTTGAACAGACATTTTATAAAAACCCTCTGGTAAAAAACGTCTGTTGAACAGACGTTTTAGGCCAAGAAGGAAAAACGTCTGTTCAACAGACGTTTTACCACATGCTGGTCTAAAGCGTCTATTGAACAGACGCCTTTAGACCAGAAACGTACAGACGATTTATGCTGACTAAGCTATAAATCGTCTGTTGAAACAGACGATTTACGGTAGTTTTGGAATTAGTTTCCCTCCCCCCATTTATCAGGAATTATTTTTTTATTTTGCAATATTTCTGAAGAAATCCCCGGACGGACGCGCTGAAACAAATGGAGATTTGCACTTTTATTCTTATTATTTATTTAATTTTCTTTATTATATATTTAATATTAAATAAGAATTAATATATATTAATTACCATTGAATATTAAATAAATTCAAATAAGAATTTCTAATTTAAATACATTTAGCCAAAAATTAATATATATTAATTACCATTGAATCTTATTCAATTAATTAATTATTTTGGGTCAAAACCAATTTGTTTCTTAAACAAATTTTATTTAATTCTCTCTAATATTTATTATTAAATTAAATACACTCATTATTTAATTAATAATAATTATTATTAATTTTCATTTAAAGAAACTCATTATTTAAATAATTAATAATATTAACATTAATTCCTGTTTAAATAATTTATTTATTTAAACAATTAATTTTGCCTTAAAATATTATAATTGATAATGTTATATTAATTTCCATTTAAATAAACTCTTTATTTAATCAATTAATATTGTATCAATATTAATAATATTAATATTAATTTTTATTGAAATAATCTCATTATTCAAATAATTAATATTGCCTAATTTTAAGTAAATTCAATTACTTAAATTATTTGTTCTTCCTAAGTTAAATTAATAACTTAGTTTTGCTACAACGATATTTGGGCTAGCATAGGGACCCGATGGACCTATAGATCATGGGCTTAATAATTAGTCAATTAAGTGATTAACTCATAACCAGTTAATTACTTATTATCTAATTATGAATAATTCCACTATAGATTCATAGCTGAACTCCCCTCACTATAAATGAGTTATGTCCATTTAGTTTATCTTTATTTATATCTGTGATATATCCTTCACATGGAACCCTCATAATTACAAGTGGATAAATTTACCATTTTGCCCCTGTAATTACCGCTTTATTCTTGTGTTCCCGTTGATTCTCCAATGAACTTTATCTTTAGTCGAACTAGAGATAATATACTTTTGTGATCAATAGAAGTCGTGGCGCCACTTGTTCATGTCTTGAATCAGTACATCAAGGGAGTTTCCTAAAGTTCCTAAAATGTTTAGGTATCGCACTGATACCGTTAATTTATAGGAAAGTTATGAATTTCATCTTGTGAAAATGAGTTCCCAGCTACTTATCAAGCCATGTTCCCAAAACAGGAGTGTATTGAGCGTTCTTATAGATCGCTCTCAACCATGTGAATCAAAGAACATAACTCCACAAATAGGAGTCCGCATTTCACTCAGGATTGAGATCTATCACGGTTGATAAACTTAGTTTGATATTCGATCATTTCTCGTAAACGGTACTAATGAGAATTTTGATCGAACATCGTGGTCCTGTCTTATACAATCAACATTGCATATGATACTTCCATTTCATGTCTCTCACATGAATGATCAGGATTAGATCATTTTTCTATAAACAAAATGCGAAGCTATCAACAGTGTTACCAAGATAAGGTTCCCAAACGTTATCCATTTACTGTAGACACTTTTAAGTTACTCATCTCGACTTTAATCCTCTCATATTACTCACATACTAAGTCGTGATTTCATAAGAGTAACTTAGGGTTTACTATTTGAATGTTTGATATTAATATATTTCCATATATTCCTAATATCGTCAATTGAATCAATCTAGATAATATAAAGAACTTATGTTTATTTATTTAATTATTCTAAATAAATTATTATTATTAAATAATTACAAGTTCTAGGACACCATTCCTAACATTATAATAATCCCAAAGGAATATTTTATCTTGACCAAATGACATATATACTTGCAATGATAAAATATGTTGTAAACCATGTAGGTGATAGTCAGCCCAAAGGAAGACTATCATTTGACAGGATTGATCATTGTGTTTAGAGTACCTTTAACAAATTGATATATATGTTCAAAGACTATGTGTCAATGTTGTGAGATATATATGAACAAATTGATAGTATACGACAATTGCAAGAGTTCTATCCGTCATTATCTATACAAGAATAATTTGCAAATTTCGAATCAATAAAATTACTCATTTAAATCACATTTAGCTTCATTACGAGATCAAACTTAACTTTCACATATTTTTAGTCAATTTCATCCTACCTCAATTTACTTTGCAAATATAAAACAAACGCAATATACTCACAAAATTCACACCCGCAATACATTTTCATAAAATCACCCAAATTTTAAGTTTTTTTAGGCAAATTTAATCATATTAATCTCATTTTATCCATAACTCTTCACCATTCCCACCACCAACAGACTTCGAACCCGCGACATACAGGACATATCAAACTATGAAATGAGACAAATTCACATACTCAAGCCACATTTACAATGATGTTACAAATTCACATACATTCAATATTCAAGCAAATTTTGAGAAACTCACCTGAAATTGAAACCGCACCGACGAGGAGAGCGAGGAAGACGATGAAGAAGACGCAATTAAGGTTGGTGAAAGAACACTTAAAAAAAACCAATTCTGAAATTTTCAATTTCAATTTACAAACCCACCACACAACAAATAACCATTAGAAATCCTTCATTTATGTAAATAGAAGCGTTACCTTCGATAATCAAGCAAATTTGGACAAAACCCACCGAAAAACTAGAGCTTGCACCGGCGAGGAGAACAAGGAAGCTTGAGGGAGGCGAGAGGAAGGCGAGAGGATTTCTGAAATTAGGGCTGCTGAATGAGGAAGAAGAAGAGGGCTACGCCCTGTTTTGTCTCGGTTTAAACTCGTCTGTAGTACAGACGAGTTTGTGATTTTAAAATAAAACGTCTATAGTACAGACGTTTTATTGGTTTAGGGACTGTACAACAGACGAGTTAGAACGTCACCTCACCGCCACGTCAGCCATCCACGCCCAGTCATTAAAAACAACAATATTTTTGGAATTACTTTTTGTTTTACAATATTTATATCATTAATTTAAATTAATATAATATTCCTAAAAAAAATCCGTCCGTCCGTGCATTTGTAATTGTGGGAGATGATTTTTATTTTTAATTTATTTATTCTTTTTTTTATATTTTCTATTTATTTAATAATTGGGAGATAAGCATATCTATAGAGATTAGATATCATATTTTCCTATAAATATGACCATTGAGATTCATATTTGATATACTTCTCACTTAATTGAAAATTCTCTCTCAAGTTTTTGTCCAATTGCCGATTTTTCTTAGGGAAAATTTAGAAGAAATTTCTTCTTCTTTTGTCTTCCGGTTGGATTCCCACAAGTCGGTTTTGCTTTCGATCGGGATATAGCATAGAAGATCCGGTGTTGCTGAGGATTTGATGCTGTAAAGAAACCTCCAACCGATTCTCCATATTTTACTCAATGTAAGTAAAAGTTTTTAATTTTCGAAATTTAAAGCATGTTCTTATCACAAATTGCATGATATTAATAAACCAGTAATTAAATGTTAATTAGTTTACTAAATAAAATTCCGCTAGTTTAGTAAATCATCCCTTCATATAATTTATATAAATAACATATATACTATCATCTGATAATTTTAAATATTAGAATATATTAAAATAAAAAGAATTTATCTCAAATAGCATAAATCTGCATACTAATTACTAAAATGTCAGAACTTTTTAAAAATTACTCAAATAACATAATTATAATTCAATTAATTATTGAACTATTTTTCATAGGTATTTTTAACGAATTTGTTTGTTTTTGGGTTTTTTAAGTTCAAGGCCAATAATTTATTGAACTATTTGATCATTTTTTATTATTATTTTCAATGAATTCGTTTAAATTTTTTAATTTTTTTAGTTCAATAATTTAATGAACTAAAATTATGCTATTTGAATAATTTTTAAAAAGTTCTGACATTTCAGTAATTAGTATGCAAAAATATGTTATTTCAGTAATTGCCCCTAAAATAAATGTGCTTTGACAACATTTTATTTTTAACATAATTAAAATATTTAAAACAATCTATTTAAATGTTTCATGCCCATAATCGTGAATATTAAACAAAATAATTTCGAGCGGAAGCATAAGAAATATTGAAAGCAATCCGTTTAAATTTACATATTGATTCAAGTGTATAATTTTTTTTTTAATTATAAGCATGAAACTTGATCTAAATTGATCTCAATATCAATTCTACCAGAAATTTTTTAACCATTTTAAACTTTTTTTGTTGTTGGAAATTCCAACTATATATAAATTTAAATATATAAATAAACATAATTCAATTTATTCCTTCAAATTTATCCAATCAATTTTCCAAATGGAATGTGCTCAAGCATACGTAGTAAAAAAAAAAATAATCATTATCTTTATGCTTTATTAACGATCTCCACAAAAAAAAAATTAGTTGGCAAAAAAAACTGCACCATTATTAATATATATATTTTTAATCTAATTGCAAGCATAAAGAGTTAACTAAACAATTAATGCGTGTTAAAGAAAACTCATGGTTCAATAGAATATAAATAAATATATATCCTATATAAACAACCGGCGTAGATAAGTTTTAGTTTCATATCTTGTAATTTTGAAAGACGAAACCCTACCCAATTTATTGAAGGTTATATATGAAGACAACTTAATATATTTATTACACGTATAAGTGTTCCCGCAAAATTGAAACCATTTATAATTATGGTTTATGTCTTAAATACCGGAAGTTAAAGTTTGAATACACATGAGCTTGATTCCAGATTAACACAAATTTCAGTTTATGATAAATGTGCAAATCAAACGAGTGATTAATTTATCATACCAAAAAAATTAATCCAACCAAATATCATAAGGTAGCTCTGATACCACTTATTAGATATATTACTTATTAGATATATTTCAATCTATAACATATCTAAATGTGGCAAAGTATGGAGAAACATTGGGTTCCAAATTTACTCTCATTTAATTGGTTTATTCCCTTTCTATCCTTCCAATAATAATTATTATTTAACATTTTTTTTAACTACCCTGACCTTTTTATGTTCCATACGCCGGAAACGATGCATCTCAAAAACTTATTAATTGTACCATTTTCCAATATTTAGAAATTGATAAGTCATATCACTTCCCCTCCCCAATAAGCCATCGTGGAGGAAAAGCCTTTGAAAAAAAAACCTATAAGCAATGTTTTCTTGCTTTGGTTTGGACAGTAAAAATTTCAGCTGCTGTTCAATAGAAACAAAATCATTGTTTTTTTTTTTTTGGCAACTTCTTTCATAGACGTTTGAGTTTTTTTTTTTTTTTTTTTTTTGTTTATATATAGTTCCAGTGAACGTGGTTGGACAATGAGATGAAGTGATGATTTTGTTTTTTTTTTTCTTTTTTGCAACTTCTTTCATAGACGTTTTAGTTATTTTTTTTACAGTTTCGGTGAATGTGGTTGGGCGATGAGATGAAGTGATGATTTTGGCATCGGAGAAGGAGTATTTTTCCGTTAAAATATTGCTTGGCGTCATGGTTCATAATCTCCTCTGACCTCATCTTCAATTGTCATTCACTAAAGGATAAACAAAGGTCACAAAATTTTCAATCAGGAAATGAATTGTACAGAGTAAGCCTTCATTCATATCTCATAATTTTTTTTCATAAATGTTCTCTTGGTCTTGTGTATGAAACATTTTATATAAAAGTTGGATATCATTTAAGAACCTAATCAAAGATAGAAGTCGTTATTTTTTTTTCTTCTCGAGGAATGAAAATTAAAATGAATCATCACAAGAGTGTTATTTAAAAATACGATTTTATATCGTTAAAAAAGAGAGGTATCGGGTATTCCTTATAAAAGCAAACTAATTTCGTGTGAATCGGGTTACGAGTGCTTGAGTATCTTAAAATGTGTTAAAAGCAAAGAAAATATTGCATTCCCATTTAATCTCTATAATTTTTTTTTGTTACTTTCCAGTTTTACTCTTATATACATATTTTATTGAATTGCATTCCTATTAATATTGAAAATGCTAAAAAAAAAAAAGAAGAAAATTATCATTTGACAACAATGAAGTCTGCAGCCACATTTAGCTCTCTTTTTAAGGAATCCAATGACGTTTAACTAATTGTAGTAATCAAAAAGTTTCTATCAGATAACCTTATTCATTGTAAAAAAATTAAATATGATTAGAACTTCAATTATATTAGATACAGTCGAATGAAAGATCAATTAATATTGTTCATTTAGTAAGTTTAAACATGACCTTTCATTTGGATACATGAACTTTACTTTTTCATTTATGGATTCAAAATTATTAAGATTTATGATTTTCAAACTTCATTTCCTATACAACCTAAAGCATCTGTTTGCTCAGAGAAGTCTTCTTCCAAGATTTTTCTTTATCATCCACCTTTATTTCATGGGCGATTCTCTTCTTCGACATTCTTTGGAAGAGAATTATTACCTTTATCTTCCAAAAGTTTTTTTTTTCCGTCATTGTAAAATGTAATGGGCAATTTTGAGGAAGGAGAGTTTGAAACTTGAATTTAATTTTAAGCGAAAAAGGAAAAGTGATAGTGGAATCCGGATGCAAGCTTGCATGTAGGTCAAAAAGACCAACGATACTCCGATTTGAATGAAAGTGCATTATATTTATCAAATTTAAATCAAATTCAATTTTTTTAATGCTATATTATATTTAATCGATTTTTTTAGAAAAATGTAAAAAAATAATCAAATAATAATGATGTTGATAGAATTAATCGAGATTGATAAGACACGTGCAACGCACGTATTGACCAACTAGTAAATATAAAATAATCTCATGACCTCTTACATGATAGATTTGTCAAGATTAGTTAAACATACTGGTGTACATTGAGTTTGAAACTTATGAACACACGAACCTTCTATAAATATGTTGGGTACTCCGTTTTCCTTCAGTACGAAAAATAACTCAATCTAGAGATGGGATATAGAAAGACTTAAGGTATATAAGATGTCTTATCAAGGATGGACCCTCACCCTTTATATAGTCATGTTTAAAGATCCAATTAATCCTTAAGCTATAACGCTCCCGTGACCCCTCAATTCTCCACACGGTTATGAAAAGTTTAATCGACAATAAAAACTAAAAGAATTACATTAAGTTGCCAATACTTAAAATAGCCATGATATTTAATATATTAAATAACCCATAAATAAGAAACTCCAACAGAAAATAGATGAAATTTGATTTGAAATCGATTTTTGGATTAAGAACTCATTTCCTAATAAAATTGAGATAGAGAACAGATTGAGAGGATGATGAAATCGACTAGGGATCGCCAAAAAAATAGAGAGAAGCGGGGATGGATTTTAAAAAAAGGAAAATTATGCGTGGTAGCCAACTTTTGAGTCTTGTTTTCATATATGCTACACTTTTATGTTTATATCATATTTACCCATTTTTAAATATTCTATTATTTTAATGATATATCATTGATATAATTTTACAACAATAATTTATCAGTAATGTAAATTCTAGTATTAAATTTATATCAGTAATATAAATTTACAAAAATAATATATCAATTATAATCAATTTTTCATAAAATAATTGTGGGTTAATTATGTTATGGGTAATTTTGATATTTTTCAATTTTTGTGGTTTTTTTTTAAAACTGAGACTCGATATTGGCTATATGTGATAGTAGCCCCTAAAAAAATAACATACATAATATATAGGGCAAAATGCAAAACACATCCCTGTGGTTTTGGTCAAATGCAAAACACACCCCTGTGGTTTGAAAATGAATATTTATACCCCTATACTTTCAAAATTATGCAAATTGACCCCCTTCCCGTTACATATTTGATTTTTTTTTCTAGCCATAACTTTTTCGTTTGAACTTCGATTTGAATGATTCAAGATGTTTTGGAATCCTCGTTTCGAGATCTACGTTATAGTCACAAAAAAAAACTTAGAAATCATTAGTATATAAAAAGAGTTATCATCATCAATATATTAGATCGGGTTGAAGTCGTAAACAATTTTATATATTGATAATTTAGAATTTTTTGTGACTACAACGTAGAGTTCAAAACGAGGATTTCAAAACATCTTGAATCATTTAAATCGGAGTTCAAACGAAAAAATTATGACTAAAAGAAAATTGAAGGTGTAGCGGGAAGGAGTCAATTTGCACAGTTTTGAAAGTACAGGGGTATAAATATTCATTTTCAAACCACAGGGGTGTGTTTTACATTTGACAAAAACCACAGGGGTGTGTTTTGCATTTTGCCCTAATATATATATATATATATATATATATGATGCAATTAAAGCCACAACATATCTTAATCTGCCACATCAGCCAATTAATAGAAAATGTTGAGTCATTACTCATTTGACCTCAGGAGTAAAATTGTAGATTTCTCAAATAGTATAGGTAAAAGTGTTTGTTTTTAAATTATAAGGACTAATTAGAAATCAAACTTAAAGTATAAGGACTAATTAGAAATCAAACGTAAAGTATAAGGACTAAAATGTAATTTATGAAGAAAAAGGAGGAAAAAAAAACGCCGAGGAAACAAAGGCAAAACGAGTAGATAAGATTATCCAATTTTTTCCCTCTCCTTATTATTTACCTTTCCCTCTGGAAAAAAAAAAAAAAAAACCGGATCGGACTTCCCCACCTAGATTCAGCGCTAGCGATCTGAGAATTTGAAATAATGGAAGGCGTTGGAGCCCGACTCGGTCGGTCTTCAACTCGGTACGGACCAACCACAGTATTCACTGGACCTGTTAGGAAATGGAAGAAGAAATGGATCCACGTTACGCCTTCTAATCCCAATCCCAATTCCTCTTCTCATTCTCATCATCGCCATACCAATAATCTTAACTCCAATTCCAATAACGCTTCTCATCTTTTGCTTTATAAATGGGCTCCTATTTCTCAAACCCTCAACAATGGTAATTCTGATGACAAGAACGTTGCTAAAGACGAGACCTTGACGGTGACTGAAGATCCTCCTCGCCGCAAATTTAAATATATTCCGGTACTTAGTTTTTCCTTTTTCTTTTCTGTTTGATTTTATTATCTGGGTTTTGATGGATTTGGAATTTGGGAGGTGGGATTTTTTTTTTGAATCTTTTGGATTTCTTGTTTGATTTTCTTGATTTTGGGTTTTGTTTGATCTTTTGATTGGATTTCTGTTAGTTAGAACATTAGCTTAGCAAAGTGGTTCATGGAAGGTTGAGTTTTTGTAGACTTATTTATTTGTATGGTATGAATATGGATTGAATTTTCACTCTAGCATCAAGTGAATTTTAGTTATGAAAAGAATTGAAACGAGTGCACCAAAGAGATCAATGAATTTGATGTGCCAAAGAACATGAGCTTTAGGGAAAATGCCGTTGAATTCTTTGATTCCTTTCAGTATAGATGTTCAAAAAATTTGTGAGAAAAATATTTGTTTAATGGATTCGGACTTTTCCTTTACGGAAAGGGTCGGGAAGGACCCTTTAGCAGTGGATCTAGTGGAGCGCTGACTTAGATTGGATTTGAAAGGATTACTTCAAATTTGTTCATTGAAGGGACACTGAAGGAAAATATGATTGCTTACTTCTCCAATGTTCTTGCACAAAAACCACATTTAAAGAGGGATCAAGCAATAAATTTTACTTTTTGGGTAGCCTTAGATTTCCAAATGGAATTAAAAAAGGACTGGGGGAGAGAGTGGCGAGGCTGGCATTTATGCCAATGTAGTGGTTTAAAAGTGTTTTATTAGAGAGCTTATGCGCTACCCATTATCAAAGCTCCAGTGGGTACCTATGGGAAGTATAGGCCAATGCATTAATAATCACAAGGTTAAACTTCTTTGAAACCTGGACGGAAGTGAAAATTTTAGCTCAGCCTTCTTTACACTCCATCTCACCGAATGGGAATCCCTTATTGATATATTTTTTTTAAAACAAAAGCTATATGAAAAATTGGATATTCTTAAAGATATGTTTCTTTTTGTGGAACTTGGCAATGGGAGGTTCAAATACAACAAACAATATTAAAAAATGGGTGTCGCCATGTAGCTGAGTGCCACAGCTTTGAGCCTTCACTGCAACAGAAAAGAAGGGAGGGAGAGGGTTAACTTTTGTCATCCCCTTAGTTGCTTTCACCCTTCCTCTATGCCTCCCATCGCCCACCAACAAAAGACAACTTTTTCTTTTTAATCGTTAGAGGAAATTTGGACTTGAATCTATCTTAACACCATGAAGGTGATTTTATTAGCCCTATTCGCCAAGCTAATCGGTTTGGAAATTCCCCCACTTAATAACAACTTTCACTCTTTTAGGATAAGGCCTATTAGTCTCCTGGAGGAAGGCAATCTTGATAGAGCAATTAATAAAGTATTATTGGAACACCCCAAGGAACTCACATTTGATGTGGCTTCCACATTTTTGTACATAATTTTGTGTATTCATATGGGCTCGGAGCTTTGTTACATCCAAGGTCATTTATAGACTGGAAAGCAAGAAATAATAGGATGTTCAATGATAAACATAGTTTTTTGTTTGTTTGTGAAATTGTACTATTCTTTGCTTCAAACTGGAGGGCGCAGCTCAAATCTTTTTTGTAATAATCTTATATCTGTAATCAAATCAGTTGTGATTATTTTGTTTGATTCCTCTCTTTTTTTTTGGCAAGGGACTTCTCAAGTTCTCATCTTATTGGCTTATATGCTGTTTTCAGCTTTTGTCCTCAATGTAAATTTTTGTTTCTTGGGGAAAAATCATTAAAAATATACCGTAGTCAACCTCAGCCTTTAATGGAGCATTTTTTGCAGAAAAGTAGCAAAATGTGTAAAATATCTTTTAATTTTGTTCCTCCTGTCACAGTTTTGGCCAAGACTTTTCTAATTGTTCGACTTTGCGTTGTTTCTTATATATATAAAAAAATTGTTCTTGGCTTGGTTTTTCATATTCTTGGCCTCTTTTCTATTACCTGTTGTTTTGTTGGTCACCTTTTCAAAAACTTTCTTTGGATTCTTAACCATGGCTGTGTTCTGGAAAAATTGGGAAGATATATGATATCAATAATTGCGGGTTGGAATAGAGATATAGAGGAACTTTGAATTTTTTTTCTCAACTTATAGTTGGGCCAGTCTTCCAAGGGCTTTTTATAACTGTACATTTTTTTTTGCTCTTGGCTGAATGGAAAAACTTTTTGTAGTCTCTATTGGCTTGGGGTGAACAAGTCCAAACTAATCCAACTGTCGTTTTTAAACCTCCATTTGTCCAAATTAATGCAAACCAAACCAATACATAGTATATATATAATGCCTGCCCCCTTGGCTTGTTGGATGAAGAAGAGCAAAGCCATCTTTTTTCCATTGTTCCTTCAGTAGGAGGTGTTTGAACACTTTTTTGGGCTGTTTTGATTGCTCATGGTTCTTCGTCCAAAGAGAATATCAATCAACTCTTGAATGGTAAGTTCAAGAACAAGAAACCAGAGGGTTTTCAAGAACAAATGTCTTTCCTGGTTGAAAGTGATGGATTTCGCAAAATTTCAATGCTCAATTTGGAATGCTAATACCAAGCCCTTCTGTAATTATTCCTCAAACGTTATTAACTCTAATTGGGGAGCTTTTTGTAACCCTCTTGCGGTGGTGTTTTGTTTGTAGGTTTCTTTTCATATCTTAATGAAAAGTTTGTCGCTTTTTAAAAAAAAAAAATATATAATATATTTGAATTTTTAAATATAAATTAAAACTCCCTATTTGTTATATTTGTATGATTATAAGATGATTTTATGAATTTTATTATGTCTATTTTTGTAATTTGTGTTTTATTTGTTATATTGGACTTTTTGATGAATTGAAATTAGTCTTACCGTTTTTGGAAGTTTTTTTTTTAGATTTTGTTGAATTTGTCCATATGTAAATTAAGTATTTAAAAATAATAGAGCGAAAAAGCAAAAAGTGCAAGAACCAAACGTGGTTTGGTTTGGTTCGGCTTCTTTACATTGAACAGTTCAGTTGGTATAATCTGAAAAGAAAATCCAGCCGGTTATGAAATTTTAGTAAAATCCTAACCAAACCAATGCATCAGTATTGCCTGTTGGATTTATGTAGACGTCTACTTTTCTTTTACCTTAATTGTACCTCTTCGTTTTGTTAACAACATTTGCGCATGCTGTCTAAGGGTAGGACTTCTGCATCGTTATTATAATTTTGGGTACTGTGTGACAGTGTGTCACCAAGATTGTCCAAGGAGTTTGTTTATGAATGCTCACCAATGACATATGTATTTACTTTTCAAATTAAGCCTCATTTATAAATTAAGGATAATGATTTAAATTATTTTTATTAGTGAGTGACTGTTTCCCACTTTTGATATTTATGTGGTTGAAGACAAAATGTTTAAAATGGATCTTATGAGGTCTCAAGTCAAGTGGTTAGACCAGCCTTCATATCCCAGTTCTCTTATGGTGTTTGTGTATCATTGCATTATATGTATGTGATGTGACTGTGACTATGATACCATTTTTTTCTTAATTCCACATTTTTCAAAGAATGTCTAACGGAAAGAATCATAATTTTTTAATAAAGTAGAAAGGGTACACTAAGACGAGCACACAAAGTGGTATATATCCCATTCCACACCCCCCGACCTAATCTAATAGGCCTTTAAAAATAATGAAATTTCCATCCCTCCAAATCTTCCATAGTGTCCTTGACTCCCTTTGACTGCCAAAAAACAATGAATTATTACCTCGGGTTCGAAATGAACACCACAGAGTTATATTTTATCCAGTAAAGCCATTAGGTCAATCCAATCTTATATTTTCCTAGTGTTAAAAGATTTTGATTGATTTCCTTGCTTCCTAGCATTGCTTGATCGTAAACGAGGTTGAGTCCGCCAAAAGATTAAGGGTGAGTTTGGGATGAATTTTGAAGTGTTTTTCAACCCTTTTTAATTTTATTTTGTGATGTTCGACGACATCAAAAAATGTTTTTGAAATTTTTTAAAACACTTATTTTCGTTAGAACTCAATGAAAATGTCTCTTATCAAATTTTTTTTTCTTTCTAAAAACACTTATTTTAATGGGAACATTTAATCAGTGTTTTTATCTAAATGTGTTTATAGAAAAAGTGTTTTACTTAAAAACACTTGCCTCAAAATTCATCCAAACTCACTCCAAGTCTCGTGAAAATTTTCTATTCAGTTGATAAGAAGCATCAAAATATACCCAAAGGCCAAAGCTAAGGGTTCTTACAAACTCTTGGGTAGCTTGGGTTTTTAAGAATCCCACATTCTGTCTTATTTATGTTTCATAAAGCTATCAACTACTTAAAGATTTTAATTTTTGTAAGACACTTATCTTTCCACATGACGTCAAAGAAAGGGCTCCAAAACACGAGCTATATTAAAAGAAATGATTAATTTTTCTGCTCTCCTTTTTACTGTTTTTTTGAGGATTCCTTATCCTTATCCTGTACATGTACTTTATTTTCCCTTTGATTAATGAAAGTTTAACTTTTTATAAAAAAAAGAGATGATTAAATAAAGGCTTGCACATGGACACCAGCCTCCACCATCCAGTATGTTAGTTGACTGCTCATTTTGTATCGTAGACATGGCAATCTATTCCTCACATTCTTCATTCTTAAGTCCTTGAGGTTCCACCCTTGGTTCGAGCTAACCAACTCTCTTAAAAATAAGATCTTTGAAACTAACCAGTGTTCTCTGACAATATGGTTAGTCATCTAAGTCAAACCAGAAAAAGCATTTACTGTTACATTTTCTTTTAGAAATCCTTTGTTCCAATCAGTATTACATGGTATTTGCAATTAGGGGTGTTCAAATTCCCCCGACGGGGACGGGGAATCCCTGCTTTGAGCGGGGATAGGGATGGGGACAAGGAATGTTTTTTCCCGTTTTAATTTCGGGGACGGGGATGAATGCATTCCCCATCCGGTCCTCGAAGTTATTCAATTAATCAATGAATTTCTTTACTCATATTATACGATTTTTTAATGATAATATATGTTTTTAAATCTAACGAATATAAAATATATCTCTTAGTATTAAATTATAATATAAATAAATATATTTTTAAATTTAATTAATATTAAATAAGTATTTTTTTAAATGGGGAAAAATTCCCCGTGGGGAATCCTCATCCCCGACTTTTTAAAGCGGGAAATTTAGCGGGGATGGGGAATGGTTTAGGAAGCCCCTCCCGTGAACACCCCTATTTGCAGTACAAGAATTTGTACTTCATCAATTGCAAAATTTTGGACAAGCACGTCAACTGTTGATTTTAACTTTTCAAACTCTCTAATGAACTCTGTTAAGAAACACATGGCAGCATATATGTTACAATGTTGTAGGGAACTCGGTTTATAAAAGGTTGCTCATAATCATGCCATATGCAAAGCTTCAATTACTATTTGTAGCCTTCCTCAATTTCGGTTATGGGCGTTGGAAAGTGCATTCATCCATCTGTTTGGTGTGCAGGTTGCTGTGTTAGAAGAACAGAAAAATGAGGCTGCAGAAAATGAAGCCGAAGACCAATTTGAAGATGAAGGCAAGTCATATGATATTGAACAAGGTACTGCAGTAGCAAGTACCAAAGGAGATGTTTTAGACGAGAAACCAGATATTAATGACGTGCCAATGGAAGATAGTCAGGTAAAATGTTTGTACAATATACAATTATTTAGCAATAATGTATTAGTCTCATAACCTTGCACTATTGCTAATGAAGCTTCATGTTTGAGACAGATTTCCATGTCACTAATCAATTCTCTGATGTTACAATCATGTGCTAATTGGCTCTTCAATATTATCGCTCTCAGGACAATGATCATGCAGTGCGGCAAGATTTGAATGAAAGTACTTTGGATTTAAGTCTGAACTTAAATGCCCTTAACGATGATGGGGAATCTGGTTCAAAAGCTGATCACATTAGAGATGGCAAGAGGAAGAGCTAACCTTCAACATTTTGGATGTTAGAGGGAAGGAGTCAGCTGCAGCTTCGTCTTTACAAATTCAAGTCTGTATTGTTGGAACGAAAGACTTTGACATCCGAGGTCTCTATTGATGTCGGAAGTATAGTAGGATGCTTAGTTATTTGGGCTGAGTTTGATTTAATCACACAAAATATACACTAATTCTTTTCATCATTCTCTGATATCTTGGTTGTCCCTGTACTTTTTTCTCTCTGAGACATGGAAACTGTAACGAGAGCGGAAGAAATTGTTGTACAATTTTAAACAAACATATACGTTGAGATTCAAGTTTCATTTGATTTGACTACCCATTAATTTTCTTATGAACTCAAATCTCTGCTCTTTTACTCTGTTAAACTGATATTATGATAAATAGTTTAGTATTGATCTATCAAAATCAAAAAAATGATTTACGAAATATATATGCTCGTTCCGCTCCTTTCCTTTCCTTTTCCCCAACCCCCAACATTAACTCCAAAGTATGTACTTATGAGGGAAAGAGACCAATTATGAAAATGCAAGAATAAAAAAGCCATATGAAGTTCAACTTCTAAATATCATTTTATTTCAAACTATAAATTATTGTCTAAATCAAT
Organism: Gynostemma pentaphyllum; assembly: GCA_028015215.1. Classification (NCBI taxonomy): domain Eukaryota; kingdom Viridiplantae; phylum Streptophyta; class Magnoliopsida; order Cucurbitales; family Cucurbitaceae; genus Gynostemma; species Gynostemma pentaphyllum. Next base: position 34,399,797 of record CM051346.1, on the reverse strand, counting down.
TCATATGTGTCAATCTGAGCATGGCTGATCAAACACTTGGTCCATTCTCTTGAGGTCGAAAGTTTGAATCTCTCCTCCCCCAATTTGATGTAATATGTAAAAAAGAAAAAAGATCAATTCATATGCTTATTAACTAAGCTCACAAACTTCTGAACTCTTACTGGGCGTGGAAAAAATAATCTCAATATGATATTTGTTCTCCCAAATAAATGAATTCCAACTTTTACCTCAGTTCTTAGGTGTAAGGTCGTTTCAAATGCACATCGTTTCAAGCTAATAATTGCCTGAATCAGGGTGTTCTTTATTCTCCCCAAAAGTTTTAATCGTAGTTGCATACAAAAGTAAACCAGTCCAGAGCCTTTCTAGAGATACATAAAAACATGAATCAACCACAGGAATCTTTGGCTCCTTGCTGACCAGTTCCAACAAAAAATACATCGTTTTTCGTCATCATTCCTCAGCAGCAGCTACTTCCTCAGAGAAATAATCGTGCCTGGGATATTTGCAAATGAAGTGTTGAATTAGTTGGCCAAGGAAATCCTTATTTGTTATAAAGGAAAATTATTAAAAAAATGTAAATAGAGTTATCATGATCCTGCTAAAATATCCAACCAGAAAACTAGTAAAGGAAGTTCAAAGATATAAGTTTCATCCTTCAAACTATCACCTCTATACAATTAGATAATCAAGTGCCAGTTATTCAAGTGTAAAAATTGTGTTTATCCGAAGTATCACTACAAAATCCTCACTCCACCCCATTCCAAACATCTCCTGCTTAACACAATTACATCTAACCAAAGACCATGCCAAAAGAAATTATGTAATTATGAGAGCCTAAAGAAGTATATCACTTACTGTATTTTTCTTGACAATTGGTAGATGCCGGTCGCTGCCATCGCAACATTGACACTAAAGAGGTTCCAGTTCTTCTGCATTATGGGTATCAAAGATGTTCAAAGTTAGAAAGTGTACCCATTAGCTAAGAAGCAATCAACGAGCCATTAATATGCCAATTCATCCATTCAGTTGCCAATTGCACAAGGTACTTGAAGGGGATTATTTATAAAAGGGGAACAGATGACACATCGCTCTATGTTTCCTCAAATAATTTTTTAAATCATTTTCTTTAACTTACCGGAGTGATTACAGTGCTGTAACGTGACCAAACAACACCAGTGCACGTAACAGCTGGATGTATACAATAAGAGGGGAAAATGTCAAATAACATATAAAGGAATTGTTCTAATTTCAAAACAAACAAGAGTAGGAAGGAAAAGAAATTAATCTCTTACTTGTGAATTGCAACGTGAGTACATGTGAAAAAAAATATATGAAAGAAAAATTGGAAATATATGGAAATTAGGCAAGGCAGCAGGGGTTCCCTTCGCATTTTCCAATATATCAGAGAGAACATACCTATTTGCTGAGGGTAAGAAAGTTTTTCTGGTGGTTTAGTGAAGTCGGCAATATTAGCTATACTGATACCCCATTTAAAGGTTGGTGCCCAAAAGTGAACTGCATTATGAGGAGGAAACTTATGCTCATTAGTAATAATTTACTGCCGGCAGCTTTAGTGCAAAACATGGACTGCACAACTTACTTAACAATAAAATAACATAAAGGCTGAGAATGACATCAACCATTACATATGTCAAAATTCTATGGCAGTTAAAATAGCATAACAATGTAACAAGGCCAGAAAAGTTAATGCATGTCTAAAATCTCATATCCCAACAAAATATCATGCATTAAAAACTCCATATATGTTGCAATAAATTTTAAGATTGATGTCAGTTCTCCATCCCATTGAGAAAAATCCATAAAGGCAGATCTCCCAATAAATACCACATCATAATATTTTTAAGACTTTTCCATCAATTTTTTTTTTCTTTTTCCATCAAAAAAATAATATTTTTAAGGCAGAGGAGATTGCTTTTGCCGAGCACCAGGGGTCTTTGTTGGAATGCTTAATCTAGTACTTTAAGTTTTGACTAGAGTGTTTTTTTGTAACCCCTATGGGGTTGGCTTTTTTGCCTTTATTTGGTTTTCAATTCTTTTTTCTTTCTTTCTTTTTTTTTTTGATACCGTGAGTGTCCGGGCCAGCTTACGCGCACCACGACTAATCTCACGGGACAACCTCATGACCCTACAACACTCGGCGTCGGTTTAATCGTAGGATAAATCCTAGGTAGGTGGCCACCATGGTTTGAACCCATGACCTCAAGGTTGGAAATCAACCCCTTGACCACTAGACCAACCCATGTTGGAAATCAACCCCTTGACCACTAGACCAACCCATGTTGGTTTTCAATTCATATTTCAATGAAAAACTTGTCCCTTTCTCAAACAAGTTATAAAAAATAAAATAAAAGATGGTAAAGAAGTAAAAAAAAGCATGAGTTGAAGTAAATATGAAAAATAAAAAAAATTTTGTATTAATCCTGGTTATCAATAAGAGTGGACTATTTCATTATCAGGTCAAATAACACGTGAAACATTTTCATATAATTCGATTTAATTGACATTGACAAAGTAAGAAGAAAACATCAGAAGGTACAGGAAAAGCAAAATTATGGCATGGGCAAGTTCCATTCTCATTGAAAAATTTCAGGTCAAATTTCTTGATTTTTTTTTCATAATTGACAATTAGAGCCCCTCAGCATGATTCCCTCCAATGGAATGAATATCATAGATTAGCATAAGAATATTTCCATTCCGTATTTGTCGTGCAACCAAGCAGTTAACAATAGCATTCTCATCATCAAGCAGAAACATAATTCCCAATGTAAATGAATCCTAAACAGGCATCTCAGGAGATAGTAAGAACTCAAATATGACGTAAAAGAATTATTTAATGAGTTCACATATCTCCTGATTCAGCTTTCTTTCTCTCCTTGTGATGTTAGTAAACTCCCCTAACTTCATCCTTCTCCACCCATTTTCATCTCCTACCTCAACTCATCCTCACTTTTCCACCACCATAATTTTTTTATACAAAGTGTAGGGGGTGGGGAGTTTGTCCACCACCATCATCATTCATCAATGCATCCTCATATTGTCCTTCCACCTCTTTTGCTCCACTGTTCCAACTTCTAAAGTCAAACCCAAGTCCAAATGATAGGGCTTACAAAAATGCTATTCAACATCTTCAAACTAACAAGCCACAAGTCTTTGGAATTCAGCCTCTGAACTCCATCACCTGTCTGTTTGCTGGTCTAGTGCCTTATAGTTTAAGGTGATGAGCCACCCACTCCTTTGGCTCTCTCTCAAGCATAGGCCTCCTAAATTCGGATTCCACCTCAAGAGATCAATGCAGTCTTTTAACAGTTTTTCCTTCACACTCATGAAGAAAAGAGATATGAAAAGTTTGGTTTTGGGTCTGTCATCAATTTAGAAATATTCATAGAATCTAATAGTCGCTCCATCTGCCAATGTCAAATCAGTGATTTCAAGGCGCCAGGTGCTTGCCTATGGTGAGAGGCGAGGCGCCCAGCTCCACCCTCACCTCGCCACAAGCTCAGGCAAGCAGCTGGCAAGCGCCTTTTCATCGCCATGCCAAGATGGAGACGGCGATGAGGCGAGCGCCTCTGCGAATAGAGGTGCTGGTAAAAAACCACCAACCTTGTCAACCAAGCTCCATTGTAGCTTAGTAATTGTGGCTCACATGAACATTCCAACTAGAGAATTGAAAGGCAAATATTAAATTATCTCAGAGAACTTTGTTTGGTACAGCCCATACTTTGTGTCCTTTAATGTAAATATATTTTTCCCTCTCCATTTATTTACAAATTTGAAGAGTATAAAAAATTTATAATATTGGATTGGACTTTCCTCTGGACAAACATTCTAACATGATAATGAAAAATCGTCGAGATGCTGTAAATAAATATATAAGAATGTCTTAAAGTTTGAGGAGATCTCTAAATGCTAAATGATAGAGGTGTGTTGTAAGGATGCCGTCATCACGGGAAGAACAGGGTGGTTTAAGTTATATTTTCTTTGTTTTAGTTAAGTCCTTAAGGTCACAATCCTACGTGATCTAACTTTTGAAAGCTGATGGTGAATAAAGCGAGTAAAAGACTGTCTACTTGAAGAAGAGCTTCTCCAGAGAAGTTACACTCACTCTCACTCAGTTGGACAAGTATAGTATTCTGATGATACGTTAGTCCATTTTTAAAATTTTCATTGCCATTTCCAAGGGGATCAACTGTCTCATGAAAATTTTCTGTGTGGAAAGAAATAAAGGTTAGAAGTTTCATTTAAGGCCCGTTTGGGATAGCTTTTGGAAATGTTTAATAGTGTTTTTTAGTGGTTATCAAACACTTTTAAACACTTCCAAAAATTATCCCAAACGGGCACTTAGCGAATTGTGATATCGTCTAAAAGCTTAAATCTGCTAGGTAGAAGAATAATCAGTATGACAGTTGAGATCGAAATGGTTGAAACTCTAATCGTAAGAAGAGGAGCTCATCATATCTCCCCTAGAAGTCTATTCCATCCTGAAAAGGCTTCCTCATTTCAAGAAGTTTACTTCACTTTCTTTGGTGAATGAATAAAAAGTTTATTAGTTTTTGGAAAGACAAGTACTTGGGGGATTCCCTATCAATAATTGAGTCATTACAGACAGCTTCACAAATTCTCCTCATCCAAATTCATTTTTTAGGCTTCTTTCTCTGTCCATTTCCTTTGAGGTTGAGCCCTCTAACATTAGGCTTATTTCAAAAAAAAAAAAAAAAAAAAAACATTCACGAGAAAACTTGGTGGATGGCCATAGTAAGACTATATGAGGAATCCAAAGAAACCAATTCTTACTTTCCCGATAGAAATTTCAAAATTAACCAACCGATAATTGAATAATCACACGGGAAAAATCCATATATCCATCAGAAAATAAATAATCACCGGCCAAAGAATACACAGGAAATTGAAAATAAAAACAGGAAACATTCGTGGAATAAAAATTGAATCTTTCCATAGATAATGAAAACGGTAAAAGAAAATAAAAAGGGGAACGATACTTCGATCCGAATGAAGATTATGATAGAATAAAACGATCGAAATGAAGGAAGATCTGAGAAAATTAACTGGTTTTAGGGCCAGCTGGGTGGTTCCAGAAAGCTTGAAGTTTGGAAGCAGCCATTAAAACTTGCGCTAATTCTGGTGCGTTGCTTCAATATCTCTGCTCTGCTGAAGGAAGGAAGGTAATTGCTTTAAGAACCAGGTGGCTTGCTTCCGCCTTTTTTGGTCAATGGATGAGAGAGCTTCGGACAATTTTAATTTTTTAATGGCAAACTAATTGTTTTTCTTTTTTAATTCAAACCTCATCAAATTCAACATTGAATCTCACATTAATACATTCTATCGTTTTGTTTTTAGATTTTTGAACAACGATTTTGAAAATACTATATAATTACTCAAACACCACAAATGTTAAAAAAATTTATGGAAAAAATATATTTATTTTAATTCAATAAATTATTAACTTGTTAAATTTTAATAATTTTTAATATAACCTTTATTTTGAATTGGATAGTATCATCAAAATAAGTTTTTAAGAATTAAAACTTGAGTCAACGTAAACATAACTCAAGTGGTTAGACATATGCTCCCTTGTCACGAAGTTGAAGGTTCTAGTCTCCCTCCCCCAATTTGATGTAATATCTCAAAAGAAAAAAAAAAAATCTAAAACTTGCATTTTATTATTATATTCCCAATTCAATAATTTATTGACTTGGTTTCAATAGATTATTGAATTATAAATCTGCTATTTGAATAATAAGTTAAAGTAATGACATAAATTAAATTATATATATATATATATATATATATATATATATATATATATATATATATATATATATAATATAATATAATATGTAGTTAGATTTTATCTATTTTTAGTGACAAAGGGGTGTTATGAGAGTGTTCGTACTATGGTCAAAAGTTTCTCACATCAATTTTCATGTGTGACAGTAATTTAGAGATGGTTTTAAGAAAATAAATATACTACAAATTGTTTATGAAAAATTATGGATTGTGCTTTTGACACTAATGTTTTGATCGAGAACCACTTCTAAAGGCGCTGGCTTAAAATACATAATTTTTTAGGGTGAGTCACACGATAATTTTTTTAGTAAAATATTTTTGGGTAAAATATCATTTTAGTCTCTGAACTTTCACTCCGGTGATCTATCAAATCAGATCAGACTATATATCAATCGATTTTCAAATCACACGTTCATCTTGCTTTTCGTTTATTTTTGCCACGCCAACATAGTCGCCGTTATAATAAGTAGGCGAAACGCTTGCTTCTAGCCCTTGAATTTTGATTCACGAATGCATTGGGAAAGATTCGATTATGACTTTGTAGAGTTATTGCTGCAATTGCCTGCTCATTGGGCCATTCCCCACTCTCGTCTCGGGGTGCTAAGAGGCTTTTTGTTTTTGGAACAAACAACGTGTTTTGCTTACGCCTCAAATCAAGCTTTTGATTCGACATGTTAGGTTCCCCCCCCCCCAATTGCTAATACGTTGATGAGTCGCACTCCTGACACACATGTGCCTTGTGTGTCCATTACTCAAAATAGGTGACCTAACGGCCGGCACCCGACTAAACATACCAATGGTCACTAGATTCATATGGGCTAGTGAAGAGTAAGCAATGATCTTTTTAAGATTGGTCTGTCTTGAAGTGGTCAAGGAAGTATATATTATAGCAATCACGCTTAGAGTATAAATGAAAAGAGTGGAACAAAGTGTCTCTTCGGGAAACATGGTTATTGAAAATCTTAAAAACCCAGGGTTCCTAATTTTAAAGAAATTCCTGCCAAGATGACGGATCCTATCGTAGGTGCCTCTACATGAGCTTCGGGTAAACAAATATGAACCGGTACCATAGCTACTTTGACGGAGAATGAGGCGAAAGAAGCAATACATAGAAAGATTCGGTGCCGTTCTTTGCATTATCTTATCTGGTATTATCCATGTTTATGTCATTGTAACTTAAATATGAGGGACTGTTGGTACTTGTCATTAACTTAAGTTACTTTCAAAGCATGCATCATGTAAGACTTGATGAGAAGCCTTGTTAGGCATTTAACTCGTTTGATGGAACGATATGAGTAAATGGTTCGTGCAAGGAATGATGAAATGAGTTGTTGTTGGGAGATGTAATGTTTTGAGAATGGGTAGTAAAGATATGGTTATAGGTTTTTGGACATAAATCCGGATACGGATTTAGGATCTAATTTTACTTTCTTTTTAATTTATCTTCATTGGGTTTTTGCTCATGATATTATATTTTCAGGTACGGACCATGGGAGTGGTCGTGGGAGAGGAGTTGGTGAAGCTTAATCTTGAGGGACGATGATCATGTAGAGATGGACTAGAGTGGTTTTATAGTCTAGGGACCCTTGCTTTGATATTTTTCATCTTTATTTCCTATTTTGTATTTGGCTCATGAAGGGTTCTCTTCTTATGGATTTGAGTTTTATTGATGGATTTTATGAGATGAGTTTTATGTTTGAACTTCTTATGAAAATGGAATGCGCATTCCGTATTTGATTTATTTGGATGTGAAAAATGTATTTACAAGTATGATGATAGTTCAAGTTTTAAACGTTACCACGGGTCCCTATACTAGCCCAAATATCATAGTCGCAAAATCAACTCATTAATTTGACTTATGAAGAACAAATAATTTAAGTAAATAAAGTTTCTTAAATATAGGAAGTATTAATTATTTAAATAATGAGTTTATTTAATTTGACTTATGAACAAACAAATGATCTATAGGCACATTGAGTCCCTATACTAGCCCACTTTTTTACTACTTGGTCTCTTTTTTAAAAGTAATTAAGCATATGCCTAAACGTTTGAAGTATTTAGAGATATGTCCTTTTTTGATGAAGTCGGGTTTTGAAAACCTGTCTTTGACTTAGTGTTCGCCGCGATGTCAAAAACGGGATTTTAAAAACTACTTTCATGCCATAGGGCGAAGATGGGTTTTAGAAACCCGTCTTCACTAAAAAAACACTTCCATCAACTTCTTCGTTGTTATCTGATTTCAACATCAAATCCCATATATGAGATTCAATAATCCCAAAAGAGAAACTCTAATAAGGGTTTTACTTGGAGTCTCGATAAATAACTTCTTCAATTCAATCTTATCCTTCACCGACGTGGCCATAGCAGCAATCGTGTATAACCAATTTTGACTATAAAAAAAAAGCAACTCAAGAGTTCAAACAAGGAGTCCAGCAAAGCTTTTACAATAAGAAATTGTTCTCTCAAAGGAATAACTACATAATGCGAAAAAACCCATCAGATATTTAACTGATTATGTAAATATAATCAATTTCCATGGCATTAAACAAGTTGATCAAATCCTCAAAGATTATCCTCCTGGCAATGTCATTTCGACACCATAATCTCTCTTCTCCATTACTCAAAACAAAATCCTTTCCCTTGCCACCAAAAATCCCAGAAACCTCTGAAAATAAACAGAAAAACAATGATGAAGAAGAAAAATAAGAGAATTTGGGAAATGGGTCAGATCTGAAAGTGCTTTCAGGAGGAGGAAATGTAGTTTGGAGAGTGAAATTGGTGATTGATATGAAACAATTGGAGAAAATATTGTCGAAGGAAGTTAATACACAGGCGTTGATTGAGAGGGTAAGAGCGGCAACAAACTTTTTTTAATCCTACATAAGATATCCACGTTTCCGTTCCTTTCTTGATCATCACTAAAACATTTATAATCTCTTGCTTCAGATCCATAGCTAAAGTTCAAAAATTTACAGGGTGCTTAAAAGGGATGTACCTCCAACTAGGAAAAAGTAGATTAAACAAAATGAAGATGGATTTCTAAAACCAGTCTTTGCCATATGGCAAGAAAGTAGTAGCGAAAACTTAGTCAAAGACGGGTTTTCAATACCCGACTTCATCAAAAAAGGACATATCCCTAAATACTTCAAACGTTTGGACATTTAGTTAATTACTTTTAGAAAATAGGCTAAGTAGCAAAAAAAAGTCCCCGTGATGTGTATATGTTTCTCAATTTATTTTTTCACATGTTATATGTTAGTTTTCACAATCTCCACACCAACAAGATATTGCTTGATTCGATACACTCTTCTTATTCTTTTTAAAACAAAGATCTGCTAATAAAGGTAGTGTTGTCTTATGGATATGCCAAACATATATATTTCCATATAGAGATCTTTTTTTGCATCCTCCGGTTGACCAATTCAAAAGAGATGTTTAATAACTTGCATGTCATGTTTGAATCAAACAAAAAAAAATTTACGACTATTATTAATTTATTGTTATTAAATAAAGAAGCTTGGGATGAGGCAAGAATGAGAAAAATATACATTAAATTTTTAATTAAATTATAGGAATGTAACCTTTGTTAAAAAATGAAAATCCAATGAAAGAGTGAGATTTTTTTTAATGTGAACACTATAATGTGTTTAACTCATTATGGTAACCATTAGATGTACATTACCATTCTTCTCTCTTATAATAACAATGCATCTAATGACTATAAATGAGAAACAACATTGCGACAGTAACACCAAATAGTTCTCTTGAAGGTTGAGAGAGAGGAGAGTATTCAACCTGTCATTAAAAATGTAGCTCCCTCTCTATAACTATTAGATCTACGTAACTGTTATTTCTCGAGATTGTGATATGGAGATAAAGAGTAACAAATTAAGAGTAAGAGAGTGAACTTTAAAAGATCAGTTACCAAAAATGAATGGTTTATCATTCATCTTCTAATCAAAAGACAATACAAGTTTGCTTCAAGAGAGAATAAATGGTTCAAAATATAAAACAATATATGCTGTGCTTGCTATTAATAACTACAACCCCTTATGAAAAGGCATCAGAAAAGTTTTGTTTCAAACCATATTCTGCCTTAATAACCCTTCAACAATCCTAAAATTTAATACAAAAGGAAAAATAAGCAAAAATAAAATAAAATAAAAATAAAAATCACCTCTAATTAATTAATAATCATTGCTTAATTTCTGAAATTATATACACAAAAACAAAAGACTAATAAAAAAAATAATACTAACTATGACTGCAAGCCAATTCCTTGCCCATTAAAAGCAGCAGTCAAATGCCCAACTTTCAAACCATTATTTCTTCTACCAAATTCCCCTCTGCAATTGTAAGGTTTCACAGGCAAAGCTTCAAAACCAATTGATTTTCTTGCTGCCAAAGCTTTCTTAGATTCTAATTGATTTTTGCTTGAAACTTCTTTTGTAGTCCTTTTGTATGAACCAAACCATTTGGCTTGCATATATCCATTTCTCCTCCATGGTGGGATATGCATTTCTTTTCTTTCCATTGACTCTCTAATTGCTGTGCTCATTAGCCTTACTATCTTCTTCAGCTCTTCTACTTTGCCTACATATATTTGAGGGAATACTTCCAGCAGAGACGCGTATTGATTCGTCGATCGAGCAATGTCGAATTCTCCTGCAATAAAAATTTCGACAATGTAGCGGTTTCCATTCACTTTGATGTCCACAAACTCGTAATCCCCGGCTGGGAATCGCCCGAATTTTTCCCATTTGGATTTGCACAGGCCTGAATTGAGATACCAAAATTATTATTGTCAAGCCTAATGTTTGATTTGAATTGCTAGGAAAGAAGCTCAATTCCAATTCCATCTAATTACTACAAGCATATTATTATGGCATAATCTGTACTTTCTTTCTCTCAATATATAATTCAATAAAAACCAATGTGGGAATTCACAACTTTTCATTGAGAAAAACTCACCAGCATCAAAGCCGCTTTCGCGTAAACGAGTCATCATTTTACGTTTAAATCCAAGAGACGATGGCTTATCCTCAATCAGCCGACAAGCTAATTCAGCTTGAGTTTGAATTTTCTGTTTGATCCCACCTTCTCCATCACTTTCCCGGCTTCCAAATAGTCCTTTGATTGTCTCTACTGTCTCCGAAAACGACCAGTTACTTCCATCAGATTCCACACCATCTTGCTCTTTCTCTTGCTGAATTTCATCACCATCAAAATCATCATCACCATCACCATCTGTTTCTCTAATTTCATAATCTCTCTCCATAAATGAGTTAACAAGATCAGATAAATCGGTAAAACTCTCCGGCGAATGCTCGCTTCCGCTGCTTTCGCCGAGTCTCAACCTTCCTCCCTCCTGAAAAGCAGCCGCCACACGCTCAAACCTTGCTGGAATCTTCATCGTATTCATTGATTGAATCTTCATCGTATTCATTGACTGAATCTCAGATTGAGATTTTCTTCAACACCCTTTTCAAGTTTTCCTTAGCTTTTCTAAGCTCTTTGATCTCTCAACCCCTTTTCGAGAGATGGTGATTGAAGGGTTTTTATTTATACATGTGATAATCTGTTTAAGGTGGCGTTTTTGTGGAATGCATTTGGGCATTTTCGGAATGGGAAGTAATGAATGTTTCCCACTTTATGGTCAGATTCGTCGAGAAAGGGTTTTTCCAATTTCATGATTGAGTGATTTTCCAAAAACAGTATTTAGTAATTTATGATAATGTTGAAAATATTTTGATAATTTTTTCTAAGCTTAATTTGGTTCAGGAATATTTAGAAATATTAATTATGTGGGTTGAAAGATGCAAAATCAACTTAACTTAGGGGCACGTTTGAAATAACTGTTAAGAAGGTTAAAAATGTTTTTCAATTTACAGTATTAAAAGAATCGATGGGCTGAGTGAGTGTCAATCTCATGATAATTATGAAAAGAGAAATCAAAGAACCATTTTATTAAGGTGTAAGCTGATCGATTTTGGTTTTGTATTAATCTGATTCGGGTTGGTTTTCATTTTTTTCAAGTCTGTATTAAATAACTTTTGAAAGTTTTTTAAAAATATTTTTAGTGGTTATCAAAAACACTTAGTATTTGTTTGAGATGACTTTTAAAAATGTTTAAAAGTGTTTTTTAATGGTTACCAAAAACATTTTCTTTATTCAAAAACACTTATTGTTGAGAATCGCACATCAGAAATATGAAATGAACGCACTATGTTTATAAGATACATGGGCTACTCCTCTCATTGTCAATCGATTGTGAGATGGAACCCCATGATATCAAGATGGTATCAGAGCCCAAAAAACTCAAACGGGCATTCGGTCCAAAAATGAGATTCGGCCAAAAAATGGTGAGCCCAAAAGAGGTACCATCTTGAGGGGCCATGTTGAGAATCTCACATCAGAAAGATACATGGGTTACTCCTCTCATTGCTAATTGGTTATGAGATGGAACCCTAAGATGGTACCAGAGCCCAACAAGCCCAAACGGGCATTGGGTCTAAAAATAGGATAGGGCCCAAGAATGGTGAGCCTAAAAGAGGCACCATCTTGAGGGGCATGTTGAGAATCCTACATCGGAAAGATGAAATGAACTCATAATGTTTATAAGATATACATGGGCTACTCATCTCATTGCCAATTTGGTTATGAGATGGAACCCCATGATATCAAGATGGTATCAGAACCAAACAATCCCAAATAGGCATTCGGTCTAAAAATGAGATCCTACCCAAGAATGGTGAGCCTAAAAGAGACACCGTTTTGAAGTGGCATGTTGAGAATTCTACATCGGAAAGATGAAGGGAACTCACAATGTTTATAAGACACATGAGTTACTCATCTCATTACCAATTGGTTATGAGATGGAACCCCATGATATCAAGATGGTATCACAGCACAACAAACCTAAATGAACATTCGATCTAAAAATTGGATCCGACCCAAGAATGGTAAGCACAAAAGAGGGACCATCTTAAGGGGCATGTTGAGAATCCCACATTGGAAAGATGAATGGAACTCACAATCCTTATAAGATATATGAGCTACTCCTCTCATTGCCAATTGGCTTTGAGATGGAACCCCATGATATCAATATGGTATCAGAGCCCAACAAGCCCAAACGGGCATTCAGTCCAAAAATGGGATCCGACCAAAGAATGGTGAACCCAAAAACAGGCACCATCTTGAGGGGGCATGTTAATAATCCTACATCAAAAAGATGAAGGGAACTCACTATGTTTATAAGATACATGGGCTACTCCTCTCATAGCCATTGGTTTTGAGATGGATGCCCATGATTATCAAGACTTGTGAACACTTTCAAAAGTTATCCCAAACGGGCACTTACTTTATTAAAAAAAAAAAACAGTTTTAAACACTTCAAAAAGTTATTCCAAACAGACACTTAGAGTATTTTTGTGGATTACTTTATTTGAATTTAATTTTACATAAATATTTTTAGATTTATGGGACATTGTTTTAGCCTAAAGGTAAAAAAAACATTTATATATATATTTTGGTCAGTTCGGGTGGTGGATACCGACCCTTAGGGGCGTTTATTTACAATGATCAAGGATGAGGATCCAAATTCAAACCCTATAGTGATCCCATGCTCATTCACATGTTCAAGAGTAGAGCCAGGAATTTTTTTAGGGGGGCAAAAAATATGTAAAGCTAATTTTAGGAAATTATAAGATAAATTATAAGGAAAAAGACATTTTTGATCCCTCAGTTTTGAATTTGTTTACCATTTGGTCCCTCAGTTTTGAAAACAAAGAATAATACCGCTGAGTTTTCATTTTCTTTACCATCTCATCCCTGCCATCTGGGAGGCGTTAAATGACTAACGAATTGATGATGTGGCGTCAACTAGACTGATGCCATGGTAAAAAAATAGACACCCTGGTTAAATGACGTGATAGATTCTAAACCTTAACATTTATCTCAAATCAATGGCTGGCATCTAAAGTCATAACGCATCTAATGGCCAGAAACAATCTGAATTAAGATTAATTGGTTTCAATTGAAACTTGTTGAAGACGATTGAAGTCTACGAGGAAGAACGGTGAGACTTGGGAAGAATGCTTCGAAGCTTTTAGAAAAACAATTCAGAGACGAAGGGATTTGAAGTGATTAAACGGTGTTTCAGTGAAGAATGGTTTAGGGTTTAGCGATTAAACGGTTCGTATACGAAGAAGAAGTAATTTTCTCTACTGGAAAACGAAAAAAAAGCCAAATTTGTAAAGGTTTTCAAAGTTCTGTTCGATTCCATTTTATTGGTTGAAGTATCAAGCATTGAAGAAATCTCGACATTTACGTTTAAGGTATGTAAAATTGAGATTTCTTAGTTAGGGTTTAATGTTTTAAGGGGGTTTATTTGATATATTCATTTGGTTTGGTTTTTTTAAAAATGCAGAGCAATGACAAACTACTTGAGTATCAACTTCCATTATAATGGGCAGACGGAGTTACACCCAAATACTTATACTGGGGGATCACAGGCGAGATTTGATTGGGTGGATACAGACAGACTATCCATAGTTGAACTCCACAAGATGATGAAGCACATTGGTGTAACTAACAGTGAAGATTTCTATTACGCTATGCTGGTCATGACTTGAGATCTGGGATGAGATGCATACTGACGGATGAGAGCTTTGAAGAGATGATTACTTACACCTAGAGGAAAGGGTTCTGGAGTTCTATGTTGAGCATGTTAGGAATGGTGTCCTAGAACTTGTAATTATTTAATAATAATAATTTATTTGGAATAAATTAAATAAAAAAACATAAGTTCTTTATATTATCTAGATTGATTCAATTGACGATATTAGAAATATATGGAAATATATAAATATCAAACATTCAAATAGTAAACCCTAAGTTACTCTTATGAAATCATGACTTAGTATGTGAGTCATACGAAAGGATTAAAGTCGAGATGAATAACTTAAAAGTGTCTATAGTAAATGGATAACGTTTGGGAACCTTATCCTGGTAACACTGTTGATAGCTTCGCATTTTGTTTATAGACAAATGATCTAATCCTGATCATTCATGTGGGAGACATGAAATGGAAGTATCATATGCAATGTTGATTGTCTAAGACAGGACCACGATGTTCGATCAAATTTCTCATTAGTACCATTTACGAGAAATGATAGAATATCAAACTAAGTTTATCAACCGTGATAAATCTCAATCCTGAGTGAAATACGGACTCCTATTTATGGAATTATGTTCTTTGATTCACATGGTTGAGAGCGATCTGTAAGAACGCTCAATACACTCCTGTTTTGGGAACATGGCTAGATAAGTAGCTAAGAACTTATTTTCACGAGATGGAGTTCATAACTTTCCTATAAATTAATGGTATTAGTGCGATACGTAATTATTTTAGGAACTTTAGGAAACTCCCTTGACGTACTGATTCGAGACATGAACAAGTGGCGCCACGACTTCTATTGATCACAGAAGTATATTATCTCTAGTTCGACTAAAGATAATGTTCATTGGAGAATTAGCGGGAACATAAGGATAAATCGATAATTATAGGGGCAAAACGGTAAATTTATCCGCCTGTAATTATGAGGGTTCCACGTGAAGGATATATCACAGATATAAATAATGATAAACTAAATGGACATAACTCATCTATAGTGAGGGGAGTTCAGCTATGAATCTATAGTGGAATTATTCATAGTTAGATAATAAGTAATTAACTGATTATGAGTTAATCATTTAATTGACTAATTATTAAGCCCATGATCTATAGGTCCATCGGGTCCCTATGCTAGCCCAAATATCATAGTCGCGAAATCAAGTAGAAGAAATGGAAATTTTAAGTAAAGTGAATTACTTAAATAGGCAATATTAATTGTTTAAATATTGAGTATATTTAAACGGTAATTAATATAAACATTATTAATTGTTTAAATAATGAGTTTATTTAAACAGGAAATTATTAATGAAATATTATTAATTATTTAAATATTGAGTATATTTAAATGGTAATTAATAATTTGAAATTGATTGAAAATTATTAATTGTTTAAATAATTAATTTTATTTGAACGGAAATTAATAATTAAAATTAATTAATTAATAATAAAATATTATCAATAAAATTATTAATTAAATAATGAGTTTATTTAATGGAAATTAATAATTAAAATATTTATTATTAATTATTTAAATAATGAAAATTATTTAAATGGAAATTAATAATTAAATATAATTTGATAATATTTAGTCGGGAGAAAATATTAATATTATTAATTATTTAAATAAATTATTTTATTTAAATGGTAATTAATAAATAAATTAATTAAGTTGGACTTATTAATTTAAGGGAGAGTTTCAAGGGGTTTCTTCAGAAATATTGCAATTTAAAAAAATAATTCCTGATATATGGGGGGAGCGAAAGTATTTCCAAAACTAAAGTAAAGCGTCTGTTGAACAGACGATTTAGTGCCCAGTCAGCATAAATCGTCTGTTCAACAGACGATTAAGTGCCACATCTGCTAAAAACGTCTGTTGAACAGACATTTTTACTTTTTGGCCTAAAAACGTCTGTTCAACAGACGCTTTAGATCTTAGGGGTTTTGAAAAACGTCTGTTGAACAGACACTTTAGACCACGCCAGAAAATAGCTCACAAAATTAAGACAAAAAAGGGAAGAGTTATGCATTTTCACAAATGTTATATACAATTTTAACAAAAAAAAAAAAAAAAAAAAACTAACTAGCTCACAAAATTAAGCAAATAAATGTTTAACTTCAATTTCGGATTAAGACAAAAAAGGGACCTAATCATGCCGACAAATAGAACTACCATCTAATTTCGGATTACAACCAAACCCCCCCCAAAAAAAAACCATAAAAAATCGCTATTTTTTGTAAAATCTAGGAGTTACCTTCAATATTCAAGTGAATGTTGACGAAGCCTACTAATTTGAACGTTCTTGGTCACCAAAACGCTACCGCCGGCGAGGAGAGCGGTAGAGATTAGAGGGAAATCACGAGAGAAGGCGAGGAGAAACTTTCTAGGGCTTGCAAGAGATGAAATGAGGAAGACGAAATGAGGAAGAAAGGGTTTTATTTGGCTCGGATGAACTGTTGTTTTAAACTAAATCGTCTGTACAGACGATTTAGGCGATCCACATCACCGCCACATCATCCATCTGAAGGGATGATTTACTAAACTAGCGAAATTTTATTTAGTAAACTAATTAACATTTAATTATGGATTTATTAATATCATGCAATTTGTGATAAAAACATGTAGATTCATGCTAAATTTTCGAAAATTAAAATCAAACCGAAACTTACATTGAGTAAAATTGGAAAATTGGTTGGAGGTTTCTTTACAGCATCAATCCTCAGCAACACCGGATCTTCTATGCTATATCCCGATCGATCAAACGAAATCCGATTGTGGGATCAAACTTAAGAAGAAATTGGGAAGAAGAAAAATATTTTCTTCCCAATTTTGAATAGCAAAATTGGCAAAGGGAGAGAAAAGGAGGAAGATAGATTTTTCAATTTCCAAAGAATTGAATTGTGTGATTTATGAATGACCCAACCCTCCTATTTATAGAAAAATAGGAATCCTAATCACATTAGGATTAATCTATAGAGATAAATACAAAAAGAATAAAGATTATCTCTTTCCTTTATCTTGCAATTTCGAAAATGCCATAGATAAATAGGAGATTATTTTATTTTCTTTATTTTATTTATCTTGGGTAAATAAATCTATGTAATTATTTTAGGATATAATTCAAACAATTATCTCCTCAAAATACATGGCATGGCCGAAATTATCATCATAAAATAATAAATAAATACAATTTATTTAATTAATTATTTTGGGCCAATTCCAATTGGGTTCATTAATCCAATTGGGCTTGAAACTCTCTCTTAAATTAATAAGTCCAACTTAATTAATTTATTTATTAATTACCATTTAAATAAAATATTTTATTTAAACAATTAATAATATTGATATTTTCTCCCGACTAAATATTATCCAATTTATATTTAATTATTAATTTCCATTTAAATAATTTTCATTATTTAAATAATTAATAATAAATATTATAATTATTAATTTCCATAAATTCATTATTTAATTAATAATTTTATTGACAATATTTTATTATTAATTTAATTAATTTTAATTATTAATTTCCGTTTAAATATAATTATTTAAACAATTAATAATTGTTAATTAATTTCAAATTATTAATTACCATTTAAATATACTCAATATTTAAATAATTAATAATGTATAATTAATAATATTTCATTATTAATTTCATGTTTAAATAAACTCATTATTTAAACAATTAATAATGTTTATATTAATTACCGTTTAAATATACTCAATATTTAAACAATTAATATTGCCTATTTTAAGTAATTCACTTTACTTAAAATTTCCATTTCTTCTACTTGATTTCGCGACTACGATATTTGGGCTAGCATAGGAACCGATGGACCTATAGATCATGGGTTTAATAATTAGTCAATTAAGTGATTAACACATAATCGTTAATTACTTATTATCTAACTATGAATAATTTCACTATAGATTCATAGCTGAACTCCCCTCACTATAGATGAGTTATGTCCATTTAGTTTATCTTTTATTTATATCTGTGATATATCCTTCACGTGGAACCCTCATAATTACAGGCGGATAAATTTACCGTTTTGCCCCTGTAATTACCGCTTTATCCTTGTGTTCCCGCTGATTCTCCAATGAACTTTATCTTTAGTCGAACTAGAGATAAGATACTTTTGTGATCAATAGAAGTCGTGATGTCACTTGTTCATGTCTCGAATCAGTACATCAAGGGAGTTTCCTAAAGTTCCTAAAATGTTTAGGTATCGCACTGATACCGTTAATTTATAGGAAAGTTATGAATTCCATCTCGTGAAAATGAGTTCCCGGCTACTTATCTAGTCATGTTCCCAAAACAGGAGTGTATTGAGCGTTCTTACAGATCGCTCTCAACTATGTGAATCAAAGAACATAACTCCACAAATAGGAGTCCGCATTTCACTCAGGATTGAGATCTATCACGGTTGATAAACTTAGTTTGATATTCGATCATTTCTAAAACCGGTACTAATGAGAAATTTGATCAAACATCGTGGTCCTGTCTTATACAACAACATTGCATATGATACTTCCATTTCATGTCTCCCACATGAATGATCAGGATTCGATCATTTGTCTATAAACAAAATGCGAAGCTATCAACGGTGTTACCAGGATAAGGTTCCCAAACGTTATCCGTTTTCATTGAGACACGTTTAAGTTACTCATCTCGACTTTAATCCTCTTGTATGACTCACATACTAAGTCGTGATTTCATAAGAGTAACTTAGGGTTTACTATTTGAATGTTTGATATTTATATATTTCCATATATTCCTAATATCATTAATTGAATCAATCTAGATAATATAAAGAACTTATGTTTATTGATTTAATTTATTCTTAATAAATTATTATTATTAAATAATTACAAGTTCTAGGACACCATTCCTAACACCATCCACGTCCAGTCATTAAAAACAGCAATATTTTTGGAATTACTTTTACTTTTACAATATTTATGTCATTAATTTAAAATAATATAATATTCCTAAAAAAAATCAGAGTTTCAAGCCCAATTGGATTAATGAACCCAATTGAAATTGGCCCAAAATAAGTAAATAAATAAATTTGATTTATTAATTATTTTATATATAATTTTCGGCCATAATAGATAATTTGTAGGAAATAATTGTTTGAATTATATCCTATAATAATTATATAGATTTATTTACCCAAGATAAATAAAATAAAGAAAAGAAAATATTCTCTTATTTATCTATGGCATTTTAGAAATACCAAGATAAAGGAAAGAGATAATTCTCTTTTCTTTTTGTATTTATCTCCATGGATTAATCCTAATGTGATTAGGATTTCTATTTTTCTATAAATAGGAGGCTTGGATTATTCATAAATCACACAACTCAATTCCTTTGAAAACTGGAATTCTCTCTTTCTCTCTCCCTCCCTTCTTGGCCGATTTTCATAGTGTCATTAGGAAAAAAAATATTTTTTTCTTCTTCTCAATTTCTTCTTAAGTTTGATCCCACAATCGGATTTCGTTTGATCGATCGGGATATAGCGTAGAAGATCCGATGTTGCTGAGGATTTGATGCTGTAAAGAAACCTCCAACCAATTCTCCATATTTTACTCAATGTAAGTAAATGTTTTAATTTTCGAAATTTAAAGCATGAATCTACATGTTTTTATCACAAATTGCATGATGTTAATAGATCCGTAATTAAATGTTAATTAGTTTACTAAATAAAATTCCGCTAGTTTAGTAAATCATCCCTTCAGAGCATGACCCAAATGAAGCTATATTTGACCCATTCCAGCCACTAGATAGTTATATACCATTGTTTTTGGGGTGGCATAATGAGAATGTTGAATATAATATTGATTAAGAAGTTGATGAGGCTGAAGAGAACTAGAATGCTGATGAAGTGAATGTTAATGTGGAAGTTGTTGATATGAGTGAGATGATAATGTTGATCAAGAAGCTGAGAATGAGGGTGAGGCTGATGAGAATCAGAATGAGGATGGACTAAATGTTAATGTGGAAGCTATTGATCTGAGTGAAGAGGAAAATTCTGATTTAAGATTTGAAAATGATATGGTGGATATTGCTGAGAAGGATAATTGGGATGATAATGATGGGGACGCTAAACAAGCCTTTGGGAGTGGATTTGATGGTGAGAGTGGATTTGATGGTGTCGCTAAAGATATCATTGACAGTGGAAATGATGAAACTGAGCATGTTTATATGAACCCTACCATTTTGGACAGTGGGCATAGTGACAATAGTGTGATGCTTGTGTAGTGGATGATAGGGGTGAAGGAGATGTTAGGGATGAGGTGATGGAGGAAACGAATCATATATGGAGGTGTGGATCATATGGAGGATGATAGGGGTGGAAAGCAGGTATTAGGGATAAGCCTCATACACTTGAAGACATGGATGGTGATGATGAAGCTCACCTATGGGGGGATATTGAGGGGGTGGCTGAGCATTGACGCTGACAATGATATTGTGAATGATGGTGATAACCCAATTGAGAATGAAAGTGAGAGGGATGAAGAAGATGGTGACTTTCAAATTGGAGATGAAAGTGATGAAGGATCATATGAAGAAGATGATGAAGATTGTTCTGATGACGACGATGGATTATTGCAAGAGCTATTTTCTTTAAACGTTGAGATTGAGGGAGACGTGGAGTCAGTGTATGAATCAGAAACTGTCTTTAACATGCCTGTGAATGAAGATAGTGTTAGGTAACATGTTGACCCTGTTTTTAGGCTGGAGACAGACATGGATGATGTTCAATTCACTATTAGGTAGCATTTCCCTACTGCTGCAGATTTGAAGACGGCGATTAAAGAGTATGCAATGAGGGGTGGGTACAATGCGAAGCTAATTAAGAACGATAATGTTCGAGTGATGGTTGTATGATCTGATTCCTGTGTTTGGAGGCTTCACGCAAGCCTTGATAGAGAGGATGACAGTTTTCAAGTAAGAACTTATAGGAATGAACATACATGTGTTAGATAGTTTAGAAACAGAAATGTTAATTCTACATGGGTTGCAAGGAAATACTTGCCGAGGTTCAGAACACAATCGGATTGGAAGCTGGTTGATATTGTGGACGCAGTCAGGACTGACTTTCAAGTTCAAATTTCGATCACGCCGACCTATAGAGCAAGAAAGAAGACTCTTAAAATCATATATGGGACTATAATTGAACAATACAAACGGCTTTGGGAGTATTATGCTAAACTTAGGAAGTCGAATGCGGGCTTTACGATCAAGATAGTCTGTGATAGAGAAGTCCCTGAAAGTGACCCAATTTTTAGACATTTGTATGTATGCTTGATGGCTTGTAAGGATGGGATTTTGTCAGGATGTAGGCCGTTTATTTCTGTTGATGCTTGTCATTTGAAGGGCCCTTGTCAGGGACAACTTATGGTAGTTGTTGGCATCGATGGAAACAACGGGATTTATGCGATTGCATGGGCCGTTATGGAGGTAGAAACAAGAGATTCCTGGACTTGTTTTCTTCAACTACTGGAAGAGGACTTAGGCTCTTTTACTGCTGGAGGCTACACGTTTATATCCGACCAACAGAAGGTAATATAGACTTGTTTTACTTTTAGTCCTTTTAGTTTTAGTCCTTCCCATTTTAGTTTTATTCCTTTCCATTTTACTGCTGGACTTAGTCTCTTTTACTGCGTGGCAGGGGTTGGTGCCTATATTTGACAACGTGTTCCCAAACGTTGACCATAGATTTTGTGGTCGTTATTTGTATGCTAATTTCAAGAAACAATTCAAGGGACTAGCACTGCAGAATTGTTTTTGGTGCAGCAATGGAAACGACACATAATGCATTCACACAGGCTATGGCTTGTTTGAGCGTGCTGTATATTAACACGCATCAATACTTAAACAACATATCTGCCCGCTATTGGTCGAAGCATGCATTTCAAAACTAACTGTATGTGTGATCTCCTGCTGAGTAATATGTCGTTCAAATAAATGAGGGACCAAAACTGTTATACATTGCTTTTGTCTTTCAACAACCTAGAAATTAATGTCATTTTCTTCATAACATTAAATGAGGGACCAAAACTGTTATACATTGCTTTTAACTAATTCAACAACCTTGTAATTAATGTCATTTTGTTCAACAACAGTGTATACGGGACCAAAACTGTTATACATTGTTTTGTTCATCAACAGTGTATACGGGATCAAACAATTGTACAGAAGTATGAGGAATCAAACATGTTGCTCATTCATATCATTAAATTGTCAAAGTAATACAAGTCTTGTTAACATTATAGTGCTCATGAACCTAAAGCTATAATTTAATCTCCATTCAACGTTTACAGCTTCTTAAAAACATAAAAACAACACTAATTATCACAGTGGCAACAATAAGAACACAACATGCCCTGTTTATCATATTCAGTCTCCAGCTTTTTCTTCTTAATATCTATTACTTCTCCCCTGAGGTCGTTGATGACTTTTACTCCTCGTGTTGTTTCAACAAGATCATACCATAGGAAAAATCCACACCCAGAACGTCTGTTATTTACCTTATACTAGACGCAACCAAGACTGCGCCCTGGATTTGTCCTGGTCCATGAAGTTCTGATGCGCGCTTGTATGCCACATTCACAATACGTCGCTCTCTGGTTCACATTTTCTAGCCTTCTGTCAGATTCAGAACTTCGAGTAGATCTTTCCATTGCTAATTTCTTTATCTAATTAACCTCATAACCCAGGAAACTTTCCCTCATCCACTTCACCCTTCGCGTTTTTCCTCTATCGTCTTCATCTTCCAGTTGCCGTTTTTGCCCTAACCCTAGAATACGAAGAAGCCAGCGATGGAGGTGTAGGGTTATGACTGAGGCTAAATTGAAATGTTCTTAACACCCCTACTAAATGATATTTTAAAGTGGCTTTTTATAATTTTGCAATATAAATGTTAAGGTTTAGAATCTGCCACGCCATTTAACCTGAGTGTCTATTTTTTTGCCATGTCATCAGTCCA
The DNA here is from genome assembly GCA_028015215.1 of Gynostemma pentaphyllum. Taxonomy (NCBI): domain Eukaryota; kingdom Viridiplantae; phylum Streptophyta; class Magnoliopsida; order Cucurbitales; family Cucurbitaceae; genus Gynostemma; species Gynostemma pentaphyllum. The sequence continues at coordinate 34,376,300 of CM051346.1, read as the reverse complement.
GTTGGCGCCACATCATCAATCTGTTAGTCATTTAACGCCTCCCAGACGGCAGGGATGAGATGGTAAAGAAAATGAAAACTCAGGGGTATTGTTGTCTGTTTTGAAAACTGAGGGACCAAATGGTAAATAAACTGAGGGACCAAAAGTGTCTTTTTCCCAAAATTATATTACTTTTTTTCAAAATTTGACCTAATTTTTTTCAATTTTAGCTATAATTTTCATTTTTGTTTAAAAAAAAATTGAGTGGGGCAAAAACTATATAAAGCTAATTTTAAGAAATAGGGGGGGTTAAAATATATAAATTATACTAGATTTTTAACCCTTGGCTCTGCCCTTGCCATGCTTGGTTTGCTAAAAAAAATGGCCTGAGGGAAAGGGATCCAAACTTGATGATGATCCCATAGCCCCCCTTGTAGGGTTTATAAGAATCCCTTCTAAATCAAATTTTTATCAACGCATAAGCTTGATGAGAGATAAAGAAAGAGATGAGATGAGAGGGGGAGAGAGAATTAATTTAATTCATAATATATTATTAATAATCGCTTACTCATGTATAATCAAATGCAGACATCTCATTCTCAAACATCTCATTCTCAACCATCTTATTCACATGCAAACGCCCCTTTAAGGGTTACCGACCAATAGATGATTGGTTTTCACTGACATCAAGTGACAGTAGTTGGTTTCATTCAGATTGTTGATTTCAACTTACTCCCCTAATAATTATCTTCATGTTATTTATTTTTAAAATTAAACTTGTTTCATCAACCCTTTTTTTTTCATTTTTTAAATCTTCATTTAAAAAAAAAAACTTTTAAAATGTTATCTTTAATTTTTTAAAATTTATCAACCATTTCAAATAATATTTAAAGAGTGGATTATAAAACAAACAAAAAAATTAATATACAAGTTTGATTTTTAAAAACTAAAATTATTATCAAACTGACATTAATTATTAATTTAAAGGCAAAATGCAAATGAGATCCTAATGATTTTGGTCAAATGCAAACACATCCATATAATTTAAAAATAAAAATTCATACCCTTATGGTTTCAAAATTAAGTAATTTGACCTTCCCTTACTAACGTCGTTGACTTTGTTTTAATCATAACTTCTGCGATTGAACTTCGATTTGGATATATGCCTCAAGATGTTTAGTAATCCTCGTTTTGAATTCTACGTTATGGTCACTTCAAAACTTTGAAATCATCAGTAAATAAAAAGTTTTATAACTTCAATCATAACTAATATTTTGATGATGATAACTCTTTTAATTTCTAAATATTTTTATAAATACTGTAGAAATTTTTGCTAAATACAATGTCTATGATTATGAATGGATAATTATATGATAAACTATTTCATTAGTTTAAACTTTAAGATCCATCCAAACTCATAGTTGTAGAACTAAACAAATTTAATTACCATAACTGGCTTAACCATATTAATTACCATAACTGGCTTAACCATATTAATTACCATAACTGGCTTAACCATATTAATTAAATATTTTATTATTAATAATGTCTTTTCATCGTAATCTAAAAAAATTAGATATTTTTGTGTATTCTAATACTTTCAAGAGAAATTACCCCAATAATATTTTTTTTTCAAAAATAACATTTTTTTTCTTTCATTAAATTAAGGTATTTACTTTCATTAAATCAATAAATATGTTCATTAATTTTTTTTCTTTTATATGATAGAATGATGAATCCCATCGTTGATTTTTTAGAAAAAAATTATTAGGATATTTTGAATTAGAATTAAGTAATTTTTTATGATTTGTTAGTTTAAACTTTAAATTATTGTGATAGATTCATTAATTTAATATTTTTCTTTCAATAAATGAATAAATACTAAAAGAGTGACGTTTTTTTAAATTCAAAAACTTTGTTTATAAATCTACCATTAAAAATGTCATTTTTGAAAATATCCTAAACCAATAAATTTGAGATATTAAAAAATGTATTTAAAAACTATTGTATAGACTATTTTTTAAAAACAGTTTTCTATTGTTAGTTTCAATGTAGATTAAAAAAAATAGCAATGTAGATTAAAATTTAGTATAGAGACAGGTAAAATTAAGGGGTAATTACTGAAATAACATAATTTTTCACACTAATTACTGCAATGTCAGAAGTTTTTTAAAAATTACCTAAATAACAGTACAATAAATTTATTGAACTAATAAAAGGCAAAAAAAAAAAAAAAACTAACAAATACTATTTGAGTAAAAATAGCAGTTCAATAAATTTTTATTAAACTAATAAAGGACAAAAAAAATAACAAATAACAATTCAATAAAATTGTTGAATTGCATCCAGAGTAATTTTTAAAAAGGATTGATATTTCAGTAATTAATATACAAAATATGCTATTTGAGATAATTTCTTAAAATTAATCTACTTTAAATCCAAAACATTTTTAAAAACTTATGTAAGAGGGGCATTTTTTAAGGATTTTTTTATTTTTTTTGGGCAGTGTCCAAGTGATCTGATAAGATGTGGAAAATAGACGTAGTATCCCAGTGTTTATTAACTACCAAATTTAGGGAAGTCCAGATTCAATGAACCTATCTAACTCCAGGTTCATTGAATGTGTACAATCTATCTTCTACCACCTTGCCATGCACGTGCTAATTGCATGTCCTCAGCCGCCATTTTTATTTTTAATTTTCTTTTTTTTTTTTCTGTACTTTTTTTGCTCACCTATTTGAGATCTCTTGATATTGAAGAAGTGTGTGATATCAAAATGGACGTAAAATGTTTGATGGAAGCTTTAGATCCCAAAAAAAAAAAAAAAACACAAAATTCAAACCTTTAATTAATTAGTGGACGGATACACAAGCATCTTACCATTAGATTCATGTTTGATTGATTAAATTTTGGAGAAAAAAGTCTGGAGAAATATTTCTAGTTTGAATAAAATCTTGCAAGCAATGTTACATCCCATTAACATGAAATAGTAAGATTTTTTTTATCGTGTTATACTAAAATATTAATACGTTTTTCAGGTATGGTTTCAACGACCGACTCCACAATTCAATATTTTTCTTCTCTTTTTCAAGTGAGTTTAATAATTTAACCTTTAAAACTATCTCATAAAAAATATAATAATTTTTAGACATCATATCATAATATTATTACAAATTCTCAACAATATTACTGAGGAAGAATTTAATTAAAAAAATTGATATATTAAAGATAAATTCAAACTTTTAAAATGATGGACTCTTTTTTGCTAAACTGACTCAAAATAGGAAGAAAAAAAGGTTAATTAATAGAGTGAGAAGGTCAGAAATACCCTTAGTCAAAGTGAAGAGAGTCAATGGTGCAATTGCATGAGAAGTTGAATTTGACTTCCTTTAAAACATTTTGAATGACATCGAACTTCAGGAATTGTTTTATCTTCGTACCAACTCTATTTTCTCTAATAAGAGAGTATTAGGACAGGCTTGAGAAATCTCTACATGAGATCCGATTCTTCATATAAAAAAGTCCCCTACTTTATTTTTATAAAATAATTAAATATCGATCAGTGTGTTTAAATTATATATTTTATGCAAGAATAAAATATTTTCATTATTTATTAGTTTGAAATTTATTATATAAAAATACTAATAATAAATTAATACAAATAATTATTTAAAAAAAATGGGGTTGACAATGACTGATCAAGGATTTTTTTATAGGAAGCACTTCACTAAGAAAATTTATGGATTATTGTAAATCAAACTTATGTGGTTTAAAAATATTTTTAAACACTATAATCAGTGGTGAGGCCAGAATTTTTTTTTTTGGTGGGCAAAAATCTATATAAAGAAAGGATTGTATAAAATGTCAACTCCACACCGGTTTTGATATATTATATTACAAATTAATATAAAGTTAGATTTTTAGATTTTGACTTGTGCCTAATATAAAGTTAAAAAATAGATAAAAAAAATTTACTAGAAATTATGTTAATTATAAAAGTATACATGTCTTCAAAATAGAGACAAATTTTAAAATAATTTCTTAGTATATTAAAAAATATATATTAATCTCTCAAATCATTGAGATTAAATTTTCATTTCAAATGTTTTTTTTAATCTAATAATAAGAATCACAATCAAAATTAATTTTATTGTGTATCATAGAGATGTTTAACTAATTTTATATAATAATTAATAAGTTTGAAATATTTAACTAAAAGTACAAGTATGAAATAATAAAATTATAACAATTATGAAGCTCATGACATAAAACTATATAGTTATTAATAAAATTTGGATTTCACTGAAGATACATTTTTATTTATAATTTAGAAAAAATAAACTATTTATAAACAAAAAATTACAATATAAAAAAATATATAGAAGTAAAAAAAAACGTATTTATTTAAAATTTCCATTTTAATAAACTTAACAATAAATAATACATTGTATAACTCATATATGGATGCAACAAAATTATCAAGAAAAATATCCAATTATCCTATATATTTTAACCATAAAAACTCACATTAATGAACAATAAATGGATAGAGATTAAGAGAGGAAATTTAATAGTGACAAACCTAATGTGGGATATTATAAAAATATTTTTTTTAAAAGATTAAAAGATCTTAAATATTATATATGTGACGACCCGACACTTTTAAATAATTTAAATTAGAAAACACAGCGGGAGTCTTTATATTTTAAGAAAAATGGCGTGATTATCTTTGAAAATTGGCTAGCCAAAACCGGTTTACATCTTAATTTCAAAATCTAAAATACACAAGGAACATTTAATTCCTATCCAGGAGTTCAAAATGATTATAATCATAAACATAAAGACAAAAGCTCTTAAGAGCTATATACAATTGTACAAATCTCAAAATTATATAAAATTCACAAAACCATGTACATGGACTTTTACATAACACCTAGTCCATCTCGAAATCATCATCCCTCGATCATGCAACACCATCTCCTTTCCCACGATCTCTAGTCAGGGCATTACCTGAAATTTTTGTAATATCATGAGCTAACAACTTAAGCCCAATGAGAATAATAAGAATAAAAAGTAAAGATAAACCTCAAACTCGTATTTCGATTCGTGTCCAATCAATCTGACACAATCACTCCTAAAGTTCTCCAAACTCTAGGTAATTTCATTCTAAACTTTCCAAAGGATGATATTACTAACACTCGTAGTCAATCCTCATCCATAAACTTGTTATGATATAAAATAAGAAAAGTAAATAACTTTGCATAAAATATAACATCTCGATTCTCTATTTCCATCGATCATATGCATGAAGGTAATGAGGACATCCTGTAGGATTCGCATTCGCCCTTTATGCATGAATGAAGATAATGAGTACATCCCGTAGGCTACCCATTCAATCTTATGAATGAAGAAGTAACGAGTACATCCCGTAGGCTACCCATTCATCTTCTTTCTTAGTTTTACTTTCTTTGAAGAAGTAACGAGTACATCCCGTAGGTTACCCATTCGTCTTCTTCCCTTGTTTTACTTTCTTTTCTTTTCTTTTCTTTTTCTGAAGGTGATGCGGACACTACCCGTAGGCTTCAACATTCTTCCCTTCCTTTCTTTCTCACTTTCTTTTCTTTTTCTCTTTTCAATGATGCGAGATGTCATGGTGCAAGATGTTATGGTTATGCTTGCACATGCTTGCAAAAAAATTAAATAAAGTAAAGTGCGAATAATAAAGTAACCGAAACAAACATAAAGTAAAGGGAAATTAAGTAAAAGACATAAAGTAAATAAATAAGAAACTCCGGACGAACGATATGTCAATTGAACTCCACTAACAATAATAAAAGTAAAATCATAACTTAAACGATTAACCTATACCTTCAAGGATTCTAAACTTCCAATATAATCCGAGGTTCTATTAATCGTTCTATATAAAAGTTGGGATCTTTTAACTTCCAATGATCCAACCTAAGCTGTAACGTCCCGTTATTTTTGTGATAAAATTTTATTTATTTATTTATTTATTTTATTTTAATTCAAGTAATTAAGTTCATTTATTTATTATTAAATTAGAAATTTGCAATTTATTTCATTTTAATTCCTTTTAATGGCTTTATTTATTTAATTACGTTTTAATGGTGTTAATAATTATTAACGGGCCAATTAATAATTATTAATCACCATTGGGTTAGTTTGAGATGTTCGGGATTCGTTTTAAGCCAAAAGTCTTAAAAAGGGCAAAATCGTAATTTCCAACTTCCTAAATATCTATTTACTATTTGTCATCTTCTTTAAATGAGTCATTGACTCATTTTTGACCAAAACATCACCATTTTCTTCTCCAAACCCGAGCAACAAAGGGAAGAAAAGAGAAGAGGAAGAAAAGCGGTCGCCCCGGCGTTTCTTGGCCAGTTTTGCGTGATTTCGGATGCGTTGGAAAGCTCTCGCCAGGACCTTTCTACCCATTCCACTCTTGGAACGTTTCCAACTCTCTAAGGTAAGCCCTAGATTTCGAATTCTCATTGAACTTCCATGGAAATTGATTCAAGCTTTTGTGTTCTTTCGATTTCTTGTCGTGAAACTCGGTGTTTGTCAATTCGGGAGTAGTTTTATGTGTTTTTGGAAACTATTTCATAACCCTAAAACCGAGTTTCAGTGAAACCCTTTCCGTTTGAAATTTACCCTTTTGGGATTGAAAATGGGTTAGAAATTAATGAATGAATGTTTATTTAAATTCAATTCGGGAAAGGGATTAATGTTCAAAAACACTATTCATCGATACCCATTGAATCGGGATTATCGAATTTGATTAAAACCAACTCAAAACGTATTTTGAATTGCCAAAAAGCCGAAAAACCAAACCCGAGACTCGTTTTTGATGATAGGGCCGTGGGTCTCTTTGTGGGTTTTATTGGGTTTTCGTTGCTTTGTATGTTTAGTAATTGTTTGAATGATAGTTGGTTTCGTTATTGATTGTTACGATGTAATTCGTTTGTAGGTGTTTTTGAACTTCGTGGTTGATCGCTCCTTCGAACTTAGGAGCTAAATCATCTTATTAATAAGGTGAGAATAGTTAGCATTTAAATTAAATATGGAAAGCAAACTAGTGTGATGGTTTGAGAGTTTGAAACTAAGATTAGAATCCGAACCTAAGATTAGAGGGTTGTGAGTTAGTGCCCTTAGGATTAAGAGTTAATCCTTTAAGTGAGAACTTAGAAATTCTCGAGAAAGACTTTGAATCTTAGAAGATTCTAACTTAGTTTCGTTATGAAACTAAGGTTGGATTATTTTGAAGTCAAAATGATCCAACTTGTAATTTAAAACGGTTAATAGAACCTCAGGTTATTTGGAAGTATAGAATCCAGGAGGACATAGGTTAATCGTTTAAATTATGATTCTAATCTTATTACTAATGTCGGAGTTCGATCGTCATATCGTTCATTCGAGTTTCTCGGTTATTTTACTTTTTGTCATTTACTTTATGTCTTTACTTATGCCCATTTACCTTATGTGTATCTTAATTACTTTATCATTTACTTTACTTTATTTAATTGTACAAGCATATGCAAGCATATGCATAACATTTTGCACCATTATTTATTATACTACAACATCTCGCATCATTGAAAAGAGAAAAAGAAAAGAATGAAAAGAATGAAAGGAACGGTGGATGAGTGGATTCCCACGTTACCTTCATGCATAAGGTGAATGATGGATGAGTGGATTCCCACATTACCTTCATCATGCATAAGGTTGAATGGTGGATGAGTGGATTCCCACATTACCTTCATGCATAAGGATAAGGGTGGATAGTTTGTAAAAATCCACATTACCTTCATTACATGCATAAATGGCAATTGCGTATCCTATGGATGTACTCATTACTTTTATGCATATGATAGATGAGAAAGAGAGTCGAGATGTTATATTTTTTTTTTTTTTGCAAAGTCATTTACTTTTCTTACTTTATGTTATAACAAGTTAAAGGATGAACAATTAGCCTAAGTGTGCTAATTAGTTTCATCAAATGGAAAATATGACTTAGAATGACCTAGACTTTGGAGAATTCTAGGAAGGATTGTGTCGGTTTATTGGACACAAATCGGAATGCGAGTTTGAGGTCTATATTTACTTTTTATGCTTATTATTCTCACTTGGGCTTAGTTTGTTAGCTCATGATATTACAACCAATTTCAGGTAATGCCTTGGCTAGAGGTCGAGGAGAAGGAGGTGGTCTTTGCGTGATCGAGGGATGCTGGCCTCGAGATGGACTTGTTGGTTTTGTAAAGTATATGTTAATACTTTATGAATTTTCAAACACTTTGATGTTGTATATAGCTCATAAGAGCTTTTGATGTGGTTTTTATGTGATGAAACATTTGAACTCCTGATTTGGACTTAAAGTCCATGAGATTTTATTAGATGTGAAAATTAGGATGTAAAATGGTTTTCGGCATGCCAATTTTCAAACAAAACCACGCCAATTTTTCGTAAATTAAAAGACTTCATTGTTTTCTCCGATTTTAATTTATTTAAAAGTGACGGGTCGTCACGGTTGGTATCGAGCCGACGGGTTTCAGACTACATGCGATGCATGTTTGTATTTCATGTTTTGTTTTAAGTCCATTCTCGAAAGTCAACATCTGAGATCAGCAGCACCAGGTATTCCTAGACCTTATCTTTAAACTCGCATTTCATTTCGATTTGGTAAAAGAGTGGTGAATCCTCTTTTACAAGTGACTTATCTTGTTTTATTGACTTTATTTCACGTATGCCTCCTAGAAGAGGGGCTAGACGAGTTGGAGTGAGAGGTAGAGGTAGAGGCAGAGCTCGGAGCCCTACACCTCCACCACCACCTCCACCTGTGATTCCTATAGTACCTCGCCTGGTGATTCTGTTGTACCGCCACTGTTCAGGGGCGAGGAGTTTATACTTCTGAGGAGGATTATCTGGGATTATTGCGAGATGCTGGTAGACCAGTATTGCCTGTTGTACCACCACCTAGACCAGCTGACGTGGCAGTTGATCAGGTTGGATCTACCGAGGCTGCTAGATTTTTGAGAGAGTATAGTAGACATGCACCTGGTGAGTTTAACGGTAGGTCTTTGGATCCATCTTTTGCTGAGCTCTGGATTGATAGAGTTGAGAGAGCTTTCGAGTTTATCAGTGCCCGGACCATCCGCAGTCCATTGTGGTACGTATTCTTTGGTTGATGATGCTCTATATTGGTGGAGAGGTCTCCATAGGTCACTTTCTTTGACTATGGAGGTTACTTGGAAGGTATTTCGTGAGAAATTTTATGAGAAATACTATTCTCTGATTTGAGAGATAGATTGGAGGTGGAATTTGTGACCCTGAAACAGGGTGATAGCTCCAGGTGGCCGAGTATGAGCGAGAGTTTGACCGATCGTGTCTAGATTTGCTCCTGGACGATTGCCGATCCTGAGAGCAAGATGAGGAGATTTTTGGTAGGGCTGAGAGCCGAGATTAGGGGTTTTTTACGCACCCTGCGTCCGACTACCTATGAGCAGGCTTTAGAGTTTGCCCTTTCTTTGGATTTGGCATCTGAAGAAAGGAAGGGCAAACTAGCTGCTACCGGAGAGACTTCCTCTCATAAGAGGAAGGTGGAGGATGACCGTGCTGGTCGAGTACCACCGCCACCGAGGAAGACGATGTCAGCAGCAGACTAGGGGTGGGATTCGATTTGGACAGTACGAGAGCACAGAGGCAAGCTCCCTACCACTTAGGTGTTTTACTTGTGGTCGGGAGGGTCACCTATCTAGGTCCTGTAGGACTTATCAGGCTCATCCACCACGGTATGGTTACCCAGGTCGGGGTATGCGGCAGAGACCTTATCAGGCACCACCGCTTTGTATGCTCCTCCAGGTTAGAGGTAGAGGTCATGACCGAGGCAGAGGTCAGGACCGGGGCAGAGGACGATTTAGAGGTAGAGGTCAGGGTGGTCAGGCACGCAGCGTTCGGACTTCCACCGTTGTTCACCGCCACGATTTTACCTCCACCACCACCGAGATTTCCTCCACCGCCACGTCGATTCATCGCCTCCACCGCTCGCATCAGGCCCGAGTTTATGCTACTAGAGAGGAGGCAGAGGCCGCAGAATCGTAGTTACCGGTGACTGATGGTTTTAGGCCATTCGGCCTTTGTTTTATTTGATTCCTGGAGCTAGCCACTCTTTTATTTCTTCCGCATTTGTTGAGTCGGCTATGCTTGAGTCCGCACCAGTTAGGGTTTGAGATGCGTGTTTCTACCCCAGGTGGGGAAGTTTATTATTGCGATAGTATGATTAGCACGAGATGATTTGTGTTTTATGGGTTGTTGTTTGCATGCTACTTTGATTATCATGCCTATGTCGATTTTGATGTGATTTTGGGTATGGATTGGCTATCGCCTAATCGTGCCACTATTGATTGTCGGAGAGAGTGGTTGATTTTATGAGTCCATGTGGGACTAGTGTGCGTTTTCGTGGGACTAGTAGTAGATCGGGACCCACTTTGATATCGATGTTAGAAGCTAGTATGCTTCTAAGTGATGGAGCCTTGGGTTACATAGCTAGTGTGGTTGACACTTCTATACCAGGAGGCTAGTTTGAGTTCTGTGCCCGGTAGTGAGGGATTTCATTGATGTTTTCCCTGATGAGTTACCCGGTTTGCCACCTGGTGAGACAGTTTGATTTTTGATTGAGGTTGCTCCTGGGACAGCTCCATTGTCCAAAGCACCATATCGTATGGCACCTTGGCTGAGTTGAAAGAACTCCAGAGCCATTCAAGGACTTTTAGACTTGGGGTTTATACCCAAGTGTTTCGCCGTGGGGAGCCCGGTGTTGTTTGTGAAGAAGAAAGACCGTTCTATGCGTTTATGCATTGATTACAGAGAGTTGAACCGTGTTACGGTGAAGAACAAGTATCCTTTGCCCAGGATAGATGACTTGTTTGATCAGTTGAGGGGAGCCACTATCTTTTCGAAGATAGATTTGAGATCTGGCTATCATCAGTTGAGGATTCGGGATGAGGATATTCCCAAGACGGCATTCAGGACGCGTTATGGACATTATGAGTTTGTAGTTATGTCCTTTGGCTTGACTAACGCTCCTGCAGCTTTTATGGACCTTATGCACACGGTGTTTAGGAGGTTCATTGACTCTTTTGTGATTGTTTTTATCGATGATATCTTGGTTTATTCCAAGACAGAGGAGTTGCATGCTATACATCTTCGAGAGGTTTTGACGATACTACGAGATCAGAGACTGTATGCCAAGTTCTCCAAGTGTGAGTTTTGGCTGAGGGAAGTGGCATTTTTAGGCCACGTAGTATCGAGTAGAGGAGTATCTGTTGATCCCTCTAAGATTGAGGCAGTTACTAACTGGCCTAGACCGACGAGTGTGGCTGATATTCGCAGTTTTCGGGACTTGCAGGCTATTATAGACGGTTTGTGCAAGATTTCTCCAAGATTGCTTGACTTTGACACGTTTGACCCGGAAGGGGGTTGATTTTATATGGTCTCGAGGATTGTGAGAGGAGCTTTGGGGAGCTCAAGAGGAGGCTTGTGACAAAGACTGTTCTAGTGTCGCCTGATGGGGACCTGGTGGTGTTGCGTGTATCAGATGCTTCCCACAGAGGTTTCGGATGTGTGTTGATGCAGCATGGTAAAGTTATAGCTTATGCTTCTCGTCGGTTGAAGGAGCATGAGAAGAAATATCCGACTCATGATTTAGAGTTGGCGTAATTGTGCATGCATTGAAAATATGGAGGCATTATTTGTACGGTGAGAAGATTATGATATTTCCTGACCATAAGAGTCTCAAATATTTCTTCACTCAGAAGGAATTGAATATGAGGCAGAGGAGATGGTTAGAGCTCGTCAAGGATTATGACTGTGACATTCAGTATCATCCTGGGAGAGCCAATGTAGTGGCTGATGCGCTCAGTAGGAAGTCTTCTCATTCTTGACTTTGTCGGCCTTACCTTTGAGATTGAGGTGGGATATGGAGCGAGCCGAGATAGCATTACTGCCTGGAGGTCACTTGTGAGTCTGGCTAGTTTGACAGTGGGGCCTACTTTGAGGCAGAGGATGATTGATGCCCAGAGGGGAGAGGTTCATTTGCAGGCCGGTTTTAGAGAGGCTGAGTCAGATGTTCCTAGTCATTTTACCTTCTCTACGCAGTGCTCGATGTATCGTAAGAGGCTATGTGTGCCTTTAGGATCGACTTTTAGGAGGGAACTGTTGGAGGAGGCTCACAGTTCTATCTTCTCTATACATCCAGGTAGTACGAAGATGTACAGGGACCTGAGAGAGCATTATTGGTGGCCTGGGATGAAGTTTGAGATAGCGGACTTTGTTAGTAGATGTTTGACTTGTCGCAAGTCAAAGCTTTGAGGAAGAGTCCATCGGGTTTACTTAACCCTCTCGAGTGTGCCAGAATGGAAATGGGAGGAGATTTCCATGGACTTTATCGGTGGTTTGCCGAGGACGCCCAAGGGTTATGATACCATTTGGGTGATTGTAGACCGTTTGACGAAGACCGCGCACTTTATACCTGGGAGGATTACCTACCCGGTGGAGACATGGGCACGATTGTATTTACGGGAGATTGTTAGATTACATGGTGTGCCTGTGAGGATAGTATCGATCGGGACACGTTTTGTCTCAAGTTTTGGCAGAGTTTGCATTCACCATGGGTACAGGCTTGGATTTTAGCATGACTTTTCACCCCCGGGCACGGATGGTCGACCGGGAGAGTTAACCGGATTCTGGAGGATATGTTGAGGGCTTGTGTTCTTGATTTTGGAGGTAGTTGGGATTCTCGGTTGTACTTGGTAGAGTTTGCTTATAATAACGGCTATCAGGCTACTATTGAGATGGCACCATTTGAGGCACTTTATGGTAGAAAGTGTCGATCTCCACCACCTGGGATGAGGTTGGGGAGAGAAGGCTTTTGGGGCCTGAGTTGTTACTGATTGACTAGTCGGTCTATTGACTTGATCGAGAGAGGATGAGGGTTGCCCGAGTCGACGAGAAGAGTTATGCGAGATAAACGACGTAGTCCACTTGAGTTTTCGGTGGGGGACCACGTGTTTTTGAAGGTAGCACCTATGAAAGGTGTTATGAGATTTGGGAAGAAGGGTAAGCTGAGCCCTAGATTTTTTGGCCCATTTGAGATACTCGATCGAGTAGGAGCAGTGGCTTACCGATTGGCTTTACCACCTTCTTTATCGGCAGTTCATAATGTTTTCCATGTATCTATGCTTCGGAAGTACATGGCAGATCCTTCCCACGTGATTGATCACGAGCCGATAGTTTTGGATGCTAGTATGTCTTATGAGGAGACACCAGTTGAGATTTTAGCATTCGAGCAAAAGGTGTTGAGAAACAAAACGATTCGCTTGGTTAAGGTTCTTTGGAGGAACCAAGTGTCTGAAGAAGCTACGTGGGAACGTGAGGATGATATGCGGGCAAAGTATCCTCAGCTTTTCACTTAGTGAGTTTACTTTTCGAGGACGAAAAGCCTTTTTAGGAGGGTTGATCTGTAACGTCCCGGTTATTTTTGTGATAAAATTTTATTTATTTATTTATTTATTTTATTTTAATTCAAGTAATTAAGTTCATTTATTTATTATTAAATTAGAAATTTGCAATTTATTTCATTTTAATTCCTTTTAATGGCTTTATTTATTTAATTACGTTTTAATGGTGTTAATAATTATTAACGGGCCAATTAATAATTATTAATCACCATTGGGTTAGTTTGAGATGTTCGGGATTCGTTTTAAGCCAAAAGTCTTAAAAAGGGCAAAATCGTAATTTCCAACTTCCTAAATATCTATTTACTATTTGTCATCTTCTTTAAATGAGTCATTGACTCATTTTTGACCAAAATATCACCATTTTCTTCTCCAAACCCGAGCAACAAAGGGAAGAAAAGAGAAGAGGAAGAAACGGTCGCCGGCCGTTTCTGGCCGTTTTGCGTGATTTCGGATGCGTTGGAAAGCTCTGCCAGAACTTTCTACCCATTCCACTCTTGGAACGTTTCCAACTCTCTAAGGTAAGCCCTAGATTTCGAATTCTCATTGAACTTCCATGGAAATTGATTCAAGCTTTTGTGTTCTTTCGATTTTCTTAGTGAAACTCGGTGTTTGTCAATTCGGGAGTAGTTTTATGTGTTTTTGGAAACTATTTCATAACCCTAAAACCGAGTTTCAGTCTAAACCCTTTCCGTTTGAAATTTACCCTTTTGGGATTGAAAATGGGTTAGAAATTAATGAATGAATGTTTATTTAAATTCAATTCAGGAAAGGGATTAATGTTCAAAAACACTATTCATCGATACCCATTGAAATCGGGATTATCGAATTTGATTAAAACCAACTCAAAACGTATTTTGAATTGCCAAAAAGCGAAAAACCAAACCCGAGACTCGTTTTTGATGATAGGGCCGTGGGTCTCTTTGTGGGTTTTATTGGGTTTTCGTTGCTTTGTATGTTTAGTAATTGTTTGAATGATAGTTGGTTTCGTTATTGATTGTTACGATGTAATTCGTTTGTAGGTGTTTTTGAACTTCGTGGTTGATCGCTCCTTCGAACTTAGGAGCTAAATCATCTTATTAATAAGGTGAGAATAGTTAGCATTTAAATTAAATATGGAAAGCAAACTAGTGTGATGGTTTGAGAGTTTGAAACTAAGATTAGAATCCGAACCTAAGATTAGAGGGTTGTGAGTTAGTGCCCTTAGGATTAAGAGTTAATCCTTTAAGTGAGAACTTAGAAATTCTCGAGAAAGACTTTGAATCTTAGAAGATTCTAACTTAGTTTCGTTATGAAACTAAGGTTGGATTATTTTGAAGTCAAAATGATCCAACTTGTAATTTAAAAAGTTAATAGAACCTCGGGTTATTTGGAAGTATAGAATCCAGGAGGACATAGGTTAATCGTTTAAATTATGATTCTAATCTTATTACTAATGTCGGAGTTCGATCGTCATATCGTTCATTCGAGTTTCTCGGTTATTTTACTTTTTGTCATTTACTTTATGTCTTTACTTATGCCCATTTACCTTATGTGTATCTTAATTACTTTATCATTTACTTTACTTTATTTAATTGTACAAGCATATGCAAGCATATGCATAACATTTTGCACCATTATTTATTATACTACAACATCTCGCATCATTGAAAAGAGAAAAAGAAAAGAATGAAAAGAATGAAAGGAACGGTGGATGAGTGGATTCCCACGTTACCTTCATGCATAAGGTGAATGATGGATGAGTGGATTCCCACATTACCTTCATCATGCATAAGGTTGAATGGTGGATGAGTGGATTCCCACATTACCTTCATGCATAAGGATAAGGGTGGATAGTTTGTAAAAATCCACATTACCTTCATTACATGCATAAATGGCAATTGCGTATCCTATGGATGTACTCATTACTTTTATGCATATGATAGATGAGAAAGAGAGTCGAGATGTTATTTTTTTTTTTTTTTGCAAAGTCATTTACTTTTCTTACTTTATGTTATAACAAGTTAAAGGATGAACAATTAGCCTAAGTGTGCTAATTAGTTTCATCAAATGGAAAATATGACTTAGAATGACCTAGACTTTGGAGAATTCTAGGAAGGATTGTGTCGGTTTATTGGACACAAATCGGAATGCGAGTTTGAGGTCTATATTTACTTTTTATGCTTATTATTCTCACTGGGCTTAGTTTGTTAGCTCATGATATTACAACCAATTTCAGGTAATGCCTTGGCTAGAGGTCGAGGAGAAGGAGGTGGTCGTCGCGTGATCGAGGGATGCCTGGCCTCGAGATGGACTTGTTGGTTTTGTAAAGTATATGTTAATACTTTATGAATTTTCAAACACTTTGATGTTGTATATAGCTCATAAGAGCTTTTGATGTGGTTTTTATGTGATGAAACATTTGAACTCCTGATTTGGACTTAAAGTCCATGAGATTTTATTAGATGTGAAAATTAGGATGTAAACAGGTTTTCGGCATGCCAATTTTCAAACAAAACCACGCCAATTTTTCGTAAATTAAAAGACTTCCGCTGTTTTCTCTGATTTTAATTTATTTAAAAGTGACGGGTCGTCACATAAGCTTTGAAACGAATCTAACTTAGAATCTTCTAAGATTCAATACTTTCCTCGAGAACTCCTAAGTTCTCACTTAAAGGATTAACTTCTAATCCTAAGGGCACTAACTCACTTCCCCCTAATCTTAGATTCGAATCTTAGTCTTAGCTTCTTATTCTACAAACCATCATACTTATTTGCTTTCTAAAATTACTTTAAATCCTAACTATTCTCACCTTAGCCAAAAGAAGATTTCGTTCCAAACCTTCAATAATGCGATCAATGAAAGGTTCAAAAACACCTACAATTAGAATTACACCTAACAAATAATAATTAACCAAATAACGGTCAAACAACATCTACGCGTACAGTACGACGAAAAACCCAACAACCCCAACAATGAGGCTCTCGGCCCCCCCTTCATAAAAAGGGTTTCGGTTTTGGTTTTTCGGCTTTTAGGCAATTTAGATGTGTTTCGAGTTGGTTTCAAACAAATTCGATATTCCCGATTTCAATGGGTATCGATAGTTAGGGTTTTTGAACATTATGTCATTTCCCGAATTGAATTTAAATAAAAAATAATTCATCAATAAATAACCCATAATCAAACCCAAAAAAGTAAATTTCAAACGAGAAGGGTTTCGACTGAAACTCAGTTTTAGGGTTATGGGAAAGTCAAGTAATAGTTACCCAATAAGTTTTCCATCAACATTCAACAACAAAATTGGAAGGGGATGAGAGTTTTGGCCAAGAACTCAAAAGCTTGAATCAATTTCCATGGAAGTACTAAGAGAATTCAAAATCTAGGGCTTACCTTAGAGAGTTGGAAACGTTCCAATAGTGGAATGGGTAGAAAGGTCTCGGCGAGAGCTTTCCAACGCATCCGAAATCACGCAAAACGGCCAAGAAACGAAGCCGGGGCGACACTTTCTTTCTCTTCTCTTTTCTTCCACTTGTTGCTCGGGTTTGGAGAGGAAAAATGAGATGTTTTTGGTCAAATGCTTGTTCAATGGTATTTTAAAGAAGAAGATGGAATAGTGTTTAGATATTTAGGAATTTTGAAAATGACGGTTGCGTCCTTTTATGACTTTTGACTTATAAATTGAAACCCGAAGCTCTTAAATTAATCCAATGGTGATTAATAATTATTAATTGGCCTATTAATAATTATTAATGTCACCAAAACGAATTTAAAGTATTAAAACGATTAAAAAGAATTTCGGGCGAAATTAACTACTAAAATCGAAATTACTGCTTTTAAATTAACCTTAAATACATAATTAAAATAAATAAATAAAATAAAATAAAAATTCACTTCAAAATAACGGGACGTTACAGTATAAATAACGGGCAAACATCAAATTGGGGGGGGGGAATTAAAAATTATATAAAAATATACATATAAAATTAAAATTTTGAAAATTTTGGGGGGCAATTGCCCCCCAAGCTCCTTAGTGACCTCGCCACTGACTATAATGGTTTGTGAAGTTGTAAATCACACCTTTATGTAAGTTTGTTTTAATATAATTGATACACGTCTTTATTCTACGTTTGTCATGTGTCTCAATATTATTGTAATTAACTAAGAATTATGTTGGAAGCAAACAAAGTCCCACATCGGTTAGATCAACGGATGATTATGGGAATATAAAAGAAGGGGCACATCTCCATTGGTATGAGGCCTTTTGGATGAAACCAAAAGTAAAGTTATGCTGGCTTAGGCCCAAAGTGGACAATATTACACCCACTACAAAAAAACTGTCAAAATGCGACCAGAAATTTGCGACCAAACAAAAGTGGTGGTTTTTTGGTGACCACTTGGTCACTTTCTTTGAAGGTTGAATTTAAGTGACCATCTGGTCACTTTTTTTGCGACCATATTGCGACCAAAAGCAGAAGTAGTCATAAAAAATGGCGCGAAATTATGGCGCGAAAGAAGCGACCAATTGGTCACCTAAAAAAACGACCATCTGGTCGCAGTTTTGTGACTAAAATATGTATTGGTAGCAAAAAATGGCGCGTAATTTTAGAGAGAAAAAAGCTACCAAGTGGTCACAATTAAAACTGACTATCTGGTCGCAATTTTTGTGACATTTATTGACCAGTGGTAGCTTAAAATTGGAGGGAAAAAAAGCTACCAAGTGGTCACAATTAAAAGTGACTAACTGGTCGCAAATTATAAGATTTTATGTGACCAATAATTTATAAAAAATTTGGTCGGATAAAAGCTACCAACTGGTCACCAAAAAAAGTGACCATCTGATCGTAAATTCTGATTTGATGTGACTCTGGGCAGTGAAGAAAATGGTGGGAAATTTTGGCGGGAAAATGCGACCAGATGGTAGCAAAAATTCTACCATTTGGTCGCAAATGAGCAGAGGAGTCCATTATAAAATCCTTCCACCTATTATTTGTTAGCATTAAGAAAAAAGAAAATGAGAGAGTGGATGTATGTTTGTTTGATAGACGGGTATTTGAACGATGAGTTCGTGGCCGGGGTTGAACAGTTTGTTGAGTTTTGCATGACAACTGTCTATTATGAAAAGTATGGTGGAAAACTACGTTGCCCGTGCAGGAAATGCAACAATAGGATAATCATACCGGTTACAGATGTGAAGGTGCATCTTTATAGTCGGGAATTTGTGCAGAATTATTATCACTGGGTGTTTCAAGGGGAAACACAGGAAATGTTCGACGCTGCATTACAGGAATCGAGACGATACGAAGGTAGCAGCTCGAATGTAGAGGTTGTTGACGAAGAACGGAATGATGAACAACAGTATAGTCAGATGCAGCAAATGATACTTGATGGTGCGGGGTATGGGGGCAATGAAAATTTTCGTGAAATTTTAAACGTAGACGAAGATGAACGGGTTGTAGAAGAGGAAATGAATCTGGATGCATGAAAGATGCACGAGATGCTAAAGACAACACCACCGACCATTGTACGATGGGTGTGAGGTAAGTCAACTTTCTGCTTCGCTTCTGGAACTTTTAAATATAAAGGTGCAGTACAACATACCCGGTAGAGGATTTGATGCGATTGCATCGTGGTTTCGTTGATGCGCTCCAGAAGAAAATAATATGCCCCACAGTTTGTACGACACGAAAAAGCTAGTGGAGGGACTTGGATTACCCGTGGAGAAAATAGATTCGTGTCAAAACGGATGCATGATTTACTGGGATGTGGATGAGGACCTGCATCATTGCAAATTCTGTTTTCTTCCAAGATACAAACAAGGGAAACGCAGCCTGATTCTGAACGCCCGCATGTTCTATTTTACCGACCCCACGCCTGCAACGGTTGTATGCATCGGATGTGACGACCTCGCACATGAGATGGCATCACGAGCATTCACAGGATGAAGGTGTTATGAGACATCCCTCGGATCTTTGCGGCATGGAAGCATTTAAATAATTATCATCCAGGATCTTGCACAAGATCGAGAAAGCGTCGATTGGGCTTATGCACCGATGGCTTCAACCCGTTCGGGGCATCCGGGAACAATATTCAGTTTGGCCATCATGGTAACCCCGTATAACTTGCCTCCCTCGATGTGCATGCGAGACCCGGTGATTTTTCTAACAGTGATCGTACCTGGGCCGAAAAGTCCAAAATAGAAACTGGATGTGTATTTGGAACCACTTGTTGCAGAGTTGAAAAGGTTGTGGACTGACGGTGTTATGACGTACGACATTTCGAAGAAACAAAATTTCTTGATGCGCGTCGCGTTAATCTGGACGATCAGTGACTTCCCTGCATATTCAATGTTGTCAGGTATGTTGATCTTTAATTGCTTTCATATACATTTTTGAGACTGTGTTTAGCTTTTGTTATTGCTTTCCTTAGTCAGTGTAGTTAATTGTGTGAACCTTAATTTCCTCCTCTTAAAGGATGGAGTACGGCGGGGACATACGCATGTCCACATTGCATGCTAGACACAGATGCATTTTATCTCAGAAACGGTCGGAAAATTGTTGGTTTGACTGTCACCGTCGATTTTTGCCGTTGAATCACACTTTCCATTCAAACGGCTGTGACTGGAAGAAGGGTCGACGAGTAAGAAAACAAACCCCCCGACCATGTATAGTGGAAGACAGATTCTTCACGGTATAGATGCTATAGGGATGCAGAAGATTACAGTGGAAGGTGCAGAGAGTGCAAACAATGCGGCTGGGAAAAACACGGGTTGGAAGAAACGGAGTATTTTTTGGGATCTACCGTATTGGGAAGATCTACTGATTAGACACAATCTTGATGTAATGCATATCGAGAAGAATTTCTTCGACAACATTTTCAATACGATTTTGAACGTTCCGGGAAAAACGAAGGACAATTTGAAGGCACGTTACGATATACGGGAGATATGTCACCGTCCTGAGTTGGAGCCTGACGACAATGATAATTATGCAAAAGCAAAGTACATGTTGACTACGGATGAAAAGAAAACATTATTTGAGTGGATCAAATCCATCAAATTCCCGGACGGATACGTTTCGAATTTGAGTCGGTGTATAAACAGTCAAAAACATATCATGTTCGGGATGAAAAGCCACGACTGTCATATATTCATGCAACGATTGATGCCTGTCGCGTTCAGACGGTTCCTAGAGAATAGACATTGGGATCCGCTTGCCCAGTTGAGTGTTTTTTTCAGGGACTTGACATGTACAGAGCTGACGGAAGCTACTGTCGTTTCAATGAGTTCAGAGATCGTCGTTATTATTTGTAAGTTGGAGCGAATGTTCCTGCCTGGCTTTTTTGACTCCATGGAGCATCTTCCAGTGCATCTTCCATACGAGGCATTCTTAGGGGGTCCCGTACATTACCGCTGGATGTACGCATTTGAAAGGTAAGCACAGTTATTTTGTAATGTACGCGTATGAATCGATCTGGTGATCATCGAATGTAAATTATGTTTTGTACCCACAGTACTTACGTCGGTTGAAAAAGATGGTTGGAAATAGATCACGAGTAGAAGGATCTATCGTAGTGCGACTGACGCAAGAGACTACCACATTTTGTTCATACTACTTTGATCAACACATTGCGGAAGCGATTTCGATCGGCGAAACGAAACATTGTCGAAAATTTACTTGAAGGTGTTGACATGAACGACTTGCCGATTTTTACGGAACCTGGCATGACAGTTGGAAGATCGGTCGTAGGCCGTTGTCCGATTCCCGAGTATCACGTAATGCGGACATACGTGTTATGCAACGACTGAGAGATCGAGCCTTACATAGAGTGAGTTTGTAACTTAACATTATTTCATCGCATAAACAATTACAAATTATTTGCTAACTATTTTTGTAACATACTGATTATTTCTAAACGTATACGTTCGAATGACACGAGTTGGTCTTACAGGACGCGGAGGGGTCAATAATCGACAAAGAGTTTCGTTCTTGGTTCGGTGCATACGTGAGTTATTTTAAATTGTCAAAAAACCGTTGCATTATGTTGAAACAATTACTATCTTCCTAACATTACTGTATGTGGACAATGACACAGGTTGACTCCCCTACATTACCGGTGGATGATCCTCGCATCATTTCTTTAGCAAAGGGACCTGGACGGATAGCAAGGTCGTATGGTGGATACGTAGGTAACGGTTACAGATTTCAAACGAAGGCTCATTCAGTGAACAGGGCAACAAACAACAGTAGTGTTTGCATAAAAGGTCACGTGTTTAGGACATACGAAGACGATTACTTGAGTAATCGATGAGATTCTTGAGATTCAATACGCAAGTCCGACGCTAAAACGCATTGTTCTGTTCAACCGCACTTGGTTCGAGACAACCAGGAGGCGGAGTCCGTAAGATTGATCATTTACAAATCGTTGAGGTAAACAAGTCTAAGCATATGCGCCTCACGATAGGTTCGTCTTGGCTTCACAGGCGATTCAAGTTTATTACCCGAACTATCCAATTAATAGACGAGATCCGATGATTGGTTAGTTGTTTGTAAAGTTAAACCACGCCAGGTAAAAGAAAACTTGTCCGAGAAAGACGACCATGCAGAGGAAGCCGTTGCTTTTCAAGAAGATGAGATAAGATCTCGTGCAATCGACGATGGTCGAATGCAAATCTTGTTCGTCCTTTGAACGATGGAACGATAACATTGCATGATGATGATGATACAAATGCTTCCACTTCTCACGCACGTGACATTGATCTTGAATTTATTCGAGACGATGAATCTGATGAAGAAACAGAAGAAGAAGAAGAAGAAGAAGACTTTATGTGATGGACTTCTTGGAGACGATGATGAATGAGATATTTCGTTAACTTGATTATTCAAATGTGTGTGTATGTGTTTAATTAATTAAAACTATTTCTTTTAAGGAATGATTAAAAAAAAAAATATATATATATATATATATATATTAATATTTGCGACCATGTGGTCGCAATTTCACACAAAAGGTGACCACATGGTAGTAATTTAGAAGGGAAAGGCGACCAAATGGTCGCATTTTTTGAAAAGTATAATTATATTTTTTTTAAAATATAAGTGAAATGGCGACCATATGGTCGCAAATATAATGGTAAATTTAAATTTCCATGAAATTTATGGCGGTGAATTTAAAGATTACGACCATCTGGTCGCAATATTTGGCGGTGAATTTAATTATTGCGACCAGATGGTCGCAATTATTGATGAGACTCGTGATATGATAGCTGTTCTGGATCATGGCAAAGTGGCGACCATATGGTCGCTTTTTCAAGAAATGCTACCATATGGTCGCCAATATCTCAACAAATGCGACCATATGGTCGCATTTTCCCCAGCACGCGCGACCTTTCGTTTCTTGTCATTATTACATATTTGCGACCATTTGGTCGCAAAATCTGATTTAAAATCAGATCCCTTTTCCTTTCCCCCGTTTCTTTTCTTCCTTTCTTTTTTTCTTTCTCCCTTTTCTTTCTTTTCTCTCTTTCCCCCGTTCCGTTCCCCGTTCTTTTTTCCCCGTTCCTACCCTACTCTAAACCTAAACACCCTAAACCTCCAATCCCGGTTTCTATTACAAGGTTAGTTTCGTATCCGTTTTAAGTTTTTTTTAGTTAGTTTTAGTTTAAGTTTTAGTTTAAGTTTTAGTTTAAGTTTTAGTTTAAATTTAATTAGTTTAAGTTTTAGTTTAAATTTAATTAGTTTAGTTTAATGTTGTTAATTTCATTAATTTTATTTTAATTAATGTAATTTAGTTTAATTAAGTACTTAGTTTACTTAAGGTTAATTAATCTAATTCCGTTTACTTTACTTTAATTAATTGATACATTTTAGTTCAAATCAATCTAATTTTAATTTAGTTTAATTTAATTAATTTGTTTAGTTAAGTTTAGTTTTTATTAATTAATGTTAGTAATTAAATTTAATTAATGTTAGTTTAGGGTAATCTAATAGTTGAAATCTTCATTACTTAGTTTACTTTAATTAATTTTAGTTCAATTAATCTAATTTATTTTAACTCTTCATTACTTAATTTAGTTTAATTCAATTAATTTTAGTTTCAATTAATCTAATTTTAATTTACTTCAATTCGAATTAAATAATTAGTTTATTTTAGTTTTAATTAATTAATGTTAAGTTTAATTTAATTAATTTTAGTTCAATTAATCTAATTTTAATTTACTTTAATTCAAATTAAATAATTAGTTTATTTTAGTTTTAATTAATTAATGTTAAGTTTAATTTAATTAATTTTAGTTCAATTAATCTAATTTTAATTTACTTTAATTCAAATTAATTAATTAGTTTATTTTAGTTTTAATTAATTTATGTTAAGTTTACTTTAATTAATTTTAGTTCAAGTAATCTAATTTTAATTTACTTTAATTCAAATTAATTAATTAGTTTATTTTAGTTTTAATTAATTAATGCTAAGTTTAATTTAATTAATTTTAGTTCAATTAATCTAATTTTAATTTACTTTAATTCAAATTAATTAATTAGTTTATGTTAGTTTTAATTAATTAATGTTAAGTTTAATTTAATTAATTTTAGTTCAATTAATCTAATTTATTTTAATTCTTCATTACTTAATTTAGTATAATTTAATTAATTTTAGTTCAATTAATATAATTTTAATTTACTTTTATTCAAATTAATTGATTAGTTTATTTTAAATTATTTACTTAATTTAGGTTAGTTTAATTTACATTATTTCATTAATTAATTAATTTAATTTATTTCAATATTTTACTTACGTAATTAGTATTAAATTAGTTTATTTTGGTTGTAGGATTATGACGGGCATACGACGTCCTCCCCAGTCAGACGAGCCTGACGACGCGGGTGACCAGGGGTCTCCGCAGACGCCTACTTCCGCTGCCTCTGATGCGGACCTGACTGCGGAGGAGTTGGACATCCTCTTTAGTTACAAGACGAGACTTGCTGCCACGCTCGATGATGCAGTCCCTGAGACCGAGTCTGCGACACCACGACTGCCGCAGGACTCCCTGGCCACGACTCCTGGCTTAGCATCAGGGTCTGCATCAGGGTCGGATCCAGCTGGCCCCTCCACTTCATGCACGCAGCCGTCTCGGGCCGCAGACTCTACCCTTCGGATTGAAAGGGATACGTAAGTACTTTTGTTTATTATTTTTAATTACTTCATTTTTAAACCTTTAAACTTTTTTCGAAGTGTTTTTTTTTCCCATTAACTAATAGTTTCTAATAGCACAATAATTTTTATGATTTTGCAGAGTACAACCGCATACAACCGTTTCAAAACGGTTTCGCGAGGTCCTCTAGAGTATGCCTCTACCCAGCGACCTTCGCTGGCAGAAGATTTCGACGACGGAGAAACGTCGGATGTACGACAATTGGAAGGTAAAAAACATCATTTATTTTCATAATTAATTAGTTTTGAAATTTATAGAAATAAATTTATTACTTTAACAATTTTTTATTTCAATTTTTTCAGGGTAAGTTTCCTGTTATCGATCCCGATATCACGGACGGTAGATTGTTCCCCCTATGGGACAGTCACGTCCAGGATCGATTCAAGGACCTCATGTACCGGGCGCGCAGAAAGCAAGCAGCAAACCGCCCCGTGTGGATGAGCCCGGAGGACCACGGGCGGCCGCGAGCTTGAGCACTCCCCGAGGGCAAGGCGTGTCAAGCAGGAATAAGGCCAACCTCGCGAAGAATCCAACCAAACACACAGCGGGGGCCCGGACACACGACGAGCACCATCGTCGATTGGTAAGTTTTTTTTTCGTCGTTTTCTTACTTACGTACTTTTTTCTCGTTTTCTTTTTCATTTAGTTATTAATTTATTATGTTTTATTCTTCAATCTTTAATTTTTTAGGAAGCGAAGCACGGGCGCCCTGTCCCGCCTGATGAGCTCCACCGCGTTCTTCACACGAAGAAGGACGGGACGTTCGTCGACGATAAGGCGAAAGCAGTTCAGGTATTTAATAATTTTTTCAATTATTATTTTTTCTTTAAAATTTTTCCTACCTTATATATTAACTATTTTATTTTCTGAATTTTAAATGTTTAGGAACGTTTCACGGAGTCCTTGAGTCGGGGTTGCCCACACCTGGACTCGCAACCAACTCAGGAGGACCAGGAGAGGCGTTCTTGGAGGTCGTTGGAGGGGTTCGGCCTGATGGGTCGGTTCGGGCTCGGCTCAGACGGGCGACGCCTTTACTCGGATGTGCCCTGGCCTCGGCAGCGCGGAGCGAGCACTAGCTCCCGGCCCTCTCCCGGTTGAGCAAAGCGGCTGGCGCGGACATGGACGCTATGCGCGAGGACTTCGTTACTCGAGTCGCTGCGATTGAGGCCGACATGCAGGCATGAGTCGAGGCCCAGGTCGCATCCGCTTTGGCCGCGTACTTCAGATCTCTAGGCGACGGCCCTTCATCATTGACGCCTCCTCCCCCACCCCCCGCCCTTCCGCAGTAGTTCTAGGATTCTTTCTTCTGTATAAAACGTTTTTTGAATATTTGATATATATATATTTTATTTTAATTCCAATTTTTTGTCATTAAATTTTAATATTAATTAAATAAATAATTAATAATTAATAAACAATTAATAATTAATAATTAATTAACTAATTATTGAAATTTAAATTTAAAAAAAAAATTCTTAAATGCGACCATATGGTCACTTTTAACGCGACCATCTGTTCGTATTTTCACTGAGTCTAAAAGTGACCATTTGGTCACATAACATACGACCCTTTGGTCACTTTTGTATGTGACCAATTGGTCACTTATCTTTCACATAAATTACGACCAGATGGTCACTTTTGAGGCGACCATCTGGTCGTATTTTGACTGAGTCTAAAAGTGACCATTTGGTCACACAAAATACGACCATTTGGTCACTTTTTTATGTGACCAATTGGTCACTTATCTTCAAGATAAATTACGACCATATGATCACTTTTTAGGCGACCATCTAGTCGTATTTTCAAAAGGTTGACTTTTTTGCGACAAAAAATTTATGGTCGTATATTTGTGACTATCCAGTCGCACAAATTCTGGAACGACCAGCTTTTTGGCCACCACTTATTTTGTCGCTTTTTTGGTCGCATTATAGGCAAAAAACGACCATTTGGTCGCAATTTGACAGTTTTTTTGTAGTGACCAATGTGGAGTTTGTTGAGGCCTATTGTCCCTTACCACACTACATCCGGCAAAGACCTAAATTTCGCCGGTAAAGGCTATGCCGATGAAATATTTTCACCGGCCTTATTCGTTGTAAAAGCATCGTTGAAATAGCTTTTACCAGCGAATTTTGAATTTCGCTGGCAAAGGCTATGCCGGCGAAATGACAAATTTCGCCGGCATAGCCTAATTTTACAATTGTTCTTTCACAAGGCTATGCCGGTGAATTTCGCCGACATTTCTCCCAATAGTAATTTTTTTCGCCGGCAATTTCGCCTCCAATACCTTTTTTTTTTCAATTCCATTTTTTGTACTAATAGATTCAGGTGGACTCGAACCACCAACCTCTCAAAACTCAAGTGAATTTTGAGCGCTATACCATTTTTTGAGCTTACGAATCTTCAATTATGTAAAAAAAAGTGTAATTGCTCTAAACATTAATAAACTTATATAATAGCCCAAACCCTAACATCCAAGTTTTATGGTGCATGAAAATAGCTTTAAAAAGTGTATGCAAATAGTAAGGTGCAAAGAGGCCTATAAAGTAACACTTAACACATAACACAAACATATTTTTAATGAGAAACCAAGAACATCCAAGTAAAACTTAAAACAATCCATAACACCTTTCAATCATAAAGAGCACACATTAACAAGAATAGTTAAAGCAAATATTGAAATATAGAATGAAAAAGACTAGAAAACTCATCATAAATGGTCAAAAATCGCCGAAGAATTTGAACATCCCCTCCTAAAAAATAAACATATGATTTAGTTAGTGCCATATACAATAATAACAATTTTAGTTCTTAAATGAGAAAGATAAAAAAAAATTACTTACATTATATCCCCAATTGAATCACCAAAGATAAATCTAAAATTCAAAAAAACTATATTAAAATCTTACAACAAAATAGTATGAATTAATCAAATAAAAAAAAATACAAGTCCATGACAAAAACCCTCAATTTGTAATTGACATATTATTATACAAATTAAAAAAAAAAACTTCAAATCAAACATTGAATCATATAAATGCCCAAAAAAAAAAATCAAACAAACACTCTATTTAACAAATTAAACCCTAAACACACATCAAAATACTTATTTCCTACCTAACATCATCCTTTGATAAAGAATTATAAATATAAACCAAAAGCCTGAAAAAAAAATTTCAAACCCTAATATA
Source organism: Gynostemma pentaphyllum (assembly GCA_028015215.1). Classification (NCBI taxonomy): domain Eukaryota; kingdom Viridiplantae; phylum Streptophyta; class Magnoliopsida; order Cucurbitales; family Cucurbitaceae; genus Gynostemma; species Gynostemma pentaphyllum. Next base: position 34,348,418 of record CM051346.1, on the reverse strand, counting down.
TAGAAACTATAGATTTAGGCAAAAAAAATCTAAAATCATGCACCCTAAACCCAAACATAGTAATATGAAATGAGTTAGAGGCATGAAATGGAAAAAAATAAACAATTGAAAACTCACCTTAAATCACCAAAATCGCCGAATGGGGAAGAGAGAACAAGGAAGAGAAAGAAAAGAAGAAGGAGGAAATGAAAAGAGGCTGTCTACGGGTTGGAGATTTAACCCCAGGGGCTATGCCGACGAAATCAATTTCGCCGGCATAGCCTATAAGAGGGACGTGTGAGTTCCTCTTGTTTTAAGTCGCAATGCCGACGAAATTTTACATTTCGCCGGCATTGCTTTATTTATTATTAATTAAAATAACTTTTTTTAAAAAAAAAATCTTGCTTTATTTAAAAAAAAAATTAATTCTTCCAGGCAATGCCGGCGAAATTTATAATTTCATCGGCCTTTCCTTCCCTTTTTACCTATGCCGAAGAAATATCTAATTTCGCCAACTTTTCTTCATCTATGCCAGCGATTTACATTTCGCCGACATTAATTCGCCGGTAAAGGTCAAGATTTTTGTAGTGCTAAGTGGACCGTGTGGATGGAATCGTCGGGTGCTGAACAAAGTGGGAGTCATTGGAAACCCGATTCGTGATAGTAGAGCCATGCGGGCCTAGGCCCAAAGTAGACAATATCATACCAATGTGGTGTTGGGATTTATGCCCTAGAATTCGTAATTTGTAATAGAATATTTTATGAATAAATAAAAGTATTATTTTAGTGAATTTTGTGCAATTTATTATATGTTGATATTCGTTAAATATTCAAACATTAATAGAAAATTCTAGAGTTACTGATTTTGTAATCTTGACTACTATGAGATATAAAGCGGATCTAGTCAAAGATAGTAACTAAAACAGTCTACAGTAAACGAATACGGTTAGGAAACCTTATTCTGGTAACACTGTTGATGTTGTTCACTGATTTGATCCAAATCATTAGCATGATGAAGATGCAAGTGGAAACATAATATATAATGAGTTTATCGATTCCTAAATAACACCGTTGATAGGAAATGATCTAATATCAAATTTACGTTATTAAGATTGATACGTCTCAATCCTGAGTATGTTGTGAACTCTCATTAATGAAGTCTTTTCCTTTGATTCACATAGTTGAGGGTGATCTGTTGATACACTCGATAAACTCCCGTTTTAGGGAAATGACTAAATTAGTGCATGAGAACATTTCTATACAAGATGACATTCATAACTTTCCTAAAACAAATGAAAGTGTTAGTGCGACACTATTCTAACTTAGGAACTTTAGGTATCTCCCTTGTTGTAATGATTCAGTACTTGAACATGAGGCCTTACCTTCTTACTGGCCCGAGAAGGATCGTTCTATACTTGAAAACTATAGAAAAATGTTCATTAGAGAATCATCGGGTACACAAGGATAAAAGAAATAATTACAAGGGTAAAACGGTAATTTTGACCCAGTTGTAATTATGAGATTACCACGTGAAGGATATGTCAAAACGAACTTAATAACAAATGGACATAACTCATTGTAACTAACCAAGTTATTAATTTAACTAGGAAGAAAGAATTATATTTAAGTAATTTAATTACTTAAATAAAGGGAAATATTAATTGTTTAAATAAAAGGTTTGTTTAAATAGAAATTAATATTAATACTATTAATTATTTAAATAATGAGTTTATTTAAATAGAAATTAATAATTAATATTATTAATTAAATAATGAGTTTATTTAATTTAATAATAAAATTAGAGAGAATTAAACCCAATTAGTTTTAGAAATAAATTGGTTTTAGCCCCAAATAATTAATGAATTGGATTTGATCCAATATTAATTAATAGGATTTATTTTTGGTATTTATGTGTATTTAGAAATATACATAAATTATTTCTAATAAAAAATACATAAATGATAAAAGATAAACATTAAAAAAAAAAAAGGAAAAGATATGCTTATCACGCCACTTGGCAATTTTAAAAGAAAAATATGTTTCCTTAATGCATTTGTGTGGTGACGCAAATTTCTTTTATTTTTAAATAATTTTGATTATTTAAATTATGAAAATAAGAATACTAATTTGATTAGGAAACAGATTCTTATTTTCTTATAAATATGACCATTGGGTTCTCATATTTTACAATTGATGTTTATCAAAAAGTTCTCTCTTTTATTTTCCCTATTGCCGATTTTGGCTTTTTAAAATAAGAAGAAATTTTCTTCTTCTTTTGTTCTTCCGGTTCGATTCCCACAAGTCGGGTTGGTTTATGATCAGGATATAGCATAGAAGACTTGGTGAAGTGGATTGATGCTGTAAAGAAAACCCCAACCGATTATCCATAAATCTACAATGTAAGTTTATCGAAAACCTTATCATTATAGTTTAAGGTTTGATCATAATTGCATGTTATTAACGAATCAGTAATTAAGTGTTAATTAATTTACTAAAGAATTTCCGCTTATTTAGTAAATAGTTCCTTCATGTGGAGTTTGTGAAGGCTCGTTGTCCCTTAACAAATTAAATGCAAAATACACCCATATACGTACTTGTGACGACCCGACTCTTTTAAATAATTAAAATCAGATTGACAGCGGAAGACTTATTATTTAATAAAATTTGGCGTGGATATGTTTAAAAGTTGGCTAGCCAAAACCTGTTTACATTTTTTCACAATAAGAGAAATTAAAAGTAAGGAAATACAATTCCTTTTTCCAACATTAAAAGAAGATTAAACCATAAAACTTAAGATGAAAAGCTCTTAAGAGCTTATAAACAAATTTACATCTCAAAGACCGAAATCAAAACAAAATAAGGTAAGGAAAGTTCCGGAACTTTTAAATGACATCTAGTCCATCTCAGCATCATCATCCTCTCGATCAAGCCACACCAGCTCCTTTCTCATGACCCGAACACCTGAAATGTTGTAATATCATGAGCTAACAACTTAAGCCCAGTAAGAATAAACAGAATAAAAAGTAAAGTTAGACCCCAAACCCGTATCCGGATTCGTGTCCAAGAACATACTTACTCTTTGCTATCACTCCATTCAAAGAGTTTATATCAAGTGTTCCACTTTTACTTACCAATTCTTCAATATAAATGTGGAACTACAGTCCAAGCATTTCTAAGTATGGTTTCGTAAATGCATTTATCATTTATATCTCATTTTCTTTATATACCTTATACTATATACAAGGTTTACATCAAATCTTATTCTCCCAAATGTGAGATCTTCCAATTTAGTGAGAAACTAGTTCTCTTACATATGTAATTTATTGAGAAACTAATTTTCTTACATATGTATGACATAATAATTATGCAAGGTTCAATACGCCCTTGTATTCTCTCATTATCCAATTCAATCTCATTCCTTTTTCCTATAGCACTTTGCTATACATCAATTTCATTTCATTTCTCTTTAGAAATGTACGTCTTACATAATCCTTTCTATAGTTCTCTAATCTCTAGAAAACTAACTTTCATAATCATAATCTCCATAGGATGATAATACTAGCACACGTAGTCTAACTCTCATCCATTAACTCGTTTAAACACATATAAGAAAAAGTAAATAAACTTTGCACAAATATAACATCTCGATTCTCTATTCATGATATATATATTTCCATCGATCATATGCGTGAAGGTAATGAGAACATCCCGTAGGATACGCATTCGCCCTTTATGCATGAATGAAGGTAATGCGGACATTCCCCGAAGGGTCCAACATTTTTCCCTCCTTTTCTTTCTCTCTTTATTTTCTTTTTCTCTGAAGGCGATGCGGACATTCCCCGAAGGGTCCAACATTCTCTCTTTCTTTTCTTTCTCTCTCTGAAGGCGATGCGGACATTCCCCGAAGGGTCCAACATTCTCTCCTTCTTTTCTTTCTCTCTCTGAAGGCGATGCGGACATTCCCCGAAGGGTCCAACATTCTTTCCTTCTTTTCAATAATGCGAGATGTTATGGATATGCTTGCAAAAGTAAATAAAAGTAAAATATGAATATTAAAGTAACCAAAACAAGCATAAAGTAAAAGACATAAAGTAAAAGACATAAAGTAAAGAGATAGGAAATTCCGGAAGAACTATATGTGAATCGAACTCCGCTACATTAATAAAAGTAGATCCTATCTTAAGCGATTAATCTATCCCTTCAAGGATTCTAAACTTCCAATATAATTCGAGGTTCTATTAACCGTTCTATCTAAAAGTTTGGATTCTTTAACTTCCAATGATCCATTTTTATCTCCGGAACGATTCTAACTTAGAACTTTCAAAAGTTCAACGTTCCCTCGAAAAATCCAAAGTTTTCACTCAAGTAACTAGCTCCTAATCCTAAGGGCACTAACTCACTTTCTTTTACTCTTAGATTCGAATCCTATTCTTAACCTTCGATTTTACAAACCGTTCTACTTATTCGGTTTCTAAAGTTACTTTAAATCCTATTTATTCTCACCTTAGCCAAAAGTTTTGCTTCAAGTCTCCGAAGCACGATAAATCAACGATCTGAAACACCTAAAATTTAAAAGTATAACTAACGATCATTAATAAATCAAACATCGATCAATTAACATCTAAAAGCTCAAAACGACGAAAAACCCTATAAATCCCACTATGAGGCTCTCGGCCCCCCCATGAAAAGTGGGTCTCGGGTTTGGTTTTCTGGCTTTTAGGTACTTTAGAGGTGTTTCGAGTTGGTTTTAAGCAATTTCGAAGTTCCCGATTTCAATGGGTAACGATGATTCGGGTTTTTAAACAATAATCGATTTCCCGAATTTAATTACAATAAACAATATATCAATAAAAGTAAACCCCAAAACAACCCCCACGATGTAAAATTCAAACGGGAAGGGCTTCGAATGAAACTCGGTTTTAGGGTTTAAGGAAAGTTGTCAAAATCACTAAAAATAACTCCCGTAATAAAATTCATCGAGTTTAACGGCAAGAAATCGAAGATTCAAAATGAAAACTCCATTAAAACACTATTTGGAGCTTAGGGTTTGAATTTTAACTTACCGAGAAGTCCGTAGATCACGGGTGTAAGGCACGATTGTTAGGTGGAAAGGAATCCTAAACTCGAGGGCTTTCCGATGCAACCGAAATCGAGTCGATCCGTCGAGAAACGAGCAAAAACCAAAAATCTCCTTCCCCCCTTGAGAGCCACGGTTTTGGGATGAAAAAGGATGAGCAAAATGAAGACTTTTGGTCAAAGGGGTATATTTAAAGATGAATGAATAGTGTTTTGATATTTTTAAGAAATCGGAAATGACGGTTGCGTCCTTTTTATCACTTTTGACTCCTAAATCGAAACCTGAAGCTCTTAAATTAATCTAAAGGTGATTAATAATTATTAATTGGCCTATTAATAATTATTAATATCACCGAAGCGAAATTTAAAGTATTAAAACTATTAAAAGAATTTCGGGCGAAATTAACTACTAATATCGAAATTACTACCTTTAAATTAACCTTAAATACACAATTAAAATAAAAAAAATCACTTCAAAATAACGGGACGTTACAGTACTTTAGATTATTGCTAAATCATACCCCTACACTTTATTTTTTTTTAAAATACCACTTCGCTTTAGTAAAATTGTAAATCATATCCTTCTATCAGTTAGTTTTAGTGAAATTCAGACAAATACATATCCTACGCATATCATATATTCTAATTTCGTGAAAAAGAACAAAAAAAAATTGACAGATGAGTAAAAATAATGTTACTAAAATGTAAAATCTATAAATCACACCTATATGTTAAATTTTTTGACACATGAGTATAATTTTTAGAATAAATCATTATATTCGTAGAATGTAAAATCTATAGATCACACCCTCACATGTTAAAACAAATGTTAAAACAAATTCATTATTTTTAACCGTATTGAAAGTGCCATATTATAAATAAAAATATAGGGGTGTATTCAATAGTGCCATATCATGAATAAAAATGCCACGTTAGATTGTTATTCATTATTTAGCGAAAGTTTGATGGTTAGGACTAAAGTGACGGTAAAATGACTACTCAATGATTAAAATGTTGAGTTTTAAAATTTAGGGACTAAATTGATAGTTAAATCAAATTAAAACTCAAGAATTGAAAGTGTAATTTTCTCTTTTATCAATTATTTTCTCTACTAATAAATGGTACAAATGTTCATATTAGGGTATATTTTTAATTCAAATAGTATACATTTTAACTATATTATCAATATTCATTTAGTTTATAATTTAAAAAATAAATGATTATATAAGAAAGTAAAAATGTATGAAGAAATTCCTCTCACGAATGGGGAATTCCCACCCCAAAATTGAGGATATCCCTACGAGGGTGTGAGGATGCTCTCTAGGAGTGTTTGTTTTTAGTGATTGGGAATGGAGATCTAATCCCTGGTAATTTCATCCTCATTCCATGTTTGTTGGGGATCCAAATCCCATAGAGATCCCATAACCCCCCCCCTCCATGGGGTTTGGAAACCCTTCAAAACACGTGGGGTTTAAATCAATCCCATCGAATAGAAGAGAGAGAAGGGAACAAAAGAGAGAAGAGAGAGGAAGAAAAATTATTTTATAATACAATTTTATTATTCTCATTCCCATGTAAAATCAAATACAATGATCTCGTCCCCAAACATCTCATCCCCAAGCAATGGCGGAGCCAGGATAAGTTGAGGGGGGGCACACTTTGTAATTTAAAATTCCCAAACCAATAGAAATTGAATTGAAGCTGACAAAAACCGATTGAAATTCAATAAGTTAAGCAGCCTATGTACCAAAAGTGATTCAAATGTCAATTTCAATTTTGACACAAATAATTAATTTTCGATTTGTAATTTTTTTTTTCATTTTTAGTCGGATTTAGTGTCGATTTTAACTAAAAACACCCCTAACATACAATTATATAATTATTGATTATAATATTAATAACTATGAAAATAAAATCTATATATTCATTAGTGATATTCATTTTTTTGAATATTAAGTTGAATAAATATTAATCAAATTTTTTTAAGTTCAAAATCATTTTATTTCTATCAATAATTATATAGATAGATATAATAAAAAAATTATTGAAAAAAAAATTAAAAATATATATTTAATTATATTATGATTTCAAAATCTTGAAAATAGAGATATTAAATATATTTTAATAATTTATTTATATGAAATTAATATAATAGAAAGTAAACTAGATCTTAAAAAAAATATTATTAGGTAAAATATATATATATATATATATAAAATAATGGATTTAAAATTTAAAAGTGCACAAATGGGTTCTCTGAGGATTCGAACTGCGGACTTCACCAATAGGTAAAAGGGCTTCTGCCAACGCGCCACAGTTTTGTGTTTTTACTATTATACGCATTGTTTTTATTTATTTATAAAATAAAGGGGCCCAATTAATTTTAATTAATCTAAAAAATCGAGGGGGGGCACGTGCCCCCTGGTACCTATGTAGATCCGCCCCTGTCCCCAAGAAAACCCAGAAATAAACGTCCCCTAAACGTGTCTCGCCGTAACCTTATTGTCATCCCTAAGTAAATGATAGTTGAATAATATTAAAAATTATGGATGTTTAATATTCAAGGAAGCTTCGATTTTCATTGTTTGGTTATTTTTTATTTTGGATTATCGGTCATACGTAATGGAGAAGCATATATCATGCATTTTTCTTTAGAAACTCTTTTTAAGTATATTATTGTATATCAATTGGTTAGAGTGTTTGATTAGTTGTTTATTCAAGCATTCAATATTTTTTTTCCTTTTCATTTTTTGCATTTTTCAGTAAACTGTTCATAAAAGATTACAATATTGGGTTACAATATAGTTTGAATCTTGATAGTTGATATTGTAAGGGAATAATTACAAATCCCACTATATGTAGTTTAAAAATATTTTTAAATACGTATGTGATTTAGTAAAATTATAAATTACACCTCTTTGTCGGTTAGTTTATCAAAATTTCGGATACGTGCTTGTTTTGCATGTGTCTCATGTTTCACTTCCATTAAAATTAATCGAAATGTTTTAATAAATTAATGTAATTTATAGAATATGTTATATCAAAAAGATGTAAAATCTAAAATTCACATTTATCTATTAAAAATTTTGTGGTTATTTCAATGAAATTGAAACACATGGCAGATGTAAAATAAGCACGTATCTGAAATTTTGATAAACCTAACTATCAAACTACAAGGATGTTTAAAACCATATAAGTGCGATTTGTAAACCGGACGGCTGTAATTCACTTTAAATATGATTTCATTACACTGTGGGTTGCAGCCATACCATCAAAGTTGCAATATCAGTTACACTTAACACTTACACCCACCCTATTGAGATAAATATGATTGTTTAATTTTAATCAAAGAAAAAGAAAGCTAGACGAATAACTAAAATTTGTCTGCATGCAATAAAATTATCCAACACTCCTTATCTATATCAAGATAAATGATATTGATAAATTAAAAATATATAACGATTAAAAACATTCCCAATTATATCTTATTCCATAAACGTAGAGGGAATCAGCTTCTACAGTTATGATAACGAATTTAATCTTAATAGAAAATTTCATTGGGTGACAGATTTTTATACAATATTTATAAAAATATCAACTCAAAAGAGTATTTACAAATATGACAATTTTTATCATGTTTATCAGTGATGAACAATGATTTATGTGTTTATCAGTGATAAACATTGTGTAAAAATACGTAATTCAATGTTTATCACTGATAAATTTGCTATTTTTACAAATATTTTTTTGAGCTTTTATTTTTACAAATATTACTAAAAAATCTTGGCCAATTTTGAAAATTAAAAAATATCTTCAATCATTTATTATTCTTATTATTAATTTTTTTTTTTTTTTGGGGGGGGGGGGGGGGGGGGGGGAATCAATTTTAGAAATAAAGAATAAAAAACAGAATAATTTTAGAGAATGAAATAGATGGCCTTTGGACAACTTAGAAGGTTAGTGCATAAAGATGATCCTTTCTTCTAATCAATATCTAATGTAATCCATCATTAAATGGTGCATCTAAACCACTTTTTGGACTATATACATTGATAGAGTTTTAGCCGCACCTTTTTGTTATTCAAATTAAATATATTATCTTCTTATACCAAAAAAAAAAAAAAAAAAAAACTATATTATCTATAATCAAGTGGAAAGTCCGAATAATACTCGGCTTCAACACCATTTTCCACCTACACCTCCTCTTTTTCCTAACCTATATGACTTCACACAAAAAAAAAAAAAAAAACAGTAATTTCTCTCCTCACTTACGCAAGTTTAGCATGAAATATATAATAATGACATTTCAATGTAATAGTAAATATAACAGATTTTTAAGTGTGAAATAATGTTACGTGACACACATTAATCACTTTAGACAATTAACATTGATTATTGTTAATAAATCAATGATTCACACGAAAAAAAAGTTCAATAATTATAAATACTTTTTAAAGTATATTATATTTATAAGGAATTTTATCATATCTACCCCAAAATTAAGGTGTGTTATCAAAAATACCCCCTCTTCTATGATACTTTCATTTTTACCCTTTGGTTAGTTATATTCATCTCACTAACTTTAATTGGCTAGCCTCCATGTGTAAAATTAGGGGCAATTTTGATAACTTCTACATGCATAGGGTAAATTTGAAAATGAGTTTTTCCAATGGGGTAGTTATGAAAATTTCCCTAATTATAACTGCTCCTATGTAATACTTCAGGACTGGAAAAGCCCATCCTCACTAATTAAAATGTTTAAAAGGACCGGACCTAGATTTTCAACTTCAAATTACTCTGTTTCAAAAGATAACAAATCTAATTCAATTTTTCCAAGTAATTCACAAACAAAATCTAAAACTATACCACTGCCGAGAATTAAATAAATGCATTGCAGCAAATAAAATCTAAAAAGAAAAAAGCACATTAGCAATTGAAGAGTCATTCAACAAATCAGAGATTTCACCATGAAAATTTGAAATGGTACTCTAGTTAACATATTCAACTATTAAATCATTACGATTTAAAAAAAATAAAAATAAACTATCACAATGGGGGAAAAACCCATAATAAATACTGCGGCGATAACTTGACTAGCGATGCCTACACCATAGTCTTTAATCCTTCCTATATAAAAAGATTAGGGCACAACTTCCGATCAAGAAAGGTTTCCAAATACCTCCATCACCAAACCTTATATAAAGACCCAAGGTTTTTCACCAAATTGAACCAACCTCACTGAAAACACATCTGTGCCATTATAATATTGAGAGGAGATTTCAACATGCTTATAGTTATTGCTAAAGGAGGCAGAATGAGAGAGGAAGTGACTCCCTATTTTTTTTGGTTGGCCAAATTCTTTGTTTCTTTTTCTTTTTGTTTTTTGGGAAGGGGGAGGTGGGGAGTGGGTGTTTGCCATTGCAATACACTATTGAAGAGTTCATGTACAATGTCAAGATGCACATAAACTATACAAAAAGCACAATCAAAAAAAGAAAAACGCTTCATCATCTAAATTCTGAGACCTGATGAAGATTGGGATGAAACAAAATTACAACATAACACTAACACCATCCAGTCAAATCTTTTATCCTAGATTGCCATATACAATGGACGAAAGATCTTACTATTGCTGAATCAGCCTGTCCTGCAGCATTTGCCCTAGTCTCGTAAACAGAAGTTGTTGCTCCTCAAACGTAAGGTTCATTAATATCTAGAATAAATAAATACCATCAGCCCATATATACTGGCTGAAAACAAAATTTTAAAGATCAATCAAACATCGAAGGAATGGGGCGAGCATCAAACCTGGTCAATAATTGACTCGACAGTGATGCTCTGAGACACGACAAATGACTGATGATATATGTATGCAAATACAGCCATCACCATCTGCATTTGAAAACGATATATTTGAACCATGGGGAGTATTGTTAGGTATATAAGAGATAAGAAATTAACATATAGCTGCTAGACAATGCAAGAGGTGCTTGTCTTGTGCTTTAACACGAAGAGAATAGCCACAAATTTCAAAAGTTGACCTATAAGTTTAAAATAGCCACCAAAATCAGATTGGATTTGTTTAAAGAATTAAAAATACATTCATTATTTTAAAAATACCGATGTTACAACTTAAAAATCATAAACTAATATTTCAAATAAAGTACAATAAAAAAAAAGTATAGATTCAGATATATAAATATACACTTTACTACTCGATTAAAAAGGGGAAATGGTGAATAAAATTCTTGAAAAAAATCCTCCTAGGATGTATTCTATTTCTAGTATGCCAGGAAATGAGATGCCCTTCATCAGTTGCGTCACCATGCAATATTTATAAAACAATTGGTCCCTGATTGACTTTTTTCCCCTCCTCAAAGTGAAATTTTAGACAAGATACACAGTTAATAGATGTATCAAAAAAGTAATGGTATCTCAATTGGGTGGGGGGGAATTTTATGGCTATATTCATACAGAGGATAACAAAAAGTTTTGCATCCAAACTAATCCATTGTACCTGGCAATCCATCCTATCTGTGATTCCACCATGTCCAGGAATGCTATCACCAAAATCCTTCAAAAGGGGTACAACAGTGTCACATTCTAGTGAAACTACAGAATCAATAGGCTTATAAGGAAAATGAGGAAACCTTGATTTTAAAAGCTCTTTTAAAGCCACTGGCAAAGAAGCCACCAAAAGGAGCTATTATTGATGCAAACAAGCCAAGGCATAGAGCATGCCACTGAACTGGCAAAATGGTGACCTCTTTCCATGGAAACTGCAAAAAAATGATCAAGTTATAATGATGAACATGCATCTGCAGGTCATAACTGACTGTGATATCAAGAATTCTGAAGTGCAAATCTCCCACATCCTAGAAGGCAGACAACTCACAAATGTAATAACACTGTTCTTTTTTTTAGAATGAAACCTGATCTTTTCATTGATTTGATGAAAAGTGTTGTGTACAAAAATTCCTATATTGAGTGTACAAAAAAGCATCACAATTTGTATTAATTATGAAAGGAATGTAGTTTATAAAAAAAACAAGATAGAGAGCACTAGGAACAATTAAGTTTCACCGATCAGAGATGTCTTCCCGATCTAATTCTTTTCCATGAAATGGTCAATTGTTTCTTTCCAACCATTTTCCCTAACGCTTTAACAGAATTTAACCACAAGGTTTTCATGGCTGCCTTGAAACTAAGACCAAACAATTACTAATGGACAATTTCTATAGCTGTCTTTCCCCAAACCTAATTTAGCTTAAACTGCTGCTGCAATAACATCCAGCATTCCTAGCAAACTGACAGTTAAAAATAGCTTGTCCCACATCTTCTTCTGACAATTTACAACCTGCGCTCCAAGAGGGTTTGAGACAGGCACCTGGGCTGCTTCTTTGGATTCCTTCATCAGTATTTATTCATTAAATTTCACCTTTTCAAATGGTCAACGCTAAATTGTTTTCTCTAAGATTTAACTTGGCACAGAAAAATTTCCAGATGAATCTTACAACCACCTCCATCTATCCTTTCCATTCTTCAGTTGACAGCCCACTAGAAGTTGAGATAATTGTTGGAAATCCCTCATCATCATTTAAATTTCTGCTGGCATTATTAACACGTGGTTATTGGCCACCTCAAACAAATCCTCTATAGATCCTTTCAGGATTCTGATAATTTATCAAAGAAGCTAAAATAATTTGATGTGATCCAACGAGGTAACTACAATCGTAGGTGGGCTGAAGCTTCAGGAAGAAGAGCAGAGTAGACGTTCTAGACTATTCCCTAGTGGGTCATAGTGGGTCAGCGAATTCTTGGGAGCAGTCCATTCATAGACTTGGACCTTTAGAAGATGATAAGGCTCATGAGTAATAGGCTTGACCAGTTTAAGAAATGGCAGGGCAATCCCTACTTCCTCCCAAAACTTATTCATTAACTTCCTTCCCCAGCTTTAAAGCTAAGGTCGCCCATCACCGTAGTATGTAGAGCAACACTGAGGGTCCGAGTGGATGGTGCGGCCACAGGCCTGGAAATTCCCAGTGGTAAATGTACAAATTGATCTAAGTGCCAATTGTGACGGATTGATGTTTAACCATGGATCCTTCACTTTCATCTAGGGGAGTTGCAAATATTTCTAGGTATCAGAACTTTAGCACACTTGCATAGCACACAAGCTGAATTTTCCTATTTCAACGAGATGAAGAATCTTTCAGTGGTAGGAGGATTGATAAACACTTTTGGGTGCATTTAACACCAATTATGATGTTACCTCAAAAAAACACCCAAGTATGATTTCATCAAGTTCAGGTTTCTCATTTTGGTAAGCTTAGTGTTATTGTGTTAGAGGGGTTAATCAATTTGGTTGGGAATTGGGACGGGTCATGGAATTCAAACAGAGAGAAGAGGTACCTGAGCAAGTAGAAATTGAGGTGGGCTGTAGCGATATTTCATTGTGGAAAACAATGCCTGTAATCTAATATTAAAATAGAGCCTATCTGAATGATGCCACTGTTCCTTATGAGTTCACTGATAAAATTTCTGAGGTAATCATGTGACGTTTTGAGCTTGGTGATATATATGAGGAGATGAACTGGATAACTAGTGGCATACTGAAGTTGAAGGCAACATTGGCGAGTTTCTTACTTGGTACTTGCAATAGGTAAGAATGTTAAAGTGGCTAGAGAGGAATTTCCTATTGAGCTGATGGAAACAAACTCACGATTTAGTGATGCTTCATAAACATAGAAGACTAGCCAAAGGCAAAGCTAACTATAAAAATCATCAAGTAAAATTTTTGGTGAGCTCTTGGATCCTCGTCAGCACTCTATTTACTGTGGGCATTAAGATTTCAGTGTGAATACGAGTAGGTACCAATCAAGCACCATTACTTAGACCACACCTTGATTAAAAGACATATTTAGGGGAGGGGTAGATATAGAATTGTGATAGGGAGGTCGCTATGGGCACATTAGTTAGTCATTAAATGGTGAGGACGATGTTGGAATAAGAGGTAAGTTTGTAAGAGTGGGGTTGGAGTGTTATAAATAGAGAGCAGACTAGGGAATTTGGATGAGGGAAGATTTTGGTCGTGTGTTACTATACCTCTTGAATGATTTGTAGATCTTTGTTCTCATTCAGCATAATGCAAATTAGCCTATATTAATATATTATTATAATTCTCTATTTCAAATTTAGGTTCCCATCCATAACATTAGAACCAAATACAACCTAATGTGTATACAAAACATATACGTCATTACCAAAATCCAAAACTCAAATTCTTTAAATGGCTTGTTAACCACAGGAGGATTCATACCTTTGATATTAACGGGAGACCTCTCTCCTCATTCTAGAACCTTAGTGGTGTGTTATGTGCAAGGATAAAAATGCGATGTCGATGTCGACAAGTCAATTTTACGGAGATGTCGGATGTCGATGTCGACGGATATTCCAGAAAAATCACGGATATCACGGATAACCATATAAATTGTTTGAATTTGTGGATGAAACTTTCATTAGAGCTTAATTAAGCATTAAACCATCATTCTAAGTAGTTATATCAATAAAATACATATATATAGACATTAGTAGTACAAAATATCAAAATTTAGGCGCAAAATAACATTTTTATAAATGATAGAGCCAATAATATTGTTTACAAAGAAGAACTAACAATTACATGAACATCTAATAATGACAATATGCTCTCAAGGGTTGTTGATTGGTCTTAATAATATAAATTTGTCAATATTGATGTCGATAAATATTTTTTTTAAATATAATTCACAAATAACTTTATAATTACAAATAAAAATATCACTTAATACATGTATAAACATCAATAACTCAATATTTTTAGATAGTTTTTTTTTTAAAAAAATTATATGAAATTTATTAAATATTTATTATAAAAGACACACTTACTTAAATATTATAATATCAAATTTTATTTTAAAAAAACCCTTTATATTAGAAATTTTATCATAAATACCCCTTAATGAAGTGTGGTTTTCAAAACTACCATAATAAAAAAATTAGTTTCTTTTCTACCCTTAATTGGTAGTTTTTACATAGTTAGTTATAGTATCTCACCAATCAATTGTAGCCACTTGTCAATTTTAGGGTAGTTTTGAAAAGTTTAAAAACATTAGGGTACTTTTGATAACTTAAATCATAAAAAGGGTAGTTATGAAAATTACCCTTTATATTATAAGTTAGAACCTAAAACTTGACATTTAATAACTAAGGCCCAAATAAAAGCCCAATTCAGCCCATAACTTACCATTTCCACTATTATAACAAAAAAGAACCCTAATTTTTTAAGCCAGCCGCCAACCTTTCTCTCTCTCTGTCTCTCTCTGCGTTTCCGGCTAGATCTGAATGTCGCCGATATAGGCGACATTTTGGCGATATCGGCGACATTCCGGCGACTCCCCAGAAGAACGACTCCCCCCCCTATTGGTATCGAAGCTTCCAATTTTCCGATATGTCGCCGACATTTTGAACCTTGGTTATGTGTTAGCATAAATTCTTTTTTTTTTTTTTTTTTTTGAGAAAATGAAAGAAGTACAAGGCAAAAGAAGGCCCACAAAAATAAAACCATAAACCCAGAAACAAAACCCCAAAAAATAAGCATAAAGAGATAATAGTGAGATTTTTAAAAAAATAAAATAAGAAACAAAGGTTTTTCATTGACAAATAAAAAAGCCAAAAGGAGGCCAAACAAAGTTACAAAAAAGCCTTCCAATTGGAAGCAATAGTAGAGAGAGCATAAATACAAAAAGATTTACACTTTGCACTCCAAAACAAAGCCACCACAACAAAATCCCGAAAAAAGCCCTTCCGATTAGCAAAAAGGATTTGGCACAAGTATTTACAGACATTATTTATAAAAAATGGTATTCACAGACATTGTCCTGGCACTCTTGTCTCAATGTCAAGGTATGATGGCAGAAGTTCTTATTCATCCTCCCTATAATGACAGAGGATGTTTTCTCCCCCAGACTGGCTTCTTGGCTTTAATCTGGTTTATTTGTTTTAAAGAAACAAGCGGATTTTTTAGGGTGTTGAGGGGAATTGGGAAGGTGGAATCTTATTGTATTTAATGTTTTGCTTTGAGCAAGTTTCCCCTTTCAGTGATTACCAATAGTTGGAGCCCTTTCTTGTAATTATCTTTTGGTGGCTCCTTTGTTTGATTGTGGTCTGTTTGTTTTTGTATGGCTTGCTTGCTTCTTTGTTTTCCCCTTTGTTCTTTCATTTATCTTAATGGGAGTTGGTTTTTCTTTTATTTATTTTTTTAAAAAATAAGAGGGTTCTCAAACTGCCTAATGGTAATGAGGCTTGAAAAGGAGAAATGGAACTGTCTTTCCCATATCCATAAATGTGGATAAAGATAGTTTATAGAATCAAAAGCACATAGATTGAGGCAATAAAAAAGAAAAAACAAAAAATAAATGCATAAAAATAATCGGTTTTTATGAAATAGCATATTTTTGCATACTAATTACTGAAATGTTAAACTTTTCAAAAATTACTAAAATAGCATAATTATAGTTCAATAATTTATCAAATTGTTATTGAACTACAAAACTAAAAAAAACTAACAAATTCATTGAAAATAATAATGAAAGATAATAAAATAGTTCGATAAATTATTGAACTTGAAGTTAAAAGGCAAAAAACATACAAATTCATAAAAAATACCCATGAAAAATAGTTCAATTAATTTTTTTTTTTGATAGGAAACGAAAATTTCATTCAAAAAGCAAGAATATACAAGGGTGATGAGGAAAGCACCCACAGCCAAAAGGATTACAAAAATAGTTCAATTATTTATTGAAGTATAATTATGCTATTTGAGTCATTTCTAAAAAATTCTGACATTTTAGTAATTAGTATGCAAATTTATGCTATCCGAGACAAATTCTGTAAAAAATAATCGGTTTTTATGACAAAAAATTGCATAAAAATATAATCAGATTCGAAGTAATACCACTTTACTTACCCATTCAGGGATCCATCCTGACAAGGAAAAATATTCTGGTTTAAACAAGGGACCTGGATCACAGTGTGGCCAACCAGTTGATAGATCCTGCATTTTCTATCCCAGATAAGCAGGCATGGTTATCTTAAGACAATTAGAACAACAATGCTACATGAGAATCACCTTTCTTGGACAAGTTAGCCACGGGAATCGGCCCATGACATTTGCAAGCTGAGCCAATAAGTCAACAGCAACTCTATCATTATTATTGACAGTTAAAGCATATCCACAAACAATAATATTCACAGGAAACAACATAAAGTCATTAAACAAAAAACTTAAAGAAAGGGTGAGATAAAAAAATCCATTCACCAAGAAACACGTTCTAAACAAAACCATGGTTCATAAACCAGACAAGCTTGCCCACTTTCACAGGTACCCCCTAAAGCTAAAATTTAAATTTCAAAGGGAAAAAAAGAAAGAAATGTTTTTATATACCTAGTAACTGAAGATGTGATGAAATAAGTTCTGTTCCACATCAATAAAAAGCAGAAGTCATACCCTAAAAATACTTCTATCCTTGACAAACCAAATGTTGAAATAATAATAATAAGCAACAAAATGGGCAATTCAAATAATCCCAATCTTTCAAAGGAGAAAAACGAACATTAACACGCCATTCAAACTGGTGGCATCTAGGAGAATTCTTCCTTTGGTTGAGGACGTTAGAGTTAACTATAATTACGAACTTCAAGACTTGTGGGCGTGTTTTTTATTCTTTTTTGACAAAGGTGTGGGCAAGTTTACAAAGATCCCCATGATTGTTTTGTCTTTAAAAATTAAGCATGTTTTACACAATGTCTGTGAATACCATTTTTTTTAAATCCTAGCAAAATTAGAAAAACTAAAATAAAAAAAAAAGAGAGTAGTTTTCAAAAATCTGTAATTAAGCCAAGTATTTGTAAATTTTCTGTAAATTTTTTTTTTAATTTTCTCGGTAGCTCTAATTGGGAATGGCCCTTCTATTTTGTTTCTTCTCATGTATTTTTTCATTCTCTGCCTTTCATTTTTAAAAAATAATGTGTTTTTATTTTTTAAATTTGACAAAGATTGAAAAAATTTGAAAAGCATAAAAGTCTAAAAACAACCATGCTACATACCAAAAAATCTTATGGAATGGTTATACTAAGAAATCCATGAGATGAAAATTTTCTAAATTGGCATCAGCATTCATTCTTGAATGGAAAAATCACCATAAATGCCGAGATGATAGTTGTCACAGAGGCTCCTATGAATCCTTCCCATGTTTTCTTTGGAGATAACTTGATCAATGGGGTTCTTCCAAAGAAAAATCCAAAAAAATACGCAGCAATGTCATTAATTACAATGAGCGTCGCTGGGAGAAGGAACCTGCACATATATTTGGCAATTTTTCAAAGTAAAAAACATTTCTAAAGATTTAAAACTTGTCTTCAAGCCCATTACATGAAATATTAACTATTAAGATAGATGCATCTCGATGCCATAAAATCCTATTCACAAACCCTTCTAATGTTTCATGTACATATCAAAAAGAAAATTAGGCAGTTTGAGTGGTTTTTCTTAAATTCTTATCAGCTTACAGTTCTCCCTATTTTATAATTCTTTTAGCTCACACTAAAGGAGCATTAGCAATATAAGTGAAGAAGGTTGTGGACACCAATTAAACTTGCACAATCTTCAGAGTAGAATGAATAAAAAAAACTGTTCACAACCCCAACCAATAAAGAACAGGTAAAAAAATAATGACAATACGAATGAAACTCTCCACATAAAACCTTTTGAGCAGGAAAAGGACAAGATATGAAAAAATAATAAATTAAAAACATAATGATTCTATAAAAAAAATGGCACCTAGTCTTGACTTAAAGATCGTATATAAACCAAATCTAACCTTAAGCTACAATCAATAGCCCAATTGTCCAGACTTGTATCCTCAAACATTAATCCTTCTATTCTTAATAGGTGAGCACAAAATCCAATTCCTTAAATCATAGACTTTCTTAAACCATCCTTCTCCATCATATCCATTTAAATATTCAGATAAACATGCTGGTGCAACACTAGCAAGGAGCATTTCATTTTCAAATCTAAAAAATAGAGAGAATTGGTATCAAGTGGTGAATATAATTTGAGTTCCCTGAGGTTTTTTTTTTAATAGGAAACAAGAACTTTTCATTGATAGGTTGAAAAGATACAAACAAGTTGGAAAGCCAACCGAACCAAGGAGGCTACAAAAACGCACTCCAATTGGTGAAAATAGCATTAGAACTATATTTACAAAAAGAATGAGAGCGGGAGCACCAAATAGAAGTAGAGAGTCTAATGTAGTCCCAAGTGTCCCATTGCAAAGCTTGCTTGTCATAAAAAATGCATTTGTTTCTAGCCAGTCATACTCTCCAAAGATTGCAATAACAGCATTAGACCAAAGGGTTCTCTTCTTGCCCTGCCAGAAGATTCCATCCAGGAGCTGATTGAGAACATCCGGGGATGATTTAGGACTGCACCAGCTCACATTGAAGGTAGTAAGGAGCTTGGATATCAGCTGACTACTGAAATTACAGTGAAGGAATAGATGATTCTTATTCTCCTCGTGCATTTTGTAAAGAGTGCACCAGTTAGGTGAGAGATTGAAATGAGGGAGCCTTTTTTGCAATTTCTCAGCAGTATTCAAGCCATTATGGAGAAGAGACCAACCGAAAATTTTGATTTTCTTGGGGATCTTTAAGTTCCATATTTTCTTGAAGCTGGATAAAGGAGAGTTTTGAGTTTGTTTTGATATGAGATGCTTGTAAATGAAAAAAAAAATGAAATATATGTTTTTTATTAAAAAAAATAAAAATGAGATGCTTGTAAATAGTTGTAACTCTGAAGTCACCATTGCTTTCGAAGCTCCAAGAGAAAGAATCTTCCAATTGGTCAGGCTTGAATCTGTCAATGGTGGAAGAGAGAATGCACCATTCCTGGAAGTCTCTTTCACTAAGGTTTCTCCTGAAGAGAAGATTCCAGCCCCCATTGCCACTGTCCCAACAATCTTTAATGAAAAAAGACAGTGGATTTGAGAGAGAGAAGAGATGAGGGAAACTTTCTTTAATGATGCCAATGCCAGTCCAGTTGTGCTGCCAAAAGAGGATATGCTTGCCATTTACCAGATGGTAATTGTTTAAAGGATGGAGTCTATTTCTGCAAGCAGCAACAAAACTCCAGGGACTTCGAGAGTTGATATTCGGGGAGTTAGTAAACCAGTTTCCTTTAGAAAGGCCATATTTGCTACTGATTAACCTGTGCCAGCGAGAAAGAGGCTCTTTAATGAATCTGCCAGCCCATTTCAAGATTAAAGCTTGATTTTCCTTTCTGTAAATTGCCAATTCCCTGGCCTCCCTGATGTTTGAAGTCACTAACTTTGGTCCAGTTAACTAAGTGGCTACTGGCTGCCTCCACTAATGCCTTTTGAAGCCCAAAGGAAGTCCCTCAGTTTTTTTTTCAATGGTGCGAGCTGCTTTCTTGGGTATCTTGAAGAGAGAAAGATGTAAGTAGGAAGAGCAGAGAGGGTGGCTTCGATCATAGTTAAACGACCTCCTCTGGAGAATTTAAAGTTCGTCCACTAGGAAAGTTTTTTTATCAATTCTTTCAATGACAGGGAGCCAGAAGCTAAGATGCTTCGGTTTACCCCAATAGGCAATCCAAGGTAAGTAGAGGGAAGAGAGCTAGCAGATCAACCAATCATAGCGGCTCTGATTTCCACCTCATTTTGATCTATGTTGAAAACACCCTTTGTTATTAAGTAGTGTCTAGTATTCATGGTAAACAAACTCTTGAGTGTGCTTCCAATTTAAACAAACAATTTTAACAATAGTCCTTGGAAACAAATTTAAATGCTTTCTAGTCTAGGATCAATACTTAAAACTTAGCGTTGGGATCATGCTTGGTAGGGTGTCCATGAAAACTGACTGAACCGATCAAAATCGAAATCGTTCAGTTAGAGATGAACAACCAGCAGTCTAAGTCAGTTTCATCAGTTAAAAAGACGGTCAGTTGGTCCGCCTCCCTCATCGAACCCCGACCACTCTCAAAACATTAAATATATATATCCCTTCCCCCCCCCCCCCAAACTCATGCGCGATTAGCTCCTTTCCCTGGTTTTTTTATTTCTATATCCCTTTTTCTATTTCTATATCTCCTTGGCCGGGTTGTTTCTCCGCCCTTTTGTACTTTTTATTGATAAGTGAAAAAATTTATTTCCAATAAAAAAAATCTATTTCCCTTTCCCCCATCGCCCCCCCCCCCCCTTCTCACTCATGCCCGATTAGCTCCTTTCCCTGATTTTTCTATATCCAAGCTTCCAGCCACATAAGTTTATTTTTAAGCCTTTTCGGATTTTAAAAGTCACACGAACATCTACACACCAGCCACGAGCCAGCCCAATCACCCGCCCCTTACGTATTTGCCTATATATATGACTTTAGTGAATGAAATAAATCAGAGTTTTCTCACATATCACTCTGTTAGTTTACAAGGATTAATAGAAATTATTTAAATTTTCAAGATAATAAACTTATATATTTTTAATATGTTGTGTGTCTTAGACTCATAACTCACTCAAGCCCATGCCTTCTTTTGCATCTTTCCTAAGCTCCAAAGAATTCTTACATCTTAGTACACCTTGCACTCTAAAAAATACATATAAAAAAGGTATAATTACCTGATATGGAAGATGCTTAAGTTGATGAAATAGTACCGATACTCGTGAGAGAATAATTTTACACTTTTTTCAAAAACATGTAATCCATTGATTAAAAAAACAAAACACTAATGGTTGAGATAATTTTCACGCTAGGTATAGTAGCTTATTGCGTGAGTCATGGCATGAATGAGATAATATTCATTCCAATATTCCTCTAAACTCATCCTTCTCTAACCAAGACCTTAAGATAAAAAAAGTGTAAATACAATGATTTAGAGAAGATATAAAAAAAATACTATTGCATAAAAAACTGAATGAAAGGTGATCCTGCTAAAAGGGGCAAAGTAAGAGGCCCAAAGTAATCTAAAGTTAAATAAGGACACTCAAACATAAGAAAAGGATGGGATCTCAAAAGGCAAGATGTATTACCAGAATATTCCTTCGAAAATGTTAGCAACAGTGAAAGAAGATTGTGTAAACACAACTATTAAGATCATGTGTGTCCATGCATACTGGCTAAACTGATATTTGTACATCTTCTTTTTCAAGGTAAGAATGAACCACATAAAACCTGATCACAGCAACAAAAGCCGTGACACTTCAGCAACCAAATAATTTGTTAGAAAAGAAAAATGGAAAGTACCATCCACGTGATCGAATGGCTAGAAGAACTCGTCAAAGTATAACTTATTCTCAACAGTTAGAATAATTGAGCAAACAATAAATGCCACTTCAACATCACCTGCGATATATAAGAAATAACAAATGGCCATTTGATACTTGACAACGTTGCTAACAAGCTGATACAGAACTTTATCCGAAGTTACAGTATTGACCAGCCGTTGACTGAGAAGGCGACCATATACAAAAAACATTGCTGTGAAGAAGAAGTACCTATAAAGAGTTTGAGAATTGTAAAATACCAGTGATGACTGACGATTCATTAACAGTGATCAGTAAAATTATCTAAAAAAAGAAAGTAGATATAAATAGTACCAATTTAATGACCGGAATCCTGGAAGATGCCTATCTTCATGGGCCCTCCTAAGTAGATTGAAGAGTTCTCGTGCCATAAAGATTTGAATTACAACCACCATAGCCATAATATAGAGATGTCCAAGGTATAGAACTAATACAAACCCTCCAATCATCCAAACAGATGAATAGGCACGAATCAACATAGACTTGTATTTATTTCTGTCGTTAACAAGAAGACGGCTTCCATTTGCCTTAATATCCTCCGCAACCCCCTAAAACAAGTGGAAAGGGAAAAGAGTTCAAGCACATATTAATTTTACATTATAAAAACTACTATGCAACCATTCACGTTAACATTTTTCTGTCAACAAATCAAATGAGGAAGTTGCCAGAAGTACTGGAAACATTTCCTCTGCAATCTCTCTAGGAAAAAAAATACAGAAGTAGCGAAAAAATAACAAAAATATACAGCATTGCTAATTATGTAAATTCCAGATCAACACTGTATTGGAGAGCATAAAATTACAAATTAGTAATAGAGATACAATATATAAATACTAGGACAATACTTGCCTCCTCACAAGTTAGGAGGAGCTCCTCCCGAATTTCCTCCGTGTCTTATTTCTATTGGATAAATTATATTAATGGATAATAAATATATGATTTTTTTAATAAATACATGAGACCCACTTACATGTTTTATCCAATACAAATGAGACATATAGGAAGTCAGGAGGAGCTCCTCCTAACCGGTAAAGAGGCAAATATTTTCTTAAATATGGTAATTTCATTAACATATTTCTAGATAATTAAACAATTCACATATAACTTATTTCCTCAAGGCAGGGAAATAATGTAAGCAAAAAATAATGAAGAAAATCCAAGGTAAACAAACCTCATTTGATCGCCTACGATGTCGAAGCCGGGCACTAGGGCTTGACGGATAGTTAGTACTATTTTCCTTCTGCATTGCTCTTTCAACAATTTCTCACATCAACGTGTATTGATGAAAATACCTAAGCATAGAATAAGCGAAAATCAAAACAAATAATAATAATACTTTGGATTAGTGTTGTCAAACTCGTATGATTCAAGAAAAGTATCCTACGAAGTGAAACAGAACATGGCCCATTCAATACAAAACGAACTTTTTAATTGAAAATTAAACTAATTCGTACATTTCTAATTCAAAATCGTAATAAACGAACGAAATCATGATTTCTGATACAATAACGTGAAGAAGAAAAAGAAGACGACGACGACTAAGCGTAACTTACAGTTTTATTGCGGCTGATCGAAATTCATAGAATGCAGAATCCGTGGAGCCTATCTCTTTTTTCTATAATCTGCCAATAATCAATCAGCTTCCGCACTCAAGATATTAATGGATTCCAAGAAGAAGAATCTTTCAATGAAGAATTGGCATGGAGAAAATAGAGGTTAATCAGCCATGGAGAAAGTGGTGACGATAAAGAATGAGATTTTTGCTATGTGAAGGAAGACGAAGAAAATCGGAAACACAGATTGAGGGATTTTGCGTCGGTAAGAACAAGTAGGAGGATTTTTGTAGGGTCGTTACCAATCTAGTAAGAAAATATAAAAATATATAATTTTATAATTATTTAATACACTAATTAACAATTTACTATGATTTGTTTTGTGAGTGTTCGAGGCAGGTTACGTGTACCTAAGGTTTAAAATTTTAAGGTGTCAATATCGAGAAGTCAATTTTACGGAAATGTCGATGTCGACGGATATTCTTGGAAAGGCGATTTTAATATCGATGAAGATTTTTATTTTATGTTTTACTATAATTCACAAACAACTCTATGATTACGAATAAAAAATATCAATTGATAGAAATTTAAACATCAATAACTCAATATTTCTATATAAATTTTAGAGTATTAAAAAAAAACAAAAAAACTCACTTATTTAAATAGTAATATGTTATAGGGGGGCATTTGCAAATCTAGCAAATTTTTTAGTAATATTTGTAAAAATAAAAACTCAAAAAAATATTTGCAAATATAGCAAATTTTGATCAAGTTTATCACTGATGAACATTGAATTACATATTTTTACACTATGTTTATCACTGATAAACACATAAATCATTGTTTATCACTGATAAACATCATAAAAATTGCTATATTTGCAAATACTTTTTTGAGTTGATATTTTTACAAATATTACATAAAAATCTGTCACCCAATGAAATTTCCCTATGTTATAATTTCAAATTTAAAAAAGTTCTCTCTAAAAAACTTATAAGTAACAGCCCTTTAACATCTCAGGACCAAATAAAAGCCCAACTCAAACCCTAGAGTTCATTCAATACTATATATATAAACAAAAAAAACCATAATTTCTATCTCTAACCCTCTGAGTCGCCTCCCCATGTCTCTCTCTCTCAACTTGTATTCTTCATTTCTATCTTCATCTAAGAATAAGCTGCTGCAAGGACATGGTCACCCCTCACCGGAAAGGGTTCAAAATGTCATCGGTGTCAGCGACATTTTGACGATACCGCCGACATGTCGGTGGTTTTCGGCGACATTTTGGCGACTTTAAAGAAAAACGACTCTCCCCCCATCGGTGTCGAAACCTTGGTTTTTCTAACATGTCGCCGACACCGGCAACATTCTAAACCTTGTGTGTACCAAGTAATGGAAGGAGAATTAATATATTGGACCCGCCTCAAAATTTCTCCTTGAGTAATCTCATTCCTTAAAAGCTAATCAATCTCGATCTCTTTCATTATTCCATGAGACTCACACCGATTTATTAATTATCTTCACATTATTTCTATTGGATAGTTTTAATTTAATAATTAATTAATTTATTAATAACTTTATTTTAATGATTTATTATTTATTCATTATTTTTTATATTTAATGATAATTAATTAAATATAAAAAATAACGAATAAATAACAAATCAAATAGTATGAAAGAAATTATAGTACGTCTAATTCTTATTCTTAATGCAAGCAAATAGTATGAAAGAAATTTGATTCTGATTTCAAAAAAAAATTAAATAAACAACATCTAAGGACTGTGTTTTCCGATTCCAAGTGATTTCATCTGATTCCTTGTAGGCAAACAGGGCATAGTTCCATCCACAATAGAGTGGTTTAATCCCCCACCCTAATAATATATTAAAAAAATATCAATTAGTGAATTATAGTAATGAAAGTCGATCAACCATTTATCATAATCAATAGGTTGACTTGTTTTTAATAAAATGATATATTTGTAATTATTTTTAAAAAAAATTCCGATTATGTTCAATTATATCGTTTTAAAATTTTCAATTCTACAAGCTTTTAATTTATTTAAAAAATATATATTTTTATACAATTTTTGTTTAGTTTATCAGAAATTAAAATAGTAGGGACAAAATTAAAATTGTTTTAACATTTTCTATCCATTGGGATTTTTTGAAAAACACATATCAATTAGTAGTACTATGTTTAAAACCTTTTTAGTGTACTATTTTCGTTATTGGAGAATTATTCAAATATATATATAACACAACTTTTTTAATTTTCAGTTCACTAAGTGAGCTGTTTATTTTTTATTTTTCATATTTACATTTTTACTTTTATTTTTTTATTGAATAACTGACATTTGAATGGTTTTTTAAGATCTAAAACTCTCATTCATTAAATCTGTTATACATTATGCCATCAAAATAATATATTGCTTCTAGTTCATTAAATTAATGAATTACTATTTAAATAAATAATTAAAAGTGACGACATTTATAAAAATACATATCTAAAATAATTTATTGGTCAGTTGAGAGATAAAATTTTCTAATTTCTATTTAGCCTCTCGTCAAATTAAAAATTACATCTGGTATATGCTTATTAAAGTCCATGGAATTACATAGTTACTTTGTTAAGTCAACATTAAAACATTAGTAGATGAGTTTATTTGGCCAACCAAAGATAGCACACACATTTAATATTTATATTTGTGTTCCCAAATATTGAATTTTCCAACAATCTCCCATTGGACCACATGTGTAAACTTTACAAATGTGTTTAAACTTATGAACTCTCCAAAAAAATGTTATCATAATAAAATGTACCTAAACAATCTCGTCCATTAATTACATCAGTGTTTGATCAAAGAGACATTCGTCACATTTAACGTAATTAGACTCATCAATAGTCACAAATACCAATAAAACTAAATGACATAGATCAACTATGGATGTATATCATAAACTATGTAGTGTGATATGTACATGTTTGTCCTACTGATAAGTCCTTATAAGGAGAGTTTTCACATAGTTATGTTAGGAATGGTGTCCTAGAACTTGTAATTATTTAATAATAATAATTTATTTTGAATAAATTAAATAAATAAACATAAGTTCTTTATATTATCTAGATTGATTAAATTGACGATATTAGGAATATATGGAAATATATTAATATCAAACATTCAAATAGTAAACCCTAAGTTACTCTTATGAAATCACGACTTAGTATGTGAGCCATACGAGAGGATTTAAAGTCGAGATGAGTAACTTAAAAGTGTCTGCAGTAAATGGATAACGTTTGGGAACCTTATCCTGGTAACATTGTTGATAGCTTCGCATTTTGTTTATAGACAAATGATCTAATCCTGATCATTCATGTGGGAGACATGAAATGGAAGTATCATATGCAATGTTGATTGTATAAGACAGGACCACGATGTTCGATCAAATTTCTCATTAGTACTAGTTTTACAGAAATAATCGAATATCAAACTAAGTTTATCAACCAGTGATAGATCTCAATCCTGAGTGAAATGCGGACTCCTATTTATGGAGTTATGTTCTTTGATTCACATGGTTGAGAGCGATCTGTAAGAACGCTCAATACACTTGCGTTTTGGGAACATGACTAGATAAGTACTGGGAACTCATTTTCACAAGATGGAATTCATAACTTTCCTATTAACGTATCGGTGCGATACCTAAATATTTTAGGAACTTTAGGAAACTCCCTTGATGTCTCGATTCGAGACATGAACAAGTGGCGCCACGACTTCTATTGATCACGAAGTATATTATCTCTAGTTCGACTAAAGATAATGTTCATTGGAGAATCAGCGGGAACACAAGGGAAAACCGGTAATTACAGGGGCAAAACGGTAAATTTATCCTTTGTAATTATGAGGGTTCCACGTGAAGGATTATATCACGAGATATAAATAAAGATAAACTAAATGGACATAACTCATCTATAGTGAGGGGAGTTCACTATGAATCTATAGTGGAATTATTCATAGTTAGATAATAAGTAATTAACCGATTATGAGTTAATCAATTAATTGACTAATTATTAAGCCCATGATCTATAGGTCCATCGGGTCCCTATGCTAGCCCAAATATCGTAGTCGCGAAATCAAGTAGAAGAAATGGAAATTTTTAAGTAAAGTGAATTACTTAAAATAGGCAATATTAATTGTTTAAATATTGAGTATATTTAAATGGTAATTAATATAAACATTATTAATTGTTTAAATAATGAGTTTATTTAAACAGGAAATTAATAATGAAATATTATTAATTATTTAAATATTGAGTATATTTAAATGGTAATTAATAATTTGAAATTAATTAACAATTATTAATTGTTTAAATAATAAATTTTATTTGAACGGAATTAATAATTAATAATTAATTAATTAATAATAAAATGTTATCAATAAAATTATTAATTAAATAATGAGTTTATTTAATGGAAATTAATAATTAAAATATTTATTATTAATTATTTAAATAATGAAAATTATTTAAATGGAAATTAATAATTAAATATAATTTGATAATATTTAGTCGGGAGAAAATATTAATATTATTAATTGTTTAAATAAAATATTTTATTTAAATGGTAATTAATAAATAAATTAATTAAGTTGGACTTATTAATTAAAGAGAGAGTTTCAAGCCCAATTGGATTAATGAACCCAATTGAAATTGGCCCAAAATAATTAATTAAATAAATTTGATTTATTAATTATTTATTATTAATTTTGGCCTTCATAGATAATTTGTAGGAGATAATTATTTGAATTATATCCTATAATAATTATATAGATTTATTTACCCAAGATAAATAAAATAAAGAAAAGAAAATAACCTCCTATTTATCTATGACATTTTCGAAATTGCAAGATAAAGGAAAGAGATAATCTTTTTTCTTTTTGTATTTATCTCTATAGATTAATCCTAATGGGATTAGGATTCCTATTTTTCTATAAATAGGAGGGTTGGGTCATTCATAAATCACACAATTAAATTCCTTAGAAATTCGGAATTCTCTCTTCCTCCTCTCCCCCCTTGAGTGCCGATTTTCCCTATTCAAAATTGGGAAGAAAATATTTTTCTTCTTACCAATTTCTTCTAAAGTTCAATCCCACAATCGGGTTTCGTTTGATCGATCGGGATATAGCGTAGAAGATCCGGTGTTGCTGAGGATTTGATGCTGTAAAGAAACCTCCAACCGATTCTCCATTTATTACTCAATGTAAGTTTTGATTTTAATTTTCGAAATTTAAAGCATGTTCTTCATGTTTTTATCACAAATTGCATGATATTAATAGATCCTAAATTAAGTGTTAATTTGTGTTACTAAATAAATTCCGCTAATTTAGTAAATTCATCCCTTCAAGTTAAACTTGGATAAATCTAGGTTAAGAGACCAAGTAATTGGGTAAAATGGTAAATCATTTTAGATATTTGGACTACTTTTGTGATTGTTAGTTCTTTTGAAGCGTATTCTTATTTTAACTCTTTTTGTATAGTCTCTCCTTATTAATTAAGCTCTTGCCTCTAGATTCCTAATGTTGACCATTTTGAGCTTAAGACTCTAAGTAGTGCTCTTGGCAGTTTTCTCCTATTTCAGAGCAAAGTTCGTATAAAGCATGCTGAGTTGATGTTAAAGCAAGCCAGCTTAGAGGAGGAGAAGATATTTATTTAGATTGCCAGCTACTTTGATGGGACAGGCCACTGTCACTCCGCGCTACAGTTCCCTAGTTGTGCGTGCAACCCGATAGAGTTCACCAACTACTATTTTAGCAGGAAAAATGATGAAAAAGAGAGAAGAAGCTTGGTTGATTCTTAAGCAAGTTTTAGGTAATTTTTAGCCGAAGAGAAGAACGAAGATTTTGAGGAGGAAGTAAGAAGTTATTGTAGCTGCAATTAGAGTTCTTAGTTGTTTCTTTTCCCTGTTAGTTAACTTTACTTAAAGTTTGTACTTTTATCTTCTCCATGAACTATTTCCAGCAAGTTAGTTTAACTTTCATAATGTTGCAAGTCATGTTAGGCTAAAACTCTTTGTGATGTTGTGCTAAGTAGGATGCGAGATAGGTGAAATATAATATTTTGAAACTCAAGTATTTACACGAGATTGTGACGTTGAATTCTTCATGTTCATGTTCTTCTTTAAAGCTTATAAAGGTAGAGTTAGAAGAGTTCATCCAAGTATTGAAAGATCCATTGCATGATAACTTAGAGTAAGAATTCACTTGTTCACTTTAACTTTAACTTTAGAAATAAACAAAGAATTAAGGAGAATAAATAGCAGCAAGCTTTAGGAGTTCAAAGGTATCAGTTAATTATCTAAGGTTTTAGAGATAGAATCAAGGGTTATTTAGCTGCGTTAAGGCTTGTTTGAGAAAGTTTGACCCTTGCCTTTTTATCCATATCATATTGTTATCTCATGAACTCAGGTTGTCCTGAGAGTTTCACTGCAAACACTTTACTTGATGGTTAAAACCTATCTTAATCCCCAACACAACATCACAATCTCATTCTCTCGATCTACACCCAGTGTTGGATCCATTTAATTCCTACATTACAGCATATCACATTAATAATTGTACTGTCTAGCTATTTGCATTAACCCTTAATATTTTGATCTTGCCTTAAACCAACCATCCTCGTTGGTTGGTTTAAGGCAAGATCAGAATATCCACTTTTGGGTATGCTAACAATAAGAGAGAATTATTATGATCTTTCATTAAATTCACCTAAATCAAAGCCGCGAGTACTAAATTTATTCATGTTCTACTCAGATTTATCCACTTTTGGGTATGCTAATATCTCATTTTTAGGGAGTTATCACTCCCATATAAGCAACAAACTTAGAAGATGGTATGAGTCGGAGGTCGTGCGCTGCACTGGAGGTGCTGCATAGGCGGCGAGTTAGGTAGTTGACAAGCGTACCTGCACATAAAAGGAATAGAACATCGGTGTGGTGTCGGCCTAACATCCTCTGATGCTTAAGTCCGAGCTAGTATGCCAGAGAGAATTAGAGTAGAATTAGTTACCTAATGAATGAATTTCTTCTCTTATTTATAGAAGGAGAGATTGATGACATCTTCGTGTCATGTGTCGCGTCAGGATTGGGCCACATGTTGCTTCCTAACGATGTGTCGTCTTTTGATTGGATACTCGTATAATGTAGTTTCTTAGTCTTAAATATGTAGCCTTATTAGATGACGTAGACGTAGCTTCCTGCAGTGACATAGACGTAGCCTCCCAGGTGACGTAGTTTTATCTTTCCAAGTGACGTAGACATGTCGATTGTGCATTCATTGATCAAGTTAAGAAATTTCACGTGTACTGATGTAATTTCACCCACAACACCCTATAAATGACACATTTGTCAGTGATACTTGAAATTCTTTGACCTTTCAGAGAAAGAGAACTTTTTATGACAAAAATTGATGGGGTTCATAAACCATTAAAATGAGAATACATTATAAAAAAAGTTTTAGAATAAAACCAACAAAATTGACAAGAAGAATAAAACCAAAGAAATAAAGATGATATGCAAACCTCGGGAAATTAAATTCAGATTGGATTCAAGCAAGTAATGAATAACCTGTTAGAAAAAGTGCAAGAGAGTAAGGGTGAAAAGTAGACAGTTCGTCTTAGATCAGAGTGTGAGAATTTTTTTACAACAATTTTTTTATTTTTATTTTTTTTATATAATATAAATTTACATATTACATTTTTAGTTTTTTTTAATCCCCCTGTCCCCTTTAGATTTGAATTTTCAAATTTTCCTCAGTGGATGAATTTATCTAGTTATTCTTTATTGGGTAAAATACACCAATGACCCCTGCACTTTCGAACATTTTTAATTTACACCCCCGCACTTTCAATTTGGTTTTTTTCACCTCTACACTTTAACTAGTCCAACTTCCTTCCAATTAGAGTGTTAAATCTAATAGCCATAATTTTTTTGTTTTTTTATAATTTATGGAATTTGTGAAAAGACTCAAATTCCCCCAAATTAACCATAGTAATTACTTACCAAAACAAAAATAACCCTTCACGTAAAAACTCATTCCCCTCGATATTTATTTTTACAATTCCTGAGATTTATTAATATTCCTTCATGCAAAACTTAGGCCAGAGTGGTAAAAAGTTAATTTACAATTTGTCAATTCCTTCTCCTTCGTCAGAACCATTCCTTCGACACAATTCAGAGACTTTCTTCTCCATTGCTTCTTGTATTTCGGTAACTTCCCTCACTATTCCTTCATCAAAATCAATTCACTTTACCGCTTCTGTTTTGTCAATTTTTTACAATTTCTCCCTCACGATCATCTCATGATTTCTACTGCTAGAATTATCAGCTCACCATTTTATGTTTTGTCAAGTGTTTATTTTTTCCAAAGTTTTCATATTTACATAAAAGCTAATGAAAATAGACAAAACGTAATTGGCCAGTAATTGTGGAATAAAACACATGTTTTACTTGGGAATGAACCACCCATATATTTAATTGGCCAATATTCTTAAGAAAGTATATATATGATACATATGTTTTACCACCTTTTTTGCCTAGTTATTAACAAAATCAATGGTGGTATAGCTTTTTGTTGGTTTGTCTTCATGTCGTCTCAAGTATTAAATGGTGTCTTGAAAGCCTTTTGTTGTTTATTATCGGTTGTCTTTAGGTGTGTGCGCGACATGTCATCACAATTAACAATTTCTTTTATAAATGGTGGTGTTTCATATTGATAAATGTATTTTTTTTATTGTTTGTAGACATGGGGGAATATCACTACAAAACAAACTACCTAATTGCGACCAGGCGGGTCGCATTTGACAAATTGTGACCAGAAAAGCGACCGAAGATTGCGTAGCCAAAAAGTGCGTCCATAGGGTCACACAATGTCGACTCGAAGTTTTTTGGTTGCAAAAAAATCAACCATAAAAATTGCGACCCTATGGTAGCATTTATTTGCTACACTGGGGTCGTTTAATTGGCCTTATATTTGCGACCCCAAAGTAGCAATGTTTGCTACTCTGGGGTCGCAAATATAATTATTTATAATGTTTTTTAAAGAACAATTGCGACCCCAGAGTAGCAAATATTGCTACCCTGGGCTCGCAACTATTATTATATATTTATTTTTAAAAGAGTATTTGCGACTCTAGAGTAGCAATATTTGCTACTCTAGGATCGTAATTATTATAATTAAATTATTTTTTAAAAGAAATATTGCGACCCTGGAGTAGCAAATATTTAAATAATTTTTTTAATTTTAATAAATAATTATAAATTGAATATTATTTTAATAAATTAATTTAATAATTGATAGTTTATTATTTTATTTTATTAATTATTATTAATATAAAAAAATGGAATAAAATAATTAATATATAAAATACCAAAATAATTCGTATGTAACCCAAAATGTATAAATCCAAAAACTACTGCGGGGTGGGGGAGAAAGTGCTGAAGATGAAGGGTCGAGGTCATTCGGTCCACGAGGACCGAAGAATGCAGCCAAAACAGCTGCAAGCTGAGCCTGGACCTGCTCCTAGACAAGTGCAGCGACTTGAGACTCGACCTGAACATCGATGGAAATACGCATCTCATGCACCTTTGACTAGAGTTGGTGAACCTCCTCACGCAGCTGCATCTCAACAGAAGTGTTCCTTCGTTGCGAGCTACTCTCAGGTAGAGGTACGTCTATGTATAGATGTCTCCCGTAAGATCCAAGCCCAGGTATAGATCCATCTAGCCGAACGCCACCTGCAGCTGTCAAGAAAGCTTCTTATCGGTCCTCCTGAGTCGCTTGAGAGTCTTGATATGGCAACCACTGAGATAAAGCGTCGTTAAAACACGCTTGTTCAAATAAAAAGTAAAATAAACACTTAAGTCAGAATATTTTATTTAAATAAATATAAAATTACAATGAAAGGTAGACAAAACATTACCTGAACTTCTCGGGCCCTGTCATTTATAATAGTCTCATCCTTCTTCGTGTGCAAGACTAAGTACAACTCATCGGTCGGGACAAGACATCCGTGCTTTTGTTCCTAAAAATAATATAAAACAAAAAAATTTATATTTATTGAAAAGATTGAAACTAATTTATTACAATATTGAAAACAAAATATAGATAGACAACTTACCAAAAGACGAGTGTGCTCGTCGTGAGGGCGGACTCCGTTTATGTAGAGAAGGGTTAGCCAAACGGTTAGCCCAATTCCTCGCAGATAGCCTCATCGCTTTAGCAGTCTGTATTCTCGCGACAAGCTGGGCGTGTTCCTCCTCACTCATCCAGACAGGGCGGTTTGCTGCGTGCTTTTTTCATGCACAGTAGAGTAGGTCTTTATATCGGTCCATCATGTGTTTATCCCAGAGGGAAAACAACCCCTGGAAGTATATGGTTGACCCTTCACATATTATCGATTATGAGCCAGTTACTTTGGATGCTAGTCTATCTTATAAGGAAGTACAAGTTGAGATCCTAGCTACTAAACAAAAGGTGTTAATGAGAAAAACGATAAACTTGGTTAAAGTTATTTGAAAGAATCAAGTATCGGAGGAAGCCACGTGGGAACGTGAGGACGAGATGCGAGTAAAGTATCCTCAACTTTTCACTTAGGAGCCTACTATTCGGGATGAAAAGCCCTTTTAGGAGGGTAGATTGTAACGCCCTGTTACTTTTGAGGTAATTTTATTTTATTATTTATTTATTTTATTTTAATTAAAATATTTAAGGTTAGTTTAAATTTAGTAATCTAGAATTTAGTAGTTAATTTTAGGGGTGTTTATTTTCCCCACGGGGACCCACCCTGAAAATAGCGGGGAATCCCCGTTTCCAATGGGGATGGGGATGAAAAATTCCCCGTTCGAGTTTTGGGGACGGGGACGGGGAATGCCGTCCCTTCCCCTGGCCCCGGCCCCGTTCCCCGATTAAATTCCCGAAAATAATATATATAATTTATTTTAAAATATTTTTGTATTAAAACTGTTTTATATTATTTTTTTAAACTATTTTTTAAAACTTTTTAAATTTTTTTTTCATTTCTTTATTTATAAAAATTGTTTTTAAAACCTTTTTTTAAGTACTGTTTTATAAAAAAAATAAATTAAAACTGTTTTTAAATACTTTTTTAAAAACTAATTTTTACTATTTTTCATACCTTTTTTTTTAATTGTAATTTGTTCATTTATTCCAATTTGTTGTATTTTGTTTTGTTTTAAGTGAAAACGGGAAAAATTCCCCGTTCCCCATGATTATCCCCGTCCCCGTCCCCGACCTCTTTGAACGGGGAATTTATCGGGGAAGGGGACGGGGAATGCATTCCTCGTCCCTGCCCCGCCCCGTGAACACTCCTAGTTAATTTTGTTCGAAAACCTTTTTAATTCTTTTATTACTTTAAACTAGTTTCGATTGTATTAATAATTATTAATCACCTTTTGATTAATTTAAGATCTTCAGGTTTCGTTTATAACTAAATCATTTAAAAATGACGTAATCGTCATTTTCCAATTTCTTAAAATATCTCATCACTATTCATTTTCTTCTTCTTTAAATAGTCAAAGGGTCAACTTTTTCACTCATCTTTTCTTTTCTTCTCCTTGCTCTTGGCTGAAACCCCTCATCTCCCATCTCTCCCTCTTTGACTTTTCTTCGTTTCTGGGTGGATCGACGTAATTTCAGTTGCGTTGAAAAGCCCTCGACCCGAGGATCATTTCTAACCTATCAATCGAGGTTTTCCTTCGCTTTCTAAAAGCCTCAAGGTATGACAGAGTTTCTAAATTTTGCTCTAAATAGTGTTCTAATGGAGGTCAAGCTTGAAATCTTCAAATTCACACACCGAAGCTTGGAGATTTCAATCGAGGAAGTCGTTTTAGGCAATTTTAGAAACTTTTCCTAACCCTAAAACCGAGTTTGAGTCGAAAACCCGTTCTGTTTGTTTTTCTCTCACTTGGTCATGGCTAGGGTGTTTAATTTGTTATAATTTTGCATTTTACTTAATTTTTCGGAAATCAATTATTGTGGAAAACCCTAAATTCAGGTTGCCGATTGATAGTACGAACCTCCAATGTAACCGAAACCAACCCGAAATGTCTCTAAAATGCATAAAAGTCGGAAAACCGAACCTGAGCCTCTTTTTCCCTTGTATGGGCGAGAGCTCCATAGGGTCCATTTTCGGGTTTTTTTGTCATTTTATACGTTTAGATGTTGTTTGCTCGATTTTCAGTTAATTAATGATTATTAGGTGCAATTGATTTGTAGGATTGTGATTGCTCGTGCGGATTTGATCTCGATACTTTGGGAAGCTTGTTTACAAATCCATGGTGAGTTTAAAATGGAAGTTAGTAATTTTATGAATTAAGTTTCGTTACAATATTGTTTAGCGAGGTTAAGTGGTAAAACTAACTTCTAGAAGTTAATACTTTGGTTGGTGACTTTAGACTCGGAAGTGAGTGAAGTAACCTTGGAGTTTTAGTGATTTTGGGAGGAAAAGCAAGATTGAACGTGTTTGGAAGTCTTGTAAGATGAAATTGAAGAGTTAGATGAAATTGGAGTTTTTAGATGAAAGTGGAAGTGTAAGGTCCTTTGAGTGGTTTGGGAGTCAAAGTGGCTTACAAATTGCACTTGAAAGATAACTTGTGTAATCCTAAGTGGTTTATGTTCTTTAATAGCTTAGTAGAATCTTATTTAAGTTATCTAACTTACTAGGGAACTTTATGACTTGTGATATGGTAAGACTGAAGGGATGATTTACTAAATTAGCGGAATTTATTTAGTAACACAAATTAACACTTAATTTAGGATCTATTAATATCATGCAATTTGTGATAAAAAGACGAAGAACATGTAGATTCATGCTTTATTTTCGAAAAATTAAAACTGGAACTTACATTGACTGATTAATGGAGAATCGGTTGGAGGTTTCTTTACAGCATCAAATCCTCAGCAACACCGGATCTTCTACACTATATCCCGATCGATCAAACGAAATCCGATTGTGGGATCGAACTTAAGAAGAAATTGGGAAGAAGAAAAAAAATTTCTTCCCAATAATGACTAGAGAATTTCGGCTATGGGGGGAGAAGGGAAGAGAGAGTTCCAACTTTCTATGGAATTAAATTGTTTGATTTATGAATGACCCAACCCTCCTATTTATAGGAAAATAGGAATCCTAATCCCATTGGGATTAATCTATAGAGATAAATACAAAAAGAAAAAAGATTATCTCTTTCCTTTATCTTGCAATTTCGAAAATGCCATAGATAAATAGGAGATTATTTTATTTTCTTTATTTTTATTTATCTTGGGTAAATAAATCTATGTAATTATTTTAGGATATAATTCAAACAATTATCTCCTCAAAATACATGTCATGGCCGATTTTATCATCATAAAATAATAAATAAATACAATTTATTTAATTAATTATTTTTGGGCCAATTCCAATTGGGTTCATTAATCCAATTGGGCCTGAAATTCTCTCTTAAATTAATAAGTCCAACTTAATTAATTTATTTATTAATTACCATTTAAATAAAATATTTTATTTAAACAATTAATAATATTAATATTTTTTCCCGACTAAATATTATCCAATTTATATTTAATTATTAATTTCCATTTAAATAATTTTCATTATTTAAATAATTAATAATAAATATTATAATTATTAATTTCCATAAACTCATTATTTAATTAATAATTTTATTGACAATATTTTATTATTAATTTAATTAATTTTAATTATTAATTTCCGTTTAAATATAATTAATTATTTAAACAATTAATAATTGTTAATTAATTTCAAATTATTAATTACCATTTAAATATACTCAATATTTAAATAATTAATAATATTTCATTATTAATTTCATGTTTAAATAAACTCATTATTTAAACAATTAATAATGTTTATATTAATTACCGTTTAAATATACTCAATATTTAAACAATTAATATTGCCTATTTTAAGTAATTCACTTTACTTAAAATTTCCATTTCTTCTACTTGATTTCGCGACTACGATATTTGGGCTAGCATAGGGACCCGATGGACCTATAGATCATGGGCTTAATAATTAGTCAATTAAGTGATTAACTCATAATCGTTAATTACTTATTATCTAACTATGAATAATTCCAATATAGATTCATAGTTGAACTCCCCTCACTATAGATGAGTTATGTCCATTTAGTTTATCATTATTTATATCGTGATATATCCTTCACGTGGAACCCTCATAATTACAGGCGGATAAATTTACCGTTTTGCCCCTGTAATTACCGTTTTTCCTTGTGTTCCATTGATTCTCCAATGAACTTTATCTTTAGTCGAACTAGAGATAAGATACTTCTGTGATCAATAGAAGTCGTGACGTCACTTGTTCATGTCTCGAATCAGTACATCAAGGGAGTTTCCTAAAGTTCCTAAAATGTTTACGTATCGCACTGATACCGTTAATTTATAGGAAAGTTATGAATTCCATCTCGTGAAAATGAGTTCCCAGCTACTTATCTAGTCATGTTCCCAAAACAGAAGTGTATTGAGCGTTCTTACAGATCGCTCTCAACTATGTGAATCAAAGAACATAACTCCACAAATAGGAGTCCGCATTTCACCCAGGATTGAGATCTATCACGGTTGATAAACTTAGTTTGATATTCGATTATTTCTCGTAAACGGTACTAATGAGAAATTTGATCGAACATCGTGGTCCTGTCTTATACAATCAACATTGCATATGATACTTCCATTTCATGTCTCCCACATGAATGATCAGGATTCGATCATTTGTCTATAAACAAAATGCGAAGCTATCAATAGTGTTACCAGGATAAGGTTCCCAAACGTTATCCGTTTACTGTAGACACGTTTAAGTTACTCATCTCGACTTTAATCCTCTCGTATGACTCACATACTAAGTTGTGATTTCATAAGAGTGACTTAGGGTTTTACTATTTGAATGTTTGATATTTATACATTTCCATATATTCCTAATATCATTAATTGAATCAATCTAGATAATATAAAGAATATATGTTTATTTATTTAATTTATTCTTAATAAATTATTATTATTAAATAATTACAAGTTCTAGGACACCATTCCTAACAAAGACCGTACGTGGTAGTATGTTGATGTTGATCCATACGGTAACACGTTACGATGACACTTGATATGGTAAGACCGTATGTGGTAGTATGTTGATGTTTATCCATATGGTAACACGTTACGATGACTTGTGATATGATAAGACCGTACGTGGTAGTATGTTGAGGTTGATCCATACGGTAAGACGTTACGATGACACTTGTTATGGTAAGACCGTACGTGGTAGTATGTTGATGTTGATCCATACGGTAACACATTACGATGACCTGTGATATGGTAAGACCGATACAGTAACACATTACGATGACCTGTGATATGGTAAGACCGTACGTGGTAGTATGTTGATGTTGATCCATACGGTAACACGTTACGATGACACTTGATATGGTAAGACCGTATGTGGAAGTATGTTGATGTTGATCCATACGGTAACACGTTACGATGAAACTTATATGGTAACAGAAGAAAGCTTGAGATACAATTATTTATATTCATTAGAATTGTTAGAAAGACTTAGTAATAGTTAGTGCTTTTACTTTAAGTCTCTATTTCATTACTTTACGGGATTGAAAGTCTATTTATGGGAAATTATATTACAATTGTATGATTTATGGGTGAAACCAGTTCGGTCCGGTTCGATTTTTCAACTAAAATGTAAGAACCGGACCGATTTAGTTTTATTTATATAGAAAATGAACCGAACCGGTCATTAAGACAAACCGGTCCGGTTAATACCAGTTCGGTTCCACCGGTTTTTTCGGTTTCTTATAGGAATTTGTGGAAGTTGGTTTCTGGGCTGGGATGGACTATAAATGGTTAGGGCCCATTTCATATTGGTGAGAGGTGGGGTTTTTTGGGCTAGATTGGACTGAAATGGGCGGCCCATTTAATATATAGACATGCTCACCAAAAAAATGCTTTACCCGGGAATCGAACTCCAGACGCAGACCAAGGAGAGCAAGGCGCTGACCATTTCATCTACGCACTAGTCCTTGGATATCTTGTAAACTATTTTATATATATATGTGTGTCCGATTTCTAGTTTTAAACCGAACCGCCCTTATTAAAACCGAAAACCGAACTGATTTTACCGGTTCGGTTCGGTTTTCGGTTTCTTATAGGAAAAAATCAAAACGGTTCGGTTTTATGGTTCGGCTCGGCTCGATTTTCCAGTTTTAATTTTCACCTCTAGTATGATTGTGTGGAAATTGGAAGTGCGGAATGGATAGTAAAGAGCAATTTAGGCCTTTGGACACAATTTTCAGTATGTAATTTGGTTCATAGGATTACTCTCTTTCATTTTACTCTGACTAGCATTTTATGCTAATGTTGCTACACTTACAATTTTTCAGGTAAATCTCGTCGCAAGGGACGTGGTAGAGGAGGTGGCGATGTATGACATGTAGAGCTGATGGATGGACAGAAACATGACTCATTTTGGTTTAACATTCTTGAAATGCTTGTAAACATATTATCATCCTATCTTACTTTGTGTTTTTGAGCTCGGAAGAGCATTTGTTTAAAAATTGTAAATGTCTTAAGGTTTTTCAAGTTCTCTTTTAGAAGTGTAATCATAATCTGGAATACGTATTCCATGTTTATTGTTTTCTCAGAATTGGGCCAATGTAAACAGGTTTTGGATAATCTAATTTTTAAACGAACCCATGCCCTTTTTTTTAAAAAAAAAACAAGTCTTCCGCTGTGACTTTGAAATTATAAAATTTAACAGAAATCGGGTCGTTACAAAAACACAATAATGGAACTTGTTTAAATTTAACAAGTTCTATTCACCTTGAATTGAGTTTTCAAGAACCTTACTTCTCTTTTTTTCAAGAATCCTTACAACCTTTTAAAGTATGAGGGAAATAATCACCACTTTTCTAAATTTATCTAATTTCAAGAACTACGATGAATACAACCTACAATAATGAATTAACAAAGAAACATCGATCAAAATAGAAGAAACCATAGCAGAACCGAAGGGTATTTAGACCATAACTTTTTATACAGAATGATCTTGTTACAAAATTAACGTCAATGGAAAGATAACAGAAAAACGATCAGAATGGACTACTTGCGTAAATCAGAGTCCGGATGAGAAAGTTATGATTTTTAAACTAAAGAGTTGAAGAGAATGTAATTCACATATTTACTAACGACATACACATCATATATATACACATTAAAGTCTAACCTAATGGGCTTAAAAGTAATGGGCCTAACTATGTAACTATTATAATAAACTCAATAATTATATCTAACACTCCCCCTCAAGCTGGAGCATATATGTTAATCATACCCAACTTGTTACAAAGGTAGTCAATTTGTGGTCCATTCAAAGCTTTTGTAAAGATGTCGCCTAATTGTTCCCCAGTCTTCACATATCCGGTAGAAATCAGCCCCAATTGTATTTTCTCACGAACAAAGTGACAATCAACCTCAATACGTTTAGTACGCTCATGAAAAACGAGGTTTGAAGCGATATGAAGGGCAGCTTGGTTATCACACTATAGTTTCATTGGATGCAAAACTGAAAATCCCAACTCAATAAGAAGTTGACAAATCCATATCACTTCACAAGCTGACTGAGCCATAGCTCTATATTCTGATTCAGCACTAGATCGTGATACAACATGTTGCTTCTTATTCTTCCAGGAGACTAAATTCCCTCCCACAAAGACACAATAACCAGTAGTAGACCTTCGATCTTCTTTAGACCCAGCCCAATCAGCATCTGAGAAGCATTCAATCTCACTGTGTCCATGGTTTCCATATAGAATTCCTCGTCTAGGGGCACCTTTTAAGTAACACAAAATCTGTTCAACAGCCTTCCAATGTTCAATAGTAGGTGAGGACAAATATTGACTCACTATACTAACTGAATATGCAATATCTGGAAGAGTTACAGTAAGGTAATTAAGTTTTTCAACCAACCTCCAGTATCTTTCAGGTTCTTCAAATAATTCACCATCCCTTGTAAGCTACATGGTTTAGCCCCCAATTTACCTGTCTCTGATAGTAAATCTAACACATATTTCCTTTGAGAAAGGAAGATACCTTTACCGCTTTTCGTCACTTCAACACCCAAAAAATATTTTAACGCCCCTAAGTCCTTGGTATGGAATTGACTATGGAGGAAAGTTTTGAGGGATAAAATACCTGCACTATCACTTCCTGTGATGACAATGTCATCTATATACACAACCAACAAAATGATCCCAGCTGCAAACTTGCGTTGAAAAACATAATGATCTGAATTCCCATGCCAAATTGTTCAATTGCCAAGCTAAATTTACCAAACCATGCCCGGGGGCTCTGTTTCAAGCCATACAACGATTTTTTCAGATAAAAAACCTTTCCATTCTCCCCCTGAGCAACAAATCTAGGTGGTTGCTCCATATACACCTCTTCTTAAAGATCTCCATGAAGAAAAACATTCTTAATATCTAACTGGTGCAAAGGCCAACCATATGTAGTAGCCAGAGAAATAAACAATCGAACTGATGTGAGTTTGGCAACAAGAGAAAAGGTGTCAGAATAATCAATCCCATAGACCTGAGCATACCCTTTAGCAACGAGGCGGGCTTTCAAATGAGCAATAAATCCATCAGGATTAACTTTGATTGCAAAAACTCACTTACAACCAATAGCTTTCTTACCCGTAGGTAAATCGACCAAAGTCCAAGTTCCATTTTTTTCCAAGGCACACATTTCCTCGATCATGGCATTACGCCACCCAGAATGAGAAAGGGCATCATGAACAGTCTTAGGTAAAGACACAAAATCAAGTGATGCAATAAAAGAACACACAGGGGGAGACAAATTGTTATAAGATACAAAAGAAGTAACAGGATACGTACAAGTTCGTTTCCC
The DNA here is from genome assembly GCA_028015215.1 of Gynostemma pentaphyllum. Taxonomy (NCBI): domain Eukaryota; kingdom Viridiplantae; phylum Streptophyta; class Magnoliopsida; order Cucurbitales; family Cucurbitaceae; genus Gynostemma; species Gynostemma pentaphyllum. The sequence continues at coordinate 34,305,391 of CM051346.1, read as the reverse complement.
CTTATGGAGGGCAATAAGGAGATCAACTTCTGTGACTGCATCTGACGACGAAGCCTCTTGAATGGTGGTATCTGGACATGAATCTGGTACAATATAAGGATGACCAGTAAACACTTGAGGAAAGGAAGGCATGGGTAGGGAGATTGGTAGAGGAGGAGAAACAACAGTTGGTGCGTCAGAGGGGGGTGGCAAAACAGAAGTTGGTATTTCAGAGGGAGGTGGAACAACGGTAGTAGTGGTGTAGATTAACAAGTTATCATCCTCCTCCTAAGAAATGTACAAGACAAAAGGAGAGAACAGTGTATTTTTCAGAAAAGTTACATCCGAAGAAACCAAATATATATTAAGAATGGTAGAGAAACATCAATATCCCTTTTGAACTCGAGAATAGCCAAGGAAAATACATTTTAAAGCCTTGGGATCAAGTTTAGAAAGTTGAGGACGAACATCCCGAACAAAACATGTGCAACCAAATATCTTAGGTTCTATAGGAAATAAAGGTTTATTGGGGAGCAAAGAGTGGTAAGGAATTTGACCATTAAGAACCGAGGAAGACATACGATTAATGAGAAAACAAGCAGTAGAAACAGCATTTGCCCAAAAATGTTTAGGAACCTGCATACGGAAAAGTAAAGCTCGAGCAGTTTCCAACAAATGTCTATTTTTACATTTAGCTACCCCGTTTTGAGACGGAGTATTGACACAAGATGTTTGATGGAGAATGCCATGTGTGATCATAAAATTTTGAAAAGTGGATGACATATATTCTTTTGCGTTATCACTTCGAAGAGTTTTTGTTGGGATATTGAACTGGGTTCGAATTTCAGCACAAAACGCAGAAAAATGAGAAAATACCTCGGAATGAGATTTCATGAAATAGAGCCATGTCATTCGAGAGTAATCATCGAAAAATGTAACAAAATACCGAAATCTGGTTATAGAAGCAACAGAACAGGGACCCCAAACATTGGAATGAACTAACTCAAAAGGAGCACTTGCACGTTTATTGACTCGTAGACCATGACTGAAACGATGATGTTTAGCAACTTGGCATGACTCACAATCTAAATAGGACAAATGTTGAAACTGAGGGCACAATTTCTTAAAAACAGAAAGAGAAGGATGACCTGATCGACAATGAGTATCAAAAGCAGACGATGACGATAATCCAGAACATGCAATAGAAAATTGAGGGTCAAGAACGTAGAGGCCGCCAGATTCATGTCCTTTACCAATAATCTGCTCCATCGTAAGATCCTGAAATAAACAATAAGTGGGATAGAATGAGACACAACAATTTAAAGAGGGAGTAATTTGACTGACAGACATCAAACTAAATGAAAAATCAGGGAGGCTAAGAACACAAGACAAGGGTAATGAAAGAACAGGCTTAGCTTGACCAGATCCAATAACAGTGGAAGTGGATACATCTGTTAAAGTAACATGAAAAGACGAAATGTGTGGTTCGAATGTGGAAAGTAATTTAGGATTACCTGTCATATGGTCAGTTGCACCAGAATCTATGACCCATTTGGAGGAAGAAGAAACAAGACATAATGTCGATTTACTTGACTGAGCAATAGCAGTACCGGGGGCAAACCGATGATCCATTTTTCCAGCCATTAAATCAGAAAAAACTTGTAATTGACCCCGAAAGAAACAAACAATGACCAAGATCAATAAACGGCTAAAGAATTAGCCACAAAAAACGAATGATAGTTGAAACCCAAGTAAAAAACAAAACAGATCTGAAAATTAGCCACAAACAGATTTGACCCAAAAATAGCCAAAAAACCAAATCTGGACAGCACACAAAAGGCTCGTTTTCTTCACAAGCAGGGCACCATTTGAACCCAAAAACACCACAGAACAATCGGAGATACAATTCCGATTAGACCCAAATAAACGGCGGCGGAAACGGCCCTCTCACGCTTCCTCACGCGCCAACGCGTGAGGAAGGAGGCGGACGGTGTGGCGGCGCGTGGGACTCCATGTGCGGTGGTTTCCAACGATGCCGATTCGACTCTTCGGCGGGCGGCGGTTCTTCCTATGAGGGTGGGGTCGACAAATGATCATTTTTGATCGAGACCCGAACTCGAACCCTAACCCTCTTGAACAAGAATTCACTCTACCAACTTTCAAACAAAATTAAGGAACTTTTACGCTCTGATACCATGTAAACTAAAGAGTTGAAGAGAATGTAATTCATATATTTACTAACGACATACATATCATATATATATACATTAGAGTCTAACCTAATAAGCTTAAAAGTAATGGGCCTAACTATGTAACTATTATAATAAACTCAATAATTATATATAACATGATTAAAATACTCCACAAAAGTTGTTTTGGACGAAAATGGGAGAAAATTTCATTTTGGAAAGACTAATTTTCGGCTAAAGGAAGAAGAAGGATTTTAGGGTTCAATCCCGATTTCCATTATTTACGAAAATTCCACTATGCAAAAACGATCATAACTCATTCATCGGGACTCAGAACAGCGAGCCGTCATTTGCATTGGAATTGTAATAACGAGATGATCAACATCATCTAAAAATATTAAATTAAACTTATGGTTTTAATTTTAAGGTTTTAGAAATTATCAAAATACCCTTACGAGATAACGAGATATTTCTCATTCAATTTATGATCCAATCTCATTAATATCATTTGAGAAAATAAAATAAACTTCCACACTTATTTTATTCACAGTCTTACTTGGTAACAGGTCGTTACATACACCCAGTGATAATAATTTGGCACAAAACTCCGACTATAAAGGTGCTTCTTCATATTAGGAACTAGTACGATTTTTCTGTTGGAGCATTTTCTGCATAAACATCGTAGTTTTTTACTATATTTTTTGTAATACACGGTTGTCATGCAAAACTCAACAAATTGTTGAACCCCGACAATGAATTCATCGTTCAAAAAACCCTCTATTAAACGAATATACATCCACTTTCTCATTTTTTTTTATGTTGGCAAACAATGTTTGGAGGGGCAGTTTATAAAGGGGTGAATCTGTCATTTACGACCAAGTCGTCACAAATATTGGCGGGAAGGTAAGAAATGTCCCCACCAATTTTTGCTACCCCATGGTCGCAAATGCCCGCCAAAAGTTCCACCAAAATTTAGCGAACTGGAAATGTGGAGGGTCACTTTACTGCGACCTTCTGGTCGCAAATTTTTGCGACACTAGAGTCGCAGTATTCACGCCATTTTTTTTACGCTTTATTTGTTTAGGTCGCAAAATTTGTGACCCCACTGGTAGGGGTGAACACCAACCCCGATACCCCGTGAACCTGCCCCGCCCCACCCCATTTAAATGCTTAATCGGGGTCGGGGTCACAAATATAACCCCGTTTAGTAAACGAGGCGGGGCCGGGGTATGGGGATTGAACCTCGTTGGGGTATGGGGTACCTCGATTAGTGACTTTTTTTTTTAAATCCCCCCACCAACCCAGCCCACCCCCAAAACCCCACCCCCACTGGACTTAGTCCATTTAGTTTTTTTTATATTTTTTTTTTCCTTTCTTTTTTCTTTTCTTTTCCTTTTCTTTTACTTAATTTTTTTAAACAGGGTGTAATCGGGGTACCCCGACCCCGATAATTAAATGGAGTGGGGTCAGGGTCGGGCTAAAACTTAATTGGTGCGGGGTCGGGGTGCCAATTTTTGGCTTAAACGGGGTCAGGGTGTAATCGGGGTACCCCGACCCAGCCCCACCCAACCCCATGTTCACCCATACCCACTGGAGCCCTAAGTCAACGCTTAGTATTGCCACTTAGAGCATCGCAAAATGGCTTCCTCACCTATCTGGTCGCAAATCGACAGTTTTCTTGTAGTGTATATCACTATTCAATTTTTTCATGGAGGTGCATTTGAGTTTGAACCTGTGTATAAATATATCGGCGAGAGGCTTCATATAGCTCGTGGAGTTGATAAAGACTACTTCACTATACCTATCTTTCATGATTGTGCTCGGCACCTCGGATATTTAAACATCGAGTGCTTCTGGTACAAATTCCCAGAAGTTGAACTTGACTCAGGTTTGAAGGCACTCATTGATGACAATGATGTCCATATTTTGGTAGATATTTTTAACTCTGAAAGTGTAGTTCAAATTTATTGTGTGCATGGAGTTGATGTGCCACAAGATATAGAAGTAGTACCACCACCCTTTAGCTTAAGTAGTGTAGACGTTTATGGTATATAAGATGATGAGATGGGAAACAACAATACAATTAATGTGAATGAGACGATACATAATGAAATTAGTAGGGTTATTGTGGTTGATGTGAACCTTAGAGAAATTAGGGTTATTGATGATGATTTGGATTATGAAAGGGACCTTAGAGAGATTGAAGATGAAGATATGGTACATGAGGATAGTGATAGTAGCTTGGATGATGTAGAGTCTGAGTATGATGATAGTGATGACTTGCATAGTTTGTGTGGTGACAGCGATGATGACACATATACTCGTTATCCTGAATTCAACGAAGAAATCGATATGGATAAACCTGCAGTTCTTTATAGAGGTCAAAGGTATGCTGATCATGTATCATTCAAGAGAGCACTTCGAAAGTTTTTCCATCGAGAATGAGTTTGATTATTATCTGAAAAAGAATAACTTCAACCGAGTAACTGTTTTGTGTAAGAAGAAATGTGGTTGGAGAGTTCATGCATCCTTAAACCAATTGAAAACTGAATTTCAAATCAAGTCATATAAATCTGAGCATGTCGATTGCAGTATTCATATGGTCAATGGGAAGGTCACTGCAATATGGTTGGCAAATAAGTATGTTGAGAATTTTCGGGATAACCCTAACTGGCTGGTAGAAGCATTATGCGGACAAATAAGAAGGGATTTAAATGTGATTGTCTCTATTAGCCAATGTTATAGAGCGAAAAGCTTGGCTCTCAAAATTATTAACGGGGATGCTACAAAACAGTATGGGCAACTGTGGTCTTATTGTGCCGGCTTAAGATAGTATAATCCTGGTACGACTGTGCTGATGAAGACGAATGGGAATATTTTTCAAAGGTTGAATGTTTGTCTACATGCATGTAAAATGAGATTCAAATCATGTAGAAAGATTATTTGTTTGGATGGATGCCACTTGAAAGGCACGTTCGGGGGTCAACTTTTGGCTATTGTTGGTCAAGATGCCAATAACAACCTCTATCCAATAGCGTATGCGGCTGTCGAGGCAGAGACAAAGGATTCATGGACATGGTTTGTTTCCTTATTGCTAGAGGATATCGAGTCTATAGAGGCCAATTCGTGGAGATTTATGTCCAATCAACAAAAGGTGATAAATTTATTTATGTTTCAATACTTTAGTCTCCTACCTAACTATGCAATTATAGAGTTCTTTTTCATGCAGGGTTTGGTGGAGGCTATCAAGGAATTGGCACCAAGATTTTGTGTTAGGCACATCTACACCAACTTTAACAAGCTTTACAAGGGAAATTTTTTTAAGGATGCTTTGTTGGAGGTAGCAAGATCTCTAAAGGAGTCGTCTTTTCAAGCACATATACAGAAGATTAAGAATCTTAACCCCAAGGCTTATGATTGGCTAAATAATCTTGACCCTTTTTTTTATGGTCAAGACATGCTTTTAATTCTGCGGTAAAGTCCGATATCCTTACCAACAACCTTGCTGAATCTTTTAACAAGTTCATCTTGAAGGCTAGAGATAAACCGATTATTCATATGCTCGATACCATTCGACGGTTGTTAATGAAAAGATTTCAAAAAAAGAGGGATGGAATGCGGTTTAGTGAGAAAAATATTTGTCATAGGATATTGAAAAAGCTTGAAAAAAATAAGATTGAAAAGACAAGTTACATTACTCATTGTGGTGGGGATGGAAGATATGAGATAGAACATTATCGTGGTCGGCCGTTTGTGGTAGATCTGACGAAACAAACATACTCGTATCATAGATGAACGCATGCCCATAGAACAATTTATTGACCCGATATATAATAAAAGATCATTCCTACGCACCTATAGCACGTTAATCAAGCCGATGGCCAGTCAAGAAGAGTGGCCAACTACAAATTACCTCCGAAATCAACCACCTCCATTCTGAAAACAACCTGGAAGACCAAAGAAAAAAAAGGATGAAATGACCAGACGAGCTTTGTCCTAGTGGCAACAAGCTTAGTATTAATGGTAAAATGATCTCATGTTCAAACTGTAAGGGAACCGGCCATAATATAAGGTCATGTAAGGCGTCGGTCAACTTGTCACGAAAAATTCGCAAGAATAAGGCGACACCAAAGAGTCAAAGTGCTTCGATCAGCCATGACAATGTTTGGCTGTTTTGGTAGCAGAATTTTTGTTGTTTTGTTAGCAAATTGTGGCTGCTTTTTTAAGACTTATTTTATTGCTGTTTTATGCTTTAGTAGCAAATTTTTGTAAGACAAAAAGACAATTTTTTGTGAGACAAAATGATACGAAAACCCCATGGAATTGCTTTTAAAACCCTTAAAATTAATTAAGGACCCCAAAATAATAAACCATTGAACCCAAAAATGCCATTTGAAACAACCCAAGGTGTAAGTAAGGGAAAAATGATACATTGATGATCAAAAATCAAGAAACAAGAATTACTTCTTACCCCATGATTCGAAACACTCCACCAACAACTTGATCAAGGTTGCTTGAATGCTCCTAAGCATGCAATCTAAATCAAGATTACATAGTTGAGAGAGATGGCTCTCAGCCAAGGCAAGCACAATCAGCTAGTTTTCTTTAATTCATCAAATCCGTCTATTAATTGAATAATAAAACTTTTAAATAGGCAAAAAAAGTTTCCTACTCCTAATTTGACTCTAATTTCGAAAATATGAGATAAAGTATTGATAAGGATGACTTCATCATGACATCATCATGATAAGTCATCAAAATTAAAAACTACTACTCCTAGAAATTTAAAAATGCCAAAATTAAAGCCCTACACTACTTGGAACTTCCATTTCTACATAAAGTCTTCAATCCTTGGTGTTGAGCTTCCTTTGAAGGTAAATTTGATCTTCTCCACGAATTACCATATATAGAAAGTTTTCATTTTGGGAAAGATTTCATTTCTGGAAAGTTTCCATTTCTCTTCATTTCTAGCCAAGCTCTTCTTTCATGATCCAACTTCTTAGCTCTTGATCCTTGAGTGAAGCTAATGTCATTCATCTCTTTTGAGGCTCCATGATTCATATCACAAAAGAATAGCTTTTTATAATCAATGTTGTTGCGTTTTCTTTTCCTAATTTTATTTTTGTTGCTGATGCTATTACTTAAAAGTGGTTTATAATACATAATATTGAATTCACAATACCTTAGTTGCTTTATTAACATAAATGAGGCCGTGCGTATTCAGAATATTGAGAGGAGCATTGTTGGATGTAATGTAATGGTAAGAGAACGAGAATGGAAAATAAATACCCTTTGTCAATGTTGTTATCTTGAACTCATTGATTAGACAATGGACAATATATGTTGGATTTTGAATATATATTATAAACTTTTAAGCAATCAGACAAATATCATGTTCTTTGAGACACCTTTTTCTTTGTTTTTTTATAATATATTTACAAAGGGGAAGTATCAATTTGAATTGATGATGATGTCCATTTGTTTCAATTCAACTATATTTTATGAAATATAGAAAACAAACTTTCACCTCTCTAAAAAGGGTCTATTAAGACGTTGGCTGCTTTTTTAGATGCAAAAATAAATACCCTTTGTCAATGTTAAGATGTATTTACAATGGAATTGGAAATACTGATTTTTAAAGGTCCATTAGTTTGTACTTCAAATAATTCAATCTTGAGTTTATGAGAAGTTTGAATTTATGGAAATGCTCTGAAATAGGAAAATAAAGTAAAATGATGTCTTTCAAAAGCAATAATAATTCATTACCAATGACGTCTTTCAAAAGCAATGAATTAAACAAATAATGTCTTTCAAAAATAATAATAATCCATTACAAATGAGGTATTTCCAAACGCAAAAAGTTAAACAACCAAATACAATTTAATCATTTCCCATTAACCTCATTCTCGTTAACTTCATTCCTCGCCATCTTCTTCATTAATTCTATCCGGCTCATACTCTACTATGGACCAAAATTTGAAGGGTAGTGCTATTTGTTTTGCATCATCGTTCACATTATCAATTCCATGCACGGATAGTAGACTTGAATTGTATTTTACACTACGATAACCTCTGATAGAAAAGTAACCAAGGCTAAGTATTCGACGTCAAATCCATAAGTTAACATACCCATCATGATATAGCCGACTGTGATAAATTCGTCCATGACTACAAAACAATACATGAAAAACAAAAATAAATATCCACTTTTTCCTTATGAAAAATCAAAATATAATCTAAGATAATCATCCAAAACATAATTATTCATCGCGTTTAAATGTTTGCCAATGTCCATATGAATTTTACTTTGAAATAGATTCCAGCTATGAATTTCGCTTTGAAATATATTCAACCTTAAGCTGTAGAGAAACTTGTGTGTTTAACTCTCAATAAGGATGCAACTTATTTGCCCAGCTTATAATATAACATTACAGGTCTTGTATTTACTACCATATTAGATTGTATTTTAGATCAATTAGCAGTTCAAATTAGGATTTGTTTTAACATTTTATTTACTGCCATCTTATGGGATTTGTTTCAAATTAGTTACAACCACAATTTATTAGTTCAACATCACCAGAAAAGCAGAAAATGAAGAAATTTATTAAATAGATTTTGGAAACCAAAATGAACAAAAACGTAAACAACTGACAAACCATAAACAATTAATTATAACCCAGTAGAAATCGTGAGATGATTGTGAGGGAGAAATCGTTTCAATTGACAAAACAGAAAATGTTGAATCGATTTTGACGAAAGAATCGTGAGGGATACTTACCAAAACGCAGGAAACAATGGAGAGGGAAGTCTTTGATACGGTTTTCTTCTAGCAATTGTGAATCGGTTTTGATGAAGGAATCAATTTGAAGCAATAGAGAATCAAATCTGACGAAGGAGAAAATGTATACATAAGTTTTTACATTAGGGTTTTGTTTTGTTTTGACCATGGGTTGAGTTTTTGTTTTTGTAAGTCATTACTATGGTTAATTTGGGGGGATTTGAGTCTTTTCACAAATTCCATAAATTATAGAAAACAAAAAAAATTATGGCTATTAGATTTAACACTCTAATTGGAAGGAAGTTGGACTAGTTAAAGTGTAGTGCTGAAAAAAAACTAAATTGAAAGTGCAGGGTGTAAATTTAAAATGTTCGAAAGTGCAGAGGTCATTGGTGCATTTTACCCTTCTTTTTTTATATAAAAATAATTTATTTTTAAAATTAGATTATATATTCTTATCTCTTATTTAAATAAACATCCAATTTAGTAAAAAAGTTTTTTTTTCTTTGATTTTATTAAAATCTCGTAATGGAAAAAAGAAAAAACTCTAAAACGGCTCAAAATTGTTATTTTAGTCGCAAAGCAAAGTGAAAATCAAGAGCAACATAAAAAGTCGTTTGTGTTCGGGTTTTTTTTATTCAAATAATTTCGATTTTACAAAGAAAAATTTGTTTTCTAGAATTGATGCAAGGACAACATAAAAAGTCGTTTGTGAAAATTGTTTCGGTGTCGTTTTATTTTTTTTTTGTATTACCACCCATTATTTATTAAATTAAATTAAAATAAATATATTTATTTATATTATAACATTTCTCTAGTTTTTTTTTTGAAGCTACATTTATGTAGTTATTATTATGTAATTTTAAACGATGTTTTAAATTAATTATAAGAAATATTTTAATTATTCTCATTATTATAAAGGGTATTGTAGTAATTATCTACTTTTTGATTCCGATTCATTAACATGGTAAACATAATGAGTGAAATCTGATTCTCATTTCTTATAAGTTTAATAAACATTATCAATTATAATCTGATTTTGATTCCTCGTGATTTCGATTCCTCCAGTTTTGATTCTAATTCTTTCTCATTCTGATTCCGAATTAACAAACGAGCCCTACTTGGTATTGAAGACAATTGATTTAACATTTGCCTAATGTCAGTTTTTGAACTGCCCAAATGGCAGTTCCATAGGTAATTTTATATACGTAAGAAGACAGAGAGAAAAAAAACAGAGAGAACACTAGAGAGGTAGAAATACAACTAGAGTTCAAATTCCTCCACGCCCAATGATTTGTTAAAAATTTGAAAGAGAAAAAAAAGGTAGAAGCATAAAAATATGAGGAGGTTGCAAATCTAACAATTTTTTTAGTAATATTTGTAAAAATATTAAATCTAACAAACATTTATAAATATTAAAAAAAAATTGATTGTGTAAATTAGTAATAAACATTGAATTACATATTAATACGCTAAGTTTATCACTGATTCACACATTATAGATCACTGTTAATCACTAAATAACATAGTAAAAATTACTGTATTTATCAAATAATTTTAAGTGATGATATATTTACAAATATTACATTTAAATCTGCCTAACACTGAAATTACCCTAAAAATAACCCACAAGTTTAGAGATGCTTGTGTAACGACCCGAACCCGTTAAATTCTTTAAATTCAAATGCACAGCGGAAGACTCAATTTTTAAAGAAAAACGGCATGGGTTCGTTTAAAAATCGAATAACCAAAACCTGTTTACAACCCAAATTTTCAGAGAAAGCTATAAATCGGGAATGCGCATTCCAAAAGAGAGTTTAATCATAAAACATTAAAATACTTTATACAAACACCCTTGGGGCTCAAAAAGACACAAATATGTAAAAAGTATATGATTTGCAAGCATTTTTACGAATGCTTAACCAAAAGAGTTTTAACATTGTCCTTGCACCATCTCGTCAAATCACGCGGCTCCACCTCCTCTACCACGCTTCTTGCCACGGGGTTTACCTGAAAATATTGTGGTGTAGCACCATTAGCAAGCAATGCTAGTGAGAGTAAAATGAAAGCAAATAATCCTATGAACAAAATCTCATAACCGAAATCGTGTCCAAAGGCCTAAAATGCTCATTACTACCCATATCCACACTTCCAATTCCATACAATCAATCGATAGTCATATATCCGTATTCATCATTCATTACCATAAGATAGATATAAGGACTTAAAGTAAAGTAACATTCACTACTAAGTCTTACTACACAATTCTAAAGAATATGTAAAGTAACATTAACTATCTTTATTACCAAACACGTTTCATCGTATCGTGCTATTGTATGGATCGAATCAACATACCACGTACGGTCGTACCATATCTCAAATCATCGGATATCAGGACTTTCACCATATCGGATATCAGGACTTTCACCATATCAGGTCTCAGGAATTTCACCATATCGGATATCAGGACTTTCACCATATCAGGTCTCAGGAATTTCACCATATAGGACTCAGGAATTTCACCATATCGGATATCAGGAATTTCACCATATAGGTATCAGGAATTTCACCATATCGAATATCAGGAATTTCACCATATAGGTATCAGGAATTTCACCATATCGGATATCAGGAATTTCATCATATAGGTATCAGGAATTTCACCATATAGGTCTCAGAAATTTCACCATATAGATATCAGGAATTTCACCATATAGATATCAGGAATTTCACCATATAGATATCAGGAATTTCACCATATAGGTATCAGGAATTTCACCATATCGGATATCATCGCACCATGATACGTATGGATCCGAATCAACATACTATCATGTGCCGTATCACAAACCATAGTACCATAGTACCGTATGGATCCAAATCAACATACTACTGTGTACTATTTACACCCTCGCAACATGATACGTATGGACCGAAGTCAACATACTATCATGAGCCATATTACAAATCATAGTACCATGGTACGTACGGATTCGAATCCACGTACTACCATGTACCATTTCACAAACCCTGGCACTATGATTACATATGGATCAAAATCACATACTATCACGTGCAGAATCAAAGTGCTCGAAGTTCCCACAAATCATTACACCATGATTACATATGGATCAAAATCACATACTACCATGTGTAAATCAATGTGCCCTAGGTCTCCAATAAGTTAGCTAAACTCCAAAGAATTGTACTAAGTTAATTAGAAACCTAACTAGCTAGATTACACGAGTTACTACTCAAGTGCATCTTCTAATTACTTTAACTTCCAAATTCATCCAAGTAACCTTCAAATCAATCAAAGTAACTTCCATTTCCACTTTCATCTAACATCTCCAAATCAAAATACCATACTTCCAAACCACTCCGATGTTCCCTAATCATCGAACTATCCATAATTTCAAACTTTCCACACACACTTTCGAATCAAAGTCTCCAACCAAAACTTAGTCCTAAGAAGTTATCTCCCTCTTTACATCGATAAACAATTACATAACGAACTAAATTCATAAAACCACTAACTTTCACATTAAACTCACCTTAGCTTGAAGACAAGCTCCGAATAATCCGAGGTTGTAAAATCACGAACAATTCACAATCCTACAAACGAATTAATCCTAAAGAACATTAATTAACCGGAAAACAATCAAACAACATCTAAACACATAAAACCACGAAAATCCCGGATTCTACCCTTATGGAGCTCTCGGCCAAGCTAGGGAAAAAGGGGTTCGGGTTTGATTTTCCTGGCTTTTATGCAATTTAGAGGTGTTTTGGGTTGGTTTTGAATACTTTGGAGGTTGCAAAATCAATGGGTAACCGAAAATTAGGGTTTTGCATATTAATTCATTTTCGAAAAATTAACTAAAAAGCAAAAACACAAAGAACCTAACATCCTAAACAAAGCCCAAAGAGGAAAAATCACAAGGGACGGGTTTCCGGCTCAAACTCGGTTTTAGGGTTTAGAGAAAGTTTCTAAAATTGACCATAAAGACTTCCCGAATGAAACCTTCAAGCTTCGGTGAACGAATTCAAGATTACAACTCAAAACCTCCATTAAAACACTATTCACATCAAAATTAAGAAACTTTAACATACCTTTAAGCCTCGAGAAAACGAGCGAAAACCTCGATTGTTAGGATGGGTAGAAAGGTCTCGGCGGGAGCTTTCCAACGCATCCGAAATCACGCAAAACGGTCGAGAAACGAAGCCGGGCGACGATTTTTTCTCTCTCTCTTTTTTTTCTCTCTAAGCTACGGGTTTGGGATGAAAAATGAGAAGAAAATTTCATATTTTGTCTAATTTTGGCTTATTTAAAGAGAAGGAGGAATAGTGTTTAGATATTTAACAATTTGGAAAATGACGCCTACGTCCCTCTTTTACTTTTGCTTTAAAAACGAAACCCGAAGCTCGTAAATAAACCTAAAGGTGATTAATAATTATTAATTGGTCCATTAATAATTATTAATGTCACCAAAACAAATTTTAATTATTAAAACGATTAAAAACAATTTCGGACATAAATAACTATTAAAATTGAAATTTCTAAAATTAAACTAATCTTAAAAGCTTTATTTTTAAAATAAATAAAATAAAGTAAAAATAAATAAAATAAAAAAAATTAAAAAAAAATTTTACCCCTAAAAGTCACGGGACGTTATAGCTTGTGTGTAGTTCAATTTTTTTATGTAGATATCTTTTTTTTTTAAAATAAAAAGAAAGTTAGTTATAGACCAATAGCCAACATAGTTTTTGATGGAGAGAAACTAACATATTTAATTTACAAATCTAGAAATTACAAGCAAAAGAGAACAAAAGATGTGGTTTTGATGGATTCTCTTATTCCAAATGGATTATTTAAACTTAGATGAATACAAAACCATTAAAATAAATGTAAATTTAATGCCACTAAAATACAACAAAGATACAAACGAAGAAATGAATCTTTTGCTCTCTCTTGGATCACTCCGTCCATTTGATATATCTTCCAAAAAAATAAAATCACACAGATTCTATAATTCGCTCATTATTTTCTCTCTGCCCTTCTGAAACTGGTTTGGTAAACCAGCTTAGCTCTCCTTAGAGAGCGTTTTCAATCTTCAATCTCTCATGGGAGCCAACCTCTGCACTTCTTTTAGGCACCCATGTGCTCGAGAACATCGTCCGGCAACGACACTCAACTCTCATGATGGTAACTAAAAACCCTGTCTTTATCTTGATATCATGAGGTTGCATCTTAACACCAATTGACAATTAGAGGAGTAGCCCATGTATCTTATACATCTTTATGTAGATTTCTGAATATGCCCCTCAAGATAATGTCTCTTCTAGAGTCACCATTATTGGGTCGAATTTCATTTTCAGATCGAATGCCCATTTGAGCTTTATTGGACTCTGATACCATTTTGATATCATGAGGTTCCATCTCAAAATCAAGTGATAATGAGAAAATAAGCTATGTATCTTATAAACATTGAATTCTCAACACTTTGAAACTATCCCGATTCATAGTTCAAAGTTGCGATAACGGTCATAGACTCATACCGGTATCAATCAATACAAAAAAAAAAGATATAGATAGAAGGTTTAAAAAATTCTCAAACCGAGTCATCCGAGTCGCATAACCGACATACACCCCAAAATTAAGTCGTTCATTTTTATGTTTTTTTTCTTCTCTCAATCTCAAATTTTATTAAAAACAGCTCATTGTTACATCTTTTAACAACTTGTGGATGTGAACGTATGCAGATCATACAATATATGACATGATAAAGCAAAAATGGTGGAAGAAAGAGAAGACAGAAATGAAGAGAAAGAAAGAAGAATCATCATCCCCACAAAAACAGCAAATACACAAGAATCTGTCTCTGGAGGAATTGCTCTTAGCTTCACCAAGATTATCATCCACACCGAAACCCGATTTCGTAAACGGAGGACAGTTTCATGTTTCTAAAAACCATTCCTCCAAAAGAAAGGTCCACCCATCAAATTTGAATATCAGATCATTCCCAAGAAGCTCTTCTTTTGGGAGATTAGCTGTGATTAGTGAAGTTACAGAAACTGAAGTATCTCAAGAAATCAGTAATAAATCTATTATCAGCAGAAACCAAAGTGGGAAATTGAAGAAGAAAGTGAGCTTTAAACTGCCTGAAGAATCTGATTTCATTGTGTTTCACTCACCTGAGGATTCTTCTTCTTCTTCTTGTGATGCAAATGTTCTTGTTTCTTGATTTCTGTTTCTACTTTCAAGAAAATGAAAAAACACTTTCTAGTGTGCTGTTGTTTTATTTCTTTTTTGTTTCTAATTTAGTGTTTTCTAAGGAGGGATTTTTGGGCTTGTTTGGGAGTATTTATGAAATAAGTGCTTCCAGTCAAAGTAGTTTTTGTTGGGTAGTAGACATAAATCAAATAAATAAAGAAAAGCCCAAATCAACTAATTGACTTTCAATGATACATGAAGACAAATTAGTTGGCATCTTTTTTATTTGTTCACCCGTGGGATGGCAATTGGCAAAGTTAATGGACCATGTTATTAAAGCCCACGATTATCTCTCGCTTTTATTTTATTATTTGTTGCTATTTATCGTTCTCGATTTAGGGAGTTTAGGGAGTTGCAAATCCCTCAATTACCCAACAATTGGTATCAGAGCGTCAGGTTCAAGGGACTTGTGGAAAAGATCGATGAATTGCAAAAAGAATATTGGGATCGAAAAATTTGACCGTTCATATATTTTCATTCCGGATGATGCAGATTGAGGATTACTTTTGTAAGAAATTGCATCTTCTGTCGTTGGGAGAGAAGCCAGATAATTTGAAGCATGAAGATTGGAACAAACCGGTGAGGTCGTTGACCTTGTTAATTATTGTTGTCAATTATATGAGTTCTACACAAAGTGCAAAATTGGAGAGTTGTTGATGTTCCCTCGGATCGAAGGGGTGAGCCAACAACGCAGGAAAGGACAGTTAGCTCCTAATCCATCAGTTCATGTGGAGAAACAGTTGGGAGAATCTAGAAGCGCTCAGAAAGTAGCCTCAACTGACAGGCAAGATAGTGAACTGGTGAAGTTGCTCGAGGGCAATAGTGCACTTTTGACTGGGTTCAGAGTCAATGTGGGTGTAGATGCTGGAGATGAAGTCTCTGTTTTGACAACCGGCTTGAATACACACATGTCAAGTCATTGATGGTCAGATGGTAGATCCCGCCACATAGCTGGAGTGGGAGTTGGTGGAGTATCTTTTCATGCCTGGAAGATAGCTCACATCGGGAAACCTTGCAGGGGTTATGTTAGTGGATTCTACATGTTTTGTTTTGCAAATCGATTTGAATTTGCAGGTTGAAGCTTTGGTGTTCCAAGCATTTGTTGAGCTGCTATTGCAGTGGGAGTTGAAGATGTTTGATTTGTGTCTAAGTGGGAGATTGTTGGGTAGTAGACATAAATCAAATAAATAAAGAAAAGCCCAAATCAACTAATTGACTTTCAATGATACATGAAGACAAATTAGTTGGCATCTTTTTTATTTGTTCACCCGTGGGATGGCAATTGGCAAAGTTAATGGACCATGTTATTAAAGCCCACGATTATACAAATGTGGCGGTGATTAGGTTTGGAAGCTACAAATTATGAGGCAGTGGTTCCTTTGCTAACTTGGTATAAATTACTTATCAACGAAGAGAAGAAGTGTGTGGTGGCTTTGCCTCCCACCGGGAGAATATTAGGGTTTGTTCATATTGAGAGAAAATAGAGAGGGGGCAACCGTTTGAGTGATACTCGGGGTTATGTATAATTGTGAGCGATTATACACTCTTTATTTTTCTGTCTAATTGATGTAATCTTCAACTTCATAGTGGAACTTGCAGAGTCTGCAGAAGACAGGACGTACCAATTGGGAACCTGTATAAAATCTCTGGTGTCGCATTATTCTCTCTCGCTTTTATTTTATTATTTGTTGCTATTTATCGTTCTCGATTTAGGGAGTTTAGGGAGTTGCAAATCCCTCAATTACCCAACAGTTTTCTTATAAATACTATGATAAAAATACTTAGTGATATATTATTTTATTGTTTGGATATAATATTTAAAAAATGCTTTTAATCTTGAGAACGAAATTGTGTAAAGAGAAGTTAGAGGGAGTGTGGAAAAATAAGTTAGAGAGAGAAAATGTGTGCAGAGAAAAGAGCAAGTGTGTAGAGAAAAGTTAGAGAGATAAAATGTGTAAAGAAAATTAGAAATACAAAGTTTAAAAAATAAAAAAAAACACTTCAAAAAGCACATATTACCTGCTTATTTAAAAAGTACTTTGAAGTACTTTTGACTTCTACAAAAAGTGCTTAAAAAATATTGTCAAACATAAAAAATATAGGGGAAAAATCAATTTACCCCCCTTAACTTAGTTGATTGTGTCAATTTAAACCTTAGACTTTTAATTTCAACAATTTAAACTCTGAACTTAAATAAATGAATCAATTTGATTTTCTGTCTAACTTCTGACAGCTACTTTTCGAAAGAACATCTCTTTCTACCCACCGATTTGATTTGGTGACTTTCATCTCTAAGTATGTTGGGAAAAATCACCTTCCCACATTCACCGCTAGGAATAAAAATAGATAAACGAGAAATTAAAGAATAAAACACAATCAGAGAGATACAAGAATTTATACTGGTTCACCCAAATTGGCTACGTTCAGTTGCTACCGCTGCGGATTCCACTATGATGAATCAGAGTTACAAAAGAGAAATATCCAATACACTAAACTGTGTATTAACCGCCAAAAGCCCTCAAGAAAGAAAACTCTTTCTTTTACTTAAAACCTCACTACCGCCATAATCACGAAAGACCCGAAAAAGGAACCCCCCTTTTTTCTTCTCTCATTTTAATCCTCACGGCTTCATGCACCGCCTACTTTTTATATGCAAGAAAATTTGAAGCCAAATTTTCCCTTGCCGCCTCAGTCAAGATGCAACAGCCAATAGGAAATCATTTCATGGGCTTGGGCCTTTTCATAGATTTCTTTAATTACTTTTGATTTGTCTTAAAAAATACCCAACAAAGTACCCATGTAAAACCTCTCTCTCTTTCTCTCTCTCTCTGAGAAGCCATTGACGAAGGCTTTATATTGAAATTTAAGGCTCTATATGAGAAAAAATTGAAGATTTTGGTTGAAATCCCATACCCATTTCCATGGATTTTCATATCTGAGAATACGTTCTTTCTTGTAATTGGGATTTTGAAAACCCAGAAATCATTACTGCTATACATCAAAATCCCACATACATGCCCCATGGATTTTGTGCAAAAAAAAGCGGGATTGCAAATCAAATTTATCCATTTTCAAACTTCAAATAACAACAAAAAAAGCAACAAATCATTACATGTAGAAGAAGATGTAACAAATCATAAAAAATATTTTTTCATTTGATAAAAAATATTGTCAAACATAAAAAATATAGGGGAAAATTTTATCAAATGAAATTTTTTTCTGATGAATTTTCAAATAAATACATATAAAATTTTCCACTTATACATTTAATTTTTAATTTTTTCTAATAAAAATATTTATAAATTTCACCTTGTTTATTATTACTAGTTATAAAGTACGTGCAATACCTTTATTCAAGGTAATTTTTTTTATTAATATAAATGTAAGTGTTTGATAACTTTTATGTTACAAAAATGTTAAGATAAATATTGCATGTTTATCTAGATTCTCTCAATTCCAGCTCTAAATTTCATTATCTAAAAACATTTTTTTAATAAATTAAAAGGATTGTGCAACATGGAAGGTCATCATCACGGGTATAAATTCATAAAAAATAAAAGTTTATAAATTAAATTTATACACTCTATTTAATTCATAAATATAAATTAAAAAATTTCAAATTAATAACGTTTATCATTGAAGGCAGTTGCTTTGGCAACTGCCTGATGGTGGTTTTTGAAACTGCCTTGGCAGTTCCATATCTGCTCAGATATGTTAGAACAAATTAAGAAAAAAACTCTCTCTAAAAAGAAATCTCTTCATTCTCTAAATTCTATGTTCATCATAAATTCTCAACGGAAAAGACTTAGGCTGTGAACTGCAAAGTGAGTCCGTTCGGTGATTTGCTTTCAACGACCGATACTTAACCACTCGGGTTTCTCGTTAATTTCCGCTGCGTTGTCTACAAGAGGTTAGTCCGCTTTTACGAAACCCTACATTGGTATCAGAGCGTAGGTTTAAAAAGTATCAAAATTTTGTTTCTTTAAAGTGTTAAAGAATGAGAAAAAGCTTAGGTCCGTTAATGGCAACTTTTTGTATAGTTGATCATTTCTCATGAGTTTTTGCATGTATGTTATGTATAATATTTCGAAATGATTTGCAATTTTTCATAATTTTTGGATGAGTGATTCATGAAATATAAATTTTTAAAGTCACTGTTTTTTTTCAAAGTTTAAAACAATAACTTTAACCCTTGATAACTTCTGGTATAATTTTCCATTGATTGTGATCATTGTATATTTAGAAAGTATGTTTCAAGAGCTTTCCGTTGATATATTGTATGATCAATTTGGTTGAAAATCGAGAAAGTTACGTCGATTCGAAGTTTTATTCAAAAAAAAAAAAAACTGGGCTATTTGCGTTTTTTCTTTCTTTCTACCTTTCATGCGTGTTCTGTCTCTGTTACAGTTTAAAAAAAAAAAAAAAACCCCCTAGGTGTTGAACCCGGAACGTGGGTTCATCTTATTTTGGATGCACGCCCACTAGACCACTAAAGGAATCTGTTTTTAATTATATATATTCAATTTTTTTTTCTTTATATATATATATAACATTATGACGCTAGATTAAATAAAAAAGCATAATCGCTCTATTTGGGATTTGAACCCGGAATCTGAGGGGTAGCATCATAATGAAGTATAAAGCAGTGCCACTGGGCCATTAGCCAGAATCTGAAAGTTAAGGTTTTTATATAATATTTATATATATATGGATATAATCAAATAGATTTTAATTTAATTTAAGATTAAATTTGGGATATTTAAATTCTCCAAATTTTCTAAATTAAAATTTTAAATTCCCAAATACTTCTCGACATAAACACTATGATTAAATTTGTTTTAAACATGTATGTTGTACTATGTCATAATCATTTGTTGATTATTTTTTTTTCTGTATATGTTACAGATAAAAAAATAAAATAAAAGGGAATTTGTCAAGAATGTATAGAGTACCGATGGTTCCTAAGACAAAAGAACAAAGAGCAAGACTTGAGAAAATGATAGAAGATTTATCAGAGATAAAAATCGAAGATGGTTTTCAATGTAGCTTAGTTCATATGACAGAGTTTATCATAAAGTTGAACAAGCACTTCCAAAACATAATATGGATGGGAGGTTTACGTGAAGAAACCCAACGAATTGAAAAACTGAAGTCCTTACTACCTTTTCAAGGACACAAGGACTTACTTGATCACATTTTGAACGCAACTAATGGAGTTATAAAATACCGCAACATCACGATAGAATTCCTTAAACAACTTGAGATTCGTGGTGTGAAAAGGGAAATTTTTAGGATATATGGACCTAAACGTCGTCCTGTGAAAAACAACGTACCAAAGATCCTTGTTACTGACATTGAAATTCCATATAAGCTTGTAAAAGATTTACATATTTCATTCCCAGTTACTAAGAAATGGTTGTAAATAGAAATTTGTTTGTCTCTCTCTTAAAATTTCTCATGTAAATATGTTTTATACTTGTATTGGAATTGTTTCTTTTATTCCATTTTGTGTAAATTTTTGTTTATGAATATGTTTCATAATTAACGTTTACAATAATGAATAAGTTTCATTATAATTTAATTACTTAATAATGATTGATGTATCATTATTTATTTTACAAGGTGATAATTTTTCGATAAAGTTATTTAAAGACCATTGACGATGATTTCGAAACTAAGTGATATTTCGACTCAATATTCTTTCAAATAACTGTAATCGAAATTATCTAGTTCATGTAAAATATAAGATGTATGATAAACTATACAGTGAATCATCTATGTATGTTTTGTAGAATTTGGTAAAATGGCTTCTGTTTCTAAGAACATAATAGCTGAATTGAACAAAGGGGAAAAGCTTAATGGGGATAACTATGAAATTTGGGCAATGAAAATTCAGTATGTCCTGGAAGAGCAAGAGGCTCTTGAATTACCGAATCATGTGTTGACTGAGCCTAAGGAAGGCAATACTGCTCAACACAAAAGGGACCGTGAAGCTTATGAAGTTTGGAAAAAGAAAAAATCACTGACTTGCATTACTTTGCTGAGTAGGATGGAGAATGACATCATGTGTGAGTTTCGAAGCTATGACCTTGTAATGGACATGTGGGCTGCTTTGAAGTTGAAGTTTGGTGGAACTTCTGTCACCAAACTAAGGCAACTGACAATTAAGTTTGACACTTATAAGAAACGTCCTAATCATAACATGCGACAACACATGAGGGAAATGTCCAATATGATTAGTGAACTTAAGGAAGCTGGCCACGTCCTAACTGATGAACAACAAGTTCAAGCTGCCATCCAATCACTTCCCCATAGCTGGGAGCACATGAAGGTGCACCTATCTCATAATGAGGGTATTAAAACCCTCGTTGATGTTACACGTCACTTGGAACTTGAGGAAGATCACATTGAGGCAACAAGACCTGAAAATGCTGACATGTATATGGCTGGCCCAAGCTCTCATGAGGGTAAAGGGAACAAGTGTAAGCATTAATGGGGATATAAGGGTAAGGGTGGCAATAAGAAGAAGAAATATAATCAAGGTCCAAATAACAAAGGAAAAGGTCCCATGGTTCGCCCAAAGAAGAACAAGGCTAAGATCAAGTGCTATAACTGTCAGAAAAAGGGTCATTATGCTTCCGAGTGTACTGAACCCAATAAGGTATCAACTTTCAATTCATTTAAGATTCATTCTTTTTATGAAAGTAGATCATATGTTTCCAGCTCTATTTTTTTAACTGATTCTCATCCTTCGTGGACTGTAGACTCAGGAGCCACGAACCATGTAGCCAAAGAGCGTGGGCTCTACGTGGAATTTCGTTGGATTCCACAAGGTGCAAAATGGTTATATGTTGGAAACAATGCAAGAGTACTTGTGAAAGGGATTGGTTCCTGCAAATTGAATATGCAGAATGGACGTACACTGTTTCTGCATGACGTTTTATATGCACCTGACATACGACGGAATTTAGTTTCTGTATCTGTTCTTCTAAGACTTGGTTTTACTTTCGTTATATTTGGTACTAAACTACTTTTAAGTTTGAACAACGTACACTATGGCTGTGGTTATTTAATGAATGGCTTTATTATGTTAGATGTTGTTGATATGATATCTGATAATTTAGCTAGTTTTTCCCTTATTACATTATCTGTTGATGCGAATGTTGACATTATTATGTGGCATGCTAGATTAGGTCATATAGGTCAACATAGGATAGCTAGACTAACTAAAGAGGGTTTGTTAGGCCAGATTGATAGGGTCGAACTACCAACATGTGAGAGTTGTCTAGCGGGAAAAATGGCAAGAAAACCATTTGGTAAAGGAACTAGAGCTGAAGTTCCATTACAATTAATTCATTCTGATATTTGTGGGCCTATGAATGTGAAGGCATGACATGGGGGTGAATATTTTATCACTTTTATAGATGATTTCACACGTTTTGGTCACGTCTATTTGATTTCCCACAAATCTGAAGCATTAGAGTGTTTTAGAAAATTTGTTACATTAGTGGAAAGTCAATTGGATCTAAAGGTTAAGTCTTTAAGGACAGACCGTGGACGTGAATATTTGTCTAATGAGTTTAAACAAATGTGTGAAGAAAAAGGAATACATAGGCAACTAACCATTCCCCGAACCCCACAACAGAATGGGGTTGCTGAAAGGAGAAATAGAACTCTTTTAGAAATGGTTAGGTCAATGATGGCGCAAGCAAAATTGCCAATCACTTTTTGGGGTGATGCCTTATTGACTGCTACTTATATTCTTAATCGTGTACCTTCAAAATCTGTTGCTTCTACACCCTATGAGTTATGGACTGGCAGAAAACCAGACCATAGTGGTTTGAGACCATGAGGATGTGCAACTTACGTTCATGAGCCGTCACATCAACATGGAAAACTAGGTCCAAGGGGTAAAAAGAGTATTTTTATACGATACTCTGAAACCTCAAAAGGGTACATTTTCATCGGAGAACAAGCAAGTGGGAGTATAACAGAATTCAAATCATGTAATGCTACATTCTTGGAAAATAATTTTCCATCTAGAGGTGAGATTAATCAGGAGATGTCTCTTTATGAATTAAATATTCTAAATAATTTGATTCCATCAAACGAATTGAGAGATACTCCTAATCAATTATCAACAGTATCTCATCCAAGTGGGAGAAATTTGAACACTCTGTGTGATTCGAAAGAACCACAAATAACCCGTGATTCAGAACCACAAATAAGGCGTAGTAATCATGGTAGAATTCCAAAACGTCATTATGATGATGAAATTTTCATGATTACGCCTCAAGACGATGAAGAGCCGAATAATGTTCAAGAGGCTCTTCAAAATTCTAATAAGGATAAATGGATAAATGCAATAGAAGAAGAAATGGAGTCAATGAAGTCAAATAGTGTTTGGGAACTAGTTGATCTTCCTAAAGGACGCAAAGCAATTGGTAACAAGTGGATTCTTAAAATCAAACGTAAAGCTGATGGCTCTATCGAAAGATATAAGGCCAGACTTGTAGCCAAAGGTTACACACAACAAGAAGGAATAGATTATGAAGAGACATTCTCTCCTGTTGTGAGGTTTACCTCTATTCGTCTCATCCTAACAATAGTTGCAAGTTTAGATTTGGAATTACATCAAATGGATGTTAAAACAGCATTTCTAAAAGGTGAATTGGAAGAAGAAATATACATGCAACAACCCATTGGTTTTGTTACCGAAGGGCAAGAACAAAAAGTGTGTAAATTAATGAGGTCAATTTATGGCCTGAAACAATCTTCCAGACAGTGGTACATCAAATTTCATCAAGTTATCACCTCATATGATTTTCATATGATTGATGAGGACCACTGTGTGTATGTCAAAACACATAAAGATAAGTTTGTAATTCTTTCATTATATGTGGATGACATACTGTTGGCTGGGAAAGACAAGGAGTATGTATTAGCCATTAAAGAATGGCTATCATCAAACTTTCAAATGAAAGATATGGGTGAAGCAGCTTATATACTTGGAGTCAAGATTGAAAGAGATCTATCCAAAAGGATGTTAGCCTTGTCACAAGGTCAATACATCAAAAAAATCCTTGAGAGATTTTAAATGCAAGACTGCAAACCTATTGATACTCCCATCGCAAAAGGCGAAAGCTTAAGTCAAAGATTGTGTCCAAAGACTCCGGAGGAAAAAGAGCAAATGCGAAAAGTTCTTTATTCAAGTGCTATTGGAAGCCTAATGTATGCCATGATGTGTACAAGACCAGATATATGCTTTGCCGTGGGTATGGTAAGTAGATACCAGTCAAACCTAGGACAAACCCATTGGAAAGCTGTAAAAAGAATTCTCCGATACCTTAAGGGCACCATGGATTATTCACTATGTTATCTAGGAAACTATCCAAAGTTAGAAGGCTGCACAGATGCTGATTGGGGAGGAGACCTCGACGAACGTAAATCCACTTCTGGATATGTGTTCTTACTAAATAGTGGAGCAATATCGTGGAGTAGTAAAAAGCAGACCTGTATAGCCTTATCCACAATGGAAGCTGAATTTGTGGCCTTATCATCAGCAGTACAAGAAGCAGTATGGCTTAAGAGATTCTTAAGTCACTTGGGTTTCATTGAAATTACGTCTAACTCAGTGTTAGTGAATTGCGATAGTCAAGCTGCTATAGCATTCACAAAGGATCCCAAGTATCATTTTAAGACAAAACACATCGATACAAAATACAATTTTGTGAGCAATAAAGTTGCACCGAAAGAAGTGAATTTGCAATATATATCTACGCGTGATATGGTTGCAGATCCTTTTACAAAGCCCATACCTAGAGACGTTTTTTATGGCCATGTTAAATCTCTAGGCTTGCGTAGAATTTAATTTCACATGACATGAAAATTGTATTACTGATTTACTTTGGTTATGAAATAAAATTTAGTATTTTTTTTCAAATTTTTCATACATAGAGTGTTTAGTACATTAAACAAAAGTATGTCTGACAGTAGATTGACCTTCTCACATAGGTAATCACTTCTATGACTTAGTGTCAAATAGAAATAAGATATTTTAAGTAATATTGTTGTTAATTGATAACAACACTATGAGAGCATATGCTTAACCTAGATATCACCTTGATAAAGAATCAAGATGAGATTATATTTATAATCGAAGGTGAATAGATCTCACTATTCACCTAACTGTCTATAAGCCAGATGGAAGTCCTGCAGTCATAAGTTGATAAAGTAGAGTTGTGGACTCAAGTTAGATATTAAGTATATCTGAACTATCATCTGTATAGTATAAATTGAGACATACACTCCAATGATAATGGAGAATAATACTGTAACATGTGTTTCATACCACATGTGTTATAAACGACCTAAATAGGTAACAGAAGTTAGATCTCTACTTCCTAATAATGTGAGACCCATGAGACTAAGAAGTCTTACAAGTACCCTTAAGATCTTTGACTAAAATCTTGAAGTTTCT
This sequence comes from Gynostemma pentaphyllum, assembly GCA_028015215.1. Classification (NCBI taxonomy): domain Eukaryota; kingdom Viridiplantae; phylum Streptophyta; class Magnoliopsida; order Cucurbitales; family Cucurbitaceae; genus Gynostemma; species Gynostemma pentaphyllum. The sequence goes on along the minus strand of CM051346.1, from coordinate 34,279,691 downwards.
CTACGATTTACCTATCTTGGAAAGTTACCAATGGTCATGAAAGATTCGATCTAATGGGACTTATCTAGAGAGCAATCGTTTTGGGATGGAATTTTTTTGAGGAAAAGAGAAGATTATTTTAAGTGTCACATCATATTGTATTCACCGGTCGACCAATTGTATTTTTGTAATATAATTGTGAATACAATGGTAACATTTTAAAAGAGATTTGGAATTACAAATGTGACTAAGCGATCTAGGGAACTACACCATACACTTTACTTAAACACACAATTGAGTTACCTTACATACTTAACCGTTGTAAAGTAACAAGCTCTCGAATTGAAAGTATGATGGTCGCACGACCTATTTTCTTGAATGAATTAGATGCTGCTGAAAAAGAATGTGTTTCTCCTTGATTGATGAGTGAGAGATTTCTGCGTTCAAAAGTGAACAATGTAGAAAGTACGCCCATGATGGGTAACCCATTATGTGCGAGTGGGAAATGAAGGCAGTTGCTTGGCAACTGCCTGATGGTGGTTTTTGGAACTGCCTTGGCAGTTCCATATCTGCCCAGATATGTTATTTTTCCTGAGTGGGAAATAATAATGTAAGAAAAAAGAGAGATATAGAGAACAAGTTAAGAAAAAAACTCTCTCTAAAAAGAAATCTCTTCATTCTCTAAATTCTATGTTCATCATAAATTCTCAACGGAAAGGACTTAGGCTGTGAACTACAAAGTGAGTCCGTTCGGTGATTTGCTTTCAACGACCGATACTTAACCACTCGGGTTTCTCGTTAATTTCCGCTGCGTTGTCTACAAGAGGTTAGTCCGCTTTTACGAAACCCTACAATCACGAAAGGCGATTTTGAAACCATCTAAAAATTGAACATAATTAAAAAATTGGTATCAAAATTTTTTAGGGTTTAGGATTTTTTTGTAGGATGTGCATTTTAAAATAGGTTTTGAGAATTAATAAAACAAAATATAAAATTATGAATGGGTAAGTTTAATTTTTAAAACTAAAAATATGTCATTGCTATAACTTAAGATAACTTAAGAGATACTGTTTATGAGATTAGATTTTTGAAAATACATCAGGTTATGATGAAATCAGTTTTAGAAAGTAAAGAAGGATTTCGAAATAGGATTAGAAAAAGTGATCTCATTATAAAAGTTTATACTCATTTAAAATTACATAAATATTTGTCATTTTTTTATTAGACTTAGAGATTCGAATATAGTTGATCAAGCAGGACAGATTGTTGTTTTCTTGTGTGTTGGCCTTGTTTTCTTGTGGGATACACATTTAGTCGTCTTTTTTTTTTTTTTTTTAATAAAAATTAAGAAATAAAATATAATTGTTAGTGAAATTTTAAAAGTAAAGATTTATTTAAATTTATAAGTATGAAATTCTAACAAACTTTCTTTTACATGTTTTCCTTTAGATACTCGATTGTGTGTCCATCGTTTTTAGATTAGTGTATTATTTTTTTCTTCTCTTCCTAGTTCTTCTGGTATATCTCTTATTACAACCTGATTTGGTTTTTGAAAATAAGTGATTTGCCCAAAATTACCAACTTTCCTATGTTTAAAAAAGTTAATTACAACCCAAAAAAAAATATTAATAAATGAACTTAATTTTTAAAAACAAATAATTAAATATCATAATCATCACCAAATTAAAAAAAAAAATCAATAGTCTTTACACCAATAGGTAGACGAAATTAATTACTAAAAATGAGTAAATTCAACCAAAACTGTACTTAGTACAAATACAGAAAATTATAAAATTACATGCATATTCTAATTTCTCATTTTTTGGTTTCAAATCATTGATAAATATATGATCAGTTGACTTCATTGACATTATGAGTTTTTTTTCCCTCATATAAACTTCATATGCTTGCATTTTAAATACTGATCAAATGATGGTGGTTAAAAGAAGTTAGATTTTGCATCTTTTCAATTGCTTCCTTTGATGGCATCCTTTTAAAAAAATAACCACTTCGGTTGAGTGTGAATTTTTCTATTATTAAAAGCAAGAAAAATGCATAAAGAGGTGTGAGTAGATTTGTTGTCAACGTATGAGCATTAATTTAGGGTATTTGTTTAACTAACTCTAAATCATAACTTAAAATAAATAACTAAAGAATATCTCATTGTTTAACTAACTGGAGATTATCTTATTTCCTTAAGTTTGAAAAGTTCCCTTTCATTTAAATCTAAATAATTTTGTGTATTTGTTTTCAAGTGGCTCTTCAAAAGATCATAACTGAATTTAAAAATTTGAATATTAAGATTTTTGTTCCCATAGGTAATGGTGGTAGTTAAACTTTAATAATAATTAAATTCAATTAATTCAATTGTACAACCTTCTCAATAAAAACTTGCATCCTTTCAAAAATGAATAATAATTGAGTTAAATTAAAAATAATAGAAAAAAGGGTAGTAAAGGAAATAATTAAAAAAGTGAGGGCAATATGGGGACCCAATGTTTCTCCCACTCATTCCCACTTTTTAATATGTTAGATTATAGATATAGATTATTATTATTTCAATTGAAAAATCTAATCAAATTTTTTTCTGATAAATTTTCAAATAAATACATTTAAATTTTAATATGCTTAAAACATCTCTTTCTTTTTATTTTTTTCCACTTATAAAATTTTAAATCTAAACTAATATTTTATAAAATAAAATAGAGTTTTTAAATTATATTTTTTTAGAGTTTTTTTTTTTATATTTTTGGATTTTTTATAGTAAAATATATATGATAGGGTGCTGAAAATTATATTTTTGCACGGGGCCCCGGTTTTGAATGTCTAAAAACAGAGTAAAATATAATCATAACTCTGAGAAAAGAACAGAGTTTTATTAAAAAAAAACAATCTAACCTGAAAACTAGCTTCAATTTATGAATTTTGTCACCCAAAAACCAAAACCCAGAGGGAAAAAAAACATTCTTTTTTCAAAATAAATCTGAAAATTTTGAAGTTTGATAAACCATGCCCTTCGTTCAACGGTGGATTTATAGATCCAGATGGATGTGTCAATGAAGGCGTAAATCAATTTGCAACTTTTAAAACCTATTTTTTTCTCATCCAGTGGCTTTACTGGTTTCATGTTGTGCCATTTTATTATGTTTTTTTTTTTATTTAAAAAAAAATATATCAATCATGCCCATCAAAAGAAGAACCTGACTAGTTTAATTCAAAAAACGAAGTCAACCCAGAATCAAATTTCATACCATCAAACAAATAATTAATGTAACTCAAAATCCATAAAATATATCGAAAATTCGCTCACAACATTGAGATTGCATAGACGAACTCCCATGATTTCGCCTAACTTGATTTTTGAATGGGTTGCTAGCAGACGAAAGAACGAAAAATTCTAAAGCTAGACTGCTCGACTATGGCAGAAACCGTAAAGATAAGGATAAAATGGAATTAATTTTTGTTCTAAGGTAAATGTGGACTATGGTTAATTAGGATTAGAAGGTCTTTTCACGTGCCTCAATATATAAAAAATTATTAAAAATAAAATGACAGTTAGTTTTAACTTTTTTTTAACAGAAATTGGAAAGAAGAAGTGTAGGGGTGAAAAAAGCTAAATTAATAGTTTAGGGGTGTAAATTGAAAAAACCTGAAAGTGCAGGGGTCATTGGTGTCTTTAACCCTTATTTTAATTGTTTCAATGTAAATAGTTGATTATGTAAATCGATAATTTTCTTGTAAACTGATTATCATTTATTAAGTTAATAGATGATTAGTGATTATAATTATTTTTTAAATAAATATTTTGTAAATAAGATATATGCAATTATTTTTATAATAAATATACATGTTTACAATTTTTTCTATAAAAAATTATTCACTAAGATTTACCTTTAATTAATGTATTCAAGATGATTTGGTGTAATTATTCCTATTAACATTTACAAATTTAATCAAATTACGATGCTCCATGTTTTTCAAAAATCATAATCTTTTTACATTTATAAATTAATTGAAGAAAAATATTCAGAGTGGTTCAATCCCTACCCCAACACTTTGTATAAAAAATGATTTGTTTTCAAAGATTGCTTTAGTAAAATACAGGCATATAATACCTAATTAAAATGATGAGATATTCTTTATTTGTTATAACGACATGTTACTCGCTACGTGTTTCCTTTTTAAGAAAAAGAAAATATTATTTGAATAAATAATATTGTTTCATCTTGAAAAATATATCATCATTTGATATTTATTTGATTTAATTTCTTATTTTAGGAATTAAATAAAATTAACGTCTTTATTTATGAAAAAAAAAAGAGAAAGGAAAAGAGGAGACTATCAGTTGAACGTTCATTTGAAAAGCAAACAAAATAAGGTTAGGATTTTCTCTCTTCCTCCTCTCTTTTCACACCAACCTCAAGCTATTGTTGGGTGGTTTTAATTAAATTTTGTTGTTGGGATGTTGATATAGGTACCGTGGTTTGTGGTGTTTACATTGGAGAAAATAAAAGGAGAATTCGAGGAGTTATTCTTCAAGTTTAGATCAAGGTAAACTCAATTCATCACTTTAAATCTTAGTTTTAATTCTTGTTCTTTGTTTTAGAAAACCCAAAGCCAAATTCTTGTTTCTTTCATCTTCTTCCAAGAAAGAACATCATCCCATTAAATTCCTTCAAATCCTAGAAACCCTAACCTATTCTTTTTCTTAAAACACCATTTCACCAAGTATTTCTATCATTGTTGAGAGCCTGGGATCAATACCAAGAGGCTATAAGGTCTCAAAGTATTATGCAGGAAAATTGTGATTTACTCATTCACTGTCATTGGGTTTAATAGAGTACATGGGATATGTAAAGCTACAATTAAGGAACCGTATATGGAAGATTAAAGCAAATCATGGCTATACACCTAAGCTAATTACAATCACTACAAAAAAACTGTTAAATTGCGACCAAATAAAGGGGTAGTTTTCTTGGTGACCACTCTGGTAGTAAATGTGAAGTTTGACTTAAAACGACCATATGGTCACCTTTTTGCGATCAAATTGCGACCAAGCAAAAAATTAGTCATAAAAAATGACGCGAATTTTTGGCTGGGAAGAAAGTGACCATATGGTCACTTGAAAATGACGACCATTTGGTCGCAATTATGTGACACGAGATATCATTTAGTAGCAAAAAAAAGACGCGTAAATTTGGCGAGAGAAAAGCTACCAAGTGGTCACAATTAAAAGTGACCATATGGTCGCAATTTTGGTGACCTTTAGTGACCAGTGGTAGCTTAAACATTTGGGGGAAAGAAGCTACCATGTGGTCACATTTTTAAGTGACCAGATGGTCGCAAATATTGTGATTTTAAATGACCAGTGGTAGATAAACAATTTGGTGGGAGAAAAGCTACCAAGTGGTCACCAAAATAAGTGACCATGTGGTCGTAAATTCTGTCACATGATGTGACCCGGGGCAGGTGGGAGAAAAGCTACCAAGTGGTCACCAAAATAAGTGACCATGTGGTCGTACATTCTGTGACATGATGTGACCCGGGGTAGGTGGGAGAAAAGCTACCAAGTGGTCACCAAAATAAGTGACCATGTGGTCGTACATTCTGTGACATGATGTGACCCGGGGCAGTGAGGAAAATGGCGGGAAATTTTGGCGGGAAAATGCGACCAGTTGGTAGCAAAAATACTACCATCTGGTCGCAAATGACCAGAGGAGTCCGTTATAAAATCCCCTCCTCCCATTGTTTGTTAGCATTAAGAAAAAAAAATGAGAGAGTGGATGTATGTTCGTTTGATAGACGGGTATTTGAACGATGAGTTCGTGGCCGAGGTTGAACAGTTTGTTGAGTTTTACATGACAACTGTCTATTATGAAAAGTATGGTGGAAAGCTACGTTACCCGTGCAGGAAATGCGACAATAGGAGAATCATACCTGTTACAGATGTGAAGGTTCATCTTTATAGTCGGGGATTTGTGCAGAATTATTACCATTGGGTGTTTCAGGGGGAAACACAGGAAATGTTCGACGCTGCATTATATGAATCGAGACGATACGAAGGTAGCAGCTCGAATGTAGAGGTTGTTGCCGAAGAACGGAATGATGAACAACGGTATAGTAAGATAAAGCAAATGATACTTGATGGTGCGGGGTATGGGGGCAATGAAAATTTCCGTGAAAGTTTAAACGTAGACGAAGATGAACGGGTTGTTGAAGAGGAAATGAATCCGGAAGCACGTAAGATGCACGAGATGCTAGAGACAGCCAGCCGGCCATTATACGATAGGTGTGAGGTAAGTCAACTTGCTGCTGCTACAGAACTTTTAAATATAAAGGCGCAGTACAACATACCTGCTAGAGGATTTGATTCGATTGCATCGTGGTTTCGTCGATGCGCTTCAGAAGAAAATATTATGCCCAACAGTTTGTACGACACGAAAAAGATAGTGGAGGGACTTGGCTTACCCGTGGAGAAAATAGATTCGTGTCGGAACGGATGCATGATTTACTGGGATGTGGATGAGGACCTGCATCACCGCAAATTCTGTTTTCTTCTAAGATATAAACAAGGGAAATGCAACCTCATTCCGTACGCCAGCATGTTCTATTTACCGCTGACCCCACGTCTGCAACGGTTGTATGCATCGAATGTGACAGCCTTGCACATGAGATGGCATCACGAGCATCCAAAGGATGAAGGTGTTATAAGACATCCCTCAGATGCTGCGCATGGAAGCATTTAAATAATTGTCATTCGGATTTTGCACAAGATCCGAGAAACGTCAGAATGGGCTTATGCACGGATGGCTTTAACCCGTTCGGGGCATCCGGGGCACAATATTCAGTTTGGCCAGTCATGGTAACCCCGTATAACTTGCCTCCCTCGATGTGCATGCGAGAACCGGTGACTCCCCTACATTACCGGTAGATGATCCTCGCATTATTTCTTTCGCAAAGGGACCTGGACGGATTGCAAGGTCGTATACTGGATACGTCGGTAAAGGTTACAGATTTCAAACGAAGGCGCATTCAGTTAACAGGGCAACAAACAACAGTGGTATTTGCATAAAAGGTCATGTGTTCGGCACAAACGAAGACGATTACTTCGGAGTAATCGATGAGATTCTTGAGATTCAATACGCAAGTCCGACGCTAAAACGCATTGTTCTGTTCAACTGCACTTGGTTTGAGATAATCAGACGAGGCAGAGTCCGTAAGCTTGATCATTTACAAATCGTTGAGGTAAACAAGTCTATTCATATGCGCACCGCTGATAGGTTTGTCCTGGCTTCACAGGCGATTCAAGTTTATTACCTGAACTATTCGATTAATAGACGAGATCTGACAAATTGGTTAGTTGTTTGTAAAGTTAAACCACGCCAGGTAGAAGAAAACTTGTCCGAGAAAGACGACGATGCAGAGGGAGCTATTGCTTTTCAAGAAGATGAGATAAGATGTCGTGCAATCGACGATGGTCAGAATGCAAGTACTGTTCGTCCTTTGAACGATGGAACGATAACATTGCATGATGATGATACAAATGCTTCCACTTCTCACGCACGTGACATTGATGCTAAATTTATTCGAGACGATGAATCCGATGAAGAAACAGAAGAAGAAGAAGAAGACTTTATGTGACGGACTTCTTTGTGAGACGATGAATCCAACGAAGAAATAGAAGAAGAAGAAGAAGAAGAAGCGACGACCGAAGAAACTGAGGATGATGAATGAGACATTTCGTAACTTTATTATTCACTGTGTATGTGTTTATTTATTAAAACTATTTCTTTAATGAATGATTAAATATATATATATATATATATATATATATATATATATATATATATATATATATATATATATATATATATATATATATATATATTAATATTTGCGACCATGTGGTCGCAATTTAACACAAAAGGTGACCATTTGGTAGTAATTTAGAAGGAAAAGGCGACCACTTGGTTGCATTTGTGAAAAAGTAGAATTATATTTTCAAAAAATATAAGTGAAATTTAGAAGGAAAAGGCGACCAGTTGGTCGCATTTGTGAAAAAGTAGAATTATATTTTTCAAAAAATATAAGTGAAATTACGACCATATGGTCGCAAATCTTAGCGGTAAATTTAAATTTTCATGAAATTTATGGCGGTGAATTTAAATATTACGACCTTCTGGTCGCAATTTTTGGCGGTGATTTTCACTATTGCGACCAGATGGTCGCAATTTTTGATGGGACTCGTGATATGATAGCTGTTCTGGATAATGGCAATGTGGCGACCAGATGGTCGCTTTTTCAATAAATGCTACCAGGTGGTCGCAAATATGTATAAAAATGAGACCACCTGGTCGTAATTTCCCCAACACGCGCGACCTTTCGTTTCTGGTCATGATTACATATTTGCGACCATTTGGTCGCAAAATCTGATTTAAATTCCACACAGTTTTCCTTTCCCCCGTTTCCCTTTTCCTTTTCTTTCTCTTTTTTCTTTCTTTTCTCTCTTTCCCCCGTTCCGTCCCCCGTTATTTTTTCCCCGTTCCCATTCCCCGTTCCTACTCTAAACCTAAAAACCCTAAACCTCCAATCCCGGTTTCTATTACGAGGTTAATTTTCGTATAGATTTTACGTTTTTAAGTTAGTTTTAGTTTTGGTTTAACTTTAAATTTAGTTTACTTAGTTTTAATTAATTTGTTTAGTTTAATTTTGTTAATTTCATTAATTATAGTTTATTGAATCTAATTTAGTGTAATTAATTACTTAGTTTACTTTAGTTTAATTCATCTAATTTTAGTTTACTTTAATTAATTAATTAGTTTAGTTTAATGTTGTTAATTTAATTAAGTACTTTAGTTTACTTAAGGTTAATTAATCTAATTTCGTTTACTTTAATTAATTAATAAATTTTAGTTCAATTAATCTAATTTTAATTTAGTTTAACTTAATTAAATAGTTTCGTTTTTATTGATTAATGTTAGTCAAATTTAATAAATTTTAGTTCAATTAATCTAATTTTAATGTAGTTGAACTTAATTAATTAGTTTAGTTTTTATTAATTAATGTTAGTTAAATTTAATAAATTTTAGTTCAATTAATCTAATTTTAATTTAGTTTAACTTAATTAATTAGTTTAGTTTTTATTAATTAATGTTAGTTAAATTTAATTAATTTTAGTTTAATTTAATCTAATAGTTGAAATCTTCATTACTTAGTTTACTTTAATTAATTACTTAGTTCACTTAAGCTAATTTTAGTTTACTTTATTTAATTACTTAGTTCACTTAAGCTAATTAAATTAGTTAATTAATTTTAATCAATTTAATTTAGATTATTTAATTAATTAATTAATTTAATTATTTTAATTACTTAATTAGTATTAAATTAGTTTAGTTTAAGTTGTAGGATTATGACGGGCAAACAACGTCCTCCCCAGTCAGACGAGCCTGACGACACGATTGACGAGGTGACTCCGCAGACGCCTACTGCCGTTGCCCCTGATGCAGACCTGACTACAGAGGAGTTGGACAGCCTCATCTACGGTTACGAGCCGGGACTTGCTGACACTCTCGATGTTGCAGTCCCTGAGACCCAGCCTGCGACACCACGCTTGACGCAGGACTCCCAGGCCACGACTTCCGCGGGAGCATCAAGGTCTGCGTCACAGCCCGATCCAGCGGGACCCTCCACTTTAGGCACGGAGCCTCCTCGGGCCGCAGACTCTACCCTTCGGATTGAAGGGAATACGTAAGTAATTTTGTTTCTTGTTTTAATTACATAATTTTTATATCTCTAAACATTTTTAAAAGTGTTTTTTTTCTTCTGTTAACTAATAGTTTCTAATATCACAATTTTTTTATGTTTTTGCAGAGTACAGCTGCATACAACCTTTTCAAAACGGTTTCGCGAGGTCCTCCAGAGCATGCCTCTACCCAGCGACCTTCGTTGGCAGAAGATTTCGACGACGGAGAAACGTCAGATGTACGACAATTGGAAGGTAAAAAACATCATTTATTTTTATAATTAATTAATTTTCAAATTTATAGAAATAAATTTCTTACTTTATTACTTTAACAATTTTATATTTCAATTTTTTCAGGGCAAGTTTCCTGTTATCAATCCCAATATCACGGACGATACATTGTTCCCCCTATAGGACAATCACGTCCGGGATCGATTCAAGGACCTCATGTACCGGGCGCGCAGAAAGCAAGCAGCAAACCGCCCTGTGTGGATGAGCCCAGAGGACCACGCTCGGCTTATCGCGAGCTTGAGCACTCCCGAGGGCATGGCAGTGTCAAGGAGGAATAAGGCCAACCGCGCGAAGAATCCCACCAAACACGTAGTCGGGGCCCGAACCCACGACGAGCACCATCGTCGATTGGTAAGTTTTTTTTTTTACGTACTTTTTTCTTGTTTTCTTTTTTCAATTAGTTATTAATTTATTATTTTTTCTTCTTCAATCTCTAATATTTTTAGGAAGCGAAGCACGGTCGTCCTGTCCCGCCCGATGAGCTGCACCGCGTTCTTCACAAGAAGAAGGACGGGACGTTCGTCGACGATAAGGCGAAAGAAGTTCCGGTATTTACTAATTTTTCAATTATTTTTTTTTCTTTAAAATTTTTCCTAACTTATATATTAACTATTTTATTTTCTGAATTTTAAATGTTTAAGAACGTTTCACGGAGTCGTTGAGTCAGGGGTTGCCCACACCAGACTCGCAACTGACTCAGGACGACCGTAGAGAGGCGTTCTTGGAGGCTGCTGGAGGGGTTCGGCCTGATGGATCAGTTCCTGGGCTCGACTCGTACGGGCGACGCCTTTACGCGGATGTGCCCCGGCCTCAGCCGGAGCGGAGCGAGCACTAGCTCCGGCCCTTCTCCGGTTGAGCAGCAGCTGCGCGCGGAGGTTCAGCAGCTTCACACGGACATGGACGCTATGCGCAACGACTTCGTTTCTTGAGTCGCTGCGATTGAGGTGGATATGCAGGCACGTGTCGAGGCCCAGGTCGCAGCATCTTTGGCCGCATATTTCAGATCCCTAGACAGCGGCCATTCATCATCGACGCCTCCTCCGCCACCCCCCGCCCCTCCGCAGTAGTTCTAGGATGTTTTCTTATATATAAAATATTTTTTGAATATTTGATTTATATATATTTTATTTTAATTCCAATTTTTTGTTATTAAATTTTAATACTAATTAAATAAATAAATAATAATTAATTAACTAATTAATTTAATTAATATTAAATTTTAATTATTGTAATTTAAATAAATAAATAAAATATTTATTAAATACGACCAGATGGTCGCATTTATAAACGACCATCTGGTCGCATTTTGTCTAAGTGCAAAAGTGACCACTTGGTCGCTTCTAAAAGACCACGTGGTCACTGCTTCATGTGACCAACTGGTCACTTTTTTCAAGTTACATTACGACCAGATGGTCGTATTTTATCCCTAAACAAACGACCATCTGGTCGTATTTTGTCTGAGTCCAAAAGTGACCATTTGGTCGCTTATAAAAACGACCACGTGGTCACTGTTGCATGTGACCAACTGGTCACTTGTCTTCAACTTAAATTACGACCAGATGGTCACTTTTTTAAGCGACCATCTGGTCGTTTTTTCAAAATATTGACTTTTTTGCGACCAAACATGCCTGGTCGTATTTTTGTGACTATACAGTAGCACAAATTCAGGACCGACCAGCTTTTTTGCCTCCACCATGTTGGTTGCTTTTTTGGTCGCATTCTACAATAAAAACGACCAGTTGGTCACAAATTACTGGTTGCAAATTGATTTTTTTTTGTAGTGAATCAAATTGATGGCAGTACAATTTGGCAGAATATCAATATAGCTGGATATTAGCTTATATGCCCTCACAAGTTTGTTCTTCTGGAAAGAAGATCAATCTTGAACATTAGTTGGTGAAAACGGGAACGGGGCAGCGATTTTGTTAATGCATCGACTAGTTGGTCCATGGAGGAGACATGAGTGATCCAAAGAGTATTATTCTGAACCTGTTCATGAATGAAGTGGTAATCAAGAGCAACATGTTTCATTCGAGAATGAAAAATCGGGTTAGCACATAGGTAAATGGCACCGATATTGTCACAGTAGATCACTGGTTTAGTTGAAGAGGCAATACCAAGCTCATGTAGAAAGGATGTAATCCATCTTAGTTCAGCAGCGGTTGTTGCCACAGCCTGGTATTCGGCTTCGGTAGATGAACGAGCAATTGTTCGCTGCTTCTTTGAGCTCCACGAAATGGGGTTCAGTCAATGATACACAATATAAGCACTAGTGGACGTAAAATCATCCTTGTTCCCAGCCCAATCAACATTAGTGAAGGCATGTATATCATTTGGTGACTACGAGTGAAGAAGAATACCATGATCAAGAGTACCACACGAGTATCAAAGTAGGCGTTTGATAGCTTGCCAATGATCGGTGGTTGGACAATGCATAAATTGAGATAGTTTATTAAAAACATAAGCAATGTTCAGTCTTGTCAGAGACAGATATTGAAGGCTACCCACTATGCTGCGGAATTTAGTAGGATCAGAGAGAGCCGTTCCAGAGTGTAAAGTAAGAGGTGGTGTTGTCGCTAATGGGGTGACAACGGGGCGAGCTTCAGTCATCTTGGTGCGATGGAGAAGATCAACAATATAATGTCGTTGAGATAATAAAACACCATGAGCGTGAGGAACCACTTCAACCCCAAGGAAGTAAGAAAGAGAGTCGAGATCCTTAAGAGAAAAATGTGCAGCAAGGCGGGTGATAAATGTTTGAACAACGGTGACATTGTTCCCTATGACAATTATGTCATCAACATAAACAAGAAAATAAAGGCTTACATTATTGTGTCTGGAGATAAATAGTGAGGTGTCAGCAATGGAATTTTTGAAACCCGAGGAGAGAAGATATTTCTGTAGTTCATTGTACCAAGCTCGAGGAGCCTGTTTCAAGCCATATATCGCTTTTCGAAGTTTGCATACATATTGAGGATGATCTTTGTTGATGAAACCTTGTGGTTGGGCCATATAAACGTCTTCAATGAGATTGCCCTGTAGAAAAGCATTGTTAACATCGAGTTGTCGTAGGGTCCATCCATTATTAAGGGCAATGGATAAGACAAGACGAAAGTGGTGGGTTTGATGACAGGGCTGAAGGTTTCATGATAATCCAACCCGAGGGGTTGATGAAAGCCTTTGGCAATGAGACGAGCTTTATACCTGTCAATGGATCCATCAGATAAACATTTGATTCGAAAATCCACTTACAACCAACGATGTGAGGAGCTTTATGAGGTGGAACAAGTTCCCATGTCTCGTTCCTTACTAAAGCATCAAATTCAGTTGACATAGCCTAACGCCACTTATCACTTTTGATGGCTTGGGTGACACAAGTAGGTTAGTGTGGCAAAGAGATTCAGTTTGATAGTCAGTTTTGAGATATTGTTGCGGGATCGAGTGATGATGGTAGAAGGGCGATGTTGTGGCTCTATTGGTGCTGGTGGGTGGGCGGTAGAAAGAGGGGTAGATTGGATGGGCATGGAAGAGACGGTGGTGGTATGGGTAGGGGATGGGACAGGTTGGTGTTGGTCAGGAGATGGTGTAGAAATATGAGGGAGAGAGAACGTACTTGAGGGAGAGGTGCTGCCGAAAGACAAATGAGACGATGAATGCGATGGTGATTGGAGAAGGTGGAAGGATTGCTAAGTGGTGCTTGCAATTTCGTCAACTGGAGAGGAAGAGAGAGATGAAGTGGAATAAGATTCGGACAGAGGAAATATACTTTCATTAAAATGAACATGGCGAGAGATGTATAATCGCTTCGACTTGGGTTCATAGCATTTGTATGCACTTTGAGTACGGGAGTAGCCAAGAAAAACACAAGGAAGGGATCAAGGGGCAAGTTTGTGAGGTGAGTAGGGACGAAGCCACGGATAACAGAGACAACCAAATGCTCGTAATTTGTGTAGTTGGGAGTGGTTAGAAAAAGCTTGGAGTAAGGGGATTGAATGTCTAAGGTTGGTAACGATTGATAAGATAGGTGGCAGTGAGAAAAGCATGAGACCAAAATTGGATTGGTAAGGAGGCCCTAGATAGGAGAGCTAGACTGGTTTCGATAATATGACGATGACGGCGTTCCGCAAAGCCGTTATGCTCTGGTGTGTGTGGAGGGGAGGTGAGATGTGAGATTCCATGTTTTGTTAGGTGAGGTCAAAGTCCCACATATTCTCCCCCATTATCAAAGTAAAGGGTGACAATTTTAGTGTTGAAATATTTTTCGACAAGCGCTTGAAAGCATGGAAAGATTTGGGCAATGTCAGATTTGCGGGCAATGGGATAGAGCCAGATGTGGTGAGTGTAATGATCAACAAATATGACATAGTATTTAAAACAATCAATAGATTATATAGGGGAGGTCCACACATCAGAGAAAACAACTTGAAGAGGGGCAATGGTAGATATGCTAAATTGAGAAAATGGTAATTTTTTACTTTTACTGCATTGGCAAGCAGTACAGTCAAACTTTTTTGGAATGGAAGATGTAAATTGAAAGGAGAAAGTAGTTGCAAGATGCTTAAAAATTAAATCAGACGGATGGCCTAATTTGTGGTGCCAGTCTTTTGGGGAAACTTTTAGACTTGATAAAGCTTGTTTGGTGAGGGTGGGAGATACCGACCATTCGTATACACCATCTTTAGTTTGTCCTTTTAGCAGCGTCACCCCCGTCAGTAAATCCTTCACAAGAAATGAAGTAGGTAAGAACTCAATGGAGGTTCAGTTAGTGGTGCAAAATTGAGATATGGATATTATATTTCTATGCATATTGGGAACACATAAAACATCATGCAAATTAAATAAATGAGTTGAAGTTTTTAGAGAAGTTGAACCATTATGGGTAATAGGTAACCCAGTGCCGTCCCCAATGACGATATCATCGGGACCATCATAAGGAGCATGTAGAGAAAGGTTATTCAGATCGACAGTGACATGATGAGAGGCTCCAGAGTCTAGTAGCCAATGAGAGTTATTGGTGGTGGCAGAAGTAGCCATGTGTGCTTGTGGTTGCCATTGAGTGTTGTGGTTGGAGGAAGATGGTGGCAGACGAGGGGCAGATGGATTGGTGTTGTTCACAGACACTAAGCAAAAGAGTGGGCAGTTGGAAACAGAATGACCCTGATTGTGACAACCTGACATTTTCCAAGGTAGGGACATGGAAAGCGACGCTGGGAAGAACCAGATTCGTTGGTGTTGCTGGTGGGATTGAGCAATGGGGATGAGTTCGAGTGTGGTTGTCCCCACGAGGTGTGATAGCCGTCATTGTTTCGACCAGAAATATAATTAGCAGTGGCGGAAATGGACAGCAACAGTTGGTTTTGTTTGAGCACAAGTTCTTGATTGATCAGTTTTTCATGAAGCTCATCGAACGAGATAGGTGTTTCTCGTCCTTCAATAGTGTCAATGATCGCTTTGTAGTCCTCATCAAGACCATCAAGAACTTTCTCAATGAGATCTTCATGATCCATTGGCTTTCTGAGCGAGGAGAGTTCATCATGTCGACATTTTATGAACTGCATGTATTCCGAGAGAGTTAACGAACCATTGACTAAGCATTTTATTTGGTCTTTGAGCTGTTTGATATGACCACTAGTTGGGCGAGCATACGTGTTGGCTAGTATCATCCATGCATCGCTGGAAGAAGTTGCACGTTGAATTAATGAAATCAGTGGGGTTGGGAGGGATCCAACAAGAGCACCAAATAGTAGTTTGTCTTGACGAACCCAAAGTTGATAGGTGGGGCAGGGCAGGGAAAATACCCGTCGATGTATTTGTACATATCTAGACCGATCAGAATGGCCTCTATTTGATGTTTCCAAGCTAGGTAATTGGTAGATGTGAGTTTTACAATATTGAGTTGTCCAATATTGACCAATTGTAGAGTCGGTGTTGGAGAGCTGGCATCTGGGATTGGAATGGTGGTTGCAGCGCTGGTTGGAGAAGGATTGGAGGCCATGGTAGGTATTGCAGATCTGAGATTTTGGAGGATTGTGAATCGGTAGCTCTGATACCATATAAGGTCTCAAAGTATTATGCAGGAAAATTGTGATTTACTCATTCACTATCATTGGGGTTAATAGAGTACATGGGATATGTAAAGCTACAATTAAGGAACCGTATATGGAAGATTAAAGCAAATCATGGCTACACACCTAAGCTAATTACAATCAAATTTATGGCTGTACAATTTGGCAGAATATCAATACAGCTGAATATTAGCTTATAGAGGCTGCCACCTGAAAAAGAGGCAGCAACAGACCTTAAGGCTGCTGCTACCCGATGCCAAAAGAGCCCCATTAGGGGGTGCTTTTGCTTGTTTTCCCCATCGTGTTGCCTTGCATCGGTCGTTGTCGTTTCGTATATTTAATTTTATGTATTAGGAAAGCTTTTTAATTAATTAGATGTTTGTATCAGGTAGTGGAAGTTGTTGGAGATTTCCTTCTTTCTTATGACTACTAGCTATAAGGCTGTGTTTGGTTGACTAAAAAGGGAAAGGGAATCCTTTCCATTTCTGCAAGGGATTTCTTTCCTTTGTTTGGTTTGATAATTTTACAAGGAGAATCCTTTCCTTTTCCACCATTTTGAAGGATTTGCTCTCCTAAGGCTTGACTTGGTAGATGTTTTTCTTTTCCCTTCTTCTTTCCTTAAAATTATTTAAATATTATTATTTTAATAATAATAATTAAAATATAATTATTATTAAAATATTATTATTTAATTATAATAATTATAATATTATTATTTAATTATAATAATTATAATATTATTATTTAATTATAATAATTATAATATAATAATTTAATTATAATAATGAATAAAATATTATTATTTAATTATATAATAATTATTAAAATACTATTATTTAATAATATAATTATTATTAAAATACTATTATTTAATAATATATTTATTATTAAAATACTATTTTTTAATAATATAATAATTATTAAAATACTATTATTTAATTATAATAATAATTATTTAATAATATAATTATTTAATTATAATAATTATTATTAATTATAATAATAATTATTAAATATTATTACTTAACAATAAATATTATTACTTAATAATAAATATTATTATTTAATAATAATAATAATAATAATAATAATAATAATAATAAAAATATTAGTATTTAATAATTATAATAATTAAAATATTAGTATTTAATAATAATTATAATAAAAATATTAGTATTTAATAAGATAATAATTAAATATTATTATTTAATATTAATAATAATAATTAGATATTATTATTTAATATTAATAATAATAATTAGATATTATTATTTAATATTAATAATAATAATTACATATTATTATTTAATATTAATAATAATAATTAGATATTATTATTTAATATTAATAATAATAATTACATATTATTATTTAATATTAATAATAATAATTACATATTATTATTTAATATTAATAATGATAATTACATATTATTATTTAATAATAATAATAATAATTAAATATTAATAATATTAATAATAATTAAATATTATTATTTAATTGTAATAATAATAATTATTAAAATATTATTATTATTACAATATTTTTTAAATAATAATAATTATTAAATAATTTTAATTTAAAAATAATTATTATAAAAACATAATTAGTTGAATTATATTAATATTTTAATAATCAATATTATTGATATAAGTATAAATATATTTTAATTGTTATTATATTTTGAAGGATTGAATATCTAATTCTATGATTCATTCCATTACTAAACCAAATAAAGTAATTGATTACACAGTTGATTCCAACAAACTGCACCAAACAAAGTAATTGATTCTGATTCCTTTTCCTTTTCTTATTCCATTCCTTCCCTTGATTCCATCCATTTCCATTCTAGTCAACCAAACACAGCCTAAGATTTTATAACTAAAGATCTTATAATCATATGATAAAAACATTTATTGTCAAGTTTTGTTATGTAATGAACAGACAAAAAATAAAAAGAAAAGGAAATAAAGACTCTCAGCATTTTGAAAAACTAAGCCAAAAACTTGTATTAAACATAGAATAGTAAGCCAAGTGTCAACCATACATTGGATAGTCTAATAACAGAAAATAAAGGAGAAAATACAAAGGATAAGAAAGAGCTAAATAAAGGAAAAGCTTAGTCCGCTGGAGCTTTTCTATTAGGGAAATTTCATTGGGTGGCAGATTTTTATGCAATATTTGTAAAAATATCATCTCAAAAAAGTATTTGTAAATATAGCAATTTTATCATGTTTATCAGTGATTAACAGTGATTTATGTGTTTATCAGTGATAAACTTAGTGTAAAAATTTGTAATTCAATGTTTATCACTGATAAACCCAATCAAAACTTGCTATATTTACAAATATTTTTTTGAGCTTTTATTTTTACAAATATTACTAAAAAATTTGCTAGATTTGCAAATGCCTCTTTCTATTATTCTCAATATTGTTGAATGGTTTACTTTTGTTTTTTTAAATCTCATTTTTAGATGCTTCAAATATGTGAAAATAAAAACATATTGATGTTTTTGTTTACAAATGATTTATTTTCTTTCTTAAGCAAAATCTATTTTTGATATGATTCTATTTCATTTCATCATTTTGTTAAAAAAAAAGGTAAATTAAAACGGCACAGGTTCGACCCGAACTTTACCCAATGAGTCAAGCTCGTGAGTCGGGTTTGGGCTTACCTTTTTAAATAAGGCCTGGGCCTAGGCTCATCCCGCTCAAAGATGAGACCCACCAAGCCTGGCCTATTTGTTTTAATTGCTAGGCCGGCCCATTGACGAGGCTTAAGTATAAATATAGTAATGAATTCAAAATTGTTCTTCTAATGAAGGAAAGTTGAATACTTAAATCAATAATGCAATGTCAAAACAAATTTGTAGTATTAATAAACATAAATAAATATACAACGAATCAACCCAAAGTCAACTTTACTAATGAAAACATTAAAGATATGATTTCTTTACGTTACCATTAATAATCACCATTTTTTTATAACCATAAGTAGCTAATAAAATTAAAGGCAACAAACAAATACCTAATAATAAATCTTAATTGAAAAAAAGCAAAAGAGAAGGCAAAAGCCTCGGCTGCAAATAACATCTTAAACTTGCCCTTCTTCCTAGCATCACTCATACCATACTTTACTGCGAGTATTGATCCACTAATACTCATGATTAATCAATGGAAAGCTTCTTTCAAGTACATTTTCTCAAGACATAATTGGTCTCTTCCACTCTGCCAAACGTTGTAGAAAATCTCTAACCTGTAATATTAATTTTTTTTAGAACCTGTAATATTAATTAATGAAACAAAAACTATTAAAATGAAGTGAGTAATGTATATAAAATAAAATGATTGTCCATTTTACTTGCCTCAAAAGGTTTTCTTAAGGAATAAAAAACACTCGTCTCCTTTAGAACTTTGGAGACAAGAATGTAGAACCCTTGTTTTCTCTCTCTTGTCTCTTTTGCTATTTTTTATAAAGAAATAATGAACTGCTATTTGATTATTTTATTAACCAAATATTCTTAAATTACTTTTATTTTATTATATAAAGTTCACACTTCACTTGTTTATGTCTTATCATTCTTATACTTCAGAGACAGAAACTCCATCAATAAGCATTAAGCCTTATCAACCGGCCCAAACCAAACCCAAGCCTAACTCGACCCAACTCATAAGTAAACGTTTGATGGGCTAGGCCTGGCCCGACTTGTAAATCTTCGAGTTGGATATGGATCATATATTTGAGCCCAAGCCCAGCCCATATGAGTTTGACATTCTTGTCTCCAAAGTTCGAAAAGAGACAAGTGCTTTTAATTCCTTATGGGAACATTCTGAGGTAAGTAAAGTGGACAATAATTTTATTTTATATACATTACTCGCTTCATTTTAATAGCTTTGGTTCCATAAATTAATATTACAAGTTAGGGATTTTCTGCAGCAAAGAAAGATTTATATTTAATTAATCTCAGGACATAATTGGTCTCTTCCACTCTACCAAACGTTGCAGAAAATCCATAACCTGTAATTTTTCTTAGAACTTGTAATATCAATTAATAAAGCCAACTATTAAAATGAAGCGAGTAATGTATATAAAATGAAATTATTGTCCATTTTACTTGCCTTAAAAGGTTTCCGTATTGAATAAAAAGCAATTGTTTCTTTTGGAGCTTTGGAGACAAAAATGTCAAAACTTTGTTTTTTGTCCCTTGTTTCTTTTGCTACGTTTTCTTTTTAAGAAATTAATGAAGTGCTAGTTGATTTTTTTGTTAATCAAATCATCTCAAACTACTTTTATTTTATTATATAAACTTCACACTTCACTTGTTTATGTCTTATCATTCTTATACTTCAGAGACATAAACTCTCTTAATATGCATTAAGCCTCATCAACCAGGCTGAGCCCAACCCAACCCAAGCCCGTACCGACCCATCTTGTAAGTCACCATTTGATGGGTTAGGCCCAGCCCGACCTGTAAATCTTTGAGCTGAATATGGTTCACACATTTAGCCCACAAGGGTTTGGCATTCAAGTCTCCAAAGTAAAAAAAAACAAAAACAATGTTTCTTCACTTGTTGGTAAAGTCCTTAAATATCCATTCCGCTTCTAACATAAAATAATTCATGTAATTGTATGAAATTGGAAACCTCCCATCATAATAGAAGATGTAGTCACGTCTTCACAAGAAAAAAGATACAACGAAAAGAAATATGTTGAAATAAAATATACCTTTTCAGTTGACCTCCCACTTACTATTGTAGTGGGGAAACTTCTTGGCACTTCTTTAAGTAATAAGTTGACAATATACTATAACGAATAATCATGATTCAACAATGGAAAGCTTCTTTCAAGCATATTTTCTCAAGATATAATTGGTCTCTTCCACTCTGCCAAATGTTGCACAAAATCCCTAACCTATAATATTAATTTTCTTAGAACCTGTAATATTAATTAATGAAACAAAAACTATTAAAATGAAGTGAGTAATGTATAGAAAATAAAATTATTTCTATTTTACTTGCCTCAAAAGTTTTTCTTAAGGAATAAAAAGCACTTGTCTATTTTAAAACTTTGGAGACAAGGATGTCAAACCCTTGTTTTCTATGTCCATTGTCTTTTTTTCTATTTTTTATAAAGAAATTAATGAACCGCTATTTGATTATTTTATTAATCAAATCTTCTCAAACTACATTTATTTTATTATATAAAGTTCACACTTCACTTGTTTATGCCTTATCATTCCTATACTTCAGAGATATAAACTCCCTTAATCAGTATTAAGCCCCATCAACCAGCCCCAACCCAACCCAGGCCTGACTCAACCAACTCATAAGTCAACGTTTGATGGGCCAGGCTTGACCTGACCAGTAAATCTTTGAGTTGGATATGGATCACATATTTGAGCCCAAGTCCAACCCATAGGAATTTGGCATTCTTGTCTCCAAAATTCCAAAAGAGACAAGTGCTTTTTATTCCTTAAGGAAACATCATGAGGGCAAGTAAAATGGACAATAATTTTATTTTATATACATTACTCGCTTCATTTTAATGGTTTTGGTTTCATTTTAATAATACAGGTTCTCAATTACAAGTTAGGGATTTTCTACAGCAAACAAAGATCTATATTTAATTAATCTCAGGACATAATTGGTCTCTTCTACACCAAACGTTGCAGAAAATCCCTAACTTGTAATTTTTTTAAGACCTTGTAATATTAATTAATGAAGCCAACTATTAAAATGAAGTGAGTAATGTACATATAATAAATTATATTGCATTTTACTTGTCTCATAAGGTTTCCTTAAGGAATAAAAGGCAATTGTCTGTTTTGGAACTTTGGAGACAAAAATGTCAAACCTTTGGTTTTTGTCCCTTGTTTCTTTTGCTACTTTGTTTTAAGAAATTAATGAAGTGCTACTTGATTATTTTATTAATCAAATCTTCTTAAACTACCTTTATTTTATTATATAAAGTTCACACTTCACTTGTTTATGTCTTATCATTCTTATACTTCACAAACATAAACTCTCTTAGACATCATTAAGCCTCATCAACCGGCCCGAGCTGTAAGGCCCTGAGTCTAAAAGAGGTTACTAGTAATTTTTAGTTCAAAAATAATATGCTTGTGTATTTATGAAAAGTACTTAAGAAATTATTTTTCTAGATTATTTTGGTTATTTATTAATTAACCATAGTAAAAATAGTAAAAAAAAAGAGAGTGACTAACTAAGGGTGGGGAAATTTTTATTAGAAATGAATGTTAACCTTGGTTAGTTATTGAAGGAGGACTAGTTAGCAAGGGTAAAAGGAGGCAAGGGTTAGTGAGCAATTAAAAATAAGAAAAAGGACTTAAGTGTTATTTTAGGAGGTGGAGGGACCTGGAAACTAAGGTGAAGAGGTGGAGGGAACTTTTAGCAAATAAATATTCTTATTTTTAGAAATTAAAAATATAAAAGGGAAAAAAAAATCTCATTTCTCTCATCTTCTTCACCTCCACCGTAGCCCCCCCCCCCAAATTTCTCCTCTCCTTGACAAGTTTTGCTTCCTCCATCAATCTCTCTTGAAACTTGGGTAATTTGAGTGGGTTTTGGTTGATTTATGCTAGAATCATCATCCAAAGAAGACTCAAACAAGAATCATTTAGTTTCAAGGTAAGATTTCAAGAAGAAATTTCTAGGTTTTTCACAAAAGTGTTGGGTTGTTCTTTGCTTGTTTTAAAACTCTTTGGGAATTGTTTTCTTTCACTTTGAATTCTGGAAATCCCTACTCAAATTATGTTTACCAATCCTAGGAACCATTGTTTTAGAATTCATTAGGAGTTGGGAGCCATGAGTATGTTCAAAGCTTTCAAACTCCATTAATGGAGAATTTTTAAGCTTATAGTTTTCTTAAATTTGGGTTTTCTTGATTAATTTTGAAAAGTTATCAGTTCTGGAAATTTTAGATGTTTATATGTATATATTGTTCATGAAAAACACATTGGAAGATCAAGCTAATGAAATTTTGATAAATACCTATTTTGGCCGAAAATTACACCTCAATTTGACTAGTTTTTGGAACTTTTTCCACTACCGAATTTGGATTGTGTTTTGTTTCTATTGGGCTGAGATAAATGTGTCACTTTGAATTTAAATGAATGTGGATTGGTTTGTTGTAGGAAGAAGACAAGCAAGTGCGTTTAGAGGCCGATTGTGAAGGTGAGAACACAAAGAATTGGAATGGTGACGACTGTTTGTTTATAGTTCTTGGAAGGGTGTTGTGGATTAGAATTAGAATTGATCTTGGCTAGTTGAAACACCATGGTGTATGGTATGAAAGGAAGTCAGAGTTTGAGAAAATATTAGATGAAGAGAGTTTGGCTCGATTTATTATAAAAGTTTGAAATAAGCATGATTATTAGAACTAACTTGCTCTTGCTTCCATATTTACTTTGTCTCTCATGATTATTTGCTATCATTTGTATTTCAAGTCAAGGATTGAGTCATACTGATATGGGGCTTATTTTCGTTCATGATCGATGCGGTTTGATTGATAGTTGATGAATACGTCATAGTTGATATGCAAAGTTAACGATGCTTGTAGTTTGACCTTACTTGCTTGATGTGCATATGTAACTGGTCAAGTGGAAAATAGAGTCATATGCTTACTGGGGGGATTATCCTATTTATGCTCGTTATGCTTAAATTCGTTTTGATGTGAATCGCAAAGACAACATATTCATGTACATTTCATAACATTCATGCATATCATGTGTTTCATGAAATGTCATGGGGTCGTAACTCATGTAATGGTCAGTGGATGTTGGATGTTACGTGTGGTTACCGTGGCGAGTGGTAAGTAGCTCTGAGGCACTGTGTGGTGGATGGCCTGGATGCTAGAGTGGTTATTACGATAACCTGGAAGAGTATGAAGAGCTATGGCTCAGGTATTAAATTGTGATGACATGTGAGTGGGGCATAGTGAGACACTGAGATTGAGTAAGAAAGATTGCAATGATTGAAAGGAACTTGTGGAACATAGTTATGAGCTTGAAATGCCCACGATTGAATTAAGTGTACATGTTTACTTTGCTTTGCCAATTAAATTGCATTCATAAATAATTGATTTTGATTGAGCATCACATTTCGAGCATCCGCATAATTATTCATATTCTTTTGTTTTAACTGAGTGTCATGCTCAAAGATTCTTTATATCACCTTTCAGGTATCGCTAGAGGTCGAGGATGTGGAGCGGCAGGTTGTGCTCGTTGACTTCTCTAGATGGAGACTTTTGGAAAGGCCACCGGTCACGCGAGCCATGCTTTCTGGGAGTGTTTTTTTTTTTGAAATGTTGTGTCTATGTCTTAGGGTCGAGACTTTAAAACTTTATTAAAATATTTATGATAGTATAGCGGTTTGTAGTAATCTTTTTCTGGTGCACCATACTTTCTGATTTTGAACTATACTGGATGTTTCAAAACGGCAGATGAGCCGAGATTGAATGTTAAACAGGTTTATAATGAATTTAAGTATACATCATGCCGAAATTCATTGTTTTGCTAAATTATTTGAACCAAGATTTAGAGCCTTCGCTTCTGTTTTTGCGTACTCGCGTCCTAGGCTTGTTTAACAGAACAGGTCGTCACACGAGCCCAACCCAAGCCCGACCCAACCTAGCTCGTAAGTCAATATTTGATGGGTCAGACCCGACCTGACTTGTAAATCTTTGAGCTGAATACAGATCACGCATTTGAGCCCAAGCCTAGCCCACAAGAGTTCGGCATACTTGTCTCCAAAGTAAAAAAAACAAAAACAATGTTCCATCTTTTGTTTGTAAGGTCCTTAAATATCCATTCCACGGCTTCCACGATAATGAAATTGGAAACCCCCCATCATAATAGAATATGTAGTCACGTCTTCACAAGAAAAAAAAAGTTCAAGGAAAAGAAAAATGTTGAAATAAAATATACCTTTTTAGTTGACCTCCCACTTACTATTGTAGTGGGGAAACTTCTTGCTACTTTTTTAAGTAATGAGTTGGCAAGATACTATAACAAATACTCATGATTCAAAATGGAAAGATTCTTTCAAGCACATTTTCTTAAGACATAATTGGTTTCTTCCACTCTGCCAAACGTTGGAAAAAATCCCTAACCTATAATATTAATTTTTTTTAGAACCTGTAATATTAATTAATGAAACAAAATCTATTAAAATGAAGTGAGCAATGTATATAAAATAAAATTATTTTCCAGTTTACTTGCCTCAAAAGGTTTTCTTAAAGAATAAAAAACACTTGTCTCTTTTAGAACTTTGGAGACAAGAATGTCAAACCCTTGTTTTATGTCACTTGTCTCTTTTGCTATTTGTTATAAAGAAATTAATGAACTTCAATTTGATTATTTTATTAATCAAATCTTCTCAAACTACATTTATTTTATTATATAAATTTCACACTTAACTTATTTATGCCTTATCATTCTTATACTTTAGAGACAGAAACTACCTTAATTAGCATTAAGCCTCATCAACCGGATGAAGCCAAACCCAAGCCTGACTCGACCCAGCTCATAAGTCAAAGTTTGATGGGCCAGGCCTGACCCAATCTGGCCTGTAAATCGTTGAATTGGATATGGATCACATATTTGAGCCAAAGCCCAGCCCATAGGAGTTTGGCATTCTTGTCTCCAAAGTTCCAAAAGAGACAAGTGTTTTTTATTCATTAAGGGAACGTTCTGAGGCAAATAAAATGGATAATTATTTTATTTTATCTACATTACTCGCTTCATTTTAATAGTTTTGGTTTCTTAATTAATTATACAGGTTCTCAATTACAAGTTAGGGATTTTCCACAGTAAACAAAGATCTATATTTAATTAATCTCAGGACATAATTAGTCTCTTCCACTCTACCAAACGTTGCACAAAATCCCTAATTTGTAATTTTTTTTAGAACTTGTAATATTAATTAATGAAGCTAACTATTAAAATGAAGCGAGTAATGTATATAAAATAATATTACTGTCCATTTTACTTGCCTTTGAAGGTTTCCTTAAGGTATAAAAAGCAATTGTCTGTATTGAAACTTTGGAGACAAAAATGTCAAACCTTTGTTTTTAATCCCTTGTTTCTTTTGCTACTTTTTTTTAAGAAATTAATGAAGTGCTACTTGATTATTTTATTAATCAAATCCTCTCAAACTACTTTTATTTTATGATATAATGTTCACACTTCACTTGTTTATATCTTATCATTCTTATACTTCAGAGACAGAAACTCTCTTAATCAGCATTAAGCCTCATCATTCGGCCCGAGCCCAACCAAGCTTAACCCGACCCAACTTGTAAGTCAACATTTGATGGGTCAGGCCTGACCCGACCTGTAAACCTTTGAGCTGAATATGGATCATGCATTTGAACCCAAGCCTAACCCACAAGGGTTTGGCATTCTTGTCTCCAAAGTAAAAAAAACAAAAACAATGTTCCCTCACTTGTTTGTAAGGTCCTTAAATATCCATTCCATAGCTTCCAGCGTAAAATAATTCATGTAATTGTATGAAATTGGAAACTTCCCATCATAATAGAATATGTCGTCACGTCTTCACAAGAAAAAAAGTACAAGGAAAAGAAAAATGTTGAAATGAAATATACCTTTTCAGTTGACCTCCCACTTACTATTGTAGTGGAGAAACTTCTTGCTACTTCTTTGAGTGTTTCCCACATCTAGGTTTAAAAGGGGATTTTTATAATTGAGAAATCAAAAGAGAAAAGAACATATTTTTTCTTCTTCCTTTTTTAATGGAAAAAACAGAACAAGAACTGACCAATTAGACATAAAAGCGTGATGAGGGTGGTGTCATTGTCGATTTCAGAAACTGTCCCGTCATAGCCCAAGAAAATGACGATTTTCTTCCCTATTGAAGCTTCAAATTTCACTTCGAACTTGTCTATTATAGAAGGTCGTCAAAGCTTTTTCTGTTTCTGTAAAAAAAGTAGTCATACAAGATGAAAAAATGATAATGACTTATGAGAATTATTAAAAACTTGCCTCAAATCACAAACCAAACACATTATTTTTGTGATATTTTATGTGTTAACATAAGACTAACTTGAGACATCCGAGGATGAACAAGTTGGAGATGAGACCTTCATTGTTTCTGCAATATCAACAATATCGATGCTGATTAAGCCTCATCAATGGGCCGAGCCGGCCCAACCCTTAAACAAGTGGGCTCGGTCTGGGCTTGTCGGGCTTCATCACTGAGCGGATCGGGCCTAGGCTGGAGCCTTGCTTTAAAGGGTAAGCCCAAGACCAGCCCACAAGTTTGGCTCATTGGATAAAGTTTGGGCCAAGCCATTGGATCTGTCTGGGTCTGGTCGGTTTTATTTTTTTACAAAATAAATTAAATTTTTAATAGTCATTTAAATCCATTTTATTTATAAACTTTTAAATCAACTTTATTAGGAAAAATTTGATAAAATATAGTTTTATTTAATATTTTGGTACATAATTGGATTATTTTCAATTTATTAAAATTTCAAACCCTAACTTTAAAGTTATAAGACAAAAATGGATGAAAAGTTAGCGAAGTAAATTAATGATTTCATTAATATATAAAGTTTAAATATTATAGAATTTAAATTTAATATATAAAACTTATGAAATATAATATTAATATTCTATATTATTCTAAGATAATTTTTAAATACTATTAATATTAAAAAAAAATTAAATTTTTATGAGCGGGCCTGATGGGTGCCCTATGAATAAAGCCTGTGGGCTAGGTTTGGGCTCAAATACGTGATTCATATCCAGTTCAAAGATTTACAAGCCATGCCGAGTCGGGTGTGACCCATCAAACGTTGATTTACGGGCCGAGCCAGGCTTGGGTGGGGCTCGGACTAGCCCACAGTCCTTGGGCCAATTGATGAGGCTTACTTGTGTGTCTTCTACACCATACTCATGCACATAGTCCAACTTATTTTTTTATTTAGAATTTTAGAACCGTTTATGTGAGTGTGAGGTTCATTTGATTTGAAAAACTTTTTGATTTTCTAGATATTTGTCTAAAGCAAGAGTTGGGTAATGTTCTGCTCAGGAGGTGACTTAGGTATATTTTAAAATGAAAATTTCTCTTATTTACTTGTTTTATTTGAGGGAGATCAGGTGGACTTTTGAGTTCAGAAAAAAAAAGAAAAGAAAAAAAAAGTGAGCCATAAAACACTACCTCCATTACGATTTGCTAAGACTGCCTTCGGGTAAACGTCTTGATAATGGATGTGTAAAAAAACAGAGAGACTTAAGACAGAAAGAGCTATAATCATTGTGATCAGTTAGTGCCACCTTTGAGTAATCTAAGCTTGCCTTTCATAAAATAGTCAAAAGACAAACTACCATGGGTATGGTTCCCCTGCAATGGATATGTGAAAGCTATTGTAAAAAAATAAAAAAAAATTGAGTTTCATTTTTCTAAAATCCTGACGAGCCTAGTGTATTATTACTTAGCTCGAGTGGAGGGTAATTTACTGGAGAATTCAAGAGTTATTATAGGCCAAGTGAATTTTCATCTTGCATAAACATAGATGATTTAAAAAATAATAAAAGAGGAAGGGATGCTCACACACACATGTATAGAATCTTAAATACAATGAAACTTATTATATAGTTAAATTGATTAACATTCCTTGATATTTTCTATTTTTCTTAAACCTTAAAATTTTTAAGATGAGGCCTGAGTCTCTTATTTCAAATATTGAGATTAGAAAATTTGAAAGCAAAAACTATCATCATACCAGAGAATAGCTAAAAAAAACATGGGAAAGCCAAATGTTTTAGGCGATAGTTTGTCAAGATGTAATGATCAACATATTTTATCGGGATAAGGTCAAATCAACACACTAGGGCAACCTCGATTGAATTGATTTTTTTTGTACCTTGAAGTACACCTTTCTAAGAGTTCATTATATGGGGCAACCTTACTATTCAAGTTTGTTAAGAAAATATGATGACTTACTTTTTATAGTTATCTAGGCCTGTACATGAATACCTTACTAAAGAATCCTTGATAGGTCATTCCAGATACATTGTCAAAGCTTTCCAAAAGGCTAGTCTAAGTGTCTTGCTACTTTTCAGATGCAATCAAAATGTCTTGTCAAAATTCCCCTGAATGTCTTTCAAAATGCCTTACTAAAATTTCCTAAAAAGTCAATCCAATCGCCTTGTCAAATATCCCAAAAGGCCGATCTAATAGTCTTGTAAAAAATTCTCAAAAGCCCTTTCAAGTTATTTGTCAAGCCTACGGTCAAGATCTCCTCCTTGAATGTCAAATACTCATGATTTCTCCTAGATAAAAAAAACATTTTCTATACTTCATTCGTTAATTCTTATTTACTAATGATCTTGATCCTTGGGATGTAGGTAAATGAGGCGTTCGACTATGAGAAAATGAATTTGTAAAAAAAAAAAAGGCATCAAACACATGCATATGCCTAGGTCTCATGCATTTTCAATTAGTCATATCACATTTTTGACAACGTGTAGTCCATTTTAAGTGTCTCATTAACAATAAGATTGTAGTTGAAAAATCATGCATCCCAATAAGAAGATTAATTCAACTTTGAAAAAAGAATGAGATTACTAGAAGACATATCACATGCATGTAGTGAAATTTCTTGCATGTTTCACTTAGTCGTGGATATTTTCTCTCATGTGGGATTTTGTATTTCTATACATATCAATTTGTTGACATCATAATAAATTCATACTCATGTCCATTTCGAGGGAGATCATTTCATCATCATCATCTTTAAATATATATGTATCTCATGCATAATAAGACATTTCTCATAGGCCACTTGTCATCTCAATTGTTAAAAAAAATTATAAGTGCATCTCATGCATTTAGGTCACTTTGCAAAAGTAAGTAAAACATATACATGTTTTTTTGTCAATAGTGTGGTAAATCTTAAGGATTATTTTCCATGTCATTTGTAAAAAGAAAAAAAAATCATTAATTCATGTCATGCATTTCTAATTATATTGCAAACGTCACATATCATTTGTCATCTTATTTGAAAGATAAAAACAGAAATAAATCCATTCATCTCATGTAGTTCTTAATGCTGAGAAAACCTCATAGGTTATTTTTCATGTCATTTGCAAGATCAATAACATAATATCATAGATATGCATCTCATAATTCACGCCTATATCATATTAATTTCTAATACTTTACTGAAACAATGACAGTACACAATTGTCATTAATTTGTAGATAAAAATCAAGAAATGATGACAGGCTTTGAATGTTATTAAAAAAAAATAAAAATTTCCATGAGCAATGATGACACGCCAAGCGCGTGTAACATTTAAAAAAGGGCTCTAGTAAAAATAGTAAAATCAGGTCCAATATTTATAAAAATAGCAGTAAAAAAACTTATTTACAAATATAGCAAAAAATTCAAATTCACGCCTAAAATATTATAAAATTGTCACTAGTTTTGTATGAGTAATCAGTAATTTCCTCATAAGTAATCACTGATTTTCATACAAGTAATCACTGATTTTATTGATGTCCTTATATTTTGTGCATGAATCACTGATTACCTAATAGTTATCACTGATTATCTTATAAATTATCACTGATTTATCTGATTCACATGAATGTGGGTTTTTGAAAAACTGCTATATTTGTAAATACTTTTTAAAAATACTATATTTATAAATATTGTAGAAAATTCTGCCACCTAATGAAATTTCCCTTTAAAAAACTTAATACCTTTTATTTTTGTTCAACCGTGCTTTCATTCAACCAAAACATTCCAAATCGTTCGCGTACAAGAACTGGCCAAATCCTTTGCCGAAAACTAATAAGAACTGGCCAAATCATTCACCGAACACGAACTTTCCAAATTGTTTACCGAGCAGGTGACATTCTAAGTTTTTTTTTCGATATACATCAAGTTGGAGAGGGGAGACTCGAACTTTCGATCTCATGAAAAGGGACAAAATACCTAGCCACTTGAGTTATCCTCGTGTTGACACATTCTAAGATTTTTCAAATCATAAAAGATGAATTAAAGTTTTTAAAAATAAAATAAATTAATTAACACATACCTCAAATCATAAAAATCAAATTAAATTTTTTAAAATGATATACTAAATTAAAAATCACAAATCAATCAGGGCATAACCCATTAGTTTAGGCGTGTAATTCCACCCTTAATAGAGTAGTTCAATCTCCACCTCAATATTTTTAAAAAATAAAAATAAAATAAATCATAAATCACAAAGGAGAGATTAAAATTATAATTAAATCTAGGTATAAAGGTAAAATACAACCCTGCACTTTGGGTTATTGTTAAATCATACCTCTGTACTTTTTTGTTTTGTTTTAAACTATCTCGCACTTTAGTAAAAATACAAATCACACTTCAATCTATTAGTTTTAATGAAATTGATATACATTTATATTCTACGTCTGTCATGCATTATATTTTCATGAAAAATAATAATTTTTTTTTACAAATGTATAGAATTTTAGAATAAACTCTTATGTTAATAAGATGATAAATCACACTCAAATGTTCAATTTTTTCAAAATTTTTAATGGTTTTGGAACACGTGGTATGTATATAATATAAATGTGTTAAAATTTCGTTAAAACTAATCGATAGAAAGGTGTGTGTTCGGTGTGATTTCCAATTTTCAAAAAATGCATGAGTATGTTAAAACAAAAATAAATGGTAGTAGTATGATTTAACAATAACTCAAAATAGAGGAATGTATTTTCCATTTATCTCTTAAATCTAAAAAATGTAGGCAAACTTTACCGAAATTAATTTTTAATCTAAAAGGTAAAATCCATTTATCAATTTAATTTTCTCAGTCTCTCTCTCTCTCTCCCCTTCCACTCCATCTTCTTCGGATCAAATCCATTTCCATGAATGAATTCTTCTCACTCTCATTTTCACTGCGATGGTTCTTTCTCCTACTTCTCCTCCACATCTACAACTATCTCTTACTCTTTTCATAATGACCATTCTACCCCTCTTTCCCCTCTCAATTCCACCAAAATCCCCGTCGTAAACTCAGGTTCTTCCGAAACCCTAATTTCAACCCCCAATCAGCTCCAACCTACCGCCGCAGCCACCAAAATTCAATCCGCATATCGATCTCACCGAATCCGGAACCTATTCAAAACAATCGCAACCGTCGAAAAAGAAGCAGATCGAATCCAAGATTCGATCCAACGACAGGAGACAGTCGACGCCATAAGAAGTAACAATCTGGAGAAACTGAGAATGAACGAGGCGTTGATGAGGCTGCTTCTGAAGCTGGATTCGGTGCCGGGAATCGATCCGACGGTGAGAGAAGCGAGAAGGAAAGTAAGCCGTCAGATCGTCGGATTGCAGGAGATTCTAGACGCGATTTCGGAGGCGAAAGTGGATTATTACGAAGAAATGGTAAGGAATTGGGAGGAAATGGAAGAAGAAATTTGTAGAGAGAGAGGCGGCGATGAATTGGAAAGGTTCTGTTCGGAGTATTTGGGGTTTCGTTGCTTGCAGAGATTCCTCCGTGACTGAGCATTAATCTGGTGTGGTGAAGCGTATAGTTTGTGAAAACGTGTCCATTCTTCACACGCACACGTGTATGGGTAAGTTTAATGATATTTAATGATGTACTACTGTCGGAAAATTTGTATTGTAAATGAACCCAATAAACACTTTTTCAAAAGGGAAAAGAAAAAAATATATATAATGAAGGGATGAGATTCTAAATCTAGTAAATTTTTAGGTAATATTTATAAATATAATAAATTTTGAGCGGCCGTTATCAATATTGTATTATATATTTTTACCATTGATTCATATATTAATTGATGTTAATAACTAATAAACACATCAATATATTTATAAATATTGAATCAAAATCTGTTACCCAATAAAATTTTACCTTATTTTTATTCGGTTGATTCCATTCATGAAATTCAAAGAATTGAGGGAAACGTAAGATTACCTTCAAAATTTGCTAAATAAAAGTTAAAAATGTTCTGAAAAGTTTCGTTATGATTTTTATTTTTTAGGAATAAATTACAAAATTAATAATTTGTTGGAGAAATCAACTAGCAAAAACGTGTTCAAAAAACTGTTTGGGTTTTTCATTTTTTCTTTCTGGTTTTTTAATTTTTGAAAAATATAATAATTTTTTTTTTCGTTTTGATTTAAAAAACAAAAACTAAGAAACCAATTTTTTTTTTAATAATTCAGTTTTTCACAATCATAACCAAAACCAAAAAATATAATGTCATCAAATGAGGTCTAACTCTAAAATATAGTTTTAATTTAGAACTAACATAGTACGAAACAAAATCTTCATTGACAATACATACATAGTCCTATAATGAAGATAGCTTTTACATCCCACAGAAAAACTGAAATTTAGAGAGCAACACACATAATTTTAAGAACTGGACAAATGAAGTTATTTGGTCGACGAGACGCAACTGCACTTACATCCCGACATGCATTTCTTGCATACAGACAGTCGCAGTCTCGCATCGTCGCAATCACAACGCTTAATACACCCTGACTGCGAATTACCGCCATCCCACAAGCATTGTGCCATGCAGCGCAGAACCGGTGCACAAGCCAGGCAATCCAGCTTCATCCTGTCCCTAATACAGTCCCCGCACACCTTTCCATCTGCCGGGCAAGCAATGGCTGTCAAACTCATTGACCAGATTGCCATCATCAAAATCACCGTCGCCATTGCTATTGTAGTTGGCGATCGTTTCTCCATTTCTTTACAACTAATTTTGCTTTGACCTTGTATAATTTGGAAGATGGAAGAGGCAAATTAATATAGCTCAGTGCTGGTTGATGTTTGAATAAACGTGTCTTGTTCAATTAATTAAATTTGGTCAACCATCCATTGCATGTATGTCTTGATTTGCTGAATCTTTGTAAAGCTTATCTCTATCATTAAAGACTTGAAGTTAATGCTTACTTGAGGGTTCGAAGCCATAAAGTTCTGTTATTAAATATGAGTGGCACGAGCACTCCATACAAATTTTCCCGGGTAAAACGATACTTGCAATTCTGGCTTCTCTACGAGAAATTATTAGAGGAGCCTGCCTCATTAAGGCTGTCTCTTGTATGTTTGACACGTGGCTGTAGAAGGAGAAATTTAACCAATTATAAATTGCCACGTAATGACAAAAAAAATACATGTCATTAAAATATAGACAAATCCAATTTTGACACGTGTCTTTAAATAAAATTAAAAGACATAAAATTGGCAAATCAAATAATGCCACGTGTCTTCTTTATGACCATTGGATGACAAAATTTGTCCAATAAAATTATGCCACATGGTAATTGGGCTCAAGTCAAAGGAAGCCCATATCCACTAAAAGCCCACCAAAAACTCTATAAATAGAGAGATCATTCATTCATTAAGGAGGTGGGAAAAATATTCAGAAGCTAGAAGACTCAGAAGACTTTGAAGACCGAAGACTTTTCAAAGCCTCCTTGAAGATCGTTTTGAAGACTAAAGAATTTCGAAGACTAAAGACTTTTCGAAGACTCCTCGAAGAACTCTTTGAAGATCGCTTTGAAGATTGAAGTTTCAACAAAATCAACACTTTGATCCGAGAAATACGCTGACGGCCCTCGCTTCAGAGTTTATACTTGTGAGAAAGAATCAGAGGATCATTTCGATTAGAGATTGTAACATTCAATTCAAACCAATACAAACATATTTATTCCGCATTCTAATTTCTTTACTTAGAAATTTCTTTGTGCGAACAAATTGGCACGCCCGGTGGGACGATCTCTACCTCTCATCTCTTTTTCAACAACTTCAAGTTTCATCAAGAATCAATGGCATCGAAGAAAACATCTTCAACTGACTCCCAGACGGGTCCTATCACTCGTAGTCGTTCTAAAGATATTCGACTACAAGAAAACCAATCTCTCCCTATTGTTGAGAGTAAAAAGAAGAAATAACAACAATTATCACTCTCTGAAGAGAATGTTACTGTCAAAGCTAACCTTCTTTTTTAACATGAATCTGAGGAAAAATCATCTAATTCTCTTGAACATTCAGAAGGATCTCATGTTTCTGTCATGATGGTGAATGCTGCTACAATTGAAGAACAGATGGCAGAGATGGAAAAAAGACTCACTACAACAATATCACTCATACTTGACACTTGATGTTTATAAATTCTTGACACTTTGAATAAAAATGGTCAAGAAAATAATTTTTTTAAGGCTAAAATGTCAAGAATACTTCAAAAACATGAAAGGGAAGGGGTGAAATTTTTTTAAAAATTTTCGTCAAAGATTCTTGACAGTTTTAAACAGTCAAAATAATTATAATTTAAAACCTATATACTTGACGTGTTTAAATAATCAAATATCAAAGAATCTTGACAGGTTTAAATAGTCAAAATAATTACAATTTAAAATCTATACAGTTGACGTTTTTAAATAGTCAAATACCTTAAAATTAAAGAAAATTTTTATTTTAGCAAAAGTTAAAATAACTTAAAATTGTCTTCCCCGTGTTTTCCAAATTATCAACCCATGTTTTTAAATTCATCAAATCCCTAACAAGTACCAGCGCCCTTTGTCTTCTCCATCGCCAACGACTCTTCGTATTCCCCATCGCCAACCCAACAAGCCTCTTCGTCTTATCCATCACGAACGCCAATAGCCTCTTCGTGTCTCCGTCTTCTTCACTCTGAAACTCTCACTCTCTTTCATAAAACACATTCTTTTTCTTCTTCCGATATTTGAGTCTCTTTGGAGGCAGTTATTGAAGCTGTTTTCGTCAAGGTTATGTTCTGATATTACTCTCTGCTTTTTTTTTGTTCTAGGGTTTATGATTTTTTTGTTTGCACATTCCAATTGGAGTTTGGATTATGGTTTTCAATTTTTGGTCTCTCTAGGGTTTTCAATTGACAGGTTCAATCTCCTGTCTAAGACTTGTTTGTTTCACTTTCTTTACCCTTTTATGTTTTTCGCTTCTCAATCGATTATGGCTAAGATAAGGGTTTTCTGACCGTGTTTTTGCTGACATAATCTACATTTTAATCGTTCATGGAGGCCGAGAGAGTAAAGCCTATTGTTGTTCTTTTCTTTTATTTTCGCCTTCTGATTTTACACCCGTTCAAAAAATTTGTTCTTATTGATTTGCACATAGATAAAGAGAAAACCCTTTAGGAATTCGTGGTTTATGACCTCATTTGACTGCTTTTGTCTCAAACAGTGTGGAGGAGGATTAAATCTTTAGTGCATTATTTAGGATTTAACACTTTGGCAAGTCATTTTCTGGGTTTGCTCCTGGCCTTCAGAGTTTGTATCTTTGAAACGGCGTATGTAAATCATTATCAGAGGGCGTAAATCATTATCAGAGGGCGCTCGGTGTGCCATTGAGTTGATTAAAATTTGTTTGGTCAGTACAATTGGTGTGACTTTCTTTGTCAAAGATACTTGTGAAAGTTAGTTCCTCCAATGCAAATAGAGGCTAGGCCTGAAAAGTGGGGTTTTGGGTTCTTTACATTCCTTAGAGTTGCCAAAATTTTGAGTTTTCCTTATCAACTATGTTCTTTGATTTTTAGTACTTCACGAGTTTTGAAACTGATTTTTCTTCAAATATTGATTTCGTATGGTTTTAAATATAATTGGATACTTGGGACATAATTGTATTGGACTTTGTTGATGTTTCATTAATATGTAGTGATTGAAGTTTCTTAGTTTTATTTTGAGTTAGTCCAACTTTTGACAATTTGTGTCTGATTTCTGGTAGATGATCCATTTCTCAGTTGGCCTAAGAGAGAAGAAGATGCTTTCATTTCCTTGAGCCTGCATTATGTTGGCTGCTAATATTAATAAGAAAATCGGTCAATGGATAAAGCTCGATGATAGCTTCCTTTTTCCAATTAGTAAAGAATTGTATTTAAGCTGATCTCTAATTGAACTAAAGATAAAGTCATTCTGTTTGGTTGTTACTAAAAATCAATGATGGGATTGTTTTTAATTTTCATATTCTCAATTTATTTTGTAGAATTTCTCCCCAAAATCTTCTACTAGGCATTGTATTTGCATTATTAGATGATAATGATTGTTCTACATAAACTGCCATGTGAATGTTCATATAGCATTGAACTTCTAGTCTTCTACTAATGCATAATTGTCTGGTTGTCTTTTACATATAGCTCTATGCAATCAATATTATGTAGAAGAACCTTCATGTAAAAAGCGTTCAAAGGTTCAGAAAGACAACTCAAACTATGGTGCTTTATTAATCTTGCTTGTTTAAGTGTTTCTTTCAATGGTAGTGTTATTTTTCTTCTTCCAACAGTAAATGAAAATTCTTCCAACAGGACATGATAATGAATTCTGTTAGAGCTCAATACGGTGGACCATCTCAAACTTCTCTTTTATATTCTAAACCATATACAAAGAGAATTGATAGTTTGAAAATGTCGACGGGTTATCAACCACCCAACTTTCAACAATTCGACGGAAAAGGAAATCCAAAGCAACACATAGCTCATTTTGTGGAAACCTGTGAAAACGCTGGAACTCGCGGAGATTTATTTGTCAAGTAATTCGTCCGAACACTGAAGGGGAATGCCTTTGACTGGTACACAGACTTAGAGCCCGAGGTTATTGATAGTTGAGATCAGTTTGAAAAAGAGTTCTTGAATCGCTTTTACAGCACGCGACAGACAGTCAGCATGATGGAACTCACCAACACACGACAACGAAAAGATGAGCCAGTTTTCGACTATATCAACCATTGGAGATCTCTAAGTTTGGATTGCAAAGATCATTTAACGGAGGTATCTGCTGTCAAAATGTGTATTCAAAGCATGCATTGGAATTTACTTTATATCTTACAGGGTATAAAACCTCGAACATTCGAAGAATTTGTGACCTGTGCTCATGATATGGAGTTAAGCATTGCTAGTAGAGGGAGGAGAGAACTTCTAGTGCCAGAGCGCAAGGAAAAGAATGAAGTCAAAAAGGTAGATAAGACTTCAAAGTCTGTTACGAAAGAATCACTTGTTGTTAACACAACCCCATTCAAGTTTCAAGGAAAGGATAAGAAATATGAAAAGCGACCAGGAAATGAAAAGCGTCGTTTAACTTTAAAGGAAAGACAAGAAAAAGTCTATCCTTTTCCCGATTCAGACATTCCGGACATGCTAGAACAGTTATTGAAGAACCAAATGATCGAATTACCAGAGTGCAAAAGACCGGAAGAATCAGAAAAAGTTAATGATCACAACTACTGCAAATATCACCGAGTCGTCAGTCACTCGGTGGAAAAATGTTTTGTTCTAAAAAAGATAATCTTAAAATTAGCTCAAGAACGAAAGATTGAGTTAGAACTTGATGAAGTTGCTCAATCGAACCATACTGCAGTAACATCAAATGTGAACAATCTAGAGATTAAGGATTTGAAAGTCAGCCTAATTCAATTTGGGACTTTAGAACCAGTTGCTATTTGGTTCTGGACTGAGATTCCGATAGAGACTTCGCAGTATGAAGTTAAACTTGAAGACCATGAATATGAAGTTAGGATTGAGGTCAACGAAGACAAAGTCAAGTCCGAATATGATGAGAATGGATGGACTCTTGTAACCTGCCGAAAGCCAAGAAAAGAACAACATGTTGAAAAGAAATCTCTCCCTTTCAAGAAGAAGAATAAGAAAGGAAATGGAAAGAAGAATAGACATTTTAAGAAGAAGAAAAGTAAAAACACAGTGAAGATGCCTAAACTTGTTGTAGAAGAAAGCGAAGAAATTCCTCGACCACGGAGAAATATAACTTTACAAGATTTCTTTCCTATGAATTTCTTGAGTGACATTGAAGGAGAAGATTGTGGCGTTGTTACATCTAACACTGTAAGCGTAGTGGAAAATGACATCCCCGCTACAAACAAAATTGAATCTGTGGTGAATTTGGAGGACTTATCTTCTTTCACGATGAGTGATCTCCTTTCACTGCCCCAGAAAGTAAAAGATATTCTCGCCGAGGTATTACAAGGTTCTAGTGATTCTCATTCACGAAGTTCCGAAAAACATGTATGTGCCTCATGTTTCATGGCCATTGCCTTTAAAGATGAAGACTTACTACTAGGGTCTAAACCACATAATAGACCTCTATTTGTTTTAGGATATCTCCGTGAACAAAGAGTTAGTCGAATTCTCATTGATGATGGCTCAGCTGTCAATATAATGCCTAAATCAACTATGAAACAGTTAGGCATCACAATAGAAGAATTATCGAAAAGTCGGCTGGTGATCCAAGGCTTTAATCGAGGAAGGCAACGAGCAATAGGGATGATTCGCCTAGAGCTCACCATTGGAGATTTGAAAGCTTGCACTATATTTCATGTGATTGATTGCAAGACCACCTACAAGTTGCTACTGGGTCGCCCTTGGATTCATAGAAATGGAGTTATAACGTCTACCTTACACCAATGCTTCAAGTTTTATCAAAATGGTGTAATGAAAGTAGAAGCCGATACCCAACCTTTTACATAGGCAGAATCTCACTTTGCAGAAGCCAAAGTTTATATGCAAAGTAACGTGGTAGAAGAAATTGTACCGACGGAGATTCCTATGATCAAAGGTTCTAACGAGAAACAAGTAAAGTTAATGGGAGAAATGTCCAATTCAAGAAGTATGGAAGGCAGAAACTTCACGACATTATTCTGTTTTGCGTTACGTACCTTTGTCCCGACGAAAGGAAGGTCAGTCACCGTTTGCCGAATGTCAAAAAGGTGTAAAAGTTAAGGATGTTGAAGTTTTGAAAGAGGGATTTACGATTCCACTTACAAAAATAGTGAATCAAGAAATCAAGAATCCACCTACCGGCGTTACTCATGATGAGTGGATAAACAAGAATGAATCTCTTCCCAACAAACGAACGAAAGAAGGATTCGATCCAAATGCATACAAGCTTTTTGTAAAGGCGGGTTACGATTTTGAAGCTTCTCCAGAGATGAAAGGTTTGAAAATCTTTGATGATAGATCCGAACTCTCTGAAACACAGAAAAAGCTTTTGAAGAAAGGTTATACCCAAGGAGTTAAATGTCAATGTCGATGGGAATGTCGAGGTTTAAATTTACGGAAATGTCGATGGAAATATCGATATCGACGGATATTCCCGGAAAAATCACGGAAACGATGGGAATATAGGTGAATTTTTGGAATTTTTTAATGAAAATTTTGGAATATCTTAATTAAGTCATAATATATTATATAAATGAATTATACACCTACAAATGATGCTAAACATAGGAAAATGTAAAAAAAATACATAAAAATATGTCTAAATATAATATTAAAATATTTTTTTTCACGATAATAAAATATTGACACTAATGTTAGAGGATTTCTTTTAAAGAAATATTAAAGCATTATAATTTATAATAACATAATCACATTTTTACTTTAAATTTTTAATTATCTTACGACGTTATGTTTAAATTTTAGTTTGATTTTAAATTTAGTCATTTTAAAACCCAAAACCTTTTGAATCATAGTAAAATTGTCAAAATGTGAATCGAAATGTTTATCGTTTTCTAAAATATGAATCATAAGTTAAATGATTCAGTTTATTTATTTATTATTATTTAAAAATTATATATATGATAAAATATAGATGGATAAATAGCTTTAATATTCTTATAAAGAAGAAATAATAATAATTAACTTCAAACAAAATCACAAAATTAAAACATTAGGCAAGAGTAAATTTTGAGGGTTTCACTCTAAGGAATTGAGGTAAGAGGTGAGGTGTAAAGATGATATAATATAATTTATAAGTTATAAGTTATAAGATTAAATATAATAATAAATCTTTATCCCTAACTACCCACAAAATCAGATATTAATTTTTTTTTAAATATTTTTAGATTTTCTTTGAATTTATTCATGTATATCTCAATTTTGGGAAAGTAAAATCTCTTCCTCTCTCTTCTTCAATTTTGATTAAAACGATGAACATGCACATTGTCTCTCTCTCTCTCTCAGAATCTCAGAGGTCAAGAATAATTGATTTTCTTCCTTAACTACAAATTAGCCTTTTCTCAACAAAGATCATCTTCAACATAAAGAAAAACTCATTTATTCTCATCTTTTTTCTCTTCTTGAACTAAAACCAGATAGATGCTGAAACGGAAAAAGATGAAGCAACGGTGAAGTGGTGGTCTTCTTAGCGAAATTTCGGCGACTACTCCGATATTGAGGCGACATTTCGGCGAAAGAGGAGAAGAATCCTGACTCAAATCACCTGCCTCTCTGACATGGCCACATCACGGCGACATCTCCGACGAAATTTCCACCGATAGACCGACACCAGCGACTTTGACGATATAGCCGGTGAAAGAAGAGAAGAAATATTTTACCCCTACCTGTCGATATCGAGGCCATTTTCTGGCGACATTTCCATCGAAATGTCGAACCTGTCGACGATATTGCACTCCATGGTTATACCATACTCATTTTTAGAGAAGAAATTGGTTATAAACCATCTGAGTCGATACGTATAACTCGAAAGGGGAAAAAGAAAGCTATAAATATGAATTATATCACAGTAGAAGAAATTGATATCCCTGAAAAGAAAGAAAAAGAAGTTGACAAAAGAATATCTGTCTTTGATCGTATAGAACTTCCAACCACTCGTTCTCCTATCTTCAAAAGGTTGAGTGTATCTAATATAGCGAAGAAGGATCGACATTATACTTCGCTCCATTCTTCAGTCTTTTAGAGGCTGAGTTTAGCTACGACAAAAGAAAAGAAGCAGTGTCGGATTTCTGTATTTGGTCGCCTTAAAGTAACAAGAGATCAACATGAAGGTGAGTTAAAAGTTTTAGAGAAGAGATCATTAACAGAAGAGAGAGAGAGAAGAAGGAAATTCAAAGTATTGTCTCTTCAAGAATGAAGAGAAAATCTTCCCTTCTCATAAAAACAGAAGGCTCTCTAAAGGTGAAGCAACATTTCATTATCTCCACCAATTTGTTAGAAGAAGAACATGATGAGAATTTTGAAAACAATGATGCAACTTGTCATCATATTACAATTGAAGAAACTTCAGATTCAGAAACATTTGAGGAAGATGCTGATGAGGCTCCACCAACACTAGAAGATGGTAATCAGCCAACAGTCGATGAACTTAAAGAAGTGAATCTTGGAACGACAAAAGAGCCTCGTTTAACCTTTCTAAGTGCATCATTTACTGAAGATGAAGAAATTGAGTATGTTAAGTTGCTTACCGAATACAAGGATGTCTTTGCTTGGTCATATAAAGAAATGCCAGGACTTGACCCTAAAATTACAGTTCATCACCTTGCAATCAAAGACGGGTATCGACCAATCAAGCAAGCACAACGTCGTTTTCGACCAAAGCTTATTCCTCAGATAGAAATTGAAGTCAATAAGCTAATTGAAGCTGGATTCATACGTGAAGTGCAATATCCGACATGGATAGCAAATATTGTTCCTGTAAAAAAGAAGAATGGACAACTTTGCGTTTGTGTTGACTTTCGTGACTTGAATAATGCGTGCCCAAAAGATGACTTCCCGTTGCCAATAACAGAAATTATGGTGGACGCAACTACAGGACATGAAGCTTTATCGTTTATGGATGGATCATCTGGGTACAATCAAATACGGATGGCTCTTGAAGATGAAGAATTGACTGCTTTTCGCACTCCAAAAGGCATATATTGTTACAAAGTAATGCCCTTTGGCTTGAAGAATGTTGGAGCTACATACCAACGAGCTATGCAAAAGATTTTTTATGATATGCTACATAAACACGTTGAATGTTATGTAGACGATTTGGTTGTCAAATCAAAGATAAGGGCGAATCATCACAAGATTTACGGATGATTTTCGACGATTAAGGAAGTATCAACTGAAAATGAATCCCCTCAAATGTGTATTTGGCGTGACTTCAGGAAATTTCCTTGGCTTTATTGTGAGACATCGAGGAATTGAAATCGATTAAACAAAAATTGATGCCATTCAGAAGATGCCCGAACCTCAAAATTTACAACAGCTAAAAAGTATTCAAGGGCGATTAGCTTACATTAGAAGGTT
Source organism: Gynostemma pentaphyllum (assembly GCA_028015215.1). NCBI lineage: Eukaryota > Viridiplantae > Streptophyta > Magnoliopsida > Cucurbitales > Cucurbitaceae > Gynostemma > Gynostemma pentaphyllum. The sequence goes on along the minus strand of CM051346.1, from coordinate 34,236,514 downwards.
CATCTCAAACTTGGCAGGTCGTTGCAAACCTTTTCAGAGATTGATGAAGAAAGATGCAAATTTTAAATGGGATAAAGCATGTCAAAATGCTTTTGATAGCATAAAAAGGTACTTGCTTAATTCATCAGTCCTAGGTGCACCCATCGCAGGGAAACCTTTGATCCTATACATTGTTGCACAGGAAAGATCACTTGGAGCTTTACTTGCACAAGAATGTGAAAAAGGCAAAGAGCGAGCACTTTACTATTTGAGTAGAACTTTGATTGGAGCTGAATTAAACTATTCACCAATCGAGAAAATGTGTCTTTCACTCTTTTTCGCCATTGACAAGTTGAGACATTACATGCAAGCTTTCACAGTTCATCTGCTAGCAAAGGCAGATCCAATTAAGTACATCTTATCTAGACCAGTTCTTTCTGGACGATTGGCTAAATGGGCAATTCTACTTCAACAATATGATATTGTCTATGTTCAGCAAAAAGCAATCAAGGGACAAGCATTGGCAGATTTCCTAGCAGATCACCCAATCCCGTCAAATTGGAAATTATCTGAAGATTTGTCAGATGATGAAGTCTTTTGTGTTGAAGTTACAAAACCTTGGACTATTTAATTTGATGGAGCAGCTCGAAGAAATGGAGCAGGAGCAGGTGTAATTTTCATTTCACCAGAAAAGCACATGTTGCCATACAGCTTCACATTTGGTGAATTATGCTCGAATAATGTCGCGGAGTATCAAGCGCTCATTATTGGTCTTCAAATGGCATTAGAGATTGAAATATCATATATAAACATCTACGGCGATTCAAAATTGATAATCAACCAGTTATTGTCAGAGTATGATGTCAAACACGAAGACCTTATACCTTATTTCAAACTTGCCAAAAATCTTTTAGACAAGTTTGAAAGTGTAGCATTAGAGCATATTTCAAGAGCAGAAAATAATAAAGCAGACGCTTTGGAAAATCTTGCAACTGCATTGACACTTGGCGAGGATGGAATTTTAAATATCTCTCTTTGTCAGAAATGGATCATGCCACTAATTGAAGATGAAAATCAAGATATCAATTTGATATCCGCTTATGTCGTAGAAGAGGTTATAGACTATCTCCAATATGGAATACTCCCTTCAGGCTCCCGCCACAGGAGTGAAATCCGGAGAAGAGCGGCTCGCTTCATATATTATAAAGATACACTTTACCGTCGTTCGTTTGAAGGACTTTTCCTTCGATGTCTCGGGAAAGAAGAATCAAGTCAGGCTCTAGAAGAAGCTCATTCAGGTCTTTATGGTGCTCATCAATCAGGTCCCAAACTTCATTTTCAATTGAAGAGAACATGATATTATTGGCCTACAATGGTCCAAGACTCCATGGAATATACGAAAAAGTGTGAAGCTTGTCAATTTCACGCTAATTTCATTCATCAGCCTCCAGAGCCATTACATCCAACTGTAGCTTCTTGGCCTTTTGAAGCATGGGGACTTGATCTTGTTGGACCTATAACGCCTAAATCATCAACAGGACACTCTTACATTCTTGCAGGAACATATTATTTCTCCAAATGGGCAGAAGCCATAGCGTTGAAAGAAGCTAAAAAAGAACATGTAGCAGATTTCATTCATACTCACATCATCTATCGATATGGTATTCCCCGTTATATTGTGACAGATAATGGAAGACAGTTTTCTAATAGCTTCATCGACAAGTTATGTGAAGAGTTTTCCTTCAAGCAATATAACTCTTCCATGTACAATGCTGCAGCAAACGGTCTTGCAGAAGCTTTCAATAAGACGCTTTGCAGGTTGTTGAAGAAAGTAGTGTCAAAGACAAAGAAATATTGGCAAGAAAAGATTGGAGAAGCATTATGGGCATACAGAACAACTTATCGCACTCCTACTCAAGCTACGCCTTATTCTCTTGTTTATGGGGTGGAAGCTGTCCTTCCTCTAGAAAGAGAAATTCCATCTTTACGGATGGCGATTCAAGAAGGATTAACTGAAGAAGATAACGCAAAGATACGCCTTCAAGAGTTAGAAGCTCTCAATGAAATAAGACTTAATGCTCAACAGTCTTTAGAATGTTATCAAGCACGAATGTCTAAAGCCTTCAACAAAAAAGTACGACCTCGGTCATTTCAAGTTGGCGATCTTGTACTTGCAGTTCGAAGACCAATCATCACGACTAGACATACTGGGAACAAATTTACCTCCAAATGGGATGGACCTTATGTTGTGAAAGAAGTCTACACAAACGGAGCATACAAGATAGTTGATAAAGATGGATTAAGATTCGGCCCCATAAATGGTAAATTTCTTAAAAAATATTATGCTTGAAATAATAAACATTTTGTACTTGAATTACGTTTGACTTGATCCCTATTCATATAAAGGGTACGTAGGCAGCTTAAAGGAAACTTTAAGCTCAGTTAATTCATTAAAAAAAATTCTTTGTCCTTGAACTACGTTTGACTTGATCCCTATTCATATAAAAGGTACGTAGGCAGCTTAAAGGAAACTTTAAGTTCAGTTCATTCATTAAAAAAAAATTTGTCCTTGAACTACGTTTGACTTGATCCCTATTTATATAAAGGGTACGTAGGCAGCTTAAAGAAACTTTAAGTTCAGTTCATTCATTAAAAAAATTTACCACTTGAACTACATTTGACTTGATCTCTAATCATATAAAGGGTACGTAGGCAGCTTGAAGGAAACTTTAAGTTCAGTCAACCAACCAAAAAAAATAATACTTGTAATATATTTGGACTTGGGTTCAGTTCAATATAAATAATTCATAAGAAATTCTAAGTTCATTCAGTTGAAAGCAATAAATAAATAAAAAATTCATTGATAAAAAAAAAGAGAAAAAAAAAATAAACATAAGACAACATATGTTTTCAATTCAAAAAAAAAAAGTTAAGGAGTCCACTTGTACTCTTTCAACTCTTCACGAGACTTTTCTAATATTCGACGAAGCGCGTTCAAAGATTTCACATCTAATTCAGTCAAAGTCGGAACATTCTCAAGGGCACTTACTTCTTCACGTATTTTTGAGGCTTCAGATCTTTGATGATTTAAACTCTCTTCATTCTCTTCATTTTTAACTTCCAACGCCACATGCTTTGCTTCTAATTCTCCGATCTTTGCTTTTAATTCTTCGATTTCCCAAGTAATTTCCATTGAATGTTGCTGGAATCCATCTTGAATTCTAAGTAAACTACCCTCTTTCAAAGATACTTCCTCCAAACGAGACTTGTGATTCACTAGCTGACGATCTCGATCTACTGAAGTCAATTGAGAAGAAAACGATGATTGCAACTCGTTATACTTCTTAACTTCCTGAAAATACTGATTTACATTGTTTTGTAGAGGCGCTGAATCAATGACATTGATTTCTGAAATGGCGTGAAGTATTTTTTGTACTTCCCCCTAAATATTTGGAACCATCTCAAAAGAAGTACGAATAAGTTTTTGTCGAATACTTTCCCACATGGCTAAAGCAGTTTGGCACCTAAAGTTTGAGATAACATCGTCTACACAAAAATTGGAAATTTCTGAATGAGGGATGCAAATCTTCTTTCTTCTGTTTTGCTCATCGTCGACTCGTTTAATGGGAGAACTATCAGGTATCACAATAAAATTGTTCTCCAATGCCTTAGAATTTGTATATTGGCAACCGCAGAATCGAAAACATTAGGGCTCGTCAAAGAATGATCACTATGTTGTCCTTGAATTTCTTGAACAAAGTCATCACAAGGAAGCTACATATTAAAAAAAAATTACTTGTTAAAAAAAGTGGTGAGATAAAAAAAAAGATAAGAATTTTTTTTTTTACCAAAACTACAGCTTGATTTGGAAAATTTGAAGCAGTTGGAATATCATAAAAAAAATCATCGTCATAAAGAGATGGCTTCTTTGATTTTTTAGGCCTTTTCCAATGACGATCACCAGTACTACTCTTGCTGTCATTTTTATCCTTGGAAACATTGATTATTGGTTGCAATAACTCGATTTCAAGTAGGCATATCTTTTTACCTCTATGCTCATCGTTGTTGCCAATACCTTTAGGCCGCTTCGGTTTCGATGGTAAAGGAAGATAGCTAGCTACTAGAACGTCAAAGCCTTCTTCCAGATAATTTCCATGCTTATTTGACCACCAATTTTTATAACGTCGAAAGACTTGGTCATGAGGATTCGAAACAGGTACTGGAACATACACTTGAGACAATGATTTAGAACGAATGCAAATCCTCTAATGGCGTAAGACATTGTCTAAGTCAATAAAAGGAGCATCTCCCAGTTCATTGGGTATATCTTGATGAAACCCAAATTGCCTACTAAATCTGCAAGGACTATATGATTCTATTATCATGGAAGTCCCATGCCTTGACGATAAATAAAATGATCGAAGACTCACAAAGTATGAGATGAATAAAAGTGTCAAGTTGCCGTTATCTATTAAGAGCTCACCCTTAAAATGAAGGTTCACATGCCAGAATACAGATTTTCCTCCATGAATCATCTCACGAGCTTGCAAATCATCAAAATGCTTAGCCCCACCTTCTCCCGAAAAATTAGTCATCATCGGACCTTTAACTTCTGTGGGTATTTTATAATGAGTGTTGAAATAGTGGGCAAGCCAACCATAAACATAGTGCACTGGGAAACAAGCCTCTGAACGACCAGCTAAAGGAGAAGAATTGCAAATCTTTCCTAATCCATGATAAATGTTGGCAAGGACTGGAACGTCAAGACTGTAAACAAAACCCTCAGCAATCGAGCTAGCAATCTTAAAAACCCCCGGACGAATGAAGTTGTTACCCTTATAAGGAAACACGAATACACACAGCCAGCAAGAAAGAAAAGCAGCTGAATAAGTTTTCTTTTTCCATTCATCTTTGACGCCAAGATCATAAAATATCTTCTCTTCTTCATTTGATTATTCACGCTTTTTAGAAGATAAACTATTTGGGTTATTAATTGATCGAGAATGAATCATTTTTTTTGGTTTTCTGGAAGGGGGTTTTAAATATTTTAAAACACCTTTGTACCAAAAAGAAATCCAAGCTTCAACGGGGATTTGAGATTGATCTGACCTTAAAGATGCAATACGATGATATGCGGCAAAAAGATATTCACAACTTTTAGGAAATCGTTCAGTCTTATTGGGAAGGAGTGTCAATTCCTTACTACATGGAATAACTTAGTCGTAAAAATTTCCTCTTATAAGGAGACCCCCAAACTTCCATAAATCCCATAACGAGATAGATAATTCCCCAAAAGAGGTATGAAGTATGTTTGTTGATGGACACCAAGCTTCACAAAAAGCTCGAACTATATTACAATCATGATCATATGTGTAAAGTGAAGCAAGCACAGCATCAAGTAAACGTGCATTATGAAGTAGTTTGCCACTCCAACCAACTACAGTCTCCAACCATTCCCAATAATAAGAGACATAAGAGAATTCTCCATGTATCTTTAGTGAAGGACCCCAACGAGTTTCACCAGAAATTATTCGACGGCCTAAAGTTAGTTTGGTATCTTCATTAAAAGGCTTGGTGTGTATAGGAGACTGCAAAATCCATACTTTTGAAGAGTCACGAGCTACTAATTTCTCCACAGACCATTTGGCTAATGAGCCAGAATCATCCAAGAGCGGCCATTTCTTTGCAAAAGGACCGTCTTTCGACTCATTCAAAACAAGAAGAACTCCATCTTTACTTAATTGATTTTCATCCTATAAAATAGATAGATACTTCTTTTTGGAGCCAACATGTTCTACAAAATATACCATAATCCTAAAAAAAATGAAGATGATGAAAAAATATGTTAAAATGTACACATCTAAGAATATATACATACACAAAAATATGGTAACATAGATATAAAAAAAAAAGATTGTCGAGATGGTCAGCAAGGCGAGTCAATATCTTCAGAAAGATGATCAACGACAGCACATGTGAAAGAATTGTTTCCAAAACCAGCACATGAGAGTGTTGTCACTGTAGAAAGGTGAGCCAATGTCTTCAAAAAGGTGATCAACGACCGCACATGTAAAAGCATTGTAACCAAAGGAAACATTAGCCAGCACATGAAAGTGTTGTCACTGCAGAAAGGTGAGTCAATGTCCTCAAAAAGGTGATCCACAACAGTACATGTGAAAGAATTGTTTCCAAAACCAGCACATGAAAGTGTTGTCACTGTAGAAAGTCAATGTCTTCAGAAAGGTGATCAACAACAGTACATGTAAAAGTATTGTTACCAAAATAAATGGTAACGCCAACCAGCACATGAGAGTGTTGTCATTGTAGAAAGTCAATGTCTTCGGAAAGGTTATCTACGATAACACACGTGAAAGCATTGTTACCAAAATAAATGGTAACACCAACCAGCACATGAGAGTGTTGTCACTGTAGAAAGTCAATGTCTTCAGAAAGGTGATCAACAACATTACATGTAAAAGCATTGTTACCAAAGTAAAGGTAACGTTAGCCAGCACATGAGAGTGTTGTCACTGTAGAAAGTCAATGTCTTCGGAAAGGTGATCAACAACAACACATGTAAAAGCATTGTTATCAAAATAAATGGTAACGCTAACCAGCACATGGGAGTGTTATCACTGCTAGGAGAAGTTGATTGATAAGTGGGGGCATTATCAGCTCCAAGTTAAGAATAACATACAAAAAAAAGAAGGGCACCAAAATAATAGAAACAAATATATACGTAACAAATGTATATATAAGATGTGCCTACCTTTTGGACGGCTTTATCAATGTTCTTGCAAATTTTGAAGACACAAGTTACTCGACGAACGCTCCTAAAAAAAATAGGAGGAGGAGCGGTAAAGTGAGAAAATTATTAAAAAAAATACAACTTTGTAAAAGTATTGTTTAATGAACAAATAAGTTGATACAATCACATGTTTAGACCGAATCTGGCACGATCTAATCTAACGTTGATACAAATAAGTTGGAAATCACTCGTTCCAGTTTAGACCGAATCAAATTTGAATTTGATACAATTTGTCCACTATTATCTTCAGTCCTATCAAAAGAAGATATCATCAAAGAATATTAAAATTTTTATCTCCAGGTCTATTGATTGTATCCAAATATAGGAATTGAAAAGTACCAATTTTTCTTTTCTTTCAAACTATAGCAGACTGTTGACAATTAAAAAAAAGCATGCATCAAAAGATCATGACATTATAATACTGGAAGCATATAACATATTGCTGATGTGATTGAATCATTGATACATATACAGATAAAAAAAAAGATGGGAATTTAAATAAAGGACTCTTTCGAAATCCTACTCTAAAACTAACCCTTTTTAAATTCGAATTTATATATAGGCAAAGATTAGATGAAATAGGTATCCTACTTCCATGATCATAAGTGGCAGACAATGACTTCTCAATTCAAGGAAACTTGTCAAAGATCATTAAAAAAAAAGTAGTGACATCACTATTAAAAAAAATACCAACAGAATTGCAAAAAGAAAAAAAAAAGATGTTGCAACTTGCAAGGATGATAGAATTTTTTACACATTAAACGTGATTAATGGGGATGATTGGAAATCCTTGATGAAGAATAATGGCGTCTGACCACCGAAACACAGCGGTGATTTTTTTTTCTTGCTCCAAGCGATAACTTTCCGAGGGATGAGTAGACGTTCTCATGTATTTATAAGAATACAAAAGAGTTCTATTCTTAATAATATTCCCCAAATTTAGATATGGAATGATCTTTTCTTCCAAATTTAGATATGGAATGATCTTTTGCTAAAGAAAAGATATGGATTGATATTCTCTTCAAATCAAATGTGAGATAATGATAGACTTATTTTCCTTATAAAGTCAAGTAAGTTTTGAATACATTGTTTTATCAATCTTCTAAAAAAACAAATATATATATATATATATATATGGAAATCAAATTGAACCATATTTTCTTTATACGGATTGATTTGTACAAAATATATATATATATATATATTTTACACCTGACGGATGTTAGGCCTCATCATATGGATAAAGCTCGTGGGCCGGCCCAAGTCCAGCCCAAGCCCGGCCCAGCTCGGCTCGTAAGTCAACGGTTGACGGGCCAGGCCCGGCTCGGCCTATAAATCTTTGGGCTGGATATGGATCATGCATTTGAGCCCAAGCCCGACCTACGGGCTTTATCCATAGGGCCTCCATCAGGCCCGGCCCAAAGCCCAGTTCGAGGCCCGTTAAAAAATTATTTAATATATATATATATATATATATATATATATATATATATTTATTTATTTATTTAATATCTATAATGTTAATAATTTACATTATTTTTATATTTAAATATAATCTTATATATAATTATAAAATATATTTTATTTTATTTTAAAAAAGAAATGGAATAATCTTTATATATATAAAAATAAAGTATAAATAAAAAAATATATAGTAACAATAATAAATTAACTTCATCACTTTAGAGTTAAATTTAAGTTTAATTAATATATAGGAACAAATATAAATAAATAATGAAATAGTAAAAATTTAAATTAACTTTTTTTTCATCACTTAAGAGTTAAGTTTTAAGTTTTAAAAGTTAAAAATAATTTTTTTAAAATACAATTAATAATTAAATTAAATGCATAAAACTTTAAACGGGTTGGGCCAAGCCCGCAAAAACGGGTCAGGCCGGCCCAGCCCTTATTTTATCTCATGGGTCCAAGCCCATGGACTGGGCTTGGGCTTACCATTTTAAGTCAGGCCTGGGCCAGGCCCGGCCCGGCCCATTGATGAGGCTTACGAATGATCAAGAGCAGAAGCCATCAAAGTCAAACTATTTAGTAAATTTGTTTCAAATAAATAAATATATATACATTTCGATAAAAAAAAAATCAAGATTCATACACAAATAAAATTCGTGCATAAATCTCGAAAAGGAGGCATTTGTAGAAGGAGAAATTTAAACAATTACAAATTGCCACGTAATGACAAAAAAAAATACATGTCATTAAAATATAGACAAATCCAATTTTGACACGTGTCTTTAAATAAAATTAAAAGACATAAAATTGGCAAATCAAATAATGTCACGTGTCTTCTTTATGACCATTGGATGACACAAAATTTGTCCAATAAAATTATTCCACATGGCAATTGTGCTCAAGTCAAAGGAAGCTCATATCCACTAAAAGCCCACCAAAAACTCTATAAATAGAGAGATCATTCATTCATTAAGGAGGTGGGAAAAATATTCAGAAGCCAGAAGACTCATAAGACTTTGAACACCGAAGACTTTTCAAAGACTCCTTGAAGATCGCTTTGAAGACTAAAGAATTTCGAAGATTAAAGACTTTTCGAAGACTCCTCGAAGAACTCTTTGTAGATCGCTTTGAAGACTGAAGTTTCAACAAAATCAACATTTTGATCCGAGAAATACGCCGACGGCACTCGCTTCAAAGTTTATACTTGTGAGAAAGAAACAGAGGATCATTTCGATTAGAGATTGTAACATTCAATTCAAATCAATACAAACATATTTATTCCGCATTCTAATTTCTTTACTTAGAAATTTCTCTGTGTGAACAGTGGCATTTTAAAAATAAAAATCACTTTTAAATATTAACTCCCCTCTATTCCATTGGTTATATAAAATTGAAATTGCCATGTGTCAGACATGTAAGAGACAGCCTCAATGAGGCAACCTCCTCCAATAATTTCTCCCTGTTTACGGAATTAAAGAATGAGAATGAGTACAAGATCTTCAAAATTTAAGTATCACTCTCCCAATTTTTAATCAATTTCATGTTGGAAAAAATTCAATAATTGGGACCACACATGTAGTTATTAAATGTGTATGCTATCTTTTGATTAGCCAAATAAAGTGATCTACTAAAGTTTTAATATTGGCTTAAAAGAGTAATTGTGAAATTCCATGGATTTTAATAAGCATAGATACCTTTTAGAATTTTCAAATTGATGAGGGGCCAAATTGGAAATACATTAACTTTTATAACTGACCATCAGTTATGTTGTCAGTTTATAAAAGGAAGGGGTTATGGTCCTCATTCCCAGTGAAAGTATTCACGTAACTTCCCCATCCCCATCAGAAGAGTTTTTCCTCTGGACTACAGAGACTTTATGAGTGCACTACGGTCTGAAAGATCCAAAACCCATACGATAATCACTTTCCATTCATGAAGTAAGGTACGCTTCCGCATTTGGTCTTTCGATATTATTCTTTTCTCTTGAATTCAGTCATGGGCTAGTTAGAATTCTCCCAACATCTCATTCTCATTCTAATTTTTATGGGTTCACAATTTCTGAGTCCCACATCAATAAACACTTGTTTTTCATTCAAAACATTAATAAACACATAATCAAAAAAATCTTATTCTCATTCTATAATTTTTCATTCAGATTGATTTTCATTCCCTTTGTATGAATCACACAGTTAGTGTAATGGATTTTTTTTTTAGTAGTTTCACAAAACTTAAAATACAAGAGTAACCCAACTTAAATAGTAGAACTACTTAATAAAGTTTAAAGTGTAAATATTGGGAATTTGAAGCTAATTGAAGAATGATAAATAATGCAAACAAATAATAAATAATAAGAGTAGAAAAATAGCACTAGAAATTTATACAGGTTCCCAATTAGTACATATTGTTTTTTGTATATTCTGCAGGTTCTTAAGACGAAACAATAGAGAGTGTATAATTATTTATAACTCTACCTAACTTTGAAAATTCACTACCCCTTTCTAATTTTCTCTCAATAAAAGAAATTTTAATTATCCTTTTACTCCAGGTGATAAATAGTCCGCCCCTTTAATTAAAGCCTACTACACACATCAAATATCCATGGCAAAAGTATATTTATAAGTAGGGTTGATCTCGGTCCGGATTTGGATAAATTGTGGACCGAATCGAAAAAAATCGGTTTACTATAATGATGAACCGAATGGTTCTTCTTTTTAAATTAAATCGGCTGGTTCGGGTTATATCAAATTTATGGTTCGGTTTTCGGTTTTCAATTTTGAGGCAAGAACAATCACAGGCTAACTCAAAATTGGGGCATAGAATAATATGGGGAAAAATATATTTAAAATCTCCAAACAAGAAATGAGAACATTGATGAAAATGAAGACTTGAGGGATGAACCTCGAAGAAATCGTCACAGAGATCTTCATCTGAGATTGAGCTTGAAATATTTGAGAGAGATTGGGGGTTTTGAGTGAGAGACGACGGAGATCGATAAATGCTTATAGGAAGTGGCGACTGGTTTCGATTGTGAGAAAGAAAAAGATGAGGATGCATGTTTGATGTTAGATAAGATAGGAAGAAAGAGATAGAATAAAAATAAAAATAAAAAGAAACGAAGAAGGGAGATAAGAGACAATCATGAGAATAGCCACATTTTGAAGTCTCATTTCATAATATAACCACCATCATAAAATTTTCATGATAGTAGCCAAAATTGTACTTTTTTTATTTTATGCATACCAATTTTACCCTTGTTGGAATTACTATCACTTTTTAAAATAAATGGCCACCTATATACCTTTTTACTTAGCCACCGTTTTGTATATTACAAAACTAGCCACAGAGATATTTATTCACATTTTTCATATGATTTTCTTCTTAAGATAAGATTGTTTTGTTAGTATTTGGTCATATACGTTGTAAACACAATAACTCTCGTACTGTATATACTTGGTCATGTATGTTGTCTACATATAATCTCTCGTACTGTGCGTACTTGGTCATGTACGTTGTTTACACAATAACAATAACTCATGTACAAGGTATACCACATATACGCACCAATAACCCCTTAGATGGGTAGGGGGAGGGAAGATTATTGGAAAAATTGTGAGTGGAAATAGAGAGAAAAAATGAAAGAGTAGTCTGATGTGAGAAAGGAGATGGTGGGAAAAAGGAAGAGTGAAAAAAGAAAGAGAAAAATGATGGAATGATTGATGTGATGGTTGCATAGAAAAATGTGGAAGGTTTTTTTTAGTAAATTTGCAGAAAAAAATGGCTATGTACTCTAATTTTATATCATGTGGCCATGTACTCTTATTTCAACTTCAATGTGGCTAGTTTCATGGTTAACCCTGGAGATTAAGGGGCGTGCATTGGAAAATGAAAAGTAAAAAAAGAAAATGGTTGGTAATGGGTGTGTCAGTGATTAAAAATAAAGAGAAGAAATATAAAGAAGAAATTGATGGAAAAGTCTGAATTGTTGGGCTCGAGGTGGAAGATAAGACAAGAAGAAATGAGTAGAGGGAAAGAAGATGTTCGGTTCGGTTTTTACGGTTTACACAACTCTGAGAACCGTCCAAAACCGAAAAATTCGGTTTTTTAATATATGAAACCGAAAAAATCGATGTTAAAAAGAAAATCGGACCCGAACCGGTTCGGTTTGGTCCGGTTTCTCGGTTCATCGGTTATTTTGCACATCCCTATTTATAAGCGAACAAATTTAGGGTTCTGTCACATGAAACTCACTGACTCCAAATATTTGGTCAAGCCAATTCTTTTTGCTCAAAGCTCAAAAGACCATAATCTTTCACGGCAAAGCCAAATGTTCAAGATGGGCTTTTGGTCAAATAATAAAAATCTTGGTCAACGTGTGTTGCATTAAGGCCAAAATAAATTTCAACCTCATGTTTTCAGCAATGGATTTTCATTGTCAATTGGGCCGAAAAGCTATTAGACAAATATTTGGGCTCTTGAACTAATTTTCACTTAGATCTCTAAACCCATCAGTAAATTGATTAACTTATTCAAGTTCAATATTTAAATTGATTAGATCAAAAGTTCAAAGTTTAAATTGACACACCATATAAAGTTTAAAGGTATAAATTGATTTGTTCTCCTTTTAAAGGTATATATTAGATAAATTCATGATAATTAATAAATATATAGATCCTATTTAATAAATTTGTAGGTCAATAATAAGTATTATCTAACAATTTTTTTTTTTTTATCAAATCAAATATATTAATGAAATCATAAATTTATTAATTATGATATAGCCAATAACTCCTTAAACAAAAGTAATTTCCATGCACTAAAATTAATGGTGTTCATTTAAAGAACATGTCCATGAAAAAAGCCCCCACGGCAGCATACTCTTCGGAAGCTCTTCCATAGACTCTACACCGAAGCAGCTGAGGAAAGAAGAGCCAAAAACCAGTAATCATAACGAATCCAAGGGTCAAAACAATGGATATTACCCTTGGAAACTTAATCTGACCATTAACACATTTCTTTATACCAATCTCTACCATTAAACACAATCCATGAAGCATGAAAAAACATGTTATTTCCCATGTTGGTTTCACACGTCCAAGATAGTAGTATATGAGTTCATGCATCAACGCCGACACCGTAAACGTTCCGAACACAGCCGGCAACGGTGCCCACCGACGGCCGATAACAAACGTAAAGAGGAAGCGGAGAGGTTCATATACAGCAGGGTGTAGGACACGGTTAACCATGATGTTCCATCTTCTCCCCCAAAAATCTTGTAGGGAGCTTGAAAGGTATGGCTTATCAAACTGTGGCTCCAGCTCAATTCCAAGAAGAAATCGAGATAGGGAAGCCGCTATAGCTAGAACTATATCGAGATAAAAGTATATATGTACAAAGTAGAGAATCAAAAAGAGCTTTGGATGAATAAAGTCAGTGTAGGAATTAACTTTGACCAATACACCTAAAATCAAAAGCTTGAATGAATAGTTAAGAAGGGAATGTTTCGAGACGATATTCGGAATCGAACTTCGGGTTTTTTGAACTTTGATAGGAAAAGAAGCAACAGCGAGAAAACGGCCGAGAGAAATAGAAGGGTCGGAACAAAGAGGGCCTTTACCAAAAGCAAAGAGCAAGAGCTTGAAATTAGCAAGCCAAGCTATGAAGAAAGAAGTAGTACCACTAAAATGAACTGATGAAAGTTTTAATGGAAGAAAAAGAAATAAAAAGATAATGGGAAGAACAGCAAAGAGCCTTAGCACAACTTTGGGGAGAAATTTTCCAATAATAAAGCAATAACAAAGAGAGATGAAGATTAAAAACCATACTTTGATGAAGATGTATATTTCTCCCTCCATTGATTATGAGATTTCTTGCTATTTTCTTGATGGTTATGAGTAATTTTAGAGTAGAAAAGGGAAAAGAGAGGATTTAGTAAAGATGTATTCACAGTTTTTGAAGGAATTGTTATTTGCATGAATGGTCATTAAAAACCATTTTGTTGGAGATTGGCTTGTTTTGTTGATGCATATAAATGTAGTGACCTCAATTTGGGGGCTTTTCTTTCGTACTTGTATCTCTTATACTTCCTAAATTTCGGAATGGTAACAACCAGCAAGTTATAAATTTTGTTGCTCACTTTTGGATATATTCACTACAAGAAATTTGGCATTAGATGACACTTGGAAATTTGGCATAAGTGAGCGTAAAAAACCGATAAAAAGTGAAAATTTTAAAACAAACACCGTCACCTTTGCTCTAAATAAAAAAAACACGGAGACGAGAACCCTCAGACTTCGTTCAGACTTTGCTTCTTTCAAGCTAAGAATCCCCTTCACTTCAATCAGCCAAAACTGATATGAAATCTGAGCTCAAGGTTATTCTTCTTCTTTTTCATTTCGAACATTTTCTTTGAATTCTACTTCTCCCTGTATGGTCAGGAAACCCTTAATATCATATTTTCTCAATGGTGGAGGTATATTCACTTTCTCAATTTTTAGTATATGTGGTTGATGTTGAAATAATCGATTTTAGTTTTCATTCGGTTGTCCTGAACACCATCGAAAAGGTGACGGATTATCCCCATCACATTTAAGAAAACGTGATGGGGAAACCGTCACCTTAGAAAACACACAAAACTGGCCAAACTGAATAAAATAACAACAAATTTAACTTCTAAGTCAAGAATTACAACAGTAATATTCTTAACTGTTGCACAAAGAACTTAAGAGTAATCACTAATAGAACAATGTCTTGACAAATAAAATAAAATCAAATGCTCTACAAAAATTTTTCTTATTTCATTATTGAGAAGTATTCTTTTCTATAACAAAATTTCACAATTAAAAGAAAACAATTAGAAACAGTAAATACCAATATCAAACAGTAAATGACAGCTTCAAGAAAGCTTTCTATGTATTTACAATTTGATAAAAACTCATATCTCTCAGCATTTCCTCTCCTAAATCCAGTGTAGTCACTTACATCTTCTGGAGGGCAACATTCAGATTCAGCAGGCCTTCAATCAGCTCTATCTATCGTTGTCTTTCGTATATCTGCACATAAGCCTCGGAGAGAGCAACCATTTGAGGCAGTGTTTCTGAGACATGAAGATCCTGCATCTCGTACCTATAAAAATTATATTGTAATGAATCAATAAAATCATATAGATATTATTAGAAAAAATTACAAAAAGTATGAAAAAACAAAATTACCATAATTCTTCTGACTTCCTCTGTACAAATACCCTGTATGACCCTTTGTCAGGTTTACCGTCATGAACAATATTTGCAATCAAATCATACTTGGAACGCGATTTTTCTTTGTCTTTTGGAGTCGGCAAGGGAATGTAATCCTTCAATTCCAGGTTCTTCACAGGAAAGTTAACTATGATCAAAATGTCAATAATTAGATATTAACTCCAAGAAAGCAATTAGAAGGCTTCATTCAGTATTAATCAATATACAAATATAACACGATCCAATACCTAAAGTGGGATTCTTTTCCACAAAAAAGTTATTGTTTGTAAATCGCCGCATGTGAAAAATTAAATACTGTGGCAATCGAGTGACGCGATACCGCCTCCTAACTATACGCGGACAAACCTCGTCAACAGTTTCAATATCAAATTCTCTCAAAATGTTGAAGAGTGGAACCTAGAAAATAAATAAAGAATCAGAAATTAGATTACCAAAAATTGGAAATCAGTGATGACTGCACTGAACAACAAAAATTACACCTACCTGTGGTATTATATTTTTCTCCATGACATCTTTGAAAAGAGGTGGTGGCGGCAAATCCAATACGAACATTCGGGTTGTTTCCAATTCGACGACATTGTTACCGTCACTTCCAGCATCTATGAGTTTCTGAACAGCATCATGATTATCACCATGAATCTCTTTCACAATCTCCAATTCCACCTATCCAAAAAGAAAGAAAGAAAAAATTGAGTTAATAATTATGGATACCAACAAAATATAATCCACAACATTACTCAAGAACATTTGAAGAGAACCTGGAAACATTCTTCAATTATAGTGCTACTTTTCTTTGAAATTTGAAGTTCTTCATGAAGTTTTTTAAGAAACCATGACATGAATTTGGCAGGATCAGCTTGTGCACCAATTCGGAATTTGTTATCACTAGCCGTCATAACTGCTTGGAGAAATTCATGCGGGCTTACCTATAAATTAATAAGAATTCAAAAGCTATGAATTTCGAAAAGTAGAAAATTTCAACCACAACCGAAAAGAATAATGTCAATGCCATTAAAAGCCAAACCTGTCCTTTGAAGTTCCTTGCGTGCCAAATCTTGCGTGTGAGTTCACCAAAGCGGTGGACAAGCGGAGATTTGCAATGCCGATAGTTCTCGGGAATGAGAAAGAAGTTCCTGAGTGGAGTGACTCTCATTAAGGATTGAATAGTCACATTTACAAAATCGGTTTCCTTGATGTTGTTAAGTCCCACCTAGTTTAACAAAAAAAAAACCCAAATTAATTAAGGTAATCAAACCGAGCATATTATAAAGACAATTTCGAGTCGACATAAAATGATTCGAGAAATATGATTACCATTCCAGGAAGGTAGTCGGAACCATCAAGTGCTTTGGACCACTGTTTGTTGTTGTCAAGCAACTCAACTTGCTCATTGGTAAACCTGCACACAGTGTAAAAAAAGAACCAATATGATTTGATACTCTATTATGTTAAAGGTCTGAATCAAAATCAATGAATAAACGAACGAACCTTGGATTGAGAAGGTTACGAATATCAATCAACGAGGGATCGTTAATCTCGTATCCATCAGGAAGGCAGTAAAATTTCTCAGTTTGAAGATTAATAAAAACATGGTGTCCTGCTTCAAGACTGTGAGTATGAGCAATGGACTTCTTCCCTCTGCCTTGATAGTATTTGCCACAAACCAAGCAAGCATATACATTGAGATTTGAAAGAGAGACACAGCAAAATTTCTCAAAATCAAAATCTAAATTCTGCAAATAAAAATAACATAATTAATTGTTTTTATTTTATTTTATTTGCATAATTAGAACAGAACAAACAAGAAAGATACAGAATGAATGAAAATAGAATCAAGAAACGGAAGTATGAACCTGGCGATTTACGGTATCGAGGTAAGGACAATCTTTAAGTAATTTCAGCCTCTTTGAATCAGGAGCCAACCCTTGATCATCATCTCGATTTTTCGATACCATTGTATAGAATATGAATATCAATGGAAGAAGAGAAAAAGTATGAAAACAGAGAGATTGTGAATAGAACAGATTTCAAAGAAGACTAATTCAGAAATCACAATAAAAAAAAAATAAGGGTTTTAGATAATCAGATGAATGTATGGAAATAAAGAAAGAAAGTTTAGATGGGTTTTGTAGAGAAAAGGTTTGTTTCCTATTTTTGAAAATTATTTCGATATTAGAGATATGAGAGGGAAGATGCTTTACGAGTCATTTTATATTTCAAAAAAATATTTAGATTATTTGTTTTATAAGTTTTAAATTAATTATAGTTTAGCACATTTTTATAATTAAAAATTGATATTTTACGTGCAAAACACGTGTTGTTATTAATAATATATCATTTGAGATAATTTCTCTAAGAAAATCTAATTACATTTATCAAATTATATAATATAAAATTATAAAAATAAAAATTAATATTAATATTAAAATTCAAAACTCATAACTCAAAATTCAAAATTCATTAATCTTCCATCATCATATAATCAAAGTTTAGGAATTGACCCAACTATTTACAATTTTAAAAAAGGAAATATTTAATAATTACTTTATCCGTTAATATCTGCAAATGATTGATTTAATGTGATAAATTTCATATTTTTTGTTTGTCAAAGGATTTTCATTCTCTCCATATATATATATATATATATATATATATATATATATATTACTTTTGATACAAGAAAACGAGTTTTTTTTTCCTTAATCAAACTTTTCTCTCCTTTAATTACAAATCTTTTATGATATTTTCTTCATTTACGTGTGTTTAAAAATTTAATTTTATCACATTTATTAAATAAGGCTTCTAGAGGGATACAAGGAAGGCAAGGATAATTTTAATAAATCTTGTTTGCAATTTGCCGACAATA
Organism: Gynostemma pentaphyllum; assembly: GCA_028015215.1. Lineage (NCBI taxonomy): Eukaryota > Viridiplantae > Streptophyta > Magnoliopsida > Cucurbitales > Cucurbitaceae > Gynostemma > Gynostemma pentaphyllum. Next base: position 34,218,141 of record CM051346.1, on the reverse strand, counting down.
CTATATTCCATTTTAATTATTAAGTTTATAGATGATGTGTCAATTCTCTCCCTTGAGTTGTGCTCAGGTCTCAAGTAGGGGAGAAAATATTGGGTGTACCCGGACTATGGTCCCTTCCCCCAATTAATTATTCCTATTTAATATAAAAAGGATGGAACTAACGGAGCTCACTCGGACGTGAAGTATGATAAAGGATAAAATCCTGAAATAATCACTTTTGATTTTTATTCCTCCCCAGACAAGGAAAATTGGGCAAATAGAGAAATATAATATTAAAAATCATATATTACTTATAATCAAATCTTTTATGAAACATAAATATATATACAAATATTTATAAATCCTTTTTTATCTCTTACAAAAAATTTCTTTTAGGTTCAGAAGGTGGTTTATTATTTTTTTCTTTCAATTTACTATTTCTTAAAAGATACAAAAATAACTTATAATATTATACATGGAGGGAGACAACTTCACATTCAAATATGTTTTTCTGAAATCATATTTATAGTTTTTTTTATTATTATTATTTACAAAAAATTAGTTATTGTTAATTTTGATAGGATTTAAATGCAGAAAGAAACAGAATCAATAAAGTTTTTTTTTTGCATTAGTGAGCCGTATATTATATTAATATAATTTTTAATTTTATTAAATTTTTTAAAAGAGTTTCTACTAAATTTCAATTAATATATTTGAATGTAAAAAATTTCGATCACCTTAAATTTATTTACTGATAAAAATAATCAGTTTAAAAAATATATTTTTAATTAAGTTTAATGTTAATTGAAAATGATGATAATAAAAGAAATCTCAATATGAAATTGCAAAAACAATAAACAACTATTGAACCCTAGAAGAAATTTACTAATGATTGATTTTTTTTATATTATATATAATCCCATTTGCCCAACTTTCCTTGCTGGGATGAATCAAATTCAAAAGTGATTAAATCCTTTATCTTCACGTCCCAGTGAGCTCCGTCCATCTTTTTTATATTAAGTAGGAATAATTAATACGGGAAGGGACCATAGTCCGGGTACACGGTACACCCAATATTTTCTCCAAGTAGGGATATCAAAATTCCCCGCGGGTTAGAGACCCCACGGGGCCGCGACCCTATATAGGTGTGAGGAATCCCCATTTTATAGGGTTAGGGTGAGAAATTTCCCCCTAATTTGTTATAGGGTACGAGTATGAGAATGCATCCCTGCCCCGACATCGAACCCGATATTTTAAGAATATCTTATGTATTTTGTTTACTTTTATCTTTATTTATTAAAAAATATGATTATATTAACTAATAAAATATAAAATGTTTAGTATTATGTTTTCTTTTTTACTTAAAAATGTATATTTCATTTTTATATTGTTTTTAAATAATAATTAAAATGTAAAACGGGGAATTTTCCCCATGGGGAACCTGATCCCCGAACAGAGAATCCTCAACCCCGACCTCGATTTTTTTATTAGAGGATAAGGTAGGGTATGGGGATTTGGATTAAAAATCCCCACAGATTAGGGGATGAGAAGTGCATCCCGACCCTGTCCGGTTGCCATCTTCAGTCTCAAGGTGAATATGGACTACGAGTTTTGTGGTATTAATAATTATGTGGTATCTATAGGGCTATGTGACATAGTTTTGATTTGATTTCACAAAAAAATATATAACACTTTTATCTCAACATAGTTCTCGCTGTGGCGGCTTCCCTATCTCGATTTCTTCTTGGAATTGATCTAGACCCACAGATTGATTCCCCATACATTTCAAGTTCCTCCAAATACAAACCTCTCCGCTTCCTCTTTATAACTTTTGTTATCGGCCGTTGCCGGCTGTGTTCGGAACGTTTACGGTGTCGACATTGATGCATGAACTCATATATTACTATCTTGGTCATGTGAAACCAACATAGTTTTTCATGCTGCATGGATTTGTAGTCAGAATGAAGTCTTTCAACAGAGAAAGAAAAAGGTACGTTCTTTCTTCCTTCCTTCTTCCTCATGGCCTGCCTATGTGGTCATCTCAAGACCGGAGTTTCGTTAATTCCTTTCGTTTTCTTTAATGTTTAGGCGTATTGTGGTGATTCTTGAAGCGGAATTGCGTTTGGAAAGTTAGGGCAAAGTTTCTTATTCTTCCAAGAAAAGGTGAGATCGATTCTTGTTGAAAATCTATTCCGTTTTGTTTTTAGTTTGCCAATTCTTACTTAATTTAGTGTTAATTAGAGTTCTAGGAACTTTAATTCAAAAGCCCCAAATTTGTATTTCTTGATTCCCAATTCTCGAACCCTAACGTTTAATTTTTGTTCAAAGCGAAACCAATCGACAACCTAATGTAGAATTGATAGATAACGAACGAATCGGAACTCAGAAATTCTTCCCTCGTCATAACCGTCCTACGTCCGTCCTACACTTGTAGCCCTCTATCATAACCGTCCTAACCCGAAGCCAAACTCGTAGCCCTCTGTCATAACCGTCCTAACCCAAAGTCGAACCCGTCACTCTCCGTCTTAATACTGTCATAATTGTCCTACCATCGTCCTACCCCGTAATCCCTCCGTCCTACGTTCAGTTTAATGTATATCTTAGCATAAAGTTAGATTTAATTTAATTTAGATTGTAACTTATTTTTCAGGTCGTAGTTGTGTTGTGAAAGGAATAAAAAATTTGGAAAAATTCTTGCTGTGTACAAGGTGAGTAGATGAATGATTTGGATTATTATGTTTTGAGGAAACCCGATTTATTAATTATTTTTTGGAGATGAGAACCTTATGTTTTTTAATGTTTATATGTTTACTTATAAGGTTTTGGGGCCGTTTTTAAGATTTATAATTTGGAGTTTAAGTATGTGTGAAATTGGATTAAAGCATGCGAATTTTTGACTATCGATATCGAATTGCAGTAAAACTCAAACCATGAATCTTGTATAACGTTCCTGGATGTTTAAGTGTATTTTGGATGTTTTAAAGTAAATAAATATTGCTGGTTGTGTATGCCTTAATGAAGGATTAGTGCCCAATAAGTCGATACTTTAAGTCTAGGTGGTTAGATGCTCTTTGCTTTTGTTCTCTGAATCATTGGTGGTTATTTTCATATGTATAGGGGCTGTTTTGGGAATGATTTTATAGCCGTTATGCTGATGGAAATTAGTTAGAAATTTATTAATTTTAGAATGTCCGAAAAATGAGCGAAACTACACTAGTTTAGGCTAGTTTCGTTTCTAGATTTGAAAACTGTTGGGAGTTGTCGAAAGTGATTCCAAAGTAGTATTTTGGGTGATTTTGGAACATTTTAGTGTGGTTTAAAAGGGAATTTTTCAGAATTTAATTCTAGGAAAATTTGGCCTAAAAAGATAGTTTTTGTGAAAATTTGAGCTTAGGCTTTTTGAGGATCATGATTAGTGATGTTGTAGGATCATATTACTTAAATACCTCGGGTAATATGGTAGTAGGTTCGCATTAAGCAAAGGCCTTGCTTAATGAAGAATATTGCCGTTAAGGGAGATTATACGGTTGTGCACAACTCTATAGCACTTAACGGGGCAGGTTCATTCCATCCGTACAATGGAAAAGAATATTTTTCTCATAAGGATTTAAATTGTGAAAAATGGTGTTTAAATTCCTTATTGAGTGTAGTCTCTTTTTGTTCGCGGACAAAAAGGAGATTAGAGGTATTAGTGGAAATTTTTAAATTGAAAAGTTTTAAATTGAGAAAAATGTGTTTAAAACTGTTTCGAATGTGTTATCTTGTTAATTTGAGGATTAAAAGATATACATATGTATTGGAGTTCGGGTATTGAGAAGAATACCAAGTGTTTGATGAATGTGGGAAATTTATAGCAATTATAACTTGAGGGTTATGAATTGTTTGAGTTGTAACTTGAAAGTCATGAATTATTTTAGATATAACTTGTGAGTTATATGTGAGTTGTTGACGTGGATGATTGTTTGAGAATATAGTTTGTGATTTAGAGCATGCTTGTGAGAAATTTTGAGATGTTGAAATTGTTTGGAAGTTGTGAGATGGGATGAGTTGAAATTGGACTTAATAAATTCAAGCGTATTCAAAGCATAATTTTCTTTTCTGTTCATTTACTCATTGGGCGTAGCCTCATAAGCTACATTTTTTTTTCAGGTATTAAGGGGGAAAAAGCTGGCATTCGATGAGGACTCGAAGAAGAGTTGGTTTAGATTTGTGGAAACATGGCGCCGAGTCTTCGTTATTTCTTTTCTTTGTTGATTTATTTTTTATATATTATTTTCTTTAAAGTTTAAGTGATTGGGCTCTTGTTGTTACTTTTAAAACTTGAAATTTTATTTTAAAACAAATGAGTTCGGGAACATGTGACAAATTGGATATTTCTTATTTTATTTGAATATTAGAAAAGAGGTATTATTTTATTGTGAGTCTTCCGCTGTTTTACTCGTGTTTTGGAAAGTCGGGATGTTACAACTAAGATCATCAAAAGTAAAGGTCGGAGCGAGTGAGAATGATCAAACTAACTAAATTAGAACTTTGGAGATCAAATTCAGCAAAAGGGAAAGGAAAAAACTTGTCTCCTATCCTCACAGATTTTCATGTGTTTTCTTTCTAATGGATAATAAAAATTAATGAGATCCACATATTTACTAAATACAATAAAATTTAATGAAAACATTTAAGGATGCAAGCAATTTCCTACCGAAAGGAATTCTAATTGGTAGATCTAATTCAATCTTAAATTAATTGCATATAATTTCGATGTAAATATTTGAAGAAAAAAAATATCATGAAACACGATTTAATTAATTACCTTAACTTTAGTTTATTATTAAACATGATCCAAATATTTTTTTTAAAAGTTAGTGGGACCTACATATTTATTTAATTATGAACTTTTACTCTAATTTCATTTAAACTTTCAAAAAAAAAAAAAAACAAAATTAACAATTAATTAAATATCAGAATAGAGTTATTGATAAGTTCATCAGAAAAGACACTCATGTAAATGAAAGAAGAGAAGATATTGAGAGTAAGTTTTTTTAAATAACATTTTGAATTATATTATTTCGTTTAACATTCATTGTTTAATAATGTTATATTTTTTAGGTACTTTTTATTTAGTATATATTAAAAATTATATAATACGAGTCCAAAATTTCGTTTTCAAAAATGTCATTTCACACAAAATCTAAGATTTTAGAATTTCATAATATGATTAGACCAATTGAGTCTGAGATTATAAACCAGAGTCTCACATTTTTGTATGAGATTTACATTTTAAAAAAAAAATCAAAAGTTTTGCTAACTTTTAAAATATCAATTCTTAAAATGTAATTTTTGATAAAGCCCCAATTCTAAATTATCTGTACCCAAAAGTGGGTTTTATTAAATGAAAAAAAATATTTATTATGTTTATAATTTTTTGCGATATTTTTTTTAATATTAAAGATTAAATGATAGAGGTCCAAAATATATTTTCGTACTGGGCCTCTATTTTCTTAGGACCGACCCTGACCCTGACCCTGATGGTTGAATCAACACCTGGAGGCGTAGTCTCGTCGTCTTTTCTCCTACCAGTAAGTCTCCAAAATCTTCACCGCTTTCTCGTAAATTTCAGTATTGTCATGAGACTGCAGATTCTCGATTTTCTTCAGCCCTTCAGCATCATCAATCATTTGAGCGTAGAGATTTACACCTCCGATAATACCCAAATTCTTCTCTGCTTCTCCAACCTTGAGGATGTTTTCGAGCCCTTTCAAACAAACTGTGACAATTCTAGGATCGGGGCAGATGAGAAGAACACATAGAGGTTTAATACACCCTTATGATGACTTTGCGTCAACAGATTTAAAAGGCAAGGAAGAGTATTGTAGTTAATCATGACCTGAGAGGGAAAAACTTATTATTAGTTTACTCAAAACCGATGACTGAATTATTTTCAAATTTTGAAATGAAATTTATTTTGAAAGTGCGTGAGACAGAACACAATCAGGTTAAAACCAAGTACAACCTGAGTTTGCATATCATCTCCTGTAACAATATTCCCAACCGTGCGTAGGGCAGACATAAGCACCGAAGGAGATTGGTGCCTGCAATTAATCAGTTTTAAACATGAGGCACCAGATCAAGAGAGCAGAAAAAATAAGGCATCCTACAAACTACCCTGGTTTAAATCAGTGCTATCTACTCACCGTAACAGCTCCACAAGTCGAGGACCTACGCCAGCTTCAATAACAGATTGGATTTTGTTATTTGTACCATCAGAAAGGTATGAGAGTGCCCAGCATGCATCAGTTAAAACTTGTTCATCATTTGAATGTATAAGACGTGTAAGGGCCGGAAGTGCGGGCTTAACCTGACATTAAAGATGAAATACCCCTAAGAAATGTAAGAAGACATCAAGAACATGCATGGGATAGCAAGCTTTGCAAGTATCAATGCATCTAAACCCAAACCTGATCAAAATGAGGCTGTGGCTTGCCCCTGCAGAAATTTGAAAGTGTCCAGGTAGCAATTCGCAACATAGAGAGCTTCGTATTCTCATTCAACTGTGCCAGCAAAGGCTGTAAGGCCCCATGCCTTAGTACAAAATCACGGCATTTAGGGGAATCACCAGCTACATTTCCCAATGCCCATACAGCCTGCATATGATGAGAGAGTGATGATCAATCCGAGACTCGACAAATATTCAAACTTAAATTCTAAAATCCAACACTGTAAACAATTTTGACTCTTATCCAAAAAAAAAAGTGTAAACAATTTTGTACACCAACTACATTTGTAGATAAATAAGTGAGATCAAATGCAGAATTTCCAAATGTAGGAGCCCACCCATACCTAAAAGACTAATCACCACTGACACTAAAGAAAATTATAATACATAATATTAAAGAAAATTGTGATCAAAGCCCAAAAAAACTGCAAGTACTCAAATAAATTATCTGACAAGTATACCTGTTCACGAACATCATCACTTGGAGAACCAAGAAGCTTCACAAATATTGGAACTGCCCCATGATCAATTAACACCTTAGTGTTCTCTGACGTTCCAGAAGCTATGTGTGTCAGGACCCAGGCAGCCTCAAACTAAAAAATAAATAAGTAAAAGGCATGTTGGACAGATGATCACATTTTCAAAATTAATAATGATGATGAGATAGAGTTGATATGGCATGTACAGCACCTGAAGCTGTGGAAAATCCTCTCTCATCAGAAACTCAACAAACCGAGGAACAACTCCTGTCTGTATAACTTCCTCAATGAGACTACGCTCTGGTCACAAAAGAAGAAATTATTAAAATTAAGGGTAAAATGCAAATGAGACCCATGTGGTTTGCTTCAAATGCATGAATACCTCCTGTGGTCTGAAAATGACAAATCGAACCTATGTGGTTCCAAATTTTTTCAATCAGACCCCTCCATCTCAATGTCAATAATTTTCTTTTAATCATAACTTCTTCGTTTGAACTCCGATTTGGATGATTCAAGATGTTTTGGAATCCTCATTTCAGTCTCTACGCTACGGTCACTTAAAAACTTCTAAATCATCAATAACCAAAGGACTTAACGGTGTCAATCATACCTAGTACTTTGATGTTAATAAACTTTTTTATTTATTAATAATTTCAAAGTGACTATTATGTAGAGCCTGAAATGAGGATTCTAAAACATCTTGAATCATCCAAATCGGAGTTCAAATGAAGAAGTTATGGCTAAAAGAAAATTATTGGCATTGAAGAGAAGGGGTCTGATTGAAAAAATTTGAAACCGCAGGGGTGCGATTTGCTATTTTCAAATCACAGAGGGTGTTAATACATTTGAAACAAACCACATGGGTCTCATTTGTATTTTACCCTAAAATTAAAGATACATCGAAATCAAACGATCACAAATATAATATAACTCATTACTCAGTACTCACCAATCGATAGCAATTTCTTGAACTGAATTGTAGCCACAAGTTGTGCATTACTATCGTCACTTCTAACACCCGCAACCATGGTCGGAATATTTTCTAACTGCAGTGAAAGAATTCAACTGTCACATAATCTGAGAAAACTAGCACAATTTTAAAAAAAAAATCCAATTAATTTACTTCTTCACAAAAAAATTCAATGACAAAACAATGAAGTTCCAAAGTTCAGCACCCATTTGTTGAAAAAAATTATATAATTATCTTAAAGAATCAGTCACCCTAAAATCCATTGTGAAAAATTGAAGAACACATACACAATACTCAATGCATTAATAAACAAGGATCTATCAAACTCAATATCTGTCAACTATTGCTTCTTACATTGTTCCGTTTTCATTCATTTTCCATGAATTAGACAGCGATTTTTAAGCCTTTAGTTCTTTAGAATGATGAAAGGTGATACTTCGAAAGTAGAACTCCACAGCCCTAGTTAGAATCTCGATTTCCATATCTTTGTAGGTTTTTCAAAAATACCTTTTCGGCATAAAGCACCCAAAGAAGGAATTAGGTTACATAGTTTAAATTTTGAGAAACCTAATTCCTTCTTCGGGAGAACCATCTTCTACTAGAAAGGATATTTTCAACTTATTATTAATCGAAGGATTGTGTTATAACTCCTTAATACAATCATAAGAAATTGACTTCAAATAAGGGATGAAAACAATATACCTCCTCATAATAAAGCTGCCGGATAGTGTCGTTAATATTGCTTGCCCAAAGCTTCTTTGGCTCATCTATCCACGAGTTTATTTTTCCAACTATAATAAACTTCAATAGAGGTGTGCACATAATTCCGTGAGAGAAGGTCATCATCTTTGGGCATTTCTCGATTGCTATAGTTTTCAACTTTGGAAATCTAATTGTCCAATCTTCTGCACCTTGAAACATTTCCAGATTTGGTAGATCATAAAGTTCCAAAACTTCCAATTCACTGAAAACAATTTCATCCTCTTCTCTTTCATCCTTTCTTTTTGTAAGTACTCTACTCACATTATTGCATTCACATAGTTCCACTTTTTTTAAGACACACCAAAGTTTTCGCAACAGTAAGGCCAAACAGGTTTTTCAATCCATGACATTTATATATGGTAAGTTGCTTCAAGTTTTGAAAAGAGGATGAAGACGATATCATCAGAGTCTCCACTCTACTACAATTTTTTACCTCAACAACTTCTAAATTATCGAATAATTGTTGAATCATTTTAGAGCTTATACCCCAATTCTCTTTATCTGGAAATATTTCTATCAAGGATGCTTCATCTACCTCTACTCTTTCATAATTATGCAAATCCTCCAATCTCAGAACTTTAACTCCAGGGAATACATCACTTGAAAGATTAAGGCGACATAATTCTCCAATCACTTTTTCACCAACTAATTTCATCTCTTTCAACCCTATAGATGCATCCTGAAAAACAATATACAATTTAATGAGATTAAAGGTTAATCTTATGGCATGGTAAGTCTTAAGAACACTCAATCTCCCAGAAATGTGAAGAGTCTTTTTCATTAATTGAAGAACTACAATTCTCATCCTTATATAGAGAACACAATTATGAGAAGAAGAGTAGTTAAAGCAAGATTAAACTCTAACTAATTACATGATTAGTTACAAGAAACTAACTAACTGAAACAGATTTTGTTTGCTGTTAGAAGACTTTACTCAGCTCATTAATGAGCTTCCTTTACACCCCCCCTCAAACCAATGTCTGTAGCAGCAAGCACGACAAGTTTCTTTCTCCACGGCAAGAATTGTGATGCAGACAATGGTTTGGTGAAGACATCAGCCACTTGAGCAGAAGCTGGGAGATGCTGAATAAAAAGACGTTTCTGTAGGACTAGATCTCTTACATAGTAGATATCAATTTCAACATGCTTTGTTCTGGAATGAAGGACTGGATTGGCACTCAAATGAACAGCCCCAAGATTATCACACCATAGAACAGGAGGCCGGGCTATAGGAATGCGTAATTCTTTGAGTAAAGAGATTAACCAAATGAGCTCAGTGGAAGCTTGAGCAATGCTTCTAAATTCTGCCTCTGTACTTGAACGAGATATCACATGTTGCTTTTTAGAAGTCCATGAAACAAGATTACCACCAAATAGAACACAATTCCCTGAAGTGGATCTTCGATCATCTGGGTCAGAAGCCCAATCAGCATCAGCATATGCCTCAAGATGTAAATGAGATGGTTTGGATAGAAGCAAACCATGATGAAGAGTCCCTTTAATATATCTCAAAATACGTTTGACAGATTTCCAGTGAAAATCAGTTGGAGCATGCATAAACTGACACATTTTATTTACTGAATAAGCAAGATCAGGACGTGTAATAGTAGCATATTGAAGAGCACCAACAATACTCCTATATTGATGAATATCAGCTGAGCTTGTCCCTTGTCTGGAAGAAATGACTGAACCACTCACCATTGGTGTTGAAATAATATTGGCCTCAGTCATTTTAACTTTCTGAAGAAGATCAGTAAAGTACTTTGTCTGAGACAGTAGCATGCCACCATGAGAAGGATAGGATACTTCAATGCCAAGAAAATAATGAAGTTTTCCCAGATCTTTTAGAGCAAATTTATCATGAAGAGAACAAATAAGGGAATCAATTTCATTTTGAGAACTACCTGTTAATATAATGTCATCAACATACACTAAAATGTAGATAGCTGATGTTGAAGTAACTCTCATGAATAAGGAAGAATCTGCCTTTGAGCTGACAAAATTATTGGAGAGAAGAAAGTTGCTTAATCTCTCAAACCAGGCACGGGGAGCCTGTTTTAAACCATAGAAAGCCTTGTGAAGTTTACAGACTAAAGGAGCAGATGGAGCATGGATTTGAAAACCATAAGGCTGTTCCATAAAAACTTCCTCTTTAAGAATGCCATGGAGAAAAGCATTATTGATATCTAATTGTCTCAAAGGCCAATTGTTAGCAAGAGCAAGTGTGAAGAGAATTCTGATGGTTGTTGGTTTTATGACTGGACTAAATGTCTCAGTATAGTCTATGTCTGCCACTTGATGAAACCCCTTTGCTACAAGCCTTGCCTTATACCTTCCTATAGAGCCATCAGTATTTCTTTTGACTTTAAACACCCATTTACAGCCAACAATTTTCTTATCAGAAGGTCTAGGTACCAGACTCCATGTATTGTTCTTCATGAGTGCATCATACTCATTTTGCATAGCAGTGTGCCAATGAGAACAGGTTAAAGCCTCTTTTGGAGAACTGGGTTCTTGTGTAGCCAAATCAATTGTCAACACATGCTTAGGCTTATACACTCCCATTTTAGCCCTTGTCAGCATAGGATGAGCATTTGAAAAAAGAGGTAATGGTGCAGGTGCAGAATTAGATGGAGTAGTAGAGGAAGATACATGTAGATTTGGAGGTGAAGTCAGGGTAACAGGAGAGGAAACAATAGTAGTAGGAGGGTCAGTAGGTGTTGGACTCAAGGTAGGGAGAGATAAATGAGAAGCTGACAAAGATGGTACACTAGAAGAAGACAGATTAGGTAAAGGAGTAGACAGATTAGGTGAAGAAACAGAAGCTTTTGGCAGAATTGGAATTTGACCAACAAAAGTGGTTTTTGAAAGAGACTTATGAGGGCTAGTGGTTTGTAGTTGATATGGAAAAGATAACTCATCAAAATTGACATGTCTTGATATGTACAACCTATCATTAGGGGCTAGACACTTAAAACCTTTATGACTGTAGCTATAGCCCAAAAAGGTACAAGGAACAGACCTATAGTCTAACTTGTGATTATTAAAAGGTCTTAAGTTTGGATAACAGGTGCAACCAAAGGTTCTTAGAAGTGAGTAATCTGGTTTTGTGTTAAAAAGCATTTCAAGGGGAGTTTTGTTGTGAAGAACAGTAGTTGGCAGCCTATTAATCAAGTAAGTGGCAGTAGCAAATGCATCATCCCAGAATTTTAAAGGAAGAAAGGCTTGAGATAGCAAAGCTAAACCAGTTTCTGTAATGTGCCTATGTTTTCTTTCCACAATTCCATTTTGTTCAGAAGTATGTGGACAAGTAACTCTATGTATAATGCCATGAGTTTGTAGGAAAGGTGTGAGAGAACGAAATTCTCCCCCCCAGTCAGTTTGTAATGATTTGATTTTGAGATTGAGTTGATTTTCTACTTGAGCTTTGAAAGTTAAGAAGGTTTTATAAGCATCTGATTTAGATTGAAGAAAATAAATCCATGTGAACCTAGAATAAGCATCTACAAAGCTCATGTAGTATTTAAAACCATTTCTAGAGACAGTGTGAGAAGGTCCCCATAAATCTGATTCAATGAGTTGTAATGGTGCAGAATATGTTGTAGTAGAGATAGGAAAAGGAAGTTTATGAGTCTTTGCTAGTTGACAATCTTGACAAAAAAATGCATCACTTTTATTAAGAATGGATATCAAATTACAAGATTGTAATGCTAATTTGAGAGTAGACAAATTTGGATGGCCTAATCTTTTATGCCAAGTATCAATACTACTATTACAGAAACTATGACTAGTTGAAGTAAAACAGACAGCAGACTTTGGTGATGATGTAGAAGCTGAATTGACAGATTTGAAAGAAGAGTTCTGGGATTGAAGTTTTGCTAGATTGAATTGGTATAATCCATCATGAAGCTTCCCTTGAAGAAGAGGCTTGCCAGTTACTAGATCCTTCACAACACAAAATTGGGGATGAAATTCAAAGAAAACATTGTTATCAAGAGCAAATTGACTAACACTTATAAGGTTCTTGGTTATTTTAGGAACATGAAGTAAATTTTGTAATTGAAAAGGTGTGTTTGTGATTGGACAAATAAGAGTGGATTTACCAGAGTGAGTAATGGACAGACCTGCACCATTTCCTACAAAAATTCGATTGTTTCCACTATATTCACTGCCAAGATTCAGATTGTTAAGATCATGAGTAACATGATTTGAAGCCCCAGAGTCAGGATACCAGTGATTTTCTGCCCCAGATTCATTTGTAACAACCATTGCATTCATGGTAGATTGACCTCCATTGACAGTACTTCCATGCCCTCCATTCAATGAATTAGTGTTTCCATAATTGAACTGTTGATTGCTCCCTTGATTTCTATTTTGCTGACCATTAGGAGATTGACCCTGATAATTAGGATCAAATCTGAAATAGCATCTAGGTCCAGTATGCCCAAATTTTGTGCAAATCTGACATTGAGGCCTGTTTGAATTCTGATTCCAAGACTGCTTACCCTTCCATTTTCTGTTCTTGTTTTCACCACTACCATTTCCATTGCTGTTAAATTTCTGATTATTTCCATAGCTGGTAGTTCTCTGTTGATTTTGAACAGTAAGATTGATAGATGGAAGGGACCCTTCACCTTGCACAATATTCTTATCTATTCTTGCTTCTTGAGAAAGAAGTAAAGCAACAACATTTTTGAGGCTTTGTTTCTTTGTTTTTGAAGTAATTACAGCTATGACAGAATCATATTCAGATCCTAAGCCTTGCAAAACACACATTATCTGTTCTTGTTCAGAAATTCTATGATTGACAGAAGCAAGAGAATTGACAAGATTCTTTACTTTAGCAACATAATCTTTCATGCTCAAATTATCCTTCTTTAGATTTTGCAATTTTGTTTTATACTGCATAATCTTCGCCAGATCTTGAGAAGTAAACATAGACTCAATAGTATTCCAGATTTCACTTGTAGAAGTACAATCAATTACCTAATTGAGAATTTCTTCAGTCATAGATCCTGTTAGCCACGAGGATAGAAGCTTATCCTGTTTCTTCCATTGAATGAAATCAGGATTTGACACTTTGATTTGATTGTTGTTCTTGATGTATTGTGGAGGTTTTTCACCATCTTCATCAAGAAACTCTTCAAAACCATTTCCTTCAATCGCGAGAAGAACCTGAAACTTCGAGAGTAGATAGTTTTCATCATTCAACTTCACAATTGAGGTTTTGTTTGTCAGATTCTTGAGATTCTTGATCTCTGAATCTTCGATTTCTTCTTCACGAATTGACTGAGTCGATTGAGAACTGTTATTTTCAGTAGTAGCATTTGTATTAAGTGCGGAAGCCATTGAATTTGCAGGAACAAGCTTTTGGGCAGTTAGCCGTGAAGCTCTGATACCATCTTAAGAACACTCAATCTCCCAGAAATGTGAAGAGTCTTTTTCATTAATTGAAGAACTACAATTCTCATCCTTATATAGAGAACACAATTATGAGAAGAAGAGTAGTTAAAGCAAGATTAAACTCTAACTAATTACATGATTAGTTACAAGAAACTAACTAACTGAAACAGATTTTGTTTGCTGTTAGAAGACTTTACTCAGCTCATTAATGAGCTTCCTTTACAGTAAGTATTATTAAAACACAAAAAATAATAAATTAATAAAAATATTTTCCAAAGAAATGCAATAATATCCATTAAATGATCAATAAAGAAATGAATGAATAAATTAAATGCTGATAAATATACCATGGCCGACTTGAGCTCTGCCCTTGAAGGTTCTTGCTTCATATAAGTTACTTCTACATGCAAGCGTTTGAGTTGTAGTAGAAGGTCTCTCGCTCTCGAGGGTGGAAAAAGAGTTGCAAGGTTTGGACAATTAATAACCTCCACATGATTTGGATCTTGAAAATGATACATCTCATCCAATGGACCATTGCTCCAAACATGTTTCAAGTTTGGTAGGTTACATAAAACTAATTTTCTTAAGTTGATGGATGCAACCTCACGATGTTCTTTTGGCTCGATCATTTGATGAATTTCAAACACTTGTTCTAATGAATCACAATTTCGTATATGTAATTCGTCAAGTTGTTTCAATGCACTCATCACATTGGAGGTGAAAATACTTTTTAAACTCTTACATTTATCCAACTTTACAGATTGAAGATTTGACATATCATCTACCATCAATTGGTTGTGCCATATTATCTCCAAGTTATTAACATTCTCAATTTCCAATGAATCTAAGCTAGGAAATGAAACCTGCAAGTGGTAAAATTGTTAGTAATAAAATTGCGTTTTTTAAAAGAGAAATTTCTGAAATAATGTAATTTTTTTTTAAAAAGTATTTTTTCCATATAATTTCATGACTAATTACTTTAATTAACAATTGTTCCCCATGTAGCTGATTTCAACTTTATAATTACAATTACAGTATTTGTTAATGATGATTAAGGAACCTAGAGTAAATATAATATGAGAGATTTCATTAATTTTAAAAAATAAAAACATAAATGTAAAAATGTCATCATACCTTTGAGTGTGAATAGTCCGAATCTTCCTTTCCGAATATTTGATGAATTCCACAGTGTTTTATGGATATGTGTTGAAGTTGTTGAAGGTGTTTGGTGAGAGAATGTGGAAAAAGTGTTTTAAGTTGTGGGCACTCCTTCAACTCAACTTTCCACAAACTTTGGAAGGTTATTAGAATTCCATATGGAATATCCTTATTCCACACATGCTTCAAGTTTGGTAGATCCCGAAGATCCAAAGATTCCAAGTTTCGCATCCATCTAAATAAGTGTTCTGGTAAATTAGGCAATGATTGAATGTTTTTCACTGTGAAAACACTTTCTATATCCTCACAGCTATCAAGAGTAAGCTTCTCAATATTATTTCCAAATAGTAGATCATGCCATACATTCTCTACACTCCAAATAGTCACCGACTCCAAATTAGGAAATGTGATCTGTAAAATAAATAAATAATTCTCATAGCCTTTAATATGAAATCACCAAAATAGCATATTCTCTGTATTTCAACAAACTATTTAACAAATGATTTTTAATTTTTTTAATTTTTAACTTTTGTTTTGGGTTCAACATCTAAATTTCGAATTAAAACGCTCATTTTATCACCAGTTAATTATTTATTTTATTTGGATAATCTATTTTTATTTACATAATTTATTGCTTTAATTAAAAAACAAATACACTATTTAATTTGGATAATCTATTTCTATTTACATTTTGAATCATTTCACCAGTTAAGAAATGCTTTTGTATGATGTTTTAGCATGATTTTTTTAGATGATGTAAAGTCTTATACAGCTATTGGAATTGTATTAATAGTTCAGGAATTAGTGTCCACTAAGAATCGAAATTAGCTTAGAAGTACGCTCAATTGTGTGAGTTTATTTTTTAAATATTTTTAGGAGACTTCATGTTTATTAGAATGACCTTAGAACTGAAGTTAGGACCACTTTTCTGCTGGTTATATTTAGAAAATTTTATCAATATTTTTTTTTAAATTGACCATTTCTTATTCATTGAAGAGATATATTTTACTAAAAATATTAATGGACATTTAGTAGAAAGTGGAGTATAAATAACAATGACATGTTTAGTAATTTGAAGATTTTAAAAGGGTATATATAATGACATATTAGTAATTTTCATATTTTAAAAAAGGTATGGTAGTATAAAAATGTTTCTCAAATATCTGCATTGCATGCGATATTCTTTCTAATATTTGAAAGTTAGTATATTTTCTTATTTAAATTTTATATGCATTAGTTTTAACTTTTTAACTCATGAGTTTTCTAATTATTTAATTTCTACATATTTTTTAAACTAATAAAAAATAATTTTGAAAATAAATTTTAATTGAAATAAAATATTTATTTAATTGAAGTAAAAGAACAAACAAACAATAATAATATAGACATTTTTAACATGTTGAATGATTAACATAAAAAATTAAAATAATTATAAAAAATTGGTAAATATTGTTTTTAATATTTTTAAATTTTGAACATATTTTTAATTTTTCTACTTCAATAAACATGGTAATATAAATTAATATCAACAATGTAATATTTATTATATATAATATGTTTTTTGAATTATAATAATTTATTGTACTAATTTTAATGAATTATTGATAAATTGATCAATAATTAAAAAAAAATTAAAATCAACATAATTAATATATAAGTGGTAATTAAATGGTAATGACATATTTGTAAATTGAAGGTTTAATGAAGGGTAAACTTAAAGTAAATAATGACATATTTTGTAATTTTCAAAAATCATGAATGATAAAATAGTAAAAAAAATGTTTCTTTAACATTCCACATTTTATATATTAAGGATAAGGATGAATTAGAGATTAATAATGATGAATATTAAGCACTTTAGACCATTAATATTGTTGAATGTTAATCACTTCTCACATGAAAAAGATCTACTATATTTATAAAAGAAAAAAAAATCAACTATGCTATATTTGTAATTGTCCCATTAAAATATTGTTATTCACAATACGAATGCTAATAATATCTAATTTTATTTGATATACTGAGATGTTTGCTTAGTGTTCGTAATTATTATTTTACGTGGGAAATAAATATTAATTATGATTGATTATAAAAATATAAATAAGTTTCAATATTCTTATTAAATAATATAATGGACATTTTAAGGAAAATATTTGAATTAATGTTTACTATAAGACTTAAACTTTAATATTATTATCGAAATAAATATTTTAAAAAAATTATTAAGATATTTTTCATATAAAAGTATTCTATTTAATGAAAAAAAGAAAAATTGGTAGTGGAAGATTATTTATGAAATTGAGAATTAAGAGTAATGAAGCCAAGATACCTGACAGTGGAATGGTGTGATAGAGTTTGCTTGGTTTTCTTCTTCCACAATTTCACTGCTTTGGTTCTCAATTAATCCTTTTGCTTTCACTAATTTACCACAAAAACTCTTCAATTCAGGTAAGAAACTCAGATATAACTCTTTCAGTTGTTTGAACTTCATCTTATCTATTGCATCATTTTCTATTAGCACCACAATTGCTTCCATCATCTCACAATTACTTATCTGAATACTTTCAATATTTGAAAGACCCTCAATGATTGAAATCGGGAATAAATACTTCATTTTATCACATCCCGATATCGTCAATGCTTTCAACTTTTCAAAAACTTTGAAAGAGTAACCTTCATTTATTATTGTCTCCAATCCCCTCATATGGGAAAGACTCAATGTCTCCAACATTGGAAAGGCAACACATGCACGATTTGAATCCAATTCACTCACTAAATATTCAATTTCTTCATTACCCTCAAGTGCCAGGTACCTCAGATGAACACTTGTTTTTAATTTTGAAACAACATTTCTCACACCGCATGTACCTTCCAAACTTAGATCTTCACATCTCTCCAATAACTGTAATTCCTTCCAAACATCATTTCTTGAGTCTGTTTTAATATCCAACATTTTCTCGCTGTTAGGATAATAACCCCACTTTGTCTTACCAATAACAATATGAAAGCGTTCCAATTCCAAGTTGTTTAAGAATACAATTTCTGGAAGAGATCTAACATCTGGAATGCTTAAATATAGACAAGTAAGAAAAGGTAGACAACCTAATTCTGAAATACTTGCTTTTGCTTTTTTCTGCTCACAGTTGTTGGATTCTCCCACTTCCCAATCATCAAAAGTATTGTCTAAAAATAATTCTTCTAATTTTATCATTCTTGAAATAACTTCATGCTGAATTACCTTGAGTTTCCGGCATTTTGAAACTTTAAGTTGCTTGAGTCCTGATAATCGACTCAAACTCAAAGTTAACTCCGTGAAGCTAGATCCCGAGAAATCAAGAATTTCTAGGTTTTTCATCTTGCCAATCATATCAATATTCTCCAAATGACAATTAATTAGCAACAATGTTCGAAGGTTTATTAAACAATCGGAAGATGAAGGTAGTGTAAAACGCATTCTATGCAGGTGCAAAACTTTGAGTTTTCCTATTCTTAAAAAATAATCTTCTGGAATTTGTAACATATCATATGGGTAACTCCTTTTACCAAGCAATGCCAGCAACTCAAGTTTTGGAAAACTCAATGTCAAGGGAAGATCTTCAAAATCTTCACAATCCACTCGAATAGCGGTGTAATCTCCACGAAGCTTCTCATCTTGCCATTTCTTCAACCCCTTCCCATAGCTCAAGGTACACATTTGATCATCTTTTGACGCAATATGAATAGCAACATCATGAACTATATCATGGATTTTCACACGCAGATGGCTACTCCTCGTTGGATAACATTTTTGAAGCAAACAAGAAGATTCAAGAAGATCAACCATGGTTAAAAATTTGTCTCTTGTTGTCCTCAAAGTATCGACACCTTGTATGATTTTCAAACCTATGGCATATGTTGACAATTCATCTATCTCAATTTCATGATCATCTGGAAATATACTACAAAGTAAAAATAGTGATTTAACTTCTGAACTTTTTATACGATCATAGCTCCATTTTAAAGAAGTATACACTTGTTTGCTAACTCCTTCAATTTCTACGTTTGCAGGATCCTTCAACCGTCTTAAAGAATCTTGCCAGGTGTACAAAGGTTCTCCTTTTAATGCCTTCCCAACTACAACAATGGCAAGGGGTAACTTTCCACATTTGTTGATGATCTCAGTTGCTATTGCCATCTTTTCAAGATCATTTTCAATAGATTTGTCGTCCACCGTAATCTTGAAAAGTTGCCATGACTCTTGTTCATTTAAATCCTTCAGCTCAAAAATCTTCTTAATACCCATCTTCTGGCTTAGTACTTGTTTAGATGTAGATGTTACAAGTATCTTACATCCTTTATTATCATCTCTAGAAAGAATTCCCATTTTATCCAAATCGAGAGAATCCCATATATCATCTAGTACAATGAGGATCTTCTCAGCTTTGTGTAGCCTCTTTAGCAGTAACGCTGCTCTTCCTTGTTCAGTTTCTTGATTAAATTCCAAACGAAGCATGTCAGCGAGTTGTCCTTGGACCAGGTGTAGATTCGGTTTCTGACCGATAGTTGCCATTATAACATTTTCAAATGATTTAGATTGAGTTACTTGATTTGAAATATGTTTGACCAGCTCAGTCTTGCCAATCCCTCCCATGCCATAAACCCCAATCATTTTGATATCAGGATCTTCAAGAGCCTCCACAATATCCTTCATGATTGTCTCTCTTGATTTGAAAGATAGATAATCTTTAGCAATCGGAGCTGGGCCGAGAGGTGCAGGACAATAAACTTGATCAAATTTTCCAAGTTCCAGCAACTTAGTTATCTCAATTCCCATGTTCTTGGCTTTCTTACTTAACCGGCGACGTTGGATCAAGTTAAAACATGAACACTTTTTCTTCTCCTCCTCTACAATTTCAGTTAAGAAGGTGTTGGCTTCACTAATCTTCGCATCCACATCAGTCCTCCATTTTAGAACATTTGGAAAAACATCTTCAGCTTTACGCTCAGCCTCATCAATCCAATTTACATGAGGTTCCTAAGTATATAACATATTCTAGTCCAATATTTTCAAAAATAACATTTCAAAAATTTATTTATAAAAATAGTAAATAATTGAAATTCGCACTTAAAATATTACAAAATTATTATGTAATCATTGATTACTTAACAAATTATCACCGACTACCTTATAAATTATCACTGATTTGTATGATTCATATGTTTTTTTAAAATTTCTACATTTACAATACTTAAAAATGTTATATTTATAAAATATTGAAAATAATTTTGTGACCCAATGAAATTTTTCCTTTTAAATTATAAGTACCTCTTTTATTAGTAATATTTAATGTTTATCTTTATAATTGTTGTGATGTGATCATAGATAATATAAAGTCCTCTTTATTTAATCAATTATATTATAAAATCAAACCTATCTGAATATAGTCACATATTTCTTCCTATAAAATTAAAAGTTTTAAAATTTGATATTCTCTCCCTTAATCTGAATATAATTCTAACTTGTCAGTCACCTATTTCTGTAGTAAAAGGAGATTCTGATGAAAACAAATGCAAGCAAAGATGAAAAGCAGAGAGAGTGAATGAACAGGAAAGCACCCACCTCAAATAAACACAATATACCTTTTATTATTATTATTTTTATTCCATATCTTTTTCATTATTTCGAAATTAAAAAAAAGAAAAAAAAAAAAAGAGCCTAATTTACCAAATGTCTTTACAGATGTAAAGGTGAGAGAATGGGGTGGAAAGAATTTAATATTGAGTGAGACAGACGTTGTCAATCTTTCAAAAGGCATCCTACTTGTAACATCTGTAAAGGTAAGAAAATGGACTTGACATGACAAATAATCAACCCCACTTGTTTACTACTGGACTTTAATTTTTACTAGTCAAAACAAAGTGGGTTGTATTGCACACGTAATCATGTATTTTTAATAATTTTTTTTAAGAAATGATATATCCAATTTATAGAATAAAAGTAGATGTGAAATTACAATGGACATATATACTTGAAGGGTTAACATATGAGAAAATTGAGAAACGTTGTATTTATAGCAATTATGATGTAATTTTTGTTTTTGTTATGCATATTAAAAGGGCTTTTTAAAAATTTGAAAGTATAATAATGAATGACAAATGTTATTTACCTTCATGGAAAAATAATTTCTTTATATACAATATTTCTTGTATGTGTGGATGGTAAATCTTGATAATGTATTGATTTGATGAGCACATTTGTTGTTGTCATTGAAACAGCTCTTGACAGTGCAATGTAGAGTTGTCCATGAGAAAAGACAGATTGAGGTAGATAAATCTCAACATTCGGTACTGTCTGACCGTCTGCTTTATTTATAGTCAGTGTGAAACATAATATGACTGAGAATTGTTTCCTCCTAAACTTGAATGGATACCCTTCATTATTAGTTGGACTCAACAAAATTCGTGGGATGAAAACTTGTTTGGTTGTATGTTCACCCATTGTTATTTCCACATGTATAATATTTCTTACAAAAGACTTACATACCATTCTTGTTCTATTACAAAGACCGTTTGATGGGTCTAGATTTCGCAACAACATGATTGAACAATTTACTTTGAGTCTAAGTTGATGTGGTGGTATTCCATTTGGAAGTAAGAAGTTTAAGAATTATTTTTGGTAATAACGGTTATTGTCATCCATCACTTCATCAAAACTGAAGAAAATTGTAACTTCTTCTTTAAAAAGTCCTATCAAAACATCATTCAAATGATCAACATGTTCATTTGTTGTTGCCAAAATTACTCGAAATGTAATGTAATTTGTCATATGGGCATGAAGGATGTAAGTCTGGATATATATACTGTTTATAAGGATCATTTCAGTGTTAGTTCCTGAATCTATTAAAACAATCTATTTTGACAAGTCAATGATATCATCATTGATTCTTGGTTCCTCTCCATCTCCAACTCTAAGGATAAAATCAGCGAACGTTTTATCCTTTTGAGCTCTCATATTTTGTGTGAATTGGAACTTATGCATTTGATGCCAAAGATAAGATCTTCTCAAGCTTACTGCAACAATTTATTCTCTTGTTCCCTAAAAGGCTCATGACAATTCATTATATCTCGCAAAGATCGGTCAATGGATTCTATCGTGTATCTTTTTGCCATATGAGCCTCATCTCAAATAATGAGTTTAGCTTTTCTGATTAATCTCTGTTGATTAATTTTTTTTCCCTCCATCTAAAACTAATGATGGAGAAATACTACCTCAACTTGGGAAATGGTAGAAACTTGCTTGACCATCAAGACGAAGAGGAAAATGAGGAGTAAGCTGTTGGTTCTTGGAAACTTGTGGTTGAGCTATTTTTCTTCTATTAATCTCACATAACCAATGTTTCTCTCATTTTATGAAGAACTCGTTCCCAAACTCTCATCCAGCTCGAACAATTTTTCTATCAGATCATTAATTTAAGTTTGTTCCAAATATAACATTAAACTCTGCTAACAATTCAAGTTCGTTCCAAATAATTAGTGCTATTTTGTTTATCACCAATTGTAATTTGTGAACCTAATCCTATCGTAAAACAAGAGATAATCCTACCTATTTAGGCTATATGCAGGCTATATACATTGGTTTTTTTAGCCCATCTAAAATTTTTAGGGGCAGATGGAAATTTAGTAAATTTTTTAGTAATATTTGTAAAAATATTTGTAAATATAGTAATTTTGATCGGGTGAATCAGTGATAGATATTGAATTACATATTTTTTCACTAAGCCCCTGTTTGGTTCGGGGTAATCTTAGATTATCTTATAAGCGGCATCTAATTCCATTGTTTGTTTGGGGCTATTTAAAAATATTTGAGTAATCTAAGATTCCTGACATCTATATTTTCCCAGATATGAGGGTATTCGATTACCTTTGAATTCGGGTGCTTTCTATGAATCCCACAAGAAGTTAATCTTCTTTTTTACATTTTTAACTCTATTTAATTAGAAAAAGTTGTAAAAAAAATTAGGAAAATAACCTACACCCACATTTCCATTTCTTCTTCATAATTATGTAGTTTCTTCAATTTTCTATTTGTATAATTAATTAATCCTCTCTTTTTTATATACTAGGTTTGATCAAAATCATTCTCAACAAGTTATATTTTTTTTTACGGTTCTTTTTTTCTACATTTGATAAAGATTTTTTTCCACTGGGTTTTAATTTTATGATATTTGGATTTTTTTTCCCCATACATAGACCCCAAATTTCGTTGAGATAAACCCTATTATTGTTGAAATTGCAAGTTTTTTTTTTCTTTTTGCATTTTGCATTTTCTTCACGATTGAATTTATCTCTATTTGTAGATTTGTGGATAAATTTTGTAATAAATTTTGTAAATGAATTATTGTGTGAAGTTTTATTAGTTCGAATTACCAGACATCCTCATATTATTATTAAGTTAAACAAATAAGGTAATCTAAGATTCCCAGTAATCAAATACTCTAGCATCAGATTCTCGGGTATTAGATTACTGGTGGTATCTTAAATTATAGCGAACCAAACGGTAGCTAAGTTTAACATTGATACATACACTAATCACTTTTAATTGTTGATTAACACGGTAAAAATGGCTATATATGCAAATAGTTTATAGAGTTTCCATTTTTACAAATATTACATCAAAAATCTACTACCCGATGAAATTTCCCAAATTTTTAATGTTTTTAGCTCATTCATAATATGATTTTTTTGTTTATACCTAATTTTCCCTCTTTATCATTTATTTTTTCATTAAAAATTGAGAATTAAGAGTAATGAAGCAGAGATACCTGACAGTGGAATGGTGTGATAGAGTTTGCTTGGTCTTCTTCTTCCACAATTTCACTGATTTGGCTCTCAATTAATCCTTTGGCTTTCACTAATTTACCACAAAAGCTCTTCAATTTAGGTAAGGAACTCAGTTCTAACCATCTCAGTCGTCTGAACTAAATCTGATCTATTGGCACCTCATTTTCTATTACCACCACAATTGCTTCCATCATCTTACAATTTCTTATCTCAATACTTTGAAGATTTGAAAGACCCTCAATGATTGAAACCGGGAATAAATACTTCATTTTATTACATTTCCCATATTGTCAATGCTTTCAATTTTTCAAAAACTTTAAAAGAGTCACCTTCATTTATTATTGTCTCCAATCTCTTCATATTCTCAAGAAACAATGTCTTCAAAATTGAAAAGACATCTTGATTTGGATCATCCAATTCACTCACTATATATTCAACATCTTCATTATCCTTAAGTTTCAAATACCTCACATGAACACTTGTTTTTAATTTTGAAACAACATTTTTCACACCCCATATACCTTCCAAACACAGTACCTCACATTTCTCCAATAACTGTAATTCCTTCCAAACATCATTTCTTGAGTCTGTTTTAATATCCAATATTTTCTCGCTCTTAGAATAATGATTCCACTCTGTCTTACCAATAACAATTTCAAAGCGTTCCAATTCCATGTTTTTTAAGAATTGAATTTCGGTAAGAGATCTAGCATATGGAATGCATAAATATAGACAAGTAAGGTCAGGTAAACAACCTAATTCTGAAATTCTTGCTTTTGCTTTTTTTTGCTCACAATTGTTGGATTCTCCCACTCCCCAATCATTAAAAGTATCGTCTAAAAATAATTCTTCCAATTTTGTCATTCTTGAAATAACCCCCAGGTTGAATCACATCGAGTTACCGACAACGTGAAACTTTCAGTTGCTTGAGTCTTGATAATTGACTCAAACTCAAAGGTAACTCCCTGATATTAGAGTAAGAAAAATCAATTTCTAGATCTTTCAACTAGGAAATTGTAGTAAAGAAAGGTGTTAATGGTCAGATTAAGTTTCCAAGGCTAGTATCCATTGTTTTGACCAAGGATGGATCCAAGATGTTTTGTTTGCGGGGGCCGAACTAATATATATATATATATATATATATATATTGAACGGATGATTTACTAAACTAGCAGAATTTTATTTAGTAAACTAATTAACATATAATTACGGAGCTGTTAGTATCATGCAATTTGTGATAAAAACATGTAGATTCATGCTTTAAATTTTTGAAAATTAAAACTCTAAAACTTACATTGAGTAATATATGGAGAATCGGTTGGAGGTTTCTTTACAGCATCAAATCCTCAGCAACACCGGATCTTCTACGCTATATCCCGATCGATCAAACAAAACCCGATTGTGGGATCGAACTTAAGAAGAAATTGGGAAGAAGAAAAAAAGATTTTTCTTCCCAATAGACTAGGGAAAATCGGCCAAGGGGGGAAGAAGGAGGAAGAGAGAATTCCAAATTTCTTAAGAATTGAATTGTGTGATTTATGAATGACCCAAGCCTCATATTTATAGGAAAATAGGAATCCTAATCACATTAGGCTTAATCCATGGAGATAAAAGAAAAAAGAATTATCTCTTTCCTTTATCTTGGTATTTGTAAAATGTCATAGATAAATAAGAGAATATTTTCTTTTCTTTATTTTATTTATCTTGGGTAAATAAATCTATATAATTATTTTAGGATATAATTCAAACAATTATCTCTTCCTAAAATACATTATATGGCCGATTTTATCATAATAAAATAATTAATAAATACAATTTATTTAATTAGTTATTTTGGGCCAATTCCAATCCAATTGGGCTTGAAACTCTCTCTTAAATTAATAAGTCCAACATAATTAATTAATTTATTAATTACCATTTAAATAAAATATTTTATTTAAACAATTAATAATATTAATATTTTCTCCCGACTAAATATTATCAAATTGTATTTAATTATTAATTTCCATTTAAATAATTTTCATTATTTAAATAAATAATAATAAATATTTTAATTATTAATTTCCATTAAATAAAATCATTATTTAATTAATAATTTTATTGATAATCACTATAAAAAAAAGTCAATTTGCGACCAAAAGGTCGTTTTTATTGTAGAATGCGACCAAAAAAGCAACCAACATGGTGGTGGGAAAAAAAGCTGGTCGTTCCGGAATTTTGGGTGACCGGATAGTCACAAAAATACGACCAAACATTCTTCGTCACAAAAAAGTCAACATTTTGAAAAAACGACCAGATGGTCGCTTAAAAAAGTGACCATCTGGTCATAATTTAAGTTGAAGATAAGTGACCAGTTGGTCACTTTTGGACTCAGACAAAATGTGACCATCTCGTCGTTTATCTTCTAGGGTAAATGCGACCATCAGGTCGTATTTAATAAATTATTTATTTATTTAATTAATTATTATTTATTTATTTAATTAATATTAAAATTAGTATTCATTTATTTAATTAATATTAATTAATTATTATTTATTTAGTTAATTAATATTAAAATTTAATAATAAAAAATTAGAATTAAAATAAAAAATATATAAATAAAATATTCAAAAAATGTTCTATACAAAAGAAATCATCCTAGAACTACTGCGGAGGGGTGGGGGTGGCGGAGACGGCGTCGATGATGAATGACCGCCGTCTCAGGATCTGAAGTATGCGGCCAAAGATGCTGCGACCTGGGCCTCGACCCGTGCCTGCATACCCGCCTCAATCGCAGCGGTTCGAGAAATGAAGTCATCGCGCATAGCGTCCATGTCGGTGTGAAGCTGCTGAACCTCCTCGCGCAGCTGCTGCTCAACCAGAGAAGGGCCGGAGCTAGTGCTCGCTCCGCTCCGCTGAGGCCAAGACACATCCACGTAAAGGCGTCTCCCGTACGAGCCGAGCCAAACAAAGGATCCATCTGGACGAATGCCTCCAGCAGCCTCCAAGAACGCCCGTCGACGGTCTTCCTGAGTCGGTTGCGAGTCGGGTGTGGGAAACCTCTGACTCAAAGACTCCTTGAAACGGTCCTAAATATTTAAAATTCAAAATGATGAACAAATTCTAATTAATAATTGAAAAAACATATTAAATACCTGAGTTTGTTGCGCATTTTCGTCGACGATCGTCCCGTCCTTCTTCATGTGAAGGACCAGGTGCAGCTCATCAGGCGGAACAGGAAGACCGTACTTTTCTTCCTAAACATATTATAAAAAGAGACAGAAATTAAATTAATAAATAATTGAAAAAAAAAACAAAAAAAATGACGTGAAAGAAAAATGACAATTACTTACCAATATACGATGGTGCTCGTCGTGAGGCTTCGCGCCACCGATGTGTTTCCTCGAGTTCTTGGCTCGGTTGGCCTTATTCTTCGTCGACAGTTTTTTGCCCTCTTGAGACTGCAAGCTCGGGAGGAGCCGGGCATGCTCCTCCTTGCTCATCCACATAGGCCAGTTTTCAGCTTGCTTCTGCCGCGCCCGGTACATGAGGTCCTTGAATCGATCCTGCACGTACCTGTCCCTAGAGGGAACATTCGACCGTCCGTGACATCGGGATCGATCATAGGCAACTTGCCCTGAAAAAATTTGAAATAAGAAAATGTTAAAGTAATAAATTGATTGTTACAAATTTATAAATTAATTAATTATAAAAATAAGTGAAGTTATTTACCTTCCAATTGTCGTACATCCAACGCTTCTCCGTCGTTGGAATCTTCATCCAGCGAAGCTCGCTGGGTAGAGGCATGATCTGGAGGACCTGGCGAAACCGCTTCGAAGCGGTTTGATGCAGCTGTATTCTGCAAAAAAAAAAAGTTAAAAATATTAGTGATATTAGGTTATAAATAACATGAATATTTAATTAAAAAAAATACTTGTCTACTTACGTATCCCCTTCTATCCGATGGGTCGGGTTGGCGGGGGCCCGAGGACGGCCAGTGCCAGAAGTGGATGCTCCCGCTACAGTCGTGGCTGGAGCCGATGAGTCCTCCCCCAAACACTGTGTCGCAATCTACGACTCGGGTACTACGGAGGGATATGTCGGGTTGGGATTGTCGTCCAACCGTAAGATCTCGTCCAGGTCAGCATGCGTCCAGTCCTCCTTCTCTGGAGAACTGTGCAACTCCGATGCGCCATCGTCTGGCAGTGGATCAGTGCGGTCCTGCGCATCATCGTTGGACATCGGAGGACGACGTTGGCATGCCATTTTCCTAATCAAACTAATTAAATTTAATTAATTAATAATTTATTATTTAATGTAAATTTATTAATTAAGTATATTAAACTAAATTGAATTAAAATAAATAATTAAATAAACTAAACTAAACTAAAGTAAATTAAATTAAATTAATTAATTAAAGTAATTAAACTACACTAATTATTTAACTAAATTAATTAATTAAATTAAAGAAAAATAGTTAAGTAAGTAATTAAAGTAATCTAATATATTTAATTTACTAAATTAAATTAATTAATTAATGAAACTAAAGTAAATTCAATTAATTAAAGTAAGTAAACTACACTAATTAATCAACCTAATTAAATTAAATTAATTTAAAAAAAGTAATCTAAACTAATATTGTGACTAAATTAAATTAATAATTTATTAAACTAAATTTAATTAAGTAATTAAACTAAAAGTAATTTAACTAAATTAAATTAATTAATTAATGAAACTAAAGTAAATTAAATTTATTAAAGTAAGTAAACTACACTAATTAATCAACCTAATTAATTTAAATTAATTTAAAAAAGTAATCTAAACTAATAATGTGACTAAATTAAATTAATAATTTATTAAACTAAATTTAATTAAGTAATTAAACTAAAAGTAATTTAACTAAATTAAATTAATTAACTAATTAACTAATTACTAAACTAAGTTTAACTAAACAAATTAAAGTAACTAACTACACATAATTAATTAAGTAATTAATTACACTAATTTAAAGCTAAACTAAACTATTCAATTAAATGTAACTAAATTTAACGAAACTAAAACAATTTATAATAACTTAATTAAAACGAAAACGAAAACTAACCTCCAATATGCTACCGGGTTTGGAGGGTTTTTGAAACGGGAATGGGTGAAAGAACGGGGAACAGGAAAGGTAAGAACGAACGGGGGAGGGGAACGGGCAAAAAGCAACGGGGGAACGGAACGGGGGAAAGAGAGAAAAGGAAAGAAAAAAGAGAAAAGGAATCGGGTGGGGGAGGGGAAAGAATTCGGATGGGCGTTTAAATCAAAAATTGCGACCATCTGGTCGCAATTTCGTAATTATGACGAAAAACGAAGAGTCTCTCGATTACGACCAGATGGTCGTATTTGCTTAAAAATGCGACCAACTGGTCGTAAGTGTGTCATTATGACAACCAAGTGTCATATCACACTTCCCATCAACAATTGCGACCAAATGGTAGTAATTGTCAAATTCACCGCAAAAAATTTCATGAAAATTTAAATTTACCGCTGAATAACGCGACCAGATAGTCACAAAATTACGACCAAATGGTCGTAAATTAATACAAATTTTTAAAAAACTTAAGTCTACATTTTCAAAGTTACGACCATATGGTCGCATTTTATTTTAAATTTGCGACCATATTGTCGTAATTATACCTCTATTTTTTTTTAATATATATAAATTAATAGAGATTAAAACATATTTATATATATTGTTTAATGAAACACAACAATAACGATATTATAAAACATACAGTGAATCATATAAATTTACAAAGTGTATTATTCTTCATCCTCAGTTTCTTCAGTCATTGCTTCTTCTTCTTTTTCTTCTTTTTCTTCTTCTTTTTCATCATCTCGAATAAATTCAGCATCAATGTCACGTTCGCGAGAAGTGGAAGCATTTGTATCGTCATCATGCAATGTTATCGTTCCATCGTTCAAAGGACGTGCGGTACCTGCATTATGGCCATCGTCTATTGAACGACATATTATCTGATCTTCTTGAAAAGCACCGGCTTCGTCTGCATGGTCGTCTTTCTCGGACAGATTTTCTTCTACCTAGCGTGGTTTAACTTTACAAACAACTAACTGATCTATCAGATCTCGTCTATTACTCGGATAGTTCAGGTAATAAACTTGAATCGCCTGTGAAGCCAGGACAAACCTATCAGCGGTGCGCATATGCTTGAACTTGTTTACCTCAACGATTTGTAAATGATTAATCTTACGGACTCCGCCTCGTCTGGTTGTCTCAAACCAAGTGCAGTTGAACAGAACAATACGTTTTAGCGTCGGACTTGCGTATTGAATCTCAAGAATCTCATCGATTACTCCAAAGTAATCGTCTTCGGTGCCGAACACTTGACCTTTTATGCAAACACCACTGTTGTGTTGTTGCCCTGTTAACAGAATGCGCCTTCATTTAAAATCTGAATCCGTTACCGACGTATCCAGTATATGACCTTGTAATCCGTGCAGGTCCTTTTGCCAAAGAAATAATGCGATGATCATCTACCGGTAACGTAGGGGAGTCCACCTGTCATTCAGCACACATAGAGTATAATTAGAAGGATATAGTATTTTTCAGCAAATAACTTGACATGATATTTTTGACAATTTCAAATAACTCACGTATGCACTGAACCAGGAACGAAACTCCTTCTCGATTATTGACCCATCCTTAGCGATTGTAAGACCGACTCGTGTCATTCAAACGTATACGTTCAGAAATAGTCTGTATGTTACAAAAATAGTAAGAAAATATTTTAAACAGTTGTGATTGTTAAGTCAATGGAATAATGTAACGTTACGAGAACTCACTCGATGTAAGGCTCGACTTCTGGGCAGTTGCATAACACGTAGCTCTGCATTACGTGATACTCAGAATCGGTCAATGGCCTACGCACTGATCTTCCAACTATCATGCCAGGTTCAGTAAATATGGGCAGGTCGTTTACGTCAACACCTTCAAGTAAATTTTCAACAACGTTTAAACCGCTCAGCAATGTGTTGATCAAAGTAGTATGAACAAAAAGTGGTAGTCTCTTGCGTCAGGTACGCACTACAGATAGATCCTTCGACTCTTGCTTTATTTCCGACCGTCTTTTTCAACCGACTTAAGTACCTGTGGGTACAAACAATTAAGTAAACCTCTGATAAGCTTAACATTAAAAAAAGTTGAACTATATACAAAGTAAGTGTGCTAACCTTTCAAATGGGTACATCCAGCGATAATTGACCGGACCCCCTAAGAATGCCTCGTATGGAAGATGCACTGGAAGATGCTCCATTGAGTCAAAAAAGCCAGGTAGGAACATTCGCTCCAACTTACAGATAATAACAGCGATCTCCGAACTCATTGAAGCGACAGTAGCTTCAGTCAGCTCTGTACAAGTCAAGTCCCTGAAAAAAACACTCAACTGGGCAAGCGGCTCCCAATGTCTGTTCTCTAGGAACGGTCTGAACGCGACGGGCATCAATCGTTGCATGAATACATGATAGTCGTGGCTTTTCATCCCGAACATGACATGTTTTTTACTGTCTATACATCGACTCAGATTCGAAACGTATCCGTCAGGGAGTTTGATAGATTTGATCCACTCAAATAGTGTTTTCTTTTCATCCGCCGTCAACATGTACTTTGCTTTTGCGTAATTATCATTGTCGTCAGGCTCTAACTCAGGACGGTCACATATCTCCCGTACATCGTAACGTGACTTCAAATTGTCCTTTGTTTTGCCAGGAACGTTCAAAACCGTATTGAAAATGTTGTCGAATAAGTTCTTCTCGATATGCATTACATCCAGGTTGTGTCTGACAAGTAGATCTTCCCAATAGGGTAGATCCCAAAAAATACTCCGTTTCTTCCAACCCGTGTTTTTTCCAGCCGCATTGTTTGCAAGCTCTGCACCTTCCACTATAATCTTCCGCATCCCTATAGCATCTATACCGTGCAGAATCTGCTTTCCATTGTACATTATCGGGGGGTTTCCTTTCTTACTCGCCGACCTTTCTTCCAGTCAGTACCGTTTGAATGGAACGCGTGATTCAACGGCAGAAATCAACGGTGGCAATCAAACCAACAGGTTTTCCGACCGTTTTTTAGGTAAAACGCATCTGTGTCTAGCATGCAATGTGGACATGCGTATTTACCAGTCGTACTCTATCGTTTAATAGAGGATGAGGATCAATATTTACAATTATTAACTAATGAACGCTAAGCAAAACAATAACAAAACTTTTACTCAAGAAATAATGAACGTGAACGCAACATACCTGACAACATTGAATACGCAGGGAAGTCACTGATCGTCCAGATTAACGCCGCGCGCAACAAGAAATTTTGTTTCTTTGAGATGTCGTACGTCATGACACCATCTGTCCACAACCTCGTCAACTCTGCGATAAGTGGTTGCAAATACACATCCAGTTTCTGTTTTGGACTTTTCGGGCCAGGTACGATCACTGTAAGAAAAATCACCGGGTCTCTCATACATATCGAGGGTGGCAAGTTATACGGGGTTACCATCACCGGTCAAACTGAATATTGCGCCCTGGATTCCCCGAACGGGTTAAAGCCATCTGTGCATAAGCCCAATCTCACGTTTCTCGGATCTTGTGCAAAATCAGGATGACAATTATTTAAATACTTCCAAGCCGCAGCGTCTGACGGATGTCGCATAACACCTTCATCCTGTGCATGCTCGTGATGCCATCTCATGTGTGAATCTGTGACATCCGATGCATACAACAGTTGCAGACATGGGGTCAGCGGTAAATAGAACATGCGGACGTACGGAATCATCCTGCGTTTCCCCTGTTTATATCTTGGAAGAAAATAGAATTTACAGTTATGCAGATCCGCATCCACATCCCAGTAGATCATGCATCCGTTTCGACACGAATCTATCTTCTCTACGGGTAACCCGAGTCCCTCCACTAGCTTTTTTGTGTCGTACAAACTTTGCGGCATCAGGTTTTCTTGTGGAGTGCATCGACGAAACCACGATGCAATCGAATTGAATCCTCTAGCAGGTAAGTTATACTGCATTTTTATATTTAAAAGCCTTGTAGCAGCAGCAAGTTGACTAACCTGACAACCTTCGTACAACAGTCGGCTCGCTGTCTTCAGCAGATCGTGCATCTTACGTACTTCCGGATTCATTTCTTCTTCAACAACCCCTTCTCTTTCGTCGTCTACGTTCAAACTTTCGTGATAACTTTCATTTCAGCCCCTATATCCCACACCATCAAGTATCATTTGCTGCATCTGACTATACAGTTGTATTTCATTGGGTTCTTCGACGACAACGTCTGCATTCGAGCTGCTACCCTCGTACTGTCTCGCTTCCTGTACTGCAGCTTCGAACATTTCCCTCGTCTCCTCATGATACACCCAGTGATAATAATTCTCCACAAATCCCCGACTATAAAGATGAACCTTCAAATCTGGAACCGGTATGATTCTCCTATTGTCGTATTTTCTGCACGAACATCGTAGCTTTTCACCATAATTCACGTAATAGACAGTTGTCTTGCAAAACTCAACAAACTGTTCAACCCCGGCCACGAACTCATCGTTCAAATACCCGTCTATCAAACGAATATACATCCACTCTCTCATTTTTCTTTTTTCTTATCTTTACAAACAATGGGAGGAGGAGATTTTATAATGCATTCCTCTGCTTAATTGCGACCCTATGGTAGCAAAATTACTGCCATCTGGTCGTATTCCCCCCGCCAAAATTTCCCGCCTATTTTTACTACCAAGTGGTCACCTTTGGTAATAATAAATGCGACCAAATGGTCACTTAAAAAGGCGACTACTTGGTAGCTTTCTTCCAGCCAAAATTACGCGCCTTTTTTTTGTTACCAAAGTATATTTCTAGTCTAAAAAATATGACCAGATGGTCACTTCCAAAGGCGACTACTTGGTAGCTTTCTTCCCACCAAAATTACTCACCTTTTTTTGCTACCAAAGTATATTTTTAGTCACAAAAATGCGACCACTTGGTCGTTTTTTTAGGTGACCAAATGGTCGCTTATTTCGCGCCATAATTTCGCCCCATTTTTTGCTACCAAGTCATATTTTAAGTCACAAAAATGCGACCACTTGGTCGTTTTTTCAGGTGACCAAATAGTCGCTTCTTTAGCGCCATTTTTTATGACTACTTCTAATTTTGGTCGCAATCTGGTCGCAAAAAAAGTGACCAGATGGTCACTTCGAGTCAACCTTCAAAAAAAGTGACCAAATGGTCACAAAAAAACTGCCACTTTTTCTTGGTCGCAAATGGCTGGTCGCATTTTGACTTTTTTTTTTTGTAGTGGTTTCTTATGATCTCTTCCACCAAGAAACTGAGTTACAAAAGACCGAGTAAGATCTTTAAATGAAGATATGGACCTCGGCTTGAGCTGCCTGTACCACCCGCGAGCAGGGCCTCCTAATGTAAGAGGGAATGCCCTACACTTGATAGCATCTCGAACTCCCTGGAGCTCCATCCAGGTCCGAAACGTATGGACATGCTCGAGTGGATCCTTTGAACCGTCATACGTAGTCATAGTTGGCATTTTGAATTTGGTGGGAAGCTTCACCTCCATTATATCATCAGTGAATGGCAGTTTTGTTTGCTCAAGTAGATCTTCTAGTGCAAGAGGAGTCTTTCCTCTATACTCTTTCTTCATATGACCAAGTTGATCTTGGAGTTTTTTCAACTCTGGCTTCCAAGGCTGGGCACTTTCTACAGTAGACTTCACAACATTTGAATGTTCTTTTCTTTTTTGATTGAGAATTTCTCTGAGGTCGGACTTTCGTTTTTTACTATGTTGCTTGTTGCGAGAAGAGTTATGAGAGGAAGAGGAACTATCCTGGATATTTAGTTTTGACTTCCCCTTTGAACCACCATTCTCATGATTTCGTGATTCACCTATACGCTCTATAGGTTCTTCGTCTTTCTTAGATTGCACTTCCTGGTTGTGAGCAGGGGCTTGGTGATCAGTTTTTTATGTAAGAATTTTGAGTACTTTAGCAAGATCTCGATTCACCCCTTGAACTTGCTCTTCTAGAGCATCTACCCTTTCGTCTGGCATTGACACAACTCTAACTACTTCTTGATTTTCATCAGCTTGTTGTTGTTGTCGTTCTCTAGTAATACGAGTTTGATATCTCGTATTACGGCGGTTACGGTTTTTACCGTCATCTATATCAACACCGTGTTGCTGACTTCTACGACTCATCCTTGATGGTAGAGCACTTAGTTATATACTCTTCCCACAGACGGCGCCAAATGTTGTTGCCTAAAAATGGAGAGCTTCCACGTAAGCAACGAACTGAAAATATGGGACGAGTCGGATGTAGTGCGCTACACTGGAGGTGCTGCGTAGGTGATGTGCTGAGTAGTTGACGAGCACTGTATATATCTGCACAAGAAATAAAGAGAGCACCGATGTGGTGCCGGCCTAACACCCTCCGATGGTTAAGTCAGTGCAAGCAGAGCTAGTGTGTCAGAGAGAATTGTAGTAGAGATTAGTTACCTAATGAATGAATTTCTTCCCCTATATGAGAGGAGATTGATGGCATCATCATGCCACTTGTCGCATCAGGATTGGGCCACTTGTTGCTTCCCAACGACGTGTCACTTGTTGGTCATGCCACGTGTCATCGTTTGATTGGATATCAATATAATGTAGTTTCTTGGTCTTTGATACGTAGTCTTATTAGATGACGTAGACGTAGACGTAGACTCTCGGAACTATGTAGACGTACCTTCCTAGGCGATGTAGACATAGCCTTCCAGACGACGTAGACGTAGCCTTATTAGATGACGTAGACGTAGACGTAGACTCCCAGGCGACGTAGACGTAGCCTTCTAGGTGACGTAGCTTTATCTTTTCAGGTGACGTAGACATGTCGATTGTGCATTATTTGAACAAGTTTAGAAATTCTACTTGTACTGATATAAATTTCACCCACAACAATTTTCAAGATAGGCAAATCGCCATTGAGGTATCAGATTAAATCTAAGGTAAGATGCGTACAAGTGGCACATATGGAACTACATTATTATTTAGTGGGTGATATGGTCCCAAGTGAGGATCAGATCTTAACAACAATCCATTTTTAATATCAAATAATGTCATCTTTCGTTGAATCGATTTCATCACATAAATATTGTTAGGGATTATACCTATATGCAAACGATTACGCTCATAATCAAAGCCAAGTCTTGGGTAAGGAATTTCTAGCTTGTGCTTCAAAATCCAACGATCTCCAACCTTTGTCATATCTTTAGGCACATAAAAGTTCCTTTCATTGTACCACTTTTTGTTCTCAAGTGTCTCCAAAAACTGTACTATGCACAATTTTCCCTCAAATTCAATCAGATGATTAGGGAAGTGGCCGTAAAGTCCAGGCGCCGAAACTGCAATCACTTTAAACTCTTCCTTGCAAATGTCAAAGGTGAATAATCTAATCACGGAATTTTTCTGGGGAGTTTGCCAATACATTACGCTATCAATAATCAGAGCTTTTCCCACGGGAAGATATTGACCTTCCCATAGTTTTATTGTTCTCCAAGAGTCATCATCGCCGAGTGTCAAAACCTCGGCCCGAGGATTGAATAAACCACCATGGTTTTCAGATTGGCAGCTTAAACATGGACGATTTTGTACTTGTTTATGGAAGAACAAAATCCAAACCCCGTCGCCAAGAGCACCGAAGAAGTATCACAATTGGACCAAGTAGTGTTGGGTTGAGGGGCGGTAACGAACTCTTTTGTGAGAGGATTGCAAATGTAAACTGAACGGAAATTATTGAAGCAAATCAAACCATGAAGGCAAGTTGCTTCATCTTCATCAATTTGGCATACCTCAACGAAGAATATTATCGCAATTCGGATATTTCGAAGGTCGATGTAAAGTAAAGATTAGACTATTATCGTTGTTCCGTGATAGGGTTAATAAGTAAGGAGAGGTAAAGCAAGAGGAAGTGAGGGAAATGTGTCTCCATTAAAAGCAAAGGCATAGGCTAAGGAAAACGCCTATCGATGAGTATGGCACATAGGGCTTTGAATATCTGCAACTAATTGATTTAATGTGATATATTTCATATTTTTTATTAAGAAATTATCTAGAATATATTTTATCTAGAAATTATCTAGGATATTTTTTATTTGTCAGAGGATTTGTCCAGTTATTAAACGTAATTTATTGATTTTCATTCAATATTTTTTTTTATTACGTTTGCTTCTAGAAAACGAGTTTTTTTTTTTAATCAAACTTTCCTCTCCTTTAATTACAAATCTTTTAAGATATTTTCTTCATTTACGTGTCTAAAATTTAAAATTTTGATTTTTTTACTTATCACTTTGATTAAATATATTAAACTCAGATGATAGAGAGAATCATTGATAAATATTGAATGTTTACACTAAATTTATCATTATGCACACAATCACTGATTAACACAATAAAAGTTACTATACTTGCGAATACCTTTTAGCCCCCGTTTGGTTCACTGTAATCTAAGATTCTCTTATAAGAGGCATCTAATTCCATTGTTTGTTTGAGAGTTATTTAAAAATATCTTAGTAATCTAAAATTCCCAGAAACTGTATTTCCCCATATATGAGGGTATTTGATTACCTTCAAAATCGGATACTTTCTATGATTCCCATGAGGAGGTAATCTTCATTTTTACAATTTTAACTTTATTTAATTAAGAAAAGTGCCAAAAATAAATTGAAAAATTAGAAAAAAATATATACTCACGTTTCCACAATTCTACCTTCTCCAATAATGACCGTTCGTTCTTTCTTTCCTTAATTTTTATTTGTTGGTTTCCCAATTCTCAATGCCTTTTTTAGAATTTAATATGAATATATTTTAATTATTTTTATTAAATTAATGTATAAATTGTAAATAAGGGTATTTTAGAGGAAGAGCATAAATATATCATATTTCCTAGGGGTGAAACCGGTTCTGTTTTCTAACCAAATTACTAAAACCGGACCGGTTCGGTTGTAGAGATATAGAAACCGAACCAAACCGGTTTTATGTGTTAACCGGTCCGGTTCGGTTCGGTTATGGTCGGTTTAATTGACCGGTTTTCCGGTTTCTGTATAAATTATCGAAATGAATATTTTCTTTGTTGTATGGGGCTTAGATGGGCTTTTTCTGG
Organism: Gynostemma pentaphyllum; assembly: GCA_028015215.1. Lineage (NCBI taxonomy): Eukaryota > Viridiplantae > Streptophyta > Magnoliopsida > Cucurbitales > Cucurbitaceae > Gynostemma > Gynostemma pentaphyllum. The sequence continues at coordinate 34,179,901 of CM051346.1, read as the reverse complement.
TTTAGGATGGACTGGCCCATTAATTATTTAACATATAATAATTAAAAGAGAAGGAAATGTCCCTGCCAGTCTTCGAACTTGGGACAGCAATGTCATAAACCAACTTGTTTGCCAACTGTTCCACACCATACTTGTATTAATAACTCAGAATATTATAATAATATACCTTTGACCGGTTTTCAGTTTTAAACCGAACTGGCATTATTAGAATCGAAAACCGAACCAGTTTTTCCGGTTCGGTTCGATTTTCGATTCTTTAAAATGAAAAACCGAAAAATTTCCATTTTGCACGGTTCGATTCGGCTCGGTTTTCCGGTTTTTTCGGTTTTACGGTGTTTATTTTCACCCCTAATATTTCCCTATACAATTCCCATCAAACAAACACAATAATCTATAAATTACCCTTGCATTCTCATATTATTGTTAAGTTAAACAAACACTGTAATATAAGATTACCAGTAATCAAATACTCTGGCATCAAATTCCCAGACATTAGATTAATGGTTATCTTAGATTACAACAAACCAAACGAGGGCTAAAGTTGCTATTTTTATAAATATTGTATCAAAATTTGCTACCCAATAAAATTTCTCATTACATTACTAAAATTTTTGTTCTTACTTATATTATTTACATGAATGATAAAAGTATATCTTAGTAAATCAACACGATTGTTAATGTGTATTATTCAATGATTGGTTCTTGTATTTGTAATTATGATATATTTATCAGCTTCTCTATTGTTAATCAGTTATATACAAAATTATGATATATTTTGAAGAGTGGTGGTTCAAATTGATGGAAAATCTAGATGGAAAAAAAGAGTTCCTTGAGCTTGACTCCTTGGAGGAAGACATTGTAGAATTGTAATCTCAGCTCAATGTTAAGAAATGAATACAGTGACGTGGCAAATGATGACTTGACAGCTCACAAGTTAGTTATAATTTAGCTAACATGATTGGTGAATGATTGAAGAAGATTCCATAATGAAGGCTCGTATAAAACACTTCATTTCTTCTTCACTATGAGAGAGTGTGAGCGAATCATTGTATGAGAGAAAGAGAAGTTCGTTTGCTCTGTATTATGTATTCCTGAAGAACTTCATTAATGGTGATGATCCTGTTCTCCCGTGGATGTAGGCACAATTACCCGAACCACATAAATCTGTTTCTTCATGTTCCTTTGATTTCTTGATGCTCTGGGTTCTGGTCATTTTGTTTCTTTCGATTTCTGTGAATTGCTTTTGATTTATTGTTTAAGAATTAGTGTTAGATTGTTTCTGAATTTGTGGTTAAGCTCAACAATTGGTATTAGAGCCTTACTACGAAGTAGTTTATTCGAATTCAAGCATAATCAGGAGATCCAAGTGTGATCAGAGAAGGATATTGAGGGAGATATGTCTACCAGAGTTGATGTGGAGAGATTTGATGTACATAACGGTTTCAGTCTTTGGAAGAGGAAGATGAAAACGTTACTGATCCATCAAAAGGTAGCTAATGCCATTGCAGATCCAGTAGACATTCCTCCTAATACCTTTTGTAACGTCCCGTTATTTTTGTGATAAAATAAAATTTATTTATTTTATTTTAATTTAAGTAATTAAAGTTTATTTATTTATCGGTAAATTAGAATCTAGTAGTTTATTTCGATTTAAGTCATTTTAATGACTTTATTTATTTAAATAAGTTATGGTGGTATTAATAATTATTAAAAGGCCAATTAATAATTATTAATCACCATTGGGATAGCTTAAGAACTTCGGGTTTCGTTTTATAAGTCAAAAGTCATAAAAGGACGCAACTGTCATTTCCAAAATTCCTAAATATCTAAACACTATTCATCTCTTATTAAATATCTCCTTTGACTTTATTTGACCAAAATTTCATCATCTTCTTCTTCCTTTCTCTCCTCCAAAACCGTGGGCCTCCTTCCCATTTTCTCAATTTTTGGTTTTTGTTCGTTTGTCATCAGATCGCATCGATTCTCGTTCCGTTGGAAAGATATCGGTCCTACGATTCATTTCCACCCAACGATCGTGCCTTTCTCCCGTGATATACGGAGTTCTCGGTAAGTAAAGCTTCAAACCCTAAGCTCCAAATAGTGTTTTAATGGAGTTTTCTCTTTGATTCTTCGATTTCTTGCCGGTAAACTCGATGATTTTAAGTACGGGGGTTGTTTTAAGTGTTTTTGGAAACAAACCCATAACCCTAAAACCGAGTATTAGTCGAAACCCTTCCTGTTTGAAATTAACATTTTGGGGTTTGATTATGGGTTAATTATTATTGAAATAATGTTTATTGTAATTCAATCCGGGAAATTACATATTGTTCAAAAACCCTAATTATCGATACCCATTGAAATCGGGAATATCAAATTTGTTTGAAACCAACTCGAAACACATATAAATTGCCTAAAAGCCGGAAAACCAAAACCAAAACCCTTTTATGGAAGGGGGGGGCCGAGAGCCTCATTGTTGGGGTTGTTGGGTTTTTTCGTCGTTTTGTACGCTTAGATGTTGTTTGATCGTTATTTAGTAATTATTGATTGTTAGATGTAATTCTAATTGTAGGTGGTTTGAACTTTGCTTGATTGCTCCATCGGAGGTTGGGAGCGAAATCATCTTTTACGAAGGTGAGAATAGTTTGGATTTAAAGTAATTTTAGAAAGCGAATAAGTATAATGATTTGTAGAATTAGAACTAAGACTAGGATTCGAAACTAAGAATAGAACGAAGTGAGTTAGTGCCCTTAGGATTAGGAGTTAATCCTTTAAGTGAGAACTTAGGAGTTCTCGAGGAAAGCATTGAACCTTAGAAAGTTCTAAGTTAGATTCGTTTCGAAACTTAGGATGGATCATTGGGAGTTAGAAGATCCATACTTTTAGATAGAACGGTTAAGGAACTTGAATGTACAACCTTGGATCTTATTTGGAAGTTTAGAATCCTTGGAAGATAAAGATCATATTTTAGTATGTATCGGTTGTACGGTTTACTTATCATTCTTCCGGAATTTCCTATGTATTTACTTTATGTCTTTTACTTTATGCCCTTTACTTTATGTTTGCTTTGATTACTTTAATATTCATACTTTACTTTTATCTACTTTTACAAGCATATACAAGCATAACCATAACATCTTGCACCGTAACATCTCGCATCAGTGAAAGAAAGTGAAAAAGAAAAGAAAGTGAAAAAGAAAAGAAGGGGAGAATGTTGGACCCTACAGGGAATGTCCGCATCACCTTCAGAAAAAGAAAAGAAATTGAGAAAGAAAATGAAAGGTTAATGGTGGATGCTACGAGAAATGTCCACGTTACCTTCATGCATAAGGTTGAATGGTGGATCTACGGGAAATGTCCACGTTACCTTCATTTCATGCATAAAGGGCGAATGTGAATCCTACGGGATTTTCTCAATACCATCATGCATATGATCTATGGAATAGAGAATCGAGATGTTATATTTAAGCAAAGTTTATTTATTTTTCTTATTTATGTCGTAACAAGTTAATGGATGAGGAATTGACCATGAGTGTTAGTAATATCATCCTTTGGAGAGTATAGAATGAAATTTACCTAGAGTTTGGAGAACTTTAGGATTAATTGTGTCAGATTGATTGGACACGAATCGGAATACGAGTTTGAGGTCTATCTTTACTTTTTATTCTTATTATTCTCACTGGGCTTAAGTTGTTAGCTCATGATATTACAAAAATTTCAGGTAATGCCCTGGCTAGAGGTCGTGGGAAAGGAGATGGTGCTGCGTGATTGAGGGATGATGACCTCGAGATGGACTAGTGGTTGTAAAAGTCTATGGACTTAATTTTGTGAACTTTAAGGATTTTGTGATTTGTACATTTGTATTTAGCTCATAAGAGCTTATTGTCTTTATTTTATGATTATAAGTCTTTGAAATCCTGATTTGGGACTTAAAGTTCCTTGCGATTTTATTAGATTTTGAAATTAGGATGTAAACAGGTTTTCGCTAGCCAATTTTCAAACATAACCACGCCAATTTTCTTAAAATATAAAGACTTCCGCTGTGTTTTCTAATTTAATTTATTTAAAAGTGTCGGGTTGTCACAGTTGGTATCAGAGCCGATGGGTTCTGTAGACTATATTCGATGCATGTTTGTTTTTCATGTTTTGTTTTAAGTCCATTCTCAAAGTCATCATCTGAGATCAACAGCACCAGGTATTCCTAGACCTTTACCTTTTAAACTCGCCTATTTGTTTTGATTTGGTAAAGGAGTGGTGAATCCTCTTTTACTAGTAACTTATCAAGTTATATTGACTATGATGCAGTATGCCTCCTAGAAGGGTGCTAGGCGAGTTGGGGCGAGGGTGACTGCTCTTGCGAGGGGTAGAGGTAGAGCTTGGAGCCCTACACCTCCACCACCACCTCCACCTGTGATTCCTGTTATACCGCCACCTGTTCAGGGGCGAGGAGTTTACATCGCTGAGGATGTTTATCTTGAGTTATTACGGGGTGCTGGTAGACACGTTGCGCCTATTTTACCTCCACCTAGAGCAGCAGATATAGCAGTTGATCAGGTTGGAGTTACTGATGTTGCTAGGACTCTGAGGGAGTATAAGCGATATGCAGCTGCTGAGTTTGATGGTAGGTCTTTGGATGCATCTGTTGCAGAGTTATGGGTTGATAGGGTTGAGAGAGCCTTCGAGTTTATTGAGTGCCCGGACCGGCTGAAGGTCCACTGTGGCACGTATTCTCTTGTTGATGATGCCCTATATTGGTGGAGAGGCCTTTATAGATCACTTTCTCTCACTATGGAGGTTACTTGGGAGGTATTTCGAGAGAAGTTTTATGAGAAATATTACTCAGTTGATTTACGAGACCGATTAGAGGTGGAGTTTCAGACCCTAAAATAGGGTGATATATCAGTGACAGAGTATGAGCGAGAATTTTATTGATTGTCGAGGTTTGCTCCTGGACAGATTGCTGACCCTCAGAGCAAGAAGAAGAGGTTTATGGTGGGATTGAGAGCCGAGGTTAGGGGTCATTTACGCGCTTTACGTCCGACTACCTACGAGGAGGCTTTGGAGTTTGCCCTTTCCTTAGATTTGGCATCTGAAGAAAGGAAGGGTAAACTAGCTGCTACAGACAGACTTCCTCTTAGAAGAGGAAGGTAAAGGACGACCATACTGGTCGAGTACCACTGCCTCAGCAGAGACAGCAGCAGCAGGCTCGGGGTGGAGTGCAGTTTAGACAGTCAAGACACAGGCATAGACTCCCCATTATTGCCATAACTGTTCTAGTTATCATGCTGGGGCATGTATCCTATCACTGAGATGTTATATTTGTGGTCATAAGGGTCATGGATTTAGGCAGTGTAGGGCTCATCAGGCACAGCCACCACAGTATGGTTACCCGGGTCAGGGTGTTCAGTAGAGACCATATCAGGCACCACCAGCTTTCTATGCTCCTCTGGTTAGGGGCAGAGGTCAGGACCGAGGCAGAGGTCAGTATAGGGGTAGAGGTCAGGGTGAACAGGCTCAGTAGTATAGACTTCCGCCTGTTGTTCCACCACCACAGATATTACCTCCACCACCACCGCCGTTTCCTCAACAACCACGTCCGATACCTCCTCCACCTGTTCAACATCAGGCTCGTGTATTTTCCACCAGAGAGGAGGCCGAGGCTGCAGGTACTGTAGTGACTGGTACTTTGACAGTTTTGGGCCATTCGACTTTTGTTTTATTTGATTCTGGGGCTAGCCACTCTTTTATTTCTTCTGAGTTTGTTGAGTTGGCTGCACTTGAGTCTGCACCGTTAGGTTTTGAGATGCGTGTTTCTACCCCGGTGGGGAAGTTTGTTATTGCTGATAGTATGATTAGCACTTATGATTTGTGTTTTATGGGTTGTTGCTTGCATGCTACCTTGATTATCATGCCTATGTCTGATTTCAATGTGATTTTGGGTATGGATTGGCTATCAGCTAATCGTGCCACCATTGATTGTACTGAGAGAGTTATTGATTCTATGAGTCCATGTGGGACTAGTCTATGTTTTCGTGGGTCTAGTAGACGAGTAGCACCCACCTTGATATCTATGTTAGAAGCTAGTATGCTTCTAAGTGATGGAGCCTTGAGCTATTTAGCTAGTGTTGTCGATACTTCTGTACTGGAGACTAGCTTGAGTTCTGTGCCAGTAGTGAGGGATTTCGTTGATGTTTTCCTTGATGAGTTACCCGGTTTGCCACCGGTGAGACAGTTTGATTTTCAGATTGAGGTTGCTCCTGGGACAGCTCCATTGTCCAAAGCACCTTATCGTATGGCACCGGCTGAGTTGAAAAAACTCCAGAGCCAGTTACATGGACTTTTAGACTTGGGGTTTATACGCCCGAGTGTTTCACCGTGGGGGGCTCCGGTGTTGTTTGTGAAGAAGAAGGATGGTTCTATGAGTTTATGCATCGATTATAGAGAGTTGAACCGTGTTACGGTGAAAAACAAGTATCCTTTGCCTAGGATAGAAGACTTGTTTGATCAGTTGAGGGGAGCCACTATCTTTTCGAAGATAGATTTGAGATCTGACTATCATCAGTTGAGGATTCGGGATGAGGATATTCCCAAGACTGCATTCAGGACGCATTATGGACATTATGATTTCGTAGTTATGTCTTTTGGTTTGACCAGGGCGCCTGATGCACACGGTGTTCAGAAGGTTCATTGATTCTTTTGTGATTGTATTCATTAATGATATCATGGTTTATTCCAAGACAGAAGAGATGCATGCTATGCACCTTCGGGAAGTATTGACGGTACTACGAGATCAGAGATTGTATGCCAAGTTCTCCAAGTGTGAGTTTTGGCTTAGAGAAGTGGCATTTTTAGGCCATGTAGTATCAAGTAGAGGAGTATCTGTTGATCCCTCTAAGATTGAGGCAGTTACTAACTGGCCTAGACCTACGAGTGTGGCTGATATTCGTAGTTTTCTGGGACTTACAGGCTATTATAGACGGTTTGTGCAAGATTTCTCCAAAATTGCTTCAGCCTTGACACGTTTGACCCGGAAGGGGGTTGATTTTGTATGGTCTGAGGATTGTGAGAGGGGCTTTGAGGAGCTCATGAGGAGGCTTGTGACAGCACCTGTTCTAGTGTCGCCTGATAGAACCGATGGTTTGACTGTGTACACAAATGCTTCCCACAGAGGTTTGGGATGTGTATTGATGCAACATGGGAAAGTTATAGCTTATGCTTCCTGTCAGTCGAAAGAGCATGAGAAGAAGTATCCGACTCATGATTTAGAGTTGGCAACTGTTGTTCATGCATCGAAGATATGGAGACATTATTTGTATGGTGAGAAGATCCTGATATTTACTGACCATAAGAGTCTCAAATATTTCTTCACTCAGAAGGAATTGAATATGAGACAGCGGAGATGGTTAGAGCTCGTTAAGGATTATGACTGTGACATTCAGTATCATCCTGGGAAAGCCAATGTAGTGGCTGACGCACTCAGTAGGAAGTCTTCTCATTCATCAGCTTTGCCGACCATACCTTTGAGATTGAGGTGGGATATGGAACGAGCTAAGATAGCATTTCTGACTGTCGAGGTCACTGTGAGTCTGGCTAGTTTGACAGTGGGACCTACTTTGAGGCAGAGGATGATTAATGCACAGAGGGGAGAGACTCATTTGCAGGCCGGTTTTAGAAAGGCTAAGTCAGATATTCCTAGTCATTTTACCTTCTCTACAGATAGTGCTATGATGTATCGTAAGAGGCTATGTGTGCCTTTAGGATCGACTTTTAGAAGGGAACTGTTGGAGGAGGCTCACAATTCTATCTTCTCTATTCATCCAGGTAGTACGAAGATGTACAGGGACCTGAGAGAGCACTATTGGTGGCTGGGATGAAGCTTGAGATCGCAGATTATGTTAGTAGATGCTTGACTTGTCAGCAAGTCAAGGCATTGAGGAAGATTCCATCTGGTTTTCTTAACCCTCTGAGTGTGCCATAATGGAAATGGGAGGAGATTTCCATGGACTTTATCAGTGGTTTACCGAGAATGTCAAAGGGTTACGATACCATTTGGGTGATTGTAGACCGTTTGACGAAGACCGCACACTTTATACCTGGGAGGATCACCTACCCAGTTGAGACATGGGCACAGTTGTATTTACGAGAGATTGTCACATTACATGGTGTGCATGTGAGGATCGTATCAGATCGGGACACTCGTTTTGTCTCGAAGTTTTGGCAGAGTTTGCATTCAGCCATGGGTACTGGCTTGGATTTTAGAACAGCTTTTCACCCTCAGACAGATGGTCAGAGCGAGAGAGTTAACCAGATTTTGGAGGATATGCTGAGGGCTTGTGTTCTTGATTTCGGAGGTAGTTGGGACTCTCAGTTGTACTTGGTAGAGTTTGCTTATAATAACAGCTACAAGTCTACTATTGAGATGGCACCATTTGAGGCACTGTATGGTAGAAAGTGTCGTTCTCCAGCTCACTGGGATGAGGTTGGGGAGAGAAGGCTTTTGGGACCCGAGTTGTTACAGTTGACTAGTCAGTTGATTGACTTGATTAGAGAGAGGATGAGGTTTGCACAAAGTCGACAGAAGAGTTATGCAGACAAACGACGTTGAGATGGCACCATTTGAGGCACTGTATGGTAGAAAGTGTCGTTCTCCAGCTCACTGGGATGAGGTTGGGGAGAGAAGGCTTTTGGGACCCGAGTTGTTACAGTTGACTAGTCAGTTGATTGACTTGATTAGAGAGAGGATGAGGTTTGCACAAAGTTGACAGAAGAGTTATGCAGACTAACGACGTAGTCCACTTGAGTTTTCAGTGGGGGACCACGTGTTTTTGAAGGTAGGACCTATGAAAGGTGTTATGAGATTCGGGAAGAAGGGTAAACTAAGCCCTAGGTTCACAGGCCCTTTTGAGGTACTTGATCGGGTAGGAGCAGTAGCTTATAGGTTGGCTTTACCACCTTCTTTATCAGCAGTTCATAATGTATTCCATGTATCTATGCTTCGGAAATACATGGCGGATCCTTCTCATCTGATCGATCACGAGCCGATAGTTTTGGATGCTAGTACGTCTTATGAGGAAACACCAGTTGAGATTCAAGCATTCGAACAAAAGGTGTTGAGAAACAAGACGATTCGCTTGGTTAAGGTCCTTTGGAGGAACTAAGTGTCTGGAGAAGCTACGTGGGAGCGTGAGGATGATATGCGGGCAAAGCATCCTCACCTTTTCACTTAGTAAGTTTACTTTTCGGGGACGAAAAGCCCTTTTTAGGAGGGTTGACTGTAACGTCCCGTTATTTTTGTGATGAAAAAAATTTATTTATTTTAATTTAAGTAATTAAAGTTTATTTATTTATCGGTAAATTAGAATCTAGTAGTTTATTTCTATTTAAGTCATTTTAATGACTTTATTTATTTAAATAAGTTAGGGTGGTATTAATAATTATTAAAAGGCCAATTAATAATTATTAATCACCATTGAGATAGTTTAAGAACTTCGAGTTTCGTTTTATAAGTCAAAAGTCATAAAAGGACGCAATCGTCATTTCCAAAATTCCTAAATATCTAAACACTATTCATCTCTTATTAAATATCTCCTTTGACTTTATTTGACCAAAATTTCATCATCTTCTTCTTCCTTTCTCTCCTCCAAAACCGTGGGCCTCCTTCCCCTTTTCTCAATTTTTGGTTTTTGTTCGTTTGTCATCGGATCGCATCGATTCTCGTTCCGTTGGAAAGATATCGGTCCTACGATTCATTTCCACCCAACGATCGTGCCTTTCTCCTGTGATATACGGAGTTCTCGGTAAGTAAAGCTTCAAACCCTAAGCTCCAAATAGTGTTTTAATGGAGTTTTCTCTTTGATTCTTCGATTTCTTGCCGGTAAACTCGATGATTTTAAGTACGGGGGTTGTTTTAAGTGTTTTTGGAAACAAACCCCTAACCCTAAAACCGAGTTTCAGTCGAAACCCTTCCCGTTTGAAATTTACCTTTTGGGGTTTGATTATGGGTTAATTATTATTGAAATTATGTTTATTGTAATTCAATTCGGGAAATTACATATTGTTCAAAAACCCTAATTATCGATACCCATTGAAATCGGGAATATCGAATTTGTTTGAAACCAACTCGAAACACATATAAATTGCCTAAAAGCCGGAAAACCAAAACCAAAACCCTTTTATGGAAGGGGGGGCGAGAGCCTCATTGTTGGGGTTGTTGGGTTTTTTCGTCGTTTTGTACGCTTAGATGTTGTTTGATCGTTATTTGGTAATTATTGATTGTTAGATGTAATTCTAATTGTAAGTGGTTTGAACTTTGCTTGATTGCTCTATCGGAGGTTGGGAGCGAAATCATCTTTTACGAAGTTGAGAATAGTTTGGATTTAAAGTAATTTTAGAAAGCGAATAAGTATAATGATTTGTAGAATTAGAACTAAGACTAGGATTCGAATCTAAGAATAGAGGGAAGTGAATTAGTGCCCTTAGGATTAGGAGTTAATCCTTTAAGAGAGAACTTAGGAGTTCTCGAGGAAAGCATTGAATCTTAGAAAGTTCAAAGTTAGATTCGTTTCGAAACTTAGGATGGATCATTGGGAGTTAGAAGATCCATACTTTTAGATAGAACGGTTAAGGAACTTGAATGTACAACCTTGGATCTTATTTGGAAGTTTAGAATCCTTGGAAGATAAAGATCATATTTTAGTATGTATCGGTTGTACGGTTTACTTATCGTTCTTCCGGAATTTCCTATTTATTTACTTTATGTCTTTTACTTTATGCCCTTTACTTTATGTTTGTTTTGGTTACTTTAATATTCATACTTTACTTTTATCTACTTTTACAAGCATATACAAGCATAACCATAACATCTTGCACATAACATCTCGCATCATTGAAAGAAAGTGAAAAAGAAAAGAAGGGGAGAATGTTGGACCCTACGGGGAATGTCCGCATCACCTTCAGAAAAAGAAAAGAAAGTGAGAAAGAAAACGAAAAGTTAATGGTGGATGCTACAGGAAATGTCCACGTTACCTTTATGCATAAGGTTGAATGGTGGATGCTATGGGAAATGTCCACGTTACCTTCATGCATAAGGTTGAATGGTGGATGCTACGGGAAATGTCCACGTTACCTTCATTTCATGCATAAAGAGCGAATGTGAATCCTACGGGATGTTCTCATTACCTTCATGCATATGATCGATGGAATAGAGAATCGAGATGTTATATTTATGCAAAGTTTATTTATTTTTCTTATTTATGTCGTAACAAGTTAATGGATGAGGAATTGACCATGAGTGTTAGTAATATCATCCTTTGGAGAGTATAGAATGAAATTTACCTAGAGTTTGGAGAACTTTAGGATTAATTGTATCAGATTGATTGGACACGAATCGGAATACGAGTTTGAGGTCTATCTTTACTTTTTATTCTTATTATTCTCACTGGGCTTAAGTTGTTAGCTCATGATATTACAAAAATTTCAGGTAATGCCCTGGCTAGAGGTCGTGGGAGAGGAGATGGTGCTGCGTGATCGGGGGATGATGACCTCGAGATGGACTAGTGGTTGTAAAAGTCTATGGACTTAATTTTGTGAACTTTAAGGATTTTGTGATTTGTACATTTGTATTTAGCTCATAAGAGCTTATTGTCTTTATTTTATGATTATAAGTCTTTGAACTCCTGATTTGGGACTTAAAGTTCCTTGCGATTTTTTTAGATTTTGAAATTAGGATGTAAACAGGTTTTGGCTAGCCAATTTTCAAACATAACCACGCCAATTTTCTTAAAATATAAAGACTTTCGCTGTGTTTTCTAATTTAATTTATTTAAAAGTGTCGGGTCGTCACACCTCTGAAGCACAGAAAGGTGAGTGGAATGAGATTGCACACAACCTTATCACTTGACATTTATTTGATAATGTTCTGAGGTTAGTGAGTGAGGAAGAGACAGTCTTGGATTTGTGGAACAAATTGGACAAGCTCTACTTAGTTAAATCCTTACCTAACAAGATATTATTGAAGGAGAGATTGTTTGGATTTAAGGTAGACTCTGGCAAATCAATGGAGGAAAATTTAGAGGCATTTGTCAAGATCACTCTAGATATGTCCAACATTGGAGAGAAGGTAGATTTTGAAAATCAAGCAATCATCCTTTTGAATGCATTACTAGATTCGTTTAGAGATGTGAAGGTAGCAATAAAGTATGGCAGGGATAGTCGAGATCTGGACTTAGTCATAGATGCATTTAGATCTAAGGATCTTGAACTAAAGACAGAAAGGAAATCTGATGAAGCTTTGTTCATGAGAGGCAGGGATGATAAGAAACAATGGAAGCCTAATCGTGGAAAATCCAGATCTAAATCCAAGAATAGGAAGGAAACCAAAAGGTGCTATGGCTGTAATAAGGAAGGGCAAGGAGAAACGTGAGGGAGATGATACAACAAACCTATTACAAGGATATGATGATACTGAAGTGTTGCTTATTTCAGAAATTGATGAAAAGGATGAACAACTACCTCATGAAAGGGAATCACGTGTGCAGTGGGTAATGGACTCAGGTTGTAAATTCCATATGACACCTAACAAGGACTATTTGTTTGATTATAAGCCATCAGAGGGAAGAAAGGTTCTAATGGGAGATAATCACAAATGTGAGGTGAAGGGAGTTGGATCAGTGAAGCTGAAGCTCCATGACAATATGGAAAGGATTCTAACAAATGTGAGGTATGTTCCTAATCTTGGGAGTAATTTAATTTCTCTTGGAGCATTTGATAAGGCTGGTTATTCATTTAAGTCAATTAATGGAGTTCTGAGAATAAGCAAGGGATCATTACTGAAGTTAAAAGGAATTTTGCATAATGGTTTGTATTATCTACAAGGAGAGGCAATAATTGATAGTGCATTGATAACTACAACTACTGGCCAAAGTGAAACTGAGTTGTGGCACAAGAGGCTTGGGCACATTTCTGAAAAGGGACTCCATGAGCTACATAAGCAAGGACTCCTAGGAAAAACTAGACTTAGGCACCTTGATTCATGTGAAATTTGCATATGTGGAAAGGCTACAAGAGTCAACTTTGGCAAGGGCATTCACTACACAAAGAATAAGCTAGATTATGTACACTCTGACCTCTGGGGACCAGCATCAGTGCCATCTTATGCTAGAGCTAGGTACTTTCTCTCAATAATTGATGATTACAGTAAGAATGTGTGGGAGTATATGTTAAAACATAAATCAGAAGCCTTTATCAAGTTCCAAGCATGACTCAATCTTGTTAAAAATCAGACAGGGAGAAAACTCAAGAGGGTACGAACTGATAATGACCTAGAATTCATTAATTCTGAGTTCAAGAAGCTATGTGATGAACAAGGCATTAAAAGTCACTTAACAGTAACCTACACACCTCAGAAAAATGTACTAGTTGAACCCATGAATAGGACCATACTTGAAAAAGTGAGATGTATGCTCCTAAATGCAAATCTTCCTATGACCTTTTGGAGTGAAGCAACAGCAACAACCTGCTATCTCAGAAATAGAAGTCCATCTACTGCTATCAGTCTTAAATGTCCAGAAGAAATGTGGACTGGGGTTCCACCTAAACTTGAACATTTAAGGGTGTTTGGGTGTGCAGTCTATGCACATATAAACCAAGGAAAGCTTGAAGCAAGGGCCTTGAGATTTCTATTTCGAGGATATCCACAAGGTGTTAAAGGCTACAAGTTTTGGTGCATTGAAAAGGGAAATTCAAAATGCATTATTAGTAGGGATGTGAGGTTTGATGAGAATAAGATGCCCCTCCAAGAAGTTATGTCTGATACAGAAGGGAAGAAGGATCAGTCTGTTGCTCAAGATCAATTTACAGGTGAAATAACTAGTCCTGATGATGAGAATAATAACCAAAACCATGAATCTGGAAGTTTTGATCCAACAACAGGTGATACATCACACTTTGAGGCACAAACTGAGCAAGAACCAGCTGCTATTGAAATGGAACAAGGCCAATCAAGTAACATAAATCTGGAGAATTATCAATTAGCCAGGGACAGAACTAGAAGACAGATCTAGCCACCTGTCAGATTTGATGATTTTGACTTTGTGTCCTTTGCACTAACAGCTGTATCAGAAGGGGAAGTAAGTGAACCTAGTAATGTTAAAGAAGCATTGAGTTCACCTTAGAAATCTCACTGGTTGGAAGCAATGAAGGAAAAGCTGAATTCTCTTCACACAAAAAAAAAGACATGGATTCTTGTTGACAATCCTGGAAAACAGAAAATTGTAGGCTCAAAGTGAATTTTTAAGGTTAAACCAGCAGCAGGGAATACCAAAGAAGTAAGCTATAAGGCGAGCCTTGTTGCAAGGGGTTTTACACAGTAACAAGGGATAGACTATTTAGAAGTGTTTTCACCTGTAGTAAGACATACTTCCATCAAAATCTTGCTATCCTTTACTGCCAGATTTAACCTTGAGCTAGAACAAATGGATGTGAAGACATCATTTTTAAAAGGAGAACTAGAAGAAAAGATATACATATCTCAACCTCCTAGCTTTGAAGAAAAGGGAAAGAAGGATCAGGTATGTCTCCTCTATGGACTAAAACAGTCTCCTAGGCAATGGTATAGAAGGTTTGCCACCTTTGTTACCTCAAATGGTTTTGAAAGGAGCTTATATGACAGCTGTGTGTATTTTAGACACACAAAGGGAGAAGATCCAGTCTACTTGCTATTATACGTAGATGACATGCTTATAGTCTGTAAGAAGATGAATCAAATCACAAAAGTTAAAGAGATGCTTAACAGTGAGTTTGAGATGAAGGATCTGGGGCTAGCAAAGAACATTCTAGGAATGGAGATTAGAAGAGACAGGCCAAAACATGTACTCTATCTGTCACTGAGCTCCTATATCATAAAAATGCTTATGAAATTCAGCTTGATTGATTCAAAACATGTATCATTGCCATTTGCACCACATTTCAAGCTCTCCACTGATCAGTCACCTAAAACTGAACATGAAGCGTTGGAAATGGAGAGAATACCTTATTCCAACATAGTAGGTAGCCTAATGTATAATATGGTGTGCACTAGACCTGATATTGCTCAACTTGTTAGTGTGGTAAGCAAATTTATGTCAAATCCGGATAAGTGTCACTAGGAAGGAGTGAAATGGATATTAAGATATCTAAAGGGATCAATTGATGAGTGTTTAATTTATGGTGGAGAATACAAACAAGATCAGCTAGAAGTACTAGGGTTTGTTGATTCAGACTATGCTGCAGATTGGGACAGAAGAAGGTCATTGACTGGTTTTGTGTTCCAAGTGTTTGGAAACACAGTAAGTTGAAAATCAACATTGCAGCATATTGTAGCTCTGTCCACAACTGAATCAGAATATATTGCTCTGACAGATGCAGTAAAGGAAGGAATGTGGCTTCAAAGTTTAGTGTCTGAGCTGCATAGAAGGGAATGTCAAGTGCGAATGATGTGTGATAGCCAGAGTGATATTCATTTATCAAAACATCAGGCATATCATGAGAGAATGAAGCACATAGATGTTAGACTTCACTTTGTGAAGATGTGTTTGATAAGAAGAACTTTGAACTGAAGAAAGTTTCAACACTTGAGAATGCAGCTGATATGTTAACTAAATCAGTTCCTCTTGCCAAGCTAAAGATTTGCAAGGAGCTGATTAAGTTAGACATTGGCTAAGGAAGATGAATGGAGAACAAGATCTGGATTTCATCAAAGAATGTGGAGCTGAAATTATGGTGGAGATTTGTAGAATTGTAATCTCAGCTCAATGTTAAGAAAGGAATACAGTGATGTGACAAATGATGACTTGACAGCTCACAAGTTAGTTATAATTCAGCTAACATGATTGGTGAATTATTGAAGAAGATTTCAGAATGAAGGTTCGTATAAAAAACTTCATTTCTTCTTCATTATGAGAGAGAGTGAGCGAATCATTATATGAGAGAAAGAGAAGTTTGTTTGCTCTGTATTATGTATTCCTGAAGAAGTTCATTAATGGTGATGATCCCGTTCTCCCGTGGATGTAGGCACAATTAGCCGAACAACGTAAATCTGTTTCTTCGTGTTCCTTTGATTTCTTGATGCTTTGGTTTTTGGTCATTTTGTTTCTTTCGATTTCTGTGAATTGCTTTCAATTTATTGTTCAAGAATTAGTGTTAGATTATTGCTGAATTCATGGTTAAGCTCAACATACATAATGCTTTCTGTTGCGGAAAAGGGTGAAAGAAAAGAGCTAAGGAAATCATGGCAGTGGTTAAAGTTTTTGGTAAATCAAAAGCTCTTGCTCTGAATGGTTTCACGAGTGAGTCAATTAAAAAGTTTTGGAACATTTTCAAATCTGATTTCATGGAAATATTTCAAGACTTTTTTTTATCAATGGCCACTTGAACGCTTGTTTGAAGGGGGAATTTATTTACCTGATTTGTAAAATGGATAAGTCTCTAATGGTTACAAATTTTAGGCCTATAAGTTTAGTGACAACCTATAAATTTTTTGTTAAGGTGCTTGTCGAAAGACTAAAAATGATCATGAAAAACATGGAGGCCCAATATGATGTTTAGTTTTGGGCCCCTATCGTATAATCCTTAATGATAAAGTTTTATTATATTAAAAATTAAGGTTAAAAATACTGGTATTGGACGTAATTTTTCATAATAGTAACTAAAAATTATTGTCAACACGAGCATGCCTCAAGTGGTTAGGCACATACTCCCTTCCCATGAGGTCGAAGTTTCGAGTCTCCCCTCCCCCAATTTGTAATATCTAAAAAAAAACTAAAAATTATTTGAATTATTGATCAATAATATTTATTGTGTCATTAAATCAAGAAAAAAAAATATTTTCCACCTATTTAATTTAACATCATTGAATTCATATTAATGGATCGAACTTGGGACGAATGGAGAAGAAGCTAATGATTTCAAGCCAGCCATCACGCCACAACTGATTTAATTATTAATTACATTTGAAAATATTTAATATTGTAATAAAGGCTCATCCTAGATTTGGGGTGTCGCACCGGGTGTCAACGCTGGCCTGAAAACATGGTGACTCGGAATCAAATGACCTTTATTACTGGTAGAAACATTACTGATGTTGTTCTAATTGCTTCTGAGCTAGTTGAAGAGTTTAGAGTCAAGAGAAAGAGATGTTGGGTGGGTCAATAGAAAGAGATGTTGGGTGGTGAAAGATTAATTTGGAGAAGGCGTTTGACAAGGTTGATTACGAGTTTCTTTTCAAAGTCGTCCTGAGACTAAATGTTTTGGTACTAAATGGATAAGGTGGATGAAAGGTTGTGTTATGGGAAATAAGTTCTCGGTTTTTCTATTGAGGGGTTGGCAAAGGTTAATTTTCATATATCTCATTTGCAATTTACCGACAATACTATTCTATTTAGTAATGATAAAGATGAAGCGATGAATGTGTTATGTTTATGAAGTCAAATCAATATCGAGTTAAATCCATTTGTTATCATTATAAACCCATCACTTTTGAAGACCAATTAATGGCCTAAGGCCTATGAAGTCGTTAAAGCCCATCAAATGAGTTTAATGGCAACTTATTTGGACTTGTACCATTATGCGTGTAGGTCAAAAATAGGACAACAACTTATGATTTTAAGTTTTGCTTCAGCTGAAACTTCAAGTCGTGAGGTGGTGGGATCTTTGATTGCGTATTATGAATTAGAGGCGGTAATTAGAGTCAATTTGGCCATGGGTTTAGGTTTGTGCCTAAAGCTGTGAGAGAGTCAATTCGAGAGTGAGAGTTGGTGAGAAATATTGTAAAAAAAAGGTGTACTTTCTTGAGGGCTTTTGAGTGTATAATACACTATTGAATGTATTGGATATTTCTTCATTGCAACTCTTGATTCATCATTGTGAAATCTGCAGCGGTAGCAACTAGACGTAGCCCAACATTGAGGTGAACCAGTATAAACTTTGGTATCGTATTTCTTCCCTTTTACTACTGTTTATTATTCCGCTATTTTTCTTGTGTGAAATTTAGGCGTCGTGAATCTATCATTCCCAACAACTAGTATCAGAGCTTTGGTTATTGTTGAAGAACAATGTCTTATTGGGGAGATAATTCGAGTTTGGGAATTGCAAAATTTGACGGCAATGATTTTTCCTTCTGGAAGATACATATAGAAGATTATTTGCAAAGAAAATATCTGGAATAACCATTTATGAAGGATGATGAATGGAAACGGTTGGATAGACAGGTATTAGGAGTAATTCGTTTGACTTTGTCAAAGAGTGTGGCTCAAGTTATTTCAAAAGAAACGACCACTACAAGTATGATGAAAAACCTATCCCACATTTACGCAAAGCCTACCGCCACAGACATGTCATGTCCTGAAAGTTGTGAAACCGAAATTGCAATTTCTAACAACCGAGTTAAAGGAAATTTGAAATTTATAGATATCAGAGATGCAGCTTTTGTAGATAAAATTTGCAGAAGGGACTTTATTGGGACTTCTACATCTGGTTCAAATTTGAATATAGATAGAGAAGGAAGTCAGATTGAGAATAACGGTAAAGGTAACGGGAACAGAAAAAAGTCAATAAATAAGTTCAGAGATATCAATTTTAAATGTTAGAATTGTGGAATAACGGGTCATTTGAAAAGAAACTGCAAGACTCCAAAGAAGTCTAAGGGGGAGGAAATTATTACAAACACAGTTACTGAGGAGGACGGTGACGCCTTAGTGCTTGCAGTTGAGAAAGCCCATGACCTTTGGGTTATTGATTCAGGTGCTTATTTTCACATTACAGGACAACATGATATTCTTGATAATTATGTTGCAGAAAATCATGGTAAGGTGCTTCTCACCGATGGAGAACCCCTGGATACTGTTGGTATAGGTGATGCGAGCTTAAAGACAGCAAACGGTTTAATTTGGAAGATCCGCAAGGTAAGACACGTGCCTAGATTGACAAATAATTTGATTTCTATTGAACAGTTAGTTGGTGATGGACATTCAATATCCTTCACTGATAAAGCATAAAAAGTTACTAAAAGTGCCATGTTGCTCGGGGAAGCATGGATGGGAGTTTATATATGAACTCCAATAGTAGACATATGATTACAATGATAGAATCTACAGACAAAACTGATTTGTGGCATAACAAGTTGGCATAAATGAGTCAGAATAGTATGAAAATTCTTCACACTTCAGGGAAGTTAGAAGAAAGGCTCAAATCAGTTGAGCACAATCTTTGTGAGGGCTACATTTTCGGGAAACAAAAAAAGGTTAGTTTTTCACAAGTGGGAGTATAGCCAAAGAAATTCAAGTTAGAATTGGTTCATGTTGACGTATGCCCATTCCAGTTACATCTCTAAGAGGTTCCAATTAGTATGTGACTTTCATAGACGACTCAAGCAGAAAGATGTGTCTATTTTCTCAAACATAAATATGATGTGTTTAATATTTTCAAAACGTGGAGAGCGATGGTTTAAAATGAGATAATTTTAAAAGTGAAAAGCTTGAGGTCAGATAATGACGGAGAATACACTAGTAGGGAGTTTAAACAGCATTGTGCAGAAAATGGTATTGTGATGGTCAAGACTCTTCCAGGGACTTCACAGCAGAATGGTGTGGCAGAAGGATGAACAGAATGTTGAGGGAACATGCCTGAAGTATGAGATTACACTTTGGGTTGATTAAGATGTTTTGGGTAGAGGCAGTTAGCACAGCGGCCTATCTGATAAATAAGAGTCCTTCCACACCATTAGATTTCAAATTGTCTGAAATGATAAGTAGGTAAATCTTTCCAATCTAAAGGTTTTTGGCTGTGTTTCTTATGTACATGTTAATATTGTTGACAGGAGCAAGTTAGATGCAAAATCCACTAAATGCTATTTTATTGGATATGGCTGTGCTGAGATTGGTTATAGGTTCTGGGATGACTAGAACAGAAAAATCATCAGAAGCAAGAGTGTGATCTTCAATGAACATATTTTTTTGTAAGAACAGGGAGAAATTGAGTCATATGGATCCGAAAAAGATGGAAAGTCTACTGAGGTTATTCAGCTAGAGGATCTTCTTAAGATTGAGACAGAAACTGTAGAGGTTGAAGTTCAAAACAATATTGCTTCAGAGATAGAAATTATTGAGATAGAATAAGTTTCAATAACTCTCTCTACAGCTGCTAGAAGATCTAGCAGAACTATTATACCGCCACAGAGGTATTCTCCATTTAACTATATTTTATTGACTGACAGAGATGAGCTTAAGTGTTATGATGAGGCGATTCTTATGGAAGACTCTTTCAAGTGGGAGCTTGCCATGAAGGATAAGATGGATTCATTGATGACGAATCACACATGGCAACTTGTTGAGTTACTCAGGCATAAGAAATCTTTCCATAATAAATGGGTTTACAAAATAAATCAGGAACCTGATGGTAGCAGACAATATAAAGCAAGGCTTATAGTCAAAGGCTTTCAGCAAAAGGAAGGTAGAATCCCCTGATATAGGATGGATGTCTGGAAAAGCCACTTGAATACACTCTTGGGGATCCGGAACCACCACAAGCTCCCTACTAATTATAACCTCGGCAGGGTCTTCAAGGCAAACCTAGGAAGGAGGATCAGCTAGCTCACCCAAATCATACAAATAAACTTTAGATTCGTCTACCTTTCTCCCGGCTTCCTTCTCCATAAATCTTAGCTCAGGGGTTTCAAATAGGTCATTCTCATTATCTTCACAAGGACTTGAAAGGTAAAAATATGGCTCAAAGTTAGTGACAAGTTTGTTGTCTAGAGGATTAGTATGGTTGGTGCTCCTTTTTTTGAAAAAAGCTTGAACTTTGTTTTTTTCCTTTGGGCAAGTTTGAAACCTTGGCTTTATTTTTGTTAGAAGAGCTGTCTACTTTTCTTTTTTCAACTTTTCTCCAAACTTCCCTCGTAGCACCATTTTTCAAAGGGCTACATGGTCTACTTTTGATGAGACAAACGTCACTGTTTAAAGGGGCCACTTCATGCTGGTTCAGAGAGTGAATTTTTTTTATTTTGTTCATATCATCTGTCCCCTCATCAACAGTACCCATATCCTTGGGCATGCTTGAATCCCTCTGTTCAAAAGAGCTCTAATTTCCCAAAAACAGCCTGGAAAAATTATTCTGCACAGTAACATTTGGCAATGTATTGACAGCAGGGAAAAGAAGTTGTTGATATAGTTGATGGCTCGATTGTACTTATTGGCAGACAAGTCACATGTTAACACCAATCCATTAGGTTTCTGCTGAACATTAACCAAACCCTCTCAGTTTATCTTCTCCGGCGACCTTACTGGTCAAATTTTCGGGCACCTCGCCATGAATTTTTTAAGACCTTTTTTCTAACCATTTCCACTCTTGAAAAGCAACCATCTAGGCCACGAAAGCATGCCCTATAGTATTGGAAACCTTAACTTCCGCAGGGACAAACCCATAACTATTCTTCTTAACTTGGATGACAGCTTCAAAACATCCAATTATATTATGAGTTTTCTTAGAGCATTTAATATACCCCCTCCCCCCTCCCACAAATGTCACCAATCATCATAAAAACTTCAAGACACCAAAAAACAAGGGGAATGTTACAGATCTTCAACCACCACCCATAAGAAGGTAAAACTTCCAACTTGCCATCTTTGATAGTGTTCTAAAATTCAAACTTCATAGACACCTCCTCTATAGTATTCCAATGTTGGTTATAGCACAACTTCTGAGCCACCAACTCATTAGGGCATAAAAGTAGAGCTTTATCTGGATGGAACGAGTTAATTTCAAACACCTCCTCCCCAGACAAATTCTTAATAAGATTCAACACACGCTCCCAAGAGTCATGGAAGCATCTCCACTACAATCGTAGTCTTAAGGTTTAAGCTACAAACTTCTTTCTCCTCCAACGGGGCCTTCCCTTTATTTTCTAAAGAACAATTAGTAGGGTAACTATGGATGCCTTGGGAAGCTGTCTGGCCATTCAACACTCCATCAGTCTTCACTTTTTTCAAAGTAATCTCTCTTCTATCATCGTTCTTAGCCTCCTCCGCATAAGAAATAGAATTTTTAACAAAAGCATCCCTCTTTTTCTTAACATCTACCTCGAGGGCTTCAAATTTCCATTCAATCAACTAAACAAATTTTTTCCATCCATTCTTATCAACTCAAGAAGGTATGAAAATATTGGATTTTTCCCCATTTTTCATAACCTTGTTAACATCAGCAAAGGTGCCTCTTCTATTTGTTACTTTTTGAATCCAACATGTTCCATTATCACAGTCCTTTCTCATAAAGAATTTTTGGTTATTGGGCATGTTGATCAACATATCGAAGACATCCCTCACCCAAGCCACCATTTGAGGTTCCAAGGACAAAGCATACCAGTTGTCCTTATTTTTTCCCTCAACAGAACTCTACCTTTTTTGTTAACCTAATCAGGTCCCAAGAAGAAGACCTTATTTTCAATCTTAACACTACTCTCTATAGAAAAAGCCACAAGGCTCTCTTACTGCGCAAGTCTGTGTTCCATACATCGGGAGAGGAATGACGCTGAAGGGTAAGAACAAGAGATTAAGAGAAAGAAATCACCGTAGAAGACGGTGGGGGTCAGAAAGAGAAACCCTCTGGTGTAGAAGACACCGGAAAGGAGGATAATCTTGGGAAGAGTGTCAGAGAGCTTTTTTTTAGATGTGCTGCATATAAGAATATTAAACTTTTTTATATAATTGGAAATTTTGATGAAGGTGTTTTATATAAATGATTTGAAAAAACTAATATCAAGTTTTTCGTAACCCATAGCTACAATTTTTTATTACATTGCAACCACTTATTTCCAAAACCTTCCTACTCTGAATAAATTTATTATTGTTTAAATTAACTTTTTGATGTTATGTAAATGATTTACTTTAGATGAATGAGTGAAAAAACATTACTTGTACTTTTTTTAAGCAATACCTGTTCTTATTTTAAAAACCTTCCTCCTTATAAATAATCTAATATAAGTTGTTTATATGAACACCAATTATATGAATATATATATATATATATATATATATATATATATATATATATATATAGAAAAATGTCATTTCAGTCTCATTTTACAGTGTAAAATCTTGAATTCTCTATATTGTTTTTCCTTGTATATATATCTCAAATGAGTGAATAAAATATTCAAATTTTTCCTCAAACTATACCTCACTTACAGTTAGATTATATAGTGCAAATTAGTAGAGTAAAGATGTATCATTAACTCTCTAACCATTTGTGATGTTTAAAAAATTTATTAGCATATTGATTCTCTTCGATTCCACTAACACCTTTTTCCTTTCCTTTTCCCGATTGTGTCAAGTCAAACAATGAAAAGGTCGGCATTTCCTTCTTCTAGACCAATCGGGAATGAGTGATCTCATTTGGACTTCTACTCTCTAAATATGACTTACGTGAAGTTGGGCTTTGTTAGGTACATATAGGTAGTAGTATTGTTCTTCTATAACTCTAGAACTGTAATCATGTTTTTTGAAGTCAAAGAATGAAGATTATGCATTATTTTTCATTTTGTGATATCATTAGTGGGAATTGAATAAAATAAAAACTTGGTACATATATCTGTAGGAAACTTTCGTGACATAGATGTGGTGTGGCCTTAACTTTATTATGTTTTGTGTATGCTTATGCTTCTCTGTTAATTTTTTTTGTTTTGTTCTATAGGGTTCTTTCTTCTTATTGTTCTTAATTTCTCTCAATCTTGCAATATCGTTTCATTTTAATGAGATACAGATCTTATCGGGGATGCTTTGGCTCAATGAAAGTTATTGTTAAAGGAATCATCTTACTCTTATATGTTCATCAGTTATAAATTTCATGATATTGTATGCTATATAGTAATATATTTTTTATGCTGGCTTCACCAACCTTCACTATATGAAATGTAAATGAATTTTTGATGTTGTGTCTTGCGTATGGTTTTACATATAATTTTTTTGTTTACTCTATAATCATAAATGTTTAATTGTCTTCTTTTTAATATAGTGCCCACTTCAAGACGGACATGTCAAGTGTAAATATTATGTCATGAAATACATGTGATTGTATGGTATCAACCAAATCTACTTTGAGTTCAGATGTGGTGGGTAATTTTATTATTATTCATCTTCATTTTTTAAAGTATAAAATTATACTAAGTAATTTTATTATACTTCATAGATCGACACAAGGGTTGGATACTCTCAAGAATGAATTGATGATCATTAAACTTGATAACTTGAACCTTAAAAAGGGTCAAATATCATAAAACTTGACTCTTTTACCAAGACAAGTGAAATCGTTATTCTTGACTCTCAAACTATTCATGACAGTCGCTTATTTGACACTTGAAAGAGGGTCAAGTATGTGATTTTTGGCCCTTTTTAATGGTCACGTATCAACTATTTTGCTGTAGTGTTCCAACGTCTACATTCACACATCTGGTTACTAATGTTAACAACATACTCCATATCAAAGTCAATGACATGATATTCATCCTCATTTATAGGACGTACCTAAAAAACAACATTTAACAAATTTAAATATCGGTAAAAACATATATATTGATAAAAAAACATGTACCGTCATTCAATTGCCAATATTGATATTTCGGCGAACAATATGATCAGCCTAAGGGGTTAGTTTAGAATGAATTTATTCTTGGAGTTTTTAATGAATCTCATCAATAGCAGAAATAATAGGCAATTCTCTGGCACATAGAAGGGCATAATTGTAGCTCTCACATATCTTCGTAGTCATGACATTATACCCCATTCCATAAAAATAAGCCTGAGACCAAGTACGGGGATGAATCTCATTAAGGTAAGGAATAATTTCAGGTTCACACATACCCAATTCATTCATGAAACACTCAAATTCATGTCTTGTGTAATATTGAGCACATCTTTTAAAAAAATCGGCAAGACCTTTTTGTTTAATCGAGACTTGATATTAGAGACAATGTGCTGCATACAATTGTTAGGAATGGTGTCCTAGAACTTGTAATTATTTAATAATAATAATTTCTTAAGAATAAATTAAATAAATAAACATAAGTTCTTTATATTATCTAGATTGATTCAATTAATGATATTAGGAATATATGGAAATATATAAATATCAAACATTCAAATAGTAAACCCTAAGTTACTCTTATGAAATCACGACTTAGTATGTGAGTCATACAAGAGGATTAAAGTCGAGATGAGTAACTTAAACGTGTCTACAGTAAACGGATAACGTTTGGAAACCTTATCCCGGTAACACTGTTGATAGCTTCACATTTTGTTTATAGACAAATGATCGAATCCTGATCATTCATGTGGGAGACATGAAATGGAAGTATCATATGCAATGTTGATTGTATAAGACAGGACCACGATGTTCGATCAAATTTCTCATTAGTATCGTTTACGTGAAATAATCGAATATCAAACTAAGTTTATCAACCGTGATAGATCTCAATCCTGAGTGAAATGCGGACTCCTATTTGTGGAGTTCTGTTCTTTGATTCACATAGTTGAGAGCGATCTATAAGAACGCTCAATACACTCCTGTTTTGGGAACATGACTAGATAAGTAGCTGGGAACTCATTTTCACGAGATGGAATTCATAACTTTCCTATAAATTAACGGTATTAGTGCGATACCTAAACATTTTAGGAACTTTAGGAAACTCCTTGATGTCTCGATTCGAGACATGAACAAGTGACGTCACGACTTCTATTGATCACGAAGTATCTTATCTCTAGTTCGACTAAAGATAAAGTCCATTGGAGAATCAGCGGGAACACAAGGATAAAGCGGTAATTACAGGGGCAAAACGGTAAATTTATCCGTCTGTAATTATAAGGGTTCCACGTGAAGGATAATATCACAGATATAAATAAAGATAAACTAAATGGACAATAACTCATCTATAGTGAGGGGAGTTCGGCTATGAATCTATAGTGGAATTATTCATAGTTAGATAATAAGTAATTAACTGATTATGTGTTAATCACTTAATTGACTAATTATTTAGCCCATGATCTATAGGTCCATCGGGTCCCTATGCTAGTCCAAATATCGTAGTCGCGAAATCAAGTAGAAGAAATGGAAAGTTTAAGTAAATCAAATTACTTAAATAGGCAGTATTAATTGTTTAAATATTTAATATATTTAAACGGTTATTAATATAAACATTATTAATAGTTTAAATAATGAGTTTATTTAAACATGAAATTAATAATGAAATATTATTAATTAGATATTATTAATTATTTGAATATTGAGTATATTTAAATGGTAATTAATAATTTGAAATTAATTCACAATTATTAATTGTTTAAATAATTAATTTTATTTGAACGGAAATTAATAATTAAAATTAATTAATTAATAATAAAACATTGTCAATAAAATTATTAATTAAATAATGAGTTTATTTAATGGAAATTAATAATTATAATATTTATTATTAATTATTTAAATAATGAAAATTATTTAAATGGAAATTAATAACTAAATATAAATTTGATAATATTTAGTCGGGAGAAAATATTAATATTATTAATTGTTTAAATAAAATATTTTATTTAAATGGTAATTAATAAATAAATTAATTAAGTTGGACTTATTAATTTAAAAGAGAGTTTCAAGCCCAATTGGATTAATGAACCCAATTGGAATTGTCCCAAAATAATTAATTAAATTTTTTTTATTAATTATTAATGGTAATTTCGGCAATGCCATGTAATTTTGGAGGAGATAATTGTTTGAATTATATCCTAAAATAATTACATAGATTTATTTACCCAAGATAAATAAAATAAAGAAAATAAAATAATCTCCTATTTATCTATGGCATTTTTCGAAATTGCAAGATAAAGGAAAGAGATAATCTTTTTTCTTTTTGTATTTATCTCTATAGATTAATCCTAATGTGATTAGGATTCCTATTTTTCTATAAATAGGAGGGTTGGGTCATTCATAAATCATACAATTCAATTCCTCCTCTCCCCCTTCATTGCCGATTTTCCCTTGTCATTATTGGGAAGAAAATATTTTTCTTCTTCCCAATTTCTTCTTAAGTTCGATCCCATAATCGGGTTTCGTCTGATCGATCGGGATATAGCATAGAAGATAAAGAAATTTTTCTCCATCAACAATGATGTCCACGCCCAAGGAGAGAGAAAAGGTGAAGATATGGTAAGATATTTTATCATAATTATCTTGTTATCTCAATTTTAAAATTTAGATATTTAAGATAAGGATAAAATCTTTTAAAGATTATATCCCTATCTTAAATTATGAATTTAGAAATTGATATAAGATTACATGGAAAATATTTTTTTTATTTTTTCCATATAATTAAAAGATAATTATTTTAAAACAAGTATTTATGGAAATATTAAGGAGATAATATTTGCCCCATAAATACTCATGCCCACGCCTACACAATGGAGGAGAGAGAAAGTTGAAGCCTCAAAATTCTACAATGGAAGATTTAAATTAAGTTGTAATTTTAATTTTCCGTTTTAGAAATAGTGCCAAGAATACCAGTCAATTTAGCTATTTATTATTTAAATTATTTATATGTATGATATAATTGTTTTAAATAATATTCATGCATAAAAGTATGTCATGTAGAAAATCCCACCATAGGTTGTATGATTTTAATTAATTGTACATACATGCATCATGATATAATATGTGTTATTATATGCTAATGTATGTGAAGCATGCTATAATTTTATTTTATAAATGTTATTATCGAAAATTATATAATTTTATTCTAATTTTTTTAGAATTAAAAGCATGCTTATTTAGTTAAACTTCAAAAGTTAAATCTAGTTTAAAAGTTGAATAGAAACTAAATGAATTTTTTGTAATATGGAATTATTGTTTAAACAATTGGGCCAAAATCCATATAAGATAAACAAATAGAAACTTTTAATTAAGGGTTAATTAAAAATTAATAATTGAGATTAATTGAATTGAATGGATCTCTGGCGAGAAAGCTCTGCCCAAGCGATGAGGTTTCATAAAGTTCCCCTAACACAGAACACCTCTAACTGGGAGCGATCTGGGAGAAAATTTCAAATTAATAAATCGAAATTATTAAAACGGCGCATAATGTGATTAGTTTTAATTAGGAAAACTTGAACAATCACATTTATAAAATTAATCTAACCAATTTAAGAGTTAAAATTGATTAGGTTAATTAAAACTTGGATTAATGAGTTAGCCTGAATTAGTCTAAGTTATGAAACCTTAACTTGAAATATTAAGTGGGAGAAGGAAGCATGTCAATGTATCCTATGGTCTCTACTAATGGGCTCAAAATGTGAGATTTATACAAGGCCTCTGTAACACTGCTGCAGGTGTTCATTCCCATAGGAAGGTTCTTTTTGTATAAATCAATATCAAGGTGAGTCTCCCAAAAGGGATAAAGAATTTTAAATGCGATTGAAGACTGAATCTACACTTCGTAGACACTCTTCAATTTTTATTTAAAAGACTAAATTAGTGGGTTACACTTAAAAGGAAATTTGATAAAGTCTATTATCAAAATTCTGGACCAAATACACGGTAAACAATGACATAGGAATATGAGTTATTCTAGAGTTGTCAATTGTTCGAGTGGCATCTCGTTTTAATGATGGTAACTGACCTATCATTCGACGACACTTCACTGGTATCATTAAAATATCGTGACATAGTAACATGTTTTAGGGCTTTTCTGTTCATTAATATGTTCGCATTCATGCATCATATTTATTTATATGTCGAAATTTTATATTTGAATGTTGAAAGCATGTTAGATTACTAAGATAAGGTTTATTTAAATTTTCAGTAATATGGCATCTGCTTTAGTCACAATCCTTGGAAAGAACAAACTAAATGGAGATAACTACACCTCCTCGAAAAATGAAATGAACACCATTCTCATGGTAGAAGACCTGAAATTCGTTCTTAGTGAACTTAAATCTGAAACACCTGCTACCAATGCTCCTAAAGTTGTAAAGGATGCATATGAGCGCTGGGTCCGTGAAAATGATAAGGCCCGTGTTTATTTGATGGCTGGGATGAGTGACGTCTTAGCCAAGAAACATGAACCAATGGAAACGACTTTGGAAATAGCTGATTCTGTGCAGGGCATGTTTGGCCAACCATCAAAACAAGCACGTCATGAAGCTATAAAGTCAGTTTATAACACTCAAATGAAACAAGGCACATCTATTCGTGATCATGTTTTGCAATGATGAACTACTTTAATGTAGCTGAAACGAACGGGGTCATGATTTATGACGAGTCCCAGATAAGCTTTATATTGGAAT
Organism: Gynostemma pentaphyllum; assembly: GCA_028015215.1. Lineage (NCBI taxonomy): Eukaryota > Viridiplantae > Streptophyta > Magnoliopsida > Cucurbitales > Cucurbitaceae > Gynostemma > Gynostemma pentaphyllum. Next base: position 34,150,550 of record CM051346.1, on the reverse strand, counting down.
CTCTCCCACCGAGTTTTTTCAATTTTAAAAGCAATTTGGTCATGAACAAACTGAGCTACTCCCTTACTTAATTGCTAAACGAACTTCAAACCTTTGAAGCAATGAAAAAGGAAAACAAGAAGTAGGGAGAAGCAAATGTTGTCTTCAATGCTTCTAAGAAGAAAAAGGGCTCTACTACTAAAAAGACCAAGCTCAATGCTAAGAAGAAAGCATTTAAGGCTGAGACCAAAGAGCCTAAAGGGAAATGTTTTCATTGCAACATAGATGGACATTGGAAGAGAAATTGCCCCAAATATCTCGAAGAAAAGAAAAAGGGGAAAGAAGGTAAATTAGATTTACTTAGTGAAAAATTTGAGAAATTTATTTTGAATGGTTGATTCAATAGTCACTAACACAAAGTTTTTTTTAAACTTTACAGGTGCAGCTTGATTCTTCAACACTGCTGATTTGAAGATGACTCAAGATAAAAGTAGATTTGATTTACTGTTTTCAGTCTGTAATTTTTCATTTAAATTTCTAGTTTAGTTTAGTTTTTAAAATTTTTGTTTTAAATTTTGAATTATGTAATAAATATTGATTCTCACCTTATAAGAATCAATTAGGAATATTTTAATAAAAGTCGTTTAGTTAAATATTCCTTTGCAATTTCATTACAATATTCCAAAATGTGATTGGATAAATATTCAAAATACATCATAAAACAAATAGTTCCAAAACCAAATTCTAAAATCCGAAACTTCTAAATAAGTTATAAAGGTTTAAAAATGTTTAAAATGTTTTAAGTCTAAAATTACTTAAATAAGTTAAAAGGATTAATCTCTTAAAGATGGTTCTCAAATTTTTGAGATGATAATCATGTTAATCCACAAGCTTATAGAAATAAGTAAAATCAAGAATCTTTGATTTTCAAAGATAACTAGACTTAAAAAAAAAATCACTAAGGTTCAACACTTAGATGTTAAACTTAAGTGATAAATAAACATAAAATCAATTCCTTATATTCCAAATATTCAGTTATTTAAAAGGATGTTTTAAAGGAGTGCTAACTGATATGGAATAAAACAGAAATTGAAAATAATTAGTGGATAATTAAATTCACAAATCATTAAAGAAAAGTTCAGTAAATCAGTGATACTGAAAGCTTTAAACCTTACTTAAGATAGACTAGAATTACAATAATTTTATTTCACAATAAAACAAGTAGTTATTTAAAAGTTTAAATAGTTAAACTACTTGTAGAACTTTATTTGAGTGGGAGCGACATAGCACGAACCAAACGGATTTTAGAAGTCCAAGTGAAACTCATTGACTTCAAAATCAATGAATAAAGTTCAAAATAAGTGAAATAAAAATGACATGAATTTTCAATAGTTGAGTTGAAAAGGGTCACTTATACTTATACATTATTTTTGGAAATAATAAGAAGTATAGAATTGTAATTATTAAACAAATTAAAGTAAAAGAGAATTACTTTGTAGTGGGAGCTTAAGAATTTCGAGAATCCTAGAACCAATGTGACTTAAAATAATAATTGCAAATAGTATGTTAGTGCACATAGATAAAATGAGAGATTTTATGAGTTGTACGGGCTCAAATTCGAACATGAATTTATTTCCATGTAAGAACATCAAATGAGTTAAGTATAAGTAAAATAAGTTTACGAACTAAACTCTAGATTCGCGTGATTACTAAGTTGTTAGTAAATGAAAAGTGGTTGAACATGATGGTTTCAAATCAATAGTTAATAGAGTTTATTTTATGGCGATAAAATATGGAATCTATTACACTTAATGAAACTAACATCAGACAAAAGAAATACATACTAAACAGATGAAAACGTTACTGATAAAGTATTAAAATGACTACCATGGCTAAGTAGTTGATAGTCATTTAGTTTGACTGGAATTACAAGTCAAATCTCCAAAAGTCTAGGACAAGTGGGAGATTGTTAAGAATGGTGTCCTAGAACTTGTAATTATTTAATAATAATAATTTATTAAGAATAAATTAAATAAATAAACATAAGTTCTTTATATTATCTAGATTGATTCAATTAATGATATTAGGAATATATGGAAATATATAAATATCAAACATTCAAATAGTAAACCCTAAGTTACTCTTATGAAATCACGACTTAGTATGTGAGTCATACAAGAGGATTAAAGTCGAGATGAGTAACTTAAACGTGTCTACAGTAAACGGATAACGTTTGGAAACCTTATCCTTGTAACACTGTTGATAGCATCACATTTTGTTTATAGACAAATGATAGAATCCTGATCATTCATGTGGAAGACATGAAATGGAAGTATCATATGCAATGTTGATTGTATAAGACAGGACCACGATGTTCGATCAAATTTCTCATTAGTATCGTTTACGAGAAATAATCGAATATTAAACTAAGTTTATCAACCGTGATAGATCTCAATCTTGAGTGAAATGCGGACTCCTATTTGTGGAGTTATGTTCTTTGATTCACATAGTTGAGAGCGATCTATAAGAACGCTCAATACACTCCTGTTTTGGGAACATGACTAGATAAGTAGCTGGGAACTCATTTTCACGAGATGGAATTCATAACTTTCCTATAAATTAACGGTATCAGTGCGATACCTAAACATTTTAGGAACTTTAGGAAACTCCCTTGATGTACTGATTCGAGACATGAACAAGTGACATCACGACTTCTATTGATCACAGAAGTATCTTATCTCTAGTTCGACTAAAGATAAAGTCCATTGGAGAATCAGCGGGAACACAAGGATAAAGCGGTAATTACAGGGGCAAAACGGTAAATTTATCCGCCTGTAATTATGAGGGTTCCACGTGAAGGATAATACACTATAAGATTAATGAGTACCACCGGCGTCGGCATTGCCGGCGCACAACGATGGCACCGGCAATGGACCTAAGAAGACTACCATCGTCGGCGCACATCTTGTGTGCCAGAAACGGTAGCCCAATACCGGCGCTGGGACTGTCATGTGCCGGCAATGGGTCGGCCCATTGCCGGCACATGGTAACTCTAAGCATCGCCAGCGCGCACGTGCGCCGGCGATGTGACTTAAAAAAAAACAAGACGCTTACCTCCCCGACCCCTTCTTCCCCAAAATCATTTCCCCCCAGCTGAAGCAGAGGCAGAAGCGGCGGCCAAGGTATTTTTTTTTTCTTTTTTTCATTTTCTTGGTCAATTCTTAACCGTTTTCCTTCATTCAAAAGCCAAAATCTTCATAATCTCTCCTTTTATGTATGTTTCTATAGTCGATTTTAGCAAAATAGTTGTGATTTTTTCAGATTTCATAGTTTTATGTATTAGGTTTTTTTTGGAAAAATGAGTTTTTTGTTTTTGTTTTAGTGTTTAATTATTAATAATTAGTTTTTATGTTGTAGATTAAGTACACAATACATGATTGAGATTAGATTTGAGATGAATTTGTGTTTTTTTATCAAAATGGATTTGAGTAGTATGGGTTTTATTTTTAAAAAAATTGAGTTTTTGTTTAGTTTTATTGTTTATTGTTAAAAATTGGTTGTTATGAAGTACACAATACATGATTGATACATGATTGAGATTAGATTTGAGATGAATTTGTGGTTAATTTTAAACTTTGCATACTTAGTAATATGAGTTTTTTCAATTTAATGCTTTTGAGTTTTAGGTTTTGTTAATATGTTTTTTATTATACTTTATTTCAAAATTTTATTAAAATAATTACTTGAATAATTGAAAGAACAAAACTTGAATTGTTTTTAAAGTTTAGGTAAATTTCAAACTTTTTAGCATAAACTCACTGTTTTTTTTTTTTTTTTGTATTTAATTGTAAATTGAAACAGATAATATTTGCGGATCTTTCGTGAGCATATATCTTTCGTGAGCATATTATACAAATGTCAGGATCCAGGTTAATTTTCTAACCTTTTATAGTTTAACGTCGTTATGTTTTTGGGAGACGGCTATCCTGCAGCAAAGTTAGCCGTCTCAAAGCATGTTTTATCATTTTTGCATAAAGGTTTTATATTTTTTAATGTTATGGGGAGACGGCTATCCTGCAGCAAAGTTAGTCGTCTCAAGCATGTTTTATCGTTATTTTCATTAAATGTAATCATTTTTTATAGTTTGCATGTTTTAAGGGTTTTTACATTGAAGGGTAGAACTTGATTACCTAATTTACTTAGGATATTTTGTTTTAAATAGGTCGAATGCCGATAGGAATTGGATGGATCTAAATGATAGGTTTTGAAAAGAGTATATTGATGGGGTGAAGTCATTTTTAGAGGTTGCAGGGAGGGTTTTGAATGATAGTGGAAAGACTCGATGCCCTTGTATAAAATGTCACTAAAAAAAACTGTCAATTTGCGACCACAAAATTGCGACCAAGTGGTCGTTTTTTGTCTATAATGCAACCAAAAAAGCGACAAAATAAGTGGTGGCCAAAAAGCTGGTCAGTCCAGAATTTGTGCGACTGGATAGTCACAAATATACGACCATAAATTTTTGGTCGCAAAAAAGTCAACCTTTTGAAAATACGACCAGATGGTTGCCTAAAAAGTGACCATATGGTCGTAATTTATCTTGAAGATAAGTGACCAATTGGTCACATAAAAAAGTGACCAAATGGTCATATTTTGTGTGATCAAATGGTCACTTTTAGACTCAGTTAAAATACGACCAGATGGTCGCCTAAAAAGTGACCATCTGGTCGTAATTTATGTGAAAGATAAGTGACCAATTGGTCACATATAAAAGTGACCAAATGGTCGTATGTTATGTGACCAAATGGTCACTTTTAGACTCAGTCAAAATACGACAAGATGGTCGCGTTAAAAATGACAATATGGTCGCATTTAAGATTTTTTTTTTAAATTTAAATTTCAATAATTAGTTAATTAGTTAATTAATTATTAATTATTAATTATTTTTTTAATTAATTAATAAAATTTAATAACAAAAAATTGGAATTAAAATAAAAAATATATATATCAAATATTCAAAAAACGTTTTATACAGACGAAAGCATCCTAGAACTACTGCGGAGGGGCGGGGGTGGCGGAGGAGGCGTCGATGATGAAGGGCCGCCGCCTAGGGATCTGAAGTACGCGGCCAAAGCTGATGCGACCTGGGCCTCGACTCGTGCCTGCATGTCGGCCTCAATCGCAGCGACTCGAGTAACGAAGTCCTCGCGCATAGCGTCCATGTCCGCGCATTCGCCGCTTCAATCGGAGAAAGGCCGGAGCTAGTGCTCGCTCCGCTCCACTGAGGCCGGGGCACATCTGCGTAAACGCGTCGCCCGTACGAGCCGAGCCCAGGAACTGACCCATCAGGCCGAACCCCTCCATCAGCCTCCAAGAACACCTCTCTACGGTCCTCCTGAGTCGGTTGCGAGTCTGGTGTGGGCAACCGCTGACTCAAGGACTCCGTGAAACGTTCCTAAACATTTAAAATTCAGAAAATAAAATAGTTAATATATAAGGTAGGAAAAATTTTAAAGAAAAAATAATAATTGAAAAAATTATTAAATACCGAATCGCTTTTCGCCTTTATCGTCGACGAACGTCCCGTCCTTCTTCGTGTGAAGAACGCAGTGCAGCTCATCGGGAGGGACGGGGAGACCCGTGCTTCGCTTCCTAAAAAATTAAAGATTGAAGAATAAAACATAATAAATTAATAACTAATTGAAAAAAGAAAACGAGAAAAAAGTACGTAAGTAAGAAAACGACGAAAAAAAACTTACCAATCGACTATGGTGCTCGTCGTGTGTCCGAGCCCCCGCAGTGTGTTTGGTGGGATTCTTCGCGCGGTTGGCCTTATTCCTACTTGACACTGCCTTGCCCTCAGGAGTGCTCAAGCTCGAGAGAAGCCGCGCGTGGTCCTCCGGGCTCATCCACACGGGGTCGTTTCTTCGCTTGCTTTCTGCGCGCCCCGTACATGAGGTCCTTGAATCGATCCTGGACGTGGATCGTCCCATAGGGGGAACAATCTACCGTCCGTGATATCGGGATCGATAACAGGAAACTTGCCCTGAAAAAATTGAAATAAAAAATTGTTAAAGTAATAAATTTATTTCTATAAATTTCAAAATTAATTAATTATGAAAATAAATAATGTTTTTTACCTTCCAATTGTCGTACATCCGACGTTTCTCCGTCGTTGGAATCTTCTGCCAGCGAAGGTCGCTAGGTAGAGGCATGCTCCGGAGGACCTGGCCAAACCGTTTTGAAACGGTTGTATGCGGCTGTACTCTGCAAAATCATAAAAATTATTGTGCTATTAGAAACTATTAGTTAACGGGTCAAAAAAAAAACACTTTGAAAAAAGTTTAAAGGTTTAAAAATTAAGTAATTAAAATAATAAACAACATTACTTACGTATCCCCTTCAATCCGAAGGGTAGAGTCTGCGGCACGAGACGGCTGCGTGCATGAAGTGGAGGGGCCAGCCGATCCGACCGATGCACACCAGGACGCAGACCAGGACGCATACCCCGATGCGCACTTGATGCTAAGCCAGGAGTCGTGGCCAGGGAGTCCTGCGCGATCATGATGTGGCGGACTTCGGTCTATGGATCGCATCATCGAGCGTGGCAGCAAGTCCCGTCTCGTAACTGAAGAGGATGTCCAACTCCTCTGTAGTCAGGTCCGCATCAGGGGCAGCGGCAGTAGGCGTCTGCGGAGACTCCTCGTCACCCGCGTCGTCAGGATCGTCTGACTGGGGAGGACGTCGTCTGCCCGTCATAATCCTACAACCAAAATAAACTAATTTAATACTAATTACGTAAGTAAAATATTGAAATAAATTAAATTAATTAATTAATGAAATAATGTAAATTAAACTAACATAAATTAAGTAAATAATTTAAAATAAACTAATTAATTAATTTGAATTAAAGTAAATTAAAATTAGATTAATTGAACTAAAATTAATTAAATTAAACTAACATTAATTTATTAAAACAAAAATAAACTAATTATTTAATTTGAATTAAAGTAAATTAAAATTAGATTAATTGAACTAAAATTAATTAAATTAAACTAACATTAATTAATTAAAACTAAAATAAACTAATCAATTAATTTGAATTAAAGTAAATTAAAATTAGATTAATTGAACTAAAATTAATTAAATTAAACTAAAATAAACTAATTATTTAATTTGAATTAATGTAAATTAAAATTAGATTAATTGAAACTAAAATTAATTGAATTAAACTAAATTAAGTAATGAAGAATTAAAATAAATTAGATTAATTGAACTAAAATTAATTAAATTAAACTTAACATTAATTAATTAAAACTAAAATAAACTAAAGTAAGAAATTAATTAAAGTAAACTAAGTAATGAAGATTTCAACTATTAGATTACCCTAAACTAAAATTAATTAAATTTAACTAACATTAATTAAATTTAATTACTAACATTAATTAATAAAAACTAAACTTAACTAAACAAATTAATTAAATTAAACTAAATTAAAATTAGATTGATTGAACTAAAATGTATCAATTAATTAAAGTAAACGAAATTAGATTAATTAACCTTAAGTAAACTAAGTACTTAATTAAACTAAATTACATTAATTAAACTAAAATTAATGAAATTAACAACATTAAACTAAACTAATTAAATTTAAACTAAAACTTAAACGAAAACTAACTAAAAATAACTTAAAACAGATACGAAACTAACCTCGTAATAGAAACCGGGATTGGAGGTTTAGGGTTTTTAGGTTTAGAGTAGGGTAGGAACGGGGAACGGAACGGGGGAAAGAGAGAAAAGAAAGAAAAGGGAGAAAGAAAAAGAGAAAGGAAGAAAAGAAACGGGGGAAAGGAAAAGGGATCTGATTTTAAATCAGATTTTGCGACCAAATGGTCGCAAACATGTAATAATGACAAGAAACGAAAGATCGCGCATGCTGGGGAAAATGCGACCAAATGGTCTCATTTCTTGAGATATTTGCGACCATATGGTAGCATTTCTTGAAAAAGCGACCATATGGTCACCACTTTGCCATGATCCAGAACAGCTGTCATATCACGAGTCCCATCAAAAATTGCGATCATCTGGTCGCAATAATTAAATTCACCGCCAAATATTGCGACCAGATGGTCGTAATCTTTAAATTCACCGCCATAAATTTCATGGAAATTTAAATTTACCGCGCATATTTGCGACCATATGATCACCATTTCACTTATATTTTTAAAAAAAATATAATTATACTTTTCAAACAATGCGACCATTTGGTCGCCTTTCCCTTCTAAATTACTACCATGTGGTCACCTTTTGTGTGAAATTGCGACCACATGGTCGCAAATATTAATATATATATATATTTTTTTTTAATCATTCCTTAAAAGAAATAGTTTTATTTTAATTAATTAAACACATACACACATATTTGAATAATCAAGTTAACGAAATATCTCATTCATCATCGTCTCCAAGAAGTCCGTCACATAAAGTCTTCTTCTTCTTCTTCTTCTTCTGTTTCTTCATCAGATTCATCGTCTCGAATAAATTCAGCATCAATGTCACGTGCGTGAGAAGTGGAAGCATTTGTATCATCATCATCATGCAATGTTATCGTTCCATCGTTCAAAGGACGAACAGTACTTGCATTCTGACCATCGTCGATTGCACGAGATCTTATCTCATTTTCTTGAAAAGCAACAGCTTCCTCTGCATGGTCGTCTTTCTCGGACAAGTTTTCTTCTACGTGGCATGGTTTAACTTTACAAACAACTAACCAATGGCCAGGATCTCGTCTATTAATCGGATAGTTCAGGTAATAAACTTGAATCGCTTGTGAAGCCAGGGACGAACCTATCGCGTGCGCATATGCTTAGACTTGTTTACCTCAATGATTTGTAAATGATCAATCTTACGGACTCCGCCTCATCTGGTTGTCTCGAACCAAGTGCAGTTGAACAGAACAATGCGTTTTAGCATCGGACTTGAGTATTGAATCTCAAGAATCTCATCGATTATTCCGAAGTAATCGTCTTCGTTTGTGCCGAACATGTGACCTTTTATGCAAACACCACTATTGTTTGTTGCCCTGTTCACTGAATGCACCTTCGTTTGAAATCTGTAACCGTTACCGACGTATCAACCATACGACCTTGCTATCCGTCCAAGTCCCTTTGCCAAAGAAATGATGCGATGATCATCCACCGGTAATGTAGCGAAGTCAACCTGTGTCATTGTCCACATACAGTAATGTTAGGAAGATAATAATTGTTTCAACATAGTGCAACGGTTTTTTGACAATTTAAAATAACTCACGTATGCACTGAACCAAGAACGAAACTCTTTGTCGATTATTGACCCCTCCTAAGCGTCTGTAAGACCAACTCGTGTCATTCGAACGTATACGTTTAGAAATAATCTGTATGTTACAAAAATAGTTAGCAAATAGTTTGTAATTGTTTATGCGATGAAATAATGTTAAGTTACAAACTCACTCTATGTAAGGCTCGATCTCTGCGTGATTGCATAACACGTATCTCGCATTACGTGATACTCGGGAATCGGTCAACGGCCCACGACCGATCTTCCAACTGTCATGCCAGGTTCGGTAAAAATCGGCAAGTCGTTCATGTCAACACCTTCAAGTAAATTTTCGACAATGTTTCGTTTCGCCGGTCGAAACTGCTCTGCAATGTGTTGATCAAAGTAGTATGAACAAAATGTGGTAGTCTCTTGTATCAGGTACGCACTACAGATAGATCCTTCTACTCGTGATCTATTTCCAACCATCTTTTTCAACCGACATAAGTACTTGTGGGTACAAAACATAATTTACATTCGATGATCACTGTACTGATTTATACGCGTACATTACAAAATAATAGTGCTTACCTTTCAAATGGGTACATCCAGCGGTAATGTACGGGACCCCCTAAGAATGCCCTATATGGAAGATGCACTGGAAGATGCTCCATGGAGTCAAAAAATTCAGGTGGGAACATTCGCTCCAACTTACAAATAATAACGGCGATCTCTGAACTCATTGAAGCGACAGTAGCTTCCGTCAGCTCTGTACATGTCAAGTCCCTGAAAAAAACACTCAACTGGGCAAGCGGCTCCCAATGTCTATTCTCTAGGAACGATCTGAACGCGACGGGCATCAATCATTGCATGAATATATGACAGTCGTGGCTTTTCATCCCGAACATGATATGTTTTTTACTGTCTATACACCGACTCAAATTCGAAACGTATCGTCCCGGGAATTTGATGGATTTGATCCACTCAAATAATGTTTTCTTTTCATCCGTCGTCAACATGTACTTTGCTTTTGCGTAATTATCATTGTCGTCAGGCTCCAACTCAGGACGGTGACATATCTCCCATATATCGTAACGTGCCTTCAGATTGTCCTTCGTTTTTCCCGGAACGTTCAAAATCGTATTGAAAATGTTGTCGAAGAAATTCTTCTCAATATGCATTACATCAAGATTGTGTCTAATCAGTAGATCTTCCCAATATGGTAGATCCCAAAAAATACTCCGTTTCTTCCAACCCGTGTTTTTCCCAGCCGCATTGTTTGCACTCTCTACACCTTCCACTGTAATCTTCTGCATCCCTATAGCATCTATACCGTGAAGAATCTGTCTTCCACTATACATGGTCGGGGGGGTTTGTTTTCTTACTCGTCGACCCTTCTTCCAGTCACTGCCGTTTGAACGGAAAGTGTGATTCAACGACAAAAATCGACGGTGACAGCCAAACCAACAAGTTTTCCAGCCATTTCTGAGATAAAATGCATCTGTGTCTAGCATGCAATGTGGACATGCGTATGTCCCCGCCGTACTCCATCCTTTAAAAGGAGGAAATTAAGGTTCACACAATTAACTACACTGACTAAGGAAAGCAATAAAAAAACCTAAACACAGACTCAAAAATGTATATGAAAGCAATTAAAGATCAACATACCTGACAACATTGAATACACAGGGAAGTCACTAATCGTCCAGATTAACGCGGCGCGCATCAAGAAATTTTGTTTCTTCGAAATGTGGTACGTCATAACACCGCGACCCACAACCTTTTCAACTCGCAACAAGCGGTTGCAAATACACATCCAGTCCGTTTTGGACTTTTCGGCCCAGGTACGATCAACGTTAGAAAAATCACCGGGTCTCGCATGCACATCGAGGGAGGCAAGTTATACTGGGGTTACCATGATCGCCAACTGAATATTGTGCCCCGAATGCCCCGAAAGGGTTGAAGCCATCGTGCATAAGCCCAATCGGCGTTTCTCGGATCTTGTGCAAAATCCGGATGACAATTATTTAAATGCTTCCATGCCGCAAGACCTCGAGGGATGTCTCATAACACCTTCATCCTGTGAATGCTCGTGATGCCATCTCATGTGCGAGGCTGTCACATCCGATGCATAGAACCGTTGCAAACGTGGGGTCAGCGGTAAATAGAACATGTGGGAGTTCGGAATCAGGCTGCGTTTCCCTTGTTTGTATCTTGGAAGAAAACAGAATTTGCAATGATGCAGGTCCTCATCCACATCCCAGTAAATCATGCATCCGTTTTGACACGAATCTATTTTCTCCACGGGCAATCCAAGTCCCTCCACTAGCTTTTTCGTGTCGTACAAACTGTGGGGCATATTATTTTCTTCTAGAGCGCATCGACGAAACCACGACGCAATCGCATCAAATCCTCTACAGGGTATGTTGTACTGCGCCTTTATATTTAAAAGTTCTGTAGCAGCAGCAAGTTGACTTACCTCACACCCATCGTACAATGGTCGGCTTGCTGTCTTTAGCATCTCGTGCATCTTTCGTGCATCTGGATTCATTTCCTCTTCTACAACCCGTTCATCTTCGTCTACGTTTAAACTTTCACGGAAATTTTCATTGCCCCCATACCCCCCACCATCAAGTATCATTTGCTGCATCTGACTATACTGTTGTTCATCATTCCGTTCTTCGTCAACAACCTCTACATTCGAGCTGCTACCTTCGTATCGTCTCGATTCCTTTAATGCAGCTTCGAACATTTCCTGTGTTTCCCCCTGAAACACCCAGTGATAATAATTCTGCACAAACCCCCGACTATAAAGATGCACCTTCAACTCTGTAACCTGTATGATTCTCTTATTGTCGCATTTCCTGCACGGGCAACGTAGCTTTCCACCATACTTTTCATAATGGACAGTTGTCATGCAAAACTCAACAAACTGTTCAACCCCGGCCACGAACTCGTCGTTCAAATACCCGTCTATCAAACGAACATACATCCACTCTCTCATTTTCTTTTTCCTTAATGCTAACAAACAATAGGTGGAGGGATTTTATAATGGACTCTTTTGCTCATTTGCGACCAGATGGTAGTATTTTTGCTACCATCTGGTCGCATGTTCCTGCCAAAATTTCCCGCCATTTTTCTCACTGCCCAGAGTCACATCAAGTCAGAATTTACGACTACATGGTCACATTTTTGGTGACCAGTTGGTAGCTTTAATCCCACCAAATTTTTTATAAATTATTGGTCACATAAAATCACATAATTTACGACCATCCGGTCACTTCTTAATGTGACCACGTGGTAGCTTAATTCCCGCCAAAATTTTAAGCCACCACTGCTCAATAAAGGTCACAAATATTGCGACCAGTTAGTCACTTTTAATTGTGACCACTTGGTAGCTTTTTTCCCTCCAATTTTAAGCTACCACTGGTCAATAAATGTCACAAAAATTGTGACCAGATAGTCACTTTTAATTGTGACCACTTGGTAGCTTTTTTCCCTCCAAAATTACGCGCCATTTTTGCTACCAAGACATATTTTAGTCACAAAACTGCGACCAGCTGGTCGTTTTTTTAGGTGACCAATTGGTCGCTTTTTTCGCACCATTTTTTATGACTACTTCTGCTTTTGGTCGCAATCTGGTCGCAAAAAAAGTGACCAGATGGTCACTTAAAGTCAACCTTCAAAGAAAGTGACCAGGTGGTCACCAAAAAAACACCATTTTTTTTTGTCGCAAATTTCTGGTCGCATTTTGACAGTTTTTTTGTAGTGTGTGTGAATGTTAGATTTGCCACACTTCAAGAAATTAGTAAACATTTGCACATTTATGGAATAGCACGAGGATATACCCGTTGGACATACCATGGTGAGAATTTTAAAATGGGTTCTATGAGTAATAGTGTTCCTCTCGTTAATGAATCATTAATAGAAGATGATGATGATGATGATAATGATGATGGAATGATGGACATGCTAAATGATATGCAAAGTGGTGCATTTCATGAATATGACCCTGAAAACTTAGAAAATTTGGATGACGGTGGGGAAAATCTAAACACGAGTGAGTGTGATGGCGAGTTCTCACACTTATTCGGGGAAGCACAAAAAGAGTTATACCCTGGATGTAAAAGTTTTTCATCTCTCAATTTCTTAGTGAAATTAGTTCATATCAAAGTTTTAAACGGGTGGAGTAATAAGTCGTTTGATATGCTCCTCGAGTTATTATAGGGAGCTTTACCTAAAGGGACGGTTTTACCAGGATCATATTATGCTTCTAAGAAGTTTTTACGTGCGCTTGGATTAGGATATGAATCAATTCATGTTTGCAAGTATGACTGCGTTCTTTTTAGAAAAGAATATGCCAAAGACGAGTTTTGTTCAGTATGTGGGGAACCTCGATATGAGGTGAATGTTGGGAAATCTAAACATAAAGTGGCTCAAAAAGTACTTAGACATTTCCCATTGAAACCTAGGTTACAGAGACTATTTGCATCGAAATATACAGCGTCTAATATGAGATGGCACAAGGATAAGCGTTTAGAAACGGAAGGCGTTTTACGTCACCCATCAGATGCAGAAGGATGGAAGCATTTTGACAAAGAGTTTCCGTCGTTTGCTTCTGATCCTAAAAATGTGCGTTTAGCATTAGCTTCAAATGGTTTTAACCCTTTTGGGCAAATAAGTATCTCTTACAGTATGTGGCCCTTTATTTTGGTTCCATATAACTTACCACCTTGGAAATGTATGAAAGAATCACTTTTTTTCATGTCTTTACTGATTCCCGAGCCTAAGTCACCTGGAGAAGACATTGATGTATTCTTACAACCGTTGATTGAAGAATTGAATGATTTATGGGGTGAGGGTATAAGAACTTTTGATAGCTCCAAATCCGAGTATTTTCAATTACGGGCAGCTTTGCTATGGACTATCAATGACTTTCCCGCATATGGTGATTTGTCTGGTTGGAGTACGAAAGGATACAAAGCATGTCCCATATGTTTGGAAGATACTTCTTCAATGGATATTCGAAGCAAAATATGTTTTATGGGTCATCGTCGATATATCCACATGGGTCATCTGTGGCGTTTTGAAACAGTGCATGATGGTAAACAAGAATTGAGAGGGAAGCTGAAAATTAAATGTGGAGTTGAGATTATGAAAGATCTAGATCGATTAAGTTTTTTTAAATTCGGTAAGAATCCTTCTACCTAAGAAAAGAAAAGAAAACGTCCTCAAGAAAACAACAATTGGACCAAGAAAAGCATATTCTTTTGTCTTCTTTATTGGTCTAAATTACTTTTACGTCATAAGTTAGATGTGATGCATATAGAGAAAAACATATGTGATAACTTGGTTGGGACGATTTTCTCTATTGAAGGAAAGAACAAGGATACATTGAAAGCTCGTCACGATTTGGAAGATATAGGAATACGATCCGAATTGCATATACAAAAGGTCGGGAAAGATAAGTTTGTTAAACCCGCTACAGCTTATGTTTTGACTACGAGTCAACGCATTGAAGCATGTAAATTCTTGAAAGTTGTGAAATTTTCAGATGGGTTTGCATCAAACATATCTCGATGTGTTAATGTTAAGGGTGGAAAAATTACCGGGTTGAAGAGCCATGATTGTCACATTTTGTTTCAACGATTGCTACCATTAGCAATTCGGGGGTTCTTGAGTTATGATATAAGTCAGGTGATAACAGAGTTCAGTAATTTTTTTCGTAGTTTATGTGCCAAAGTTATAAGTTTAGATGAGTTGGATCAGTTACAACGTGACATCACGTTCATCTTGTGTAAACTTGAAAGGATATTTCCTCCGGCCTTTTTCGATGTCATGGTTCACTTAGCGATTCATTTGCCATATGAAGCTAGAATAGTAGGGCCAGTATGTTATAGTTGGATGTATCCAATAGAACGAAGCCTTCGAACATTACAGAATTATGTGAGAAATCCATCACGTCCAGAAGGGTGCATAGCAGAGACTTATGTTTTTAATGAGTCGATCACGTTCTGTTCTAGATATCTTCAAGGCATTGAGACTCGATTTAACAGACTGGATCATAATTATGAAGAAGAAGTTGATGGTCGTGTAGAGAGTGACATATCAGTATTTAAAGATACTTCCCGTCCTCTTGGTCGTTTTGATTTTTTGACCTTAACAAAATCAGACATTGATAAGGCACATTGGTACACCTTGACCAACTGCGATGAAGTAGAACCATATTTACGGTAAGTATATATACATTCTATTCTTAACATATTTTCCAATGAGTAAACCCATATAGATTTCATGTATTTCCTAACTCATCCATAGGGATCATCTTGATTTGCTTGAACAAGAGAGCTTGCGGAATATTCATAAACATCAAGAGGCACGATTTGCCAATTGGTTCAAACATCGTGTAAGAGTTTCCGTCTCTTATGTATTGATTTTATAACTCACTATGCATTTTAGTTTTTAATACAAAATGTATTTGATAATGTAGGTTAGTGAATTGTGGAAATGTGGTGAAGTAAGTTATGATTTGTACACATTGTCATTGGGCCCAGACATTCGTGTTAAATCTTATACGGGATGTTGTATCAATGACATGCGTTTCCACACAATGGATAGATCACATGGTCGCACTACTACAAGTTGTGGGGTTTCCGTTCAGGGTGATCATGATGAAGGATCAACGACATTCTATGGATTACTAAAAGAGGTTTTAGAACTTAGTTACCTAAGATCCAATCGAGTCGCTTCGTTGGATGTTCATGGTTTGATACATCTCCATCTAGAATGAAAAAAGAGTCAGGAAATATATCTATTAACATATCTCAAAATTGTTTTGAAGAAGAACCATTTATCATAGCAAATCAAGCTCAGCAAGTTCTATACTTAGATGATATTAAATATGGTAAAGATTGGAGGGTGGTTCAAACTTTAAGACAAAAAAATGTGTGGAATGTCCCTGAGTTGGATGAAGATGACGAGAATGATAATATTTTGGACATCATTTCACCTATGGATACACACGTGAGTGATAGTCTAGATACTCAGATGCTCAATAGAGACGATATTCCTGGAAGTGTAGTCGATAAAACAGTTATGGAACGGGTTCTACAAAAATCAAACTCTCAAAAAGAAGATGATGAGTTGAGTGATGATGACATAGAGGAGTTCATAAACACTAATGAAACAGAGTTGGAAAATGATAGTGATGTTTTAGAAAATGATGAGTCAGAATAGTATGTCAGATTTACTTATTTTTCTCAATTTCTAAATCCTAATATTTTGGAATAACATGTTTTATCAACCTTAAATCATTTGTTTTTGCATAATCTTACTACAGGAGAGATAAGGGGAAGACTCCGATGGACGAGTCATGACCCATCGCACCAGTGCTAAGGAAGACTCCTCGTCCTCGTTCACGTGACTTAGTGATTAGAGAGCCATCATATGATACACCGATGCATTCCCAGTCGCCGTCGCCTTCACCAAGTCATGTATTGAGCCCGACAGTAGATCCTTCGACAGATGCATCTTCCATTCCGTCTACTTTCGAGAATGGTAAGAATTCATATTTTACTTGTAATGTCATTTATGTATTTTTTTTAACTGACTAAATAATTTATCTATAGTCCCGTCTCAAAGTTCGATTCCTAAACGTGGAATTGCAAAGAACTTGAAATTGCACAAAGGGAAGGGTAAGAAAGATTTGATTATTCCAGAAAATCTTCAACGGGTGATCGGAGATAATGTGACTCCATTTATCACTGAGACAGACATATTAGTCCGTGCCCTAATACCACCAAGTCACAAAAGATATGATTTGGTGCCACCAGAGATTCTAAATGACATTAGACAACGACTAGTAGTAAGTACCCTGTATTTAGATGCGTGATTTGGAATTACTATATACATTTATTATAATATGCACTAACATGAATTTCTAATGTGTTAAGGAAAAATTTAACCTTGACATGACCAATGGCATAGTTTGGAAAACCGTTGATGCACAAATGATGTCGTGCGCGAATGAGTATCGCTACGAGCTTGGAAAATATTATCGTCAAAACGTATCAGAGTTTGGTGAAGAGCAAGCGGATCGCATGAGACATCCAAGAGTGCATTGTGACGATGAATGGGCGAAATTACTCTCCAAATTGAAATCTGTAGAATTTAAGGTAAAACATATCTTGTAATGATTGGTAGTTAGTTCTGAATGGAAATAAATTTATGATAATCTTTTTGTGTAGAAACTATCGGAGCAAAACAGCCAGTCTCGAGCAGCGTTACCTTATTTACACAAGGGTGGCTCCAAATCCAATGCTAATATGCATTATGAGATGGTAATATTATTTCACACTTACTAATTATTAATAATTTTCATTTCTTTGAACATGTATAAACATTTTTATATGAACATTTCAGAGAAAAGAGAAGCCTGAAACTACGTGGGTCGATGTGTGGGAGAAACAACACTCTTATGATCCAGACACTTGGGTTAGCGAAGAGGCCAAACAACACCATGTAAGTATTTTTTTATATAAAGTGTCATTGTTTTCCATAACACAAACTTTTTATCATTACATATTTTGTTATTTGTATAGAAACAGATGAAAGAATACATCAAACCTCCACAAGTCAGTGATGAAGTTGGGTCAAACACAATTGATTCAGTAACCTCACCTCTTATTGATATTGATGCCATGGAGAAAGTGTTGGGTCATAGGCCAGGCTATAGGAGAGGTATGGGTAGGAGCCCTAAACCTCCCCCAAAGTCCGATAATTCATCGAGATCGAGTGTATATTCACAAGTGGGTATTGTCCAAACACAACTAATAGAGGCTCCCAGTACCATCGAAGAACTTTGAGCTCGTGATTTGGCACGTGCTAGAGAAGCCGAAGAACTTCGAGCTCTTGTTTTGGCACGTGAGGCAGAAAGTAATAAACTTCAATCGGCTTGGGATGATTTCTTGAGAAAGTTTCAAGGTGGAGGTGGGAGTGGGAGTAACGATGCTTAATTAGGATGTTTGTATTTTATCAACTCTTTAGTTACTGTAGTACTCTCGTTTGTATTAAAACTTTAGATATTTCGTAGTTTGTGTTAAACTTTAGTTATATTAGTAATTTCGTTTTCTTTGTATGATTTATTGAGAAAGTTTCGTGGTTTATGTTAATGATCAAAAAATTTGTTTTAGTTCTCTGTTATTCTGGATATTGGTGATTAAGAAATATGAAATGAAATTTAATAGTGAAACAGGTGGCATTTGAGGGGCCTAAAACAAACAAAATTTTTTAAAAAAACTACAGTGGTATTGCCGGCGCCATCCCTATTTTATTTTTTGGACCCCCCTTTGCCGGCGCCATGCCGTCGGCAATAATCCTCCCTATTTTATTTTTTGGACCCACCTTTGCCGGCGCCATGGCGCCGGCAATAACCCTCCCTATATTATTTTTTGGATCCCCTTTGCCGGCGCCGGCAATACCCCTATCTATCACTGACATTTAATTTTACGTCGGCATATGATACATCGGGGATGCATAAAGTATCACCGACGTAGGAAAATATGACGCCGGGGATGCTAAAAATGGGCAAACCCGACAAGTAATTACCGGCGTAAATACCGACGTAGATTTTACGCCGGCGAAGGTATTGCCGGCGTGTAGTCTAGGCATTCCCGACGCATATGTGCGTCGGTAGTGCCAACATATTTTGTAGTGATATCACAGATATAAATAAAGATAAACTAAATGGACAATAACTCATCTATAGTGAGGGGAGTTCGGCTATGAATCTATAGTGGAATTATTCATAGTTAGATAATAAGTAATTAACTGATTATGTGTTAATCACTTAATTGACTAATTATTAAGCCCATGATCTATAGGTCCATCGGGTCCCTATGCTAGCCCAAATATCGTAGTCGCGAAATCAAGTAGAAGAAATGGAAAGTTTAAGTAAATCAAATTACTTAAATAGGCAGTATTAATTGTTTAAATATTTAATATATTTAAACGGTAATTAATATAAACATTATTAATAGTTTAAATAATGAGTTTATTTAAACATGAAATATTATTAATTAGACATTATTAATTATTTAAATATTGAGTATATGTAAATGGTAATTAATAATTTGAAATTAATTGACAATTATTAATTGTTTAAATAATTAATTTTATTTGAACGAAAAATTAATAATTAATAATTAAAATTAATTAATTAATAATAAAATATTATCAATAAAGTTATTAATTAAATAATGAGTTTATTTAATGGAAATTAATAATTAAAATATTTATTATTAATTATTTAAATAATGAAAATTATTTAAATGGAAATTAATAATTGAATATAATTTGATAATATTTAGTCGGGAGAAAATATTAATATTATTAATTGTTTAAATAAAATATTTTATTTAAATGGTAATTAATTAATTAAGTTGGACTTATTAATTTAAGAGAGAGTTTCAAGCCCAATTGGATTAATGAACCCAATTGAAATTGGCCCAAAATAATTAATTAAATAAATTTGATTTTTTTATTATTTATTATTAATTTTGGCCATCATAGATAATTTGTAGGAGATAATTATTTGAATTATATCCTATAATAAATATATAGATTTATTTACTCAAGATAAATAAAATAAAGAAAAGAAAATATTCTCTTATTTATCTATGGTATTTTAGAAATACCAAGATAAAGGAAAAAGATCATTCTTTTTTCTTTTTGTATTTATCTCCATGGATTAATCCTAATGTGATTAGGATTCCTATTTTTCTATAAATAGGAGACTTGAGTCATTCATAAATCACACAATTAAATTCCTTAGAAATTCGGAATTCTCTCTTCCTTCTCCCTCCCCCTTGGCCGATTTTCACTATAGTAATTGGGAAGAAAAATATTTTTTTCTTCTTCCCAATTTCTTCTCAAGTTCGATCCCACAATCGGGTTTTGTTTGCTCGATCAGGATATAGCGTAGAAGATCCAGTGTTACTGAGGATTTGATGTTGTAAAGAAACCTCCAACCGATTCTCCATATATTACTCAATGTAAGTTTTAGAGTTTTAATTTTCGAAAATTTAAAGCATGAATCTACATGTTCTTATCATAAATTGCATGATGTTAATAGATCCGTTATTAAATGTTAATAAGTTTACTAAATAATTTTCCGCTAATTTAGTAAATCATCCCTTCAAAAAGAACTTTTTCATCCTTACAACAAGCATAATACCGTTCAGTATCATATTTCTTCGTCACCATCTTGAAATTATGCTTCAAAACATAAATGTTTAGATGAATATAGAGTATCAACCTTAAAATAGTAGCTATCCCTTGGACAATTAACATTAAGAAAAGTGACATATTCAAAACCGTCAGGAGTTTCTAAAAGGAATGGATCATTGTCGCTGTCATGTAAAACATAATCGAAATTATTAACTTCCAATGTCTTCTGGGCGACAGCATTTCCTACAGCAACAAATTCCTCCACAAGTATAATATCATCATATGAAACCAAATCATCTGAATCCAAGACAAGGTACGACTTATGTGTAGCAATAGAACATATCTCCATACGTAATCTATGATAGTGAATGTTAAATCCAACTTCACGAGATAGCCTCTTTTGTAATGCACTTAGAGTAATGTTTCTTAGAATCCGGATTTTAACAAATTCATAATTAACATATACTCCATTCTCATCAAAACTTCCACCGTCACTATATCTACCATCTTTCACAACAAACACAGAAATGAGAGGAAAAAAACTCAAGAACGAAAGAAATGAACTGGTGAAAGCCAAAAAATAAAGAAAGAACGAAATAAAAGAAATTATGAATGTGAGAGAAATGAAAAGAAAAACCCTAATTTTACAACAACAAAAAAGGAATTAACGTAACAAAAGGGACCTAAAAAAGAAAAAAACAATCAAAACGAAAATTAATAAGAAGATATGGAATACGAAGATATGGAAATTTTGAAAATATAAATTTTAAATTTTGAAAACAAAATACCAAAACCAAAACGGTTATGAATACAAAATCAAAATTCATAATTTGTAATTAATAAATATAAGTCGGAATACTTAATAAATACATAATCAGAGAGAGTAAATCGAGGATAAATCGAAATGAGCCATAATTAATAATCAAGTAATTAGAGAGAGAGAGAGAGAGAGAGAGAGAGAGAGAGAGAGAGAAAGGTACAATAGGGAATTTATATGAGAAAAACCGTCAAAAGTGGCCTAGAATAGATACTATTGTAATTAAAAATGAAACACCAATATAATTTTAAATAAGGGCTCCGATTTGATTTAATGAGTAAAAATTTCTCAAACCAATCTACTTTATATTGCATCAATTAAAACTAATAAAAAAATTATTTGTATTAACTAATAAATAATCTGTCTCAAATAGCATAAATCTGCAAACTAATTACTAAAATATCAGAACTTTTTAAAAAAATACTCAAATAGCATTATTAGTTCAATAAATTTATTGAATTATTTTTCATGAGTATTTTAATGAATTTGTTTATTTTTTGCTTTTTTAAATTCAAGTTCAATAATTTATCGAATTATTTGATTATTTTTCATTATTATTTTCAATGAATTTATTATTATTATTATTATTATTATTATTATTATTATTATTATTTTACTTTTTAGTTCAATAAATTTATTTAACTATAATTATACTATTTAAGTAATTTTTAAAAAGTTCACAAATTTTAGTAATTAGTGTGTTAAAATATGCAATTTCAGTAATTGTCCCTAATTAATATTTGATTAAAGGCTTGATTTTATATAATTTTATAAATCTATAATTATAATATTTAACTTTTTAACTCTTAGTTAAGTTTTAATACAATTTTAATATAATCTTTGATTTTCTTAAGAATTAGACAAACACAGTTTATTTATTGTGATGCAAGAGTTGAAGAAAGCCTCTCTCTTTTAACTAATTCAGGAGAAAAGCCATTTCAAAATTGTAGAATTCTGATGGCCAGAGTCGTAAGCTCAGGACTTGTAGGATTGTGGTAGGAATCAGAAATACCATTTTTCAGAAAGTATCTGGGAAGAAACATGTAACAAAAACAAGTCCTCTCAAAACCGAAGAATTAGAAACCAGAAATTCATATTATGCTTCAATGGTATCCAACTAAGAGGGAGATTCAGATCAACGTACCACTGCCAGTTATCACACATTAGTTATATGCATTTACAACTCCCAAAATACACTAACAAAATTGGCCAGCAAGCATAGAATAGTTGCCAAGAAATGTTATAATGCATAATCTCGAAATAGCACTAAATTTATATATCGTTGTTATATTACAAGGAACTAGAGTCAAAATTTCATCTACTCTCTACTCAAACGAGTATCGGCCACGGTCTAGAAGTTTTTGGTTCTGACAGCAAAATTTCATAAATTAAAAATAAGGAATTATAAGACAACTTCCTTCGTATCCACCATTTGAAAAACTGATCCTCCTCATCTCTGGTCTTAAAGTACAGAGTCAGGTTTTAGAGGGCAACATTCAGTGGGGATATTGAACCTCCTATCTATTGCTGCCGTTCATATATCTGCATATAAGTCTCAGAGAGAGCAACCATTTGAGGAAGGGTCTCTGAGACATGAAGATCCTGCATCTCATACCTATAAAAATTAGATTGCAATGGATTAGAAAAATACTAAATCATTTGGAAAATTAAGAAAAAGTAAAAAAAAAAAATTACCATAATTCTTCCGACTTCCTCTGTACAAATACCCGGTAGTACCCTTCGTCAGGTTTACCATCATGAACAATATTTGCAATTAAATCATACTTGGAACGCAATTTTTCTTTCTCTTTTGGAGTCGGCAAGGGAATGTAATCCTTCAATTCAAGGTTCTTAACAGGAAAGTTCACTATCATCAAAATGTCAAAAATTAGATACCTCAAAGATGGCAAGGCTTCATTCAGCATTAAACAATTTACAAATAAAACACAATCCAATACCTAATGTGGGATTCTTTTCCACAAAAAAGTTGTTCTTTGTAAATCGCCGCATATGAAGTATTATATACTGTGGCAATCGAGTGACACGGTACCGCATCCTTGCTATATGTGGACGGACAACCTCTGTGATAGTTTCACCATCAAATTTCTTCAAAATGTTGAAGAGTGGAACCTAAGAAAATACATTGATAAACATTCAGTTTATTTTTCTTTTTAAAGACTGCTAAAAAGCCCATTTCATTGATATAATAGATACAAAATGAGAGGCAAAAGCCCCATAATACCTATAAACAAAAACAAAAACAAAAAATGTACACCCATAAAAAAGTAAAAGACAAAGGCAGCCACCTAATTACAAGAATTGCATAATTACTTCTCTGGCTTCTATCCTTTTTTTCCCATTTAGATAAGGAACCTTTCTAATTAAAAAAAAAAGTAGACAATATACAGGTGGTTCTACCAAAAAAATGAAAATTACAAGAAAGCTCATGTATGGAGAGACGGCAACACAAGCCTAATCACCAATATTCACACTTAAATATGTGTTCCCAGTTGTTGGTAACGAAAACAAATACAGGTATAACAAAAACATTTTTTTACCGAAACCCCAGAAGAAGTGTAAATAAACATGTGCATCTTCCCACACATTTTCACAAGGACCTCAAATACCCTGAAAAATTCACCTATTCTTTTCGGTCCAACCAAAAAGTCTAAATAATTGCATAAACACCTGTTTGCCATAAACACCCTCCTTTTCCCATTAAAGCGAGGTATAGTAATCTCTTCCATAGTAAGCCAACAACTCTGACTTGACTAGGAACCCAACTCAAGCCAAGTGTCAAAAAATTACAAAACTTGTAGGATTTGAACTTTGAAGCTCATAAGAAGCTATAAAATCAATTTTGTCCCAATTTTATGAGGTGGATAAACTTCTTATTAAATTCCCATGGTTTTTGACTTCCAAATCTCCCAACTAACAGCAGCTGCTATCGAAACATCTGACAATTTTAAATTTTCCCTAACAAGTTACAGCCATTGCCACCAAAAAGAACCACTAATGCTCTGTTTGTTTGCCCTGGATTTTGCAGGATTTGAAATCCAAATAGAATTCAAATCAAATCCTCTGTTTGTTTTGATTAAAAATATTATGATTTGAAATCAAGAATGATTTCAAATCCAATTTTCACGTAAAAAAATTTCCTGACCAAAATGGTAGGATTTTGTAAGATTTCAAAGGATTTGAGTTGAAATTACATATCTAACCTCTGTATCATTAACTTCCCACTAACTATTTATAATTAAAAGGCTATATTAGTAATATCCTTACTTTCTTTTCATTTCCTACAAACATCCAAACACAAAATGGAAATTAAATTCTTTTCAAATCATACTAATTCCAAACATAATTAAGAATTTAAAATCATTTCTAATATTTCAAATCACGGAATTTAAAATCATTTCTCATACTTTCTTGCATCCAAACAGAACATAAAAGATCATGATTCTCTGGGTTCAAGCACAAGGAACAAATAAATTACCAGAGACTTGCTCTCTCTGGTTCATTCCATGTTCTTCCTCTCTTCTAAAACCTCCCCTATCTTGATTAACGATTCTCTCAATATCCAAAGAAGATATGGCTAATTATATCCTACTTGTGATGGGGGCATGTATTAAGAATCCTTCAACTACAGCCGCCTTTTCTACATTGGCCTCTCCCCTTCAATATGCTCTGGGTTCCTTTAAACAGCAGTAAATCCTAGATTCTCAGAAACAGTTCAACTTCAATAACCAGGTAACTTCTTCATAAATACCTTTGCTACCGTCGAAAAGAGAGTATAACCCATTACATAAATCGTTCTTAGCCAACTGTGATCTTTCTAAGGAGGTCAAGAAACTGCTGGGTCCAGGTCACTGAACCAAAGTTTTTCTGGAGAAAACTCACATTAATTGCAGCATCATTCCTCATTCAAGTATTTTAAGTACCAATTACAAGTCAAGTTGTCTTGGGAAGAAGTTAGCAGTTAGCACCATCACGCATTAAGGACAAGATGTGTTTCAGGAGCAGAGAGTAATGACAAGATTGCTATTAGGGATATACAGTATACCATTTATTCGTTTGTGAGTCTGTTGTTAGCGCGAGGATGACAACAAATAGAGAGAGTCAAGGCATTAAAAAATAGGTAAATATTGGTAACATTTCAATTAGCTAGGAATTGAAAGTCCAGCGGGCACTCATAACTCAAATTTCTTCTCGATTTTACAATCTTTTCCTAGTTTCAATATAATTGTCAATTTGGTCCGTCGCCCACTACATTCTCTTCTATTGACATTTGGCCAAAAAAAAGTTTCCTTCTTTCCATTTTTGACCAGCCTAAAACCTAACCGCCTATAAATATAGCCTATTTTTCTGTACTTTTCCAGACATCCGTTTGAGGCAACAACAAAATATACTTGTTCAAGAAACAAAATGATATTGGTTTCTAGACACACAAAAATACGTTTGTTCCTTTCTAATGAGAGCCAAAGAATCTTGTCCCGCCTCTGAAAGGATGAAAAGACACGAGGGAACATCAGTTGGAGAAGGCCTTCAAATTCATAAGGTTAGGGAACATGTGTTGCAGAGAGCCATATATGGGTCCCTCTTCTAGAATATATCACAAGTACTGTTCATTTCTTTGCTTTGAAAAGCCTGATACTGAACTTTCACAATCCAAACTTCACACAACTTTTCTTAAAAAGTCAATTGCAATGTTTATTATCAAAAAAAAAAAAAAAAAAAAAAAAAAAAAAAAAAACTTTTCTTAAAAAGTCTGTGTTCCGCCTCCCAAGCCCAATAAAAGATTGAACATGGACTTGACAACATAAAATTGGACCTTTTTTTTTTTGGAGAACTTACAATTGAAGTTCTCCATATTCCAACTCTCTTAAATCTTTTTTTTTTTTGGTAATAAACAAAGCTTTTCATTAAGATATGAAAAGGCCCAAAAAGGCAAGGGAAGAACTACAAAAAAAGCCTCCCAATTAAAAGCTATACTATACTAGATGGAGCATAATTAAAAAAAAATTACAATTTGCACCCCAAATGGAGGCATTAAGGACACTCTCCTCCCACACATCCTCCCAAGGATTGCATTTATCATTGAAGATATAACTATTATGCTCAAGCCAAATATTCCACAAAATAGCTCTAACCGTATTATCCCAAAGGATTCTTTGTTTTCCTTTAAGCAAGGAGCCTCCCAAGAGAGCAAGCACATTAGAATTTATGACCAACCCAGTGCATGTTAAACAACAAAAAGAGACGCTCCCAAATCTTCGTAGAGAAGCTGCAGCCAAAAAAGCAAATGCCCAGTAGTCTCGGAGCTGTTCCTGCAAAGGCTGCACCAATCAGGCTTAAGGCTGAACCAAGGTCTTCTTACTTGCAATCTATGGTTAGAATTGATACCATCATTTAGAATCAGCCAAAGGGAAACCTTGATTTCTTAGGGAACCTGCCCTGCCAAATGAGATTAAAGGAATTATTAATCCTTTTTCCAGAAATGTCCCAGAGAAGGTTGAGAGCCGAGCTGCAAGAGAAACCATTGGAGACATCCGGAGACCAAACTCACAGAAATCCTCAAACAGATTAGATAAAGAAGCCCACTCCCGGATTTTCCAATCATAAAAGGCTCTTTTGACATTAGTTTCCACCCTCTTACTTTCACTATTTTAGACTTCAACATTTTTTCCTCATAGTTGGCTAAGAAAGGAATTTGGTCTGCAGAAAAGAGTTCCCTAACCAGAGATCCTCCAAAAATTAACTGCCCTACCATGTCTCAACTTGAAAAAAAAGCCAAAGTTAAAAAGTTCCCAAATCCCAGAGGCTTTTTATGCTTGACATGAGGACAGTCAAGTTATGACCAATCATTAGAAAAAACCATACCTACTGTGGATAATACTAGGGCAAAGGGATGTGGACCACCAGACACTTGGATAAAAGAGAAAATTTTTAATTTTTTATAATCACAATACCAAACCACCATGAGGATAGACTCGACTACATTTTGCCCATTTTTGGCAAAGGGAGACTTTCCATAGAAAATTTGATGAGTTCTACCATCACCTTCCCATACTAATTTCTGAAAACTTTCTCGACCTTTTTTACAATTTTCCAGGTAAAGGTTCAAGTCTAGCCCAAGAGTTTAGAAACTATAACGAGAAAGTAGGCCTTCAACAGTTCATCATGGCATTATTGCGCTCTCTCCATCTCTGTATCCGACCTGTTAGTTTGTACTTGTAACTAAGTTATTATTTTGGCATTTCAAAGGAGATAGGCAAAACCTCCTAGCAGCAAATACTTTTTCTTAGATTCTGGTAACAATTTAAGGTAAGCATCGATTAGAAGATAAGGAAGGGAACACTGCTATTCTTTGTTAGTAGATTGGTTGGAGGGGTTGTTTTGAACTCTTCTGGAAGCATCTTCCTATAAAGAATTTTGTTAAAGAAGACGAGGGAGAATAAAACATTTTGAAACCAGTAGATATCAAACAAGAGGGCTGGTTTTATAAAAAAAATAATGGCTTGACCTTGTTTGTGCCCCGGCCCTGCTGGGGATGGGATGCGGGGTGAATAGTCTTTGTAGAAATTATTGATAGCTTACTGTATTCAAATGAACCGAAGGAATCAAGAGCCGTCGTTCGCAGAAATGGTAAAGAAGGTGAGTGACAGAAACAGGGGTCCTGACTGAAGGTTATTCAAGTAAAGAAAATGGGTGGGTCAGCATACAAACTGCAATGGGGGAGAATAATTGTCTTCACACAACTATGCTTCCACAATAATTGGAACAAATCGGTACTAAACAAATGGTACAAAATTGGGCTGCTGGTTTGTATGCTTAATCATGTTCGTTAAAATGCTCCATGATCTTTGAAAGATAAATCTAGGGTTTGGGTTGAGTTGTGGAACAAAATTTATTTTCTGAGCTCCTATCAATGTACTCTATCTATCTAACCTGTCTTATAATTCTTTTTTATTTTACCAGCGGGATCAGTTTTTTGTAAGCTCCCTTGATGGTAGAGTGTCGTTCCACCTTTCATAACTTTTCACTTAGTTTCTTATTCAAAAAAATGATTCACACAAGTTGGATTTTTAGAAGGTAGTGGAGAAGCTCAGTAATTTGAGAGACCTCAAAAACCTTTATGATGCAAAGTGGATTAGACTGTTAAGAAGTGCTAAGTAGGTTAAGATTATGTATTGTTCCAACTTCCAATCTCAAGGTTCAGAGGTTCAGAAGCCAGTTTAAGGTTTTTTTTCAGGCATCAATTATGAGAAGGCCATATTATACAGAATTCGAAGGACGACCCCAAACTTCTATAAAGATAGCAAACACAAATACACCTGGTCCACCTTGTTTATCACCTCTGGGTGGACAAATATAGAGACTTGAGGGTGACAAGAATTAAAATGGATAAGATTAACTTTGGACCATTGCCCGATCCTTTGGGAAACAGAACCATTTATTTAATGACACCCCTCTACATCCAAACTTGAATATGCTTGGCCTTACTTACCTTACCTTTGCTAAGAAAAAAGAAAAGAAAAGTGGTTTTACTGTTACTGTTACATCAGTATTTGTCACTGTCCCAAAATAAATTTCCATGATTGCACTAAGCACTACATGAATTCCAAGACAATAGAAACTAGTGGGTGTATCCTACAGAGCTGAAGACACCAGCAAGAAAATTACACATACCTGTGGTATAATATTTTTCTCCATGACGTCTTTGAAAAGAGGTGGTGGTGGCAAATCTAAACCAAGCATTAAGAATGGCATTCTGGAAGTTTCCAATACAAGACTGCTACCTTCACTTCCAGCATCTATTTTGAGTTTCTGAACAGCATCCTGATCGTCACCATTTTCTTTCTTCTCAGTGATACCTTTCGAGTGGATCTCTTTCACAACCTCCAATTCCCCCTATCCAAAAATATTTAAATAACACAATCTTAGTTAATAACTATGACTACCAACATAATATAATATGCAACAATAATTTAGGATATTGAAAAAACCTGGAAACATTCGTAGATTATACTGCTACTCTTCTTTGAAATTCGAAGTTTTTTATGAAGTGTATTGAGAAACCATGACATGAACTCAACAGGGTCTGATTGTGCACCTATTCGGAATTTTTTTTTACTAGCCATCATAACTGCTTGCAGAAATTCATGCGGGCTAACCTACAAATTCATAAGAAATGAATTTCACAAATAAAAACTCAACTAACCCAGAAGAATAATGACAATGATAGTACAGTCAAACCTGTCCTTTGAAGTTCCTTGCATGCCAAATCTTGCGCGTGAGTTCACCAAACCGTTGAACAAGTGGAGATTTACAGTGCTGATAGTTCTCGGGAATGAGGAAGAAGTTTCTGAGTGGAGTAACCCTCATTAAGGATTGAATTGTCACATTTACAAAATCTGTTTCCTTGATGTTGTTAAGTCCCACCTAGTATAATAAAACCAGATTTCAGATCTTATTGCAAACCTTACAGCATATAAGACAATCGACATAAAATAAGAAATATAATTACCATTCCTGGAAGGTAATCAGAACCATCCAGTGCCCTAGACCATTGCTTGTTCCTGTCAAGCTGCTGAACTTGCTCATTGGTAAATCTGCATACAGTACCAAAAGGATCAACAAACTTTTCATGAAAGATAATGTAGGATGGCTAATTGCTATTCTCAGTCAAGCAATATAATTTCATTATCATAATTTATTTTTCAAGTAGGCTAAATTCGAAGATATTTTAGAGTAACTAGTCTAATTAATATAAGTCTTAGTTTTTTTTTTTGGGTATATATAAGTCTTAGTCTTCAGTGTACTGAAATCCTAATTTAATTAGATAACTCTAGTTCAAAATTTAATTAAATTTTAAATCATTTAGGTCTAATAAGTTTCTAAAATGAGTTAGCGGGCAGGCTTACAAGTATTCTTTGTTAAAAACTGTTGTGCAACTCTTCTCTAACACTGAAATAGAGTTTTATCAATAACCAATTTATAATTAAGTCAACAACTATTTTTTCTTTTTTCTTTTTTCTTTTTTTGGCAGCCACCAAGGGGTGGTGCTGCTAGTATTATTTTTCCTTCAACATAGGAGGATGTCTAATTATTGTACCATGTTCTAATAGTGTTCCATGGTGCAAGACAAATGCACTCAAATAATGGATAATCAAACCTTGGATTCAGAACATATCGAATATCGTCTAATGAGGGATCATTAATTTCATATCCATCAGGAAGGCAGTAAACTTTCTCTGTCCGCAGATTGATATATACATGGTGTCCTGCTTCAAGACTGTGAGTGTAAGCATGAGACTTTTTCCCCCTCCCTTGATAGTACTTGCCACATACCAAGCAGGCATAAACATTCAGATTTGACAGAGAGACGGAGCAAAACCTCTCAAAATCAAAATCCAGAACCTGCACAGTATTAATATACATGAATCAACTCAAAGAATTCACTGAATAATAAGTGATGGGTAATGAACTTGTGGCAATAACAAATAGCATTAACATTTAGATGAAAATACAGCATGAATATACAAATAAGAAACAACAAGCTATGCACCTGGCGGTTTACAGTATCAAGATAAGGACAATCTTTTCGAACTTCAACATCACGGCTTCGCTTTCCATGATTTGCATCTTCTTCATCATCTCCGTCGTCGTCATCATTATCGTCCCCTTCATCATTATCATACCTACTTCCATTCTGTTTAGATTTGTAATCTTCTTCATCATCATCATCACCATAGTTAAAACCAGGAAGCCGAGTGTTCTCTGACGTAGGTGGAGTAGAAACAGGTGAGAAATCCCCAAGTAATTTCTGCCTCTTCAACCCGGGAGATAACCCGTCCTCGTCAATCCCATCATCATCACGTCTCTTTGATACCATTATATTTCCTCTTTTTATCTGTTTAAAGCCCAAATTAACAGATGACATAAATATATACAACCAAGGTTATCAAAAACGTACGATTCGCGATTCGAATCGTACGTTTCGAATCGAAACGAAAGGGTTTCGATTCGAATCGTGGTTTTGAATCGCAAATAAGAAGAATCGTTCGATTCATAACGTTCTCCGTTTCGTTTTTGCGTTTTTTTTTTCGTTTCAAAAGATGAAGGAAATTAATTGATTTATTACCTACCTCAGTTGCAGTTTCAGATGAGATGAGAAAGAAAATGGCATGGAGATAACGAAGAGTCGAATTCTTTGAGGCGTGCGGCTGCGATGCTTGTTGGCACTTGAAAATGAAAAGTTTAATGGTATTTTATTTGCTTGTTGGAACAGAGAGTCAGTACTCAAGGGAAAAAGATGAAGTCGAAGCGGTGAAATTTAATTTATTTGCTGTCAGCCAGCTGTAAACCATAAACCAACACTTTTTTATCTATAATATAATCTTATCTTATCTTACTATACTAGGTTTTTCACACGTGCCATGCACGTGGGGCACGTAGTTTGTCTTTCAAATTTTATAATAAAAAAGCCAATATTATTATGAAGTTATTTTCTTAACTAATATTTTGAAAATTCAAATTTTCATGAAGGAATTTTAATATCATATTGTAAATTGTAAAATAGAATAACTGTACGGTTGTTTACCTGGTCATTACAAATAATTAGCTTCAATACTTGGAAATGTTCTCCTTTCCTAGTTTCACCTTTCTCAATTGAGTATTTTCAATGTCTATTTTTTAAGAATGGTTCAAGATCCTTTATAAGCATGTATTCCATCCTGATCCTGCATAAAAAAAATTAAACAATAGAAGAAAATTTAGGTACAATTAGTATGATTATAGTAAAATAATTATAATTATAATGATAAATAAATAAATATATATATATATATATAATAATAATAATAATAAATAATATATAATAAATATTAATATTACTATTACTATTGCTAATTATTAAATTAAATTAAATAGTAAAACAAATAGGAAAAACAAAAAATTACCTTCAATCAATCAGTTGGGTTTCCAAAGCAGCCGAATATTACCCAAAGAAGATGAATGTTATGCCAAAGAGGTCCATCTGATGTGTTTATATAATAGTTAGATTTTTTAGAGTTACAATTGAGAGAAACTCATAAGTTGGTGTTTTAAATTACATTAATAGGTCATATTTAGGAGTTTTTTTCCATTGTAATCAATGGATAGTAAATGGAAATCAACTATGCTGCCTTTTGATGAGCTGCGTGTAGATAGAATTGTTTTCATTAATTTTAATTTTAATTATGTGGTCTTTTAAATTTCTTTCTTTTTGAAAAAATTTATCTTGCATTTTGGAAAGGTTGAACTCAATTATTAATTTTGTATTCATAATGCAAATAACCTATTATTATTAATTTCAATAATTTTTTAATTCAATTAGTGAGTTACAAAACTTTTCTACTACTCATTTTATTTGGGGTGTTACAAGATGGTATGCTACGTCTTTTGGTTTTGATCTTTTAAAAAATAATCTCACTAACGTAATTATATATTTAAATTAGAGAGAGAATTGTCTTAGTGTGTGTTTTCCCCTGCTTGACCTAGTCTTAATATAATTAAAAAAAAAGAATTAGGAATGTAAAGGTTTGTTAGAGAAAATAGTAGACGAAAAGTTATTAAAAATAATTTGATTGTTGGGTTTGATTTTAAATTTAATAAGTCTATGAAATTATTTATTTTATAAATATAACCAATAAATTATTACTAAATTAATTTTTGAAATAAGCTCATGATAAAACATATTTGAAATATTTATTGAACGAAGACAATTTTAATTTATGGTATTTAATTAATTTAATAATAAGAAAGTATATTTGGAAAGGTTGAACTCAATTATTAATTTTGTATTCATAATGCAAATAACCTATTATTATTAATTTCAATAATTTTTTAATTCAATTAGTGAGTTACAAAACTTTTCTACTACTCATTTTATTTGGGGTGTTACAAGATGGTATGCTACGTCTTTTGGTTTTGATCTTTTAAAAAATAATCTCACTAACGTAATTATATATTTAAATTAGAGAGAGAATTGTCTTAGTGTGTGTTTTCCCCTGCTTGACCTAGTCTTAATATAATTAAAAAAAAAGAATTAGGAATGTAAAGGTTTGTTAGAGAAAATAGTAGACGAAAAGTTATTAAAAATAATTTGATTGTTGGGTTTGATTTTAAATTTAATAAGTCTATGAAATTATTTATTTTATAAATATAACCAATAAATTATTACTAAATTAATTTTTGAAATAAGCTCATGATAAAACATATTTGAAATATTTATTGAACGAAGACAATTTTAATTTATGGTATTTAATTAATTTAATAATAAGAAAGTATATTTAGAAAAATTTAGATAGTATAAAATTTGTTTATTGTATTTAATTAATTGAATAGTATAAAATTTGTTTATTGTATTTAATTAATTTAATAATAAGAAAGTATATTTAGAAAAATTTAGATAGTATAAAAGTTGTTTATTGTATTTAATTAATTGGTATTGTATTTAATTAATTGGTAATAAAATGATTATTAATTTTGAATGATAAAATTTAGATAGTATAAAATTTGTTTATTGCATTTAATTAATTGGTATTGTATTTAATTAATTGGTAATAAAATGATTATTAATTTTGAATGATGGCATTATAGAAATTTAAATAAATTATAAGGGTAAAAATGGAAATCAAAAGTTTTTCCTCTAAGCCACTTTTTAGATAGTATAGATTAAAAGTGGGAAGAAGTGGAGAATCTTTCGATTCCATTTTTACCCTTAATTTTATCATTAATGTCTACACTAACTTTCACATTTTAATTTCTATTTAAACACATAATCCAAAGTAGAATTTTAATTTTTATATTTATTAAAGTTACATTTAAATATACTCAATACGAGGGACCTTTCCACAACATCTATATTGGGAGTTTGAACTTAAGTTACACATGAGAATGAACAATGAATCTGCATTATCAAATTTGTAAGTATTTATTTCAATTTATATATTCATAGTAGTAGCATTCTTCAATGTGTATGGTTTTTAAGAATCTTTCATCTGTGTATTTATATTGATGAATACATAGAATGAATAAAAAAAGTAAATGCTATTTGACCATTCAAGATACAAAACACGTGTATAGGATATATTTTATTTAAAAAAGAAAAAAAAAAACCATCTAAGATACAATCAATTCGGACCACATTCCCTTGAGTTTTTTGTTTTTCCCTTGAAATAAGAAAAGTTGCATTGAGTTCTACAAAAACATTAATGAAATATGAACATATTTCTAGAACAAGAACCATAGTCATATTCCATAATTTCAGTCATGGTTGTTCTTTAGATTTCTTCCTTAATAAGTCGACCTCTCTCATTAATGGTATAGAACAATTTGTAGATTTTGGAATTAAACCAGAGGATTCCCCATGTTGCTGGACAATCTTCCACACCACAAGTTTGAGTTAAGAACAAATATATAATTTTAATTTTGAGGAAATTAAAATTGTAGAAAGCGGCAGATATATTGGAAATTACAACAAAGCAAACTACATCCGAAATGGAAATGTAAAACCTGTCAACAAAAATTACAACAATGATAATGATAGGATAAAACTAAATCTGTCTTCAAGTATTGATTGTGACAGTCGGTATTTTCAAGAAATTAAATAAATGCTGAAATCTAAACAATACATTTTCGTGAATTTAACAAGAAATGATGACGATCACGTGCAAAGCACGTTATTTCAACTAGTACGTCTAAAAGGGGCTTAAGGGGAGAAACTTTTGATTTCCCCTTTTGCCCCTATTAAATATATATGTTTTCTTTATTATTTATTTTAATTAGTTTCTTATTTAATATTATTTTTTTTGAAAGGATATAAATTTAACTTTTTATTTCAATATGCGTAATTAATTTTAGTTAATTATTTTACTATGTTTTTTAATAAATAGAATAGACTTCATCCACATAATTTTTTTGGTTTAAAATTGTTTTGAATTCAAATAAAAACAAAAGAATATCATTACATATTTGACTTTATTAAACATTTGTATAATTTTATTTTTCTATCAAAATTTAAAATATATTTTGGGTGTTGAATTATACTCATTGCTACTTTAATTTTATTGACATTTTCGTAATCTTATCTTAATATATTATAAGTGTGAATGAGGGGAGAATCTTTAGGTTCTTATTTTACATATTATTTAATTTTTATTAAATAACTTTTTTTTGCTTTAGTACATGGACCCTCATTTAATTTTTTTTTTTTTTCACAACTTCTCATTTAAACTTCAATTACATGGGAAGAGACTAAACAATGAATCTACAAAGAATTATTAAAGTGAATTTGAAACATTTATTATTTAATATTATTTCTTTATTTTGCTAATACATTCGTAGCATTCAATTGCATTTCAATATACGTAATTAATTTTAGTTAATTATTTTACTATGTTTTTTAATAAATAGAATAGACTTCATCCACATAATTTTTTTGGTTTAAAATTGTTTTGAATTCAAATAAAAACAAAAGAATATCATTACATATTTGACTTTATTAAACATTTGTATAATTTTATTTTTCTATCAAAATTTAAAATATATTTTGGGTGTTGAATTATACTCATTGCTACTTTAATTTTATTGACATTTTCGTAATCTTATCTTAATATATTATAAGTGTGAATGAGGGGAGAATCTTTAGGTTCTTATTTTACATATTATTTAATTTTTATTAAATAACTTTTTTTTGCTTTAGTACATGGACCCTCATTTAATTTTTTTTTTTTTTTCACAACTTCTCATTTAAACTTCAATTACATGGGAAGAGACTAAACAATGAATCTACAAAGAATTATTAAAGTGAATTTGAAACATTTATTATTTAATATTATTTCTTTATTTTGCTAATACATTCGTAGCATTCAATTGCATTTTTTTCTTTTTAATTTAAATGAAGTTAATTGATTATATTAAGAAGTCAAACTCCATTCCTTGCATTCATATTGCATTTAACTTTATCAATTCATTCGTTGCATTCATTTGCATTTTTTTTTTAAATCGTGAAAAGTTCCAAGGATGGTTTAATTGCTTATTAATGCTAACATCAGTAATAGAGTAAATACATGATGTTTTCATGGATATTGAATTAATGTCGATGAAGTAATCCCAAATAAACATTAACTTCAAGTTTTATATAAGGATGTTTAGAGGACAGAGTTGTTAATAATCATGTATGTTTATTTGAAGAGTTTTGAAGGGTTTTATCAATTCAAGCGAATGGTAAATCCCAGTGAGTAGTAGTCATGGGTCGACGTGAATTTTCTGATCATCATGTATTTGGTTATTATTATTATTTTTTAGTTGCAATGGGGAGAAGATTATTGTTATATTTGAGAGAAAGAAAGAGCGATTTTTCTCCATATGAATGTATCATATTGTAACTGTAATTGTTGTAGCTATTTTTTTTTCTCTCTTATGAAGGTATTATAGTGTAATTTCATTTTTAAAGGGAAAAAATGCATCAATGAATTAGATCTGAGAATATCTGGTGTTGGGGAAGAGAATTTGACGAGTTTTGTTGTTTCGTACACTAATTTGATGGAGGGACCGTTTCAGATGTGGAAGAAGGTTTGCATATTTTAAATCAATCATATGATTTGGGTGTAGCTTTCCACATATTGAAGAACAAGTAGAAATAAAATAATGCAAATTTTAGAACTTCCACATTTATAGCTCCAGAGCAAGGTAGATAAAGGAAAACCAACTCAAAGATGATAAAGATATTTTAAAATTTGTTCTTTTGTTTTAAATAAATTTATTCATTTTAGTTGAAATATATTCACATAAATGATATGGTCAAAAAGAAAAAAAAATCACATAAATGATATTTAAAATCTTTTTTCAATGGACCTATTTTTGAAAGAATTAAAATAACTTCGTATTGAAATTTTAAGAACACAATTACTCATGTTAACTTTTTTTTTAAAGGTCAATGACAATTAATAAATAGGTATTCAAATTTAATGATTTACTATGTGAAATTTTTCACTCATATTTTATGTATTCAAATTCTTCTTAATTATATTTTATTTTATGAATTTAAATGTTGAATTTTTTATAAAATCAAGAAACCATTTTCAATCACTCATAAAAATAATGTATAATACACGATGAAAAATCCTATTATACATTTTAAATTTTTTTAACAAAGTATAAAAATAGATATATATCACGTGCAACGCACGTAGATATCAACTAGTTTATTTAAGGGAGGGTGGGGTAGGTTTAGGTTATTAAAAAAAATCAGTATATGTTTATTTTTATAATTTTGTGTTATTATTTTAATTTAATTAATGTTATTTCTTATTTATAAGAATATTAAAGTTATTTTTTTATATTTTTTTATATATATAATATTTAATTAATAATAAATAAATATAAATTGAATCTTACGATTCACGATTCGATACGATTCACGATTCGATTCACGTTTTAATAACCTTGTATACAACTTCAACCAAATACTTGAGTTAAGTATGCATATCAAATTCACGACTAAAAAAAAAAAAAAAAAACTCGCCTGAGAATTCCCAAAATTTTCAGTTGCATAATAACCCTTTACTAGTATATGGTCATCTTAACAATACAAGAGCTAAATAGAAATAAGTAAAAGAAAACATCTCGAAGGATATATAGAAATTCAAACAGCCATTTGAACGATTTCCAAACTTTCTTCCTTTTCCAAAATCAGTAATTCAATGATTTCGAAAGCAAGAAATTAAATCATATCCCTTTCATTCAAACGAAAACATTTACCATCTTCTCCACAATCTTCTCGTCTCAGTTTTTTAGGTTTGAATAATAAATCATCCTAAATCATAGAATAACTCAAAATCACTGTTATCGCGTCTATCTTTTCTAAACATTTTGAAAGAAAAAAAAACCTAGCACAATTCACTAAAATCTTGGAGACTGGTTGAATGAAATACTAACCGAAAGATGAGAGGGATGCGTTTCCTTTCCTTAACTGCGTGAGGGCGTTCGACTTCAATGGTTGTTCTGATTTGCGGAGAGAACAGAGTTGAGGGAGACGGAGAATTTTGGAGTAAATCACATCCACGAGCTTTAACACTTTTCAAAAGGGTTAATTAAGTAGATAGCCAGATTTGGTTACCCTCTTTCAATAAATAGCCATATATCTTAATTTGTTAGTATTTAGCCACCCCATGATTTCATTCTTTATTAATACCATTTCTGCCCTTGCATCAGCTGTCTTCATTAATTGTATCAGCTGTATTTGTTGGTTGTTTGATTGAATCTTCCTAGATTTATGACATTTCCAAGATGACTCTTCATATTTTTTTAATAATTATTTTTGTTTCTATCTCATTATTTTTTGAATTCACGTTTCCCTCTTCTTTCTTTTTTTTAATTCTTTTTCATATATTATCAGTTCACATTTGTATCTTTCACATATTGTTTTCACTTTTTCTTCTCTATCTATCTGTTCATGTTCATCTTCCTTTCATATTTTTATAAATGGAGCTTTTTGTTCTTGATATCAAATATTCTGAAGTTTGGGATAGCTCTATGAATTATGTTTCATATTCATCTCAATCTATTTCCATTCTTTTTTTTTTATTGATTTTTGTCGATTTAAGTCGTTTATCATCCATGGCTGTGATTTTCTGGAGGTTGGAACTGTGTTTTCCATGAAGATAGAGTTGGTATCCGGTTGCAATGTTCCAAAATATGTTTCGTTTGACGATGACGACAACTATATTTTTCTATTTATTTTTCTACTGTCATTGTTGAGGTTGAACATACAGGACATAATATTCCATTCATTCATCATAAGAACGTCTCACCAATTAGCGATTTTTAGGAGACCAAAATATTTATGTACAAAATGTACTAGATGTCCATATTCAAGTTATTGAATATGTACGCGACACACCAATCAATATTTTATGGAGATGATGCAGAGCATGTTGACTTATAAGAAGCTGACACAAGAGTCAATGTTCTTGATGTAGATAATATACTTGATGACGTTTATCAAGATATTCATAATGTACGTGATATATTAGACAACAATGATGAAGATGACGATGAGGATGAGGATATAGAAAATGTGTTTGATGTACCAACGAGTGATTACAAATTTAATGATGAGAACTTACTGTCTATTAGAATTATTGCAGACTCATCTTTATTACCGAAAGAAACTTCTTCGGATTGATTGCATACGGATGGTGTATACAAACCTGATGGTTTTCGTTACGTAGATAGGCTCGATCTTCATAATTATCGCAGTAGTTTGAATTTGTTTTTTTTTTCCCCGTTTGAACTGTGTTTTTATCAACTATACTTCACGTACTTCGTGTACTGTGTAGAATTAGTCTGTTTTTTCATAATGTACAAGAAGTACGATGATCTAATATTACTGAATTCCTGTACACATACTTATACAATGCATAAAAATTTAAGTTTACAAGCAATACAAGTTTTAATTTATAAATTCAATATTTCACAAACTTTAAATTAAAGCATGTTTCAATTGTTAGATAATATTAAGAAACATTTTTATGTAGGTAGTAATGTACATAAAGTACTGAAGTAAAGTACAATGTGTGAGTATTTTTCAGCAAGTACAATATTTTATTTTTTGAAATATTATATAAGAAGTACATTATAATGATTTTTTGTCTTTCAAAAATTGTAAATTAAAGCATGTGACAATTCTCAATATTCAACGCAAAGCAATAATTTTGTTTTGTAATATATATGAAGTGCCGAATTAAAGATATATGGAGAGTCTTCAAAATGAAAAAAAACTACATGAAAAAGTGGAGGTGAAATCTGAGAAATAAAGAAAAAATGAGAGAGGTAGTAGTAAGAGTAAAAACGAGAGAGAATGTGGTAGAGAAAGTGAGAGAGAAAAAGATTTTGAAAATATTTATTTGTAAATGTATCTTTTCATATTTCTTATTTTATTTTTTAATAAAAGTTATAATTGCATCAAACATTAATGACAGCATGCACTTCGTATTTTGTGCCTATAAAGAAGGAAAAAAGGTTATTTAGGTAATTTCATTGTTTTTTCTCTCTCCAGAAATTTAAAATGTGGCTATTTACTTTAAACTGAGAGTATGTGGCTACCTACTCTTATTTCACCCTTCTTGGTGGCTATTCTCATACATATCCCTTTTCAAAATTATTTTAAAACCACGTTGGTAACTTTTAAAATGGTGAAAAATCAAAATAGCCACTTTAGAAGCCACTTTCAACTAAATAGCCACATTTCTTAAAAGCTAAGTGAGTAGCCATTTTTTCCTATTCAAATTTTAAATATATTAAATTTGCTCTCATTCGTATATCGAGTATAGTCTAACACAGACATTCTGACACTGAGTTCTTTTTTTTTTTTTTTTTTCCAATGTTTTCTTTCCCAACGCAATTTTTTCTTTCTCAATGCATTTTTTATGTCCAGGTTTTAGTATATTAAGTATATTGTTCATAGTTTTTATTGCATTCAATATATTTTTTAAATTCCAATATTTTGATAAAATGTTTTAAACTACATATTTCGATTTTAATTCAATTTTATATATCGTTTTTAGTATATTGGATACATCGTCATTGTTGTAAATTTTTTGTCTTATGATATATTGGGTATATCGTCCTTGGTTTGTAAGAGCGTTTGGGAAAATATAATGTATGTGTAATATACTTAATATACATGCTATTTAGTCTGCAAATGAAAACAAAAAAATGTTAATATACAATACTTAATATACAAATAAACTTAAGATGCCAACAGACCAAACAATGTATATTATGTATTGTGCAAACAGACTAAACAATGTATATTACATATTGTATGAATAGCAACAAAACATAATATAAATGAAAAAGGGGGTGTGTGTACATTAATGCCTTATCATTTTCATATATTGCGTATATTACAAAATATACATTTAGTAAAACAAACATAACAAAATGAAGAAAAACACACAGTTATGCATATCACGTATATTGCAGAATATATATTAAACCAACATACGCACGTATATTACATATATTACAGAATATAGATTTAGTAAATTTGAGACATGTTGTATATTACATATAATACTAAGTGACATAATATTACCCAAAAACAAGACACTGTGTATATTTACGTATATTACAAAATCGATATTTAGCAAATCCGAATATATGAAGAACAAAAATCCATAATATCTTTTGCAAAAAAAAAATCCATATTATGGGAAAAATTCATAAAAACTCAAGAAATGTGAAATAAACGAGATTTAACAAAAGAAAACATACATTCTATTAGATTTATGGAACAAAAATGGAAGAAAATGGTGAGATACATGGTTTTTGGGTTTAGATCTTCAAGACTCGTGTCGGATTTATGAAGAAAAAATGGAGGAAAAGAATGAGTCTCGGAGGAAGAAAAACCCAACGTTTTTTTTTAAGATTTTCGTCGGATCTATGCATTTGTGTCTCGGATCTTGCATATTCGACTTTTTTGAAGTTTTTTTTCCAAAAAAAATGGTGAGAAAATATTTTAGATAAAGAAAAAATCTGAAAAATAAGAGAGATGAGTTTA
The DNA here is from genome assembly GCA_028015215.1 of Gynostemma pentaphyllum. Classification (NCBI taxonomy): domain Eukaryota; kingdom Viridiplantae; phylum Streptophyta; class Magnoliopsida; order Cucurbitales; family Cucurbitaceae; genus Gynostemma; species Gynostemma pentaphyllum. The sequence goes on along the minus strand of CM051346.1, from coordinate 34,108,623 downwards.
TTTTGAAGAGAATGGTGAAAATGAGAAATAGAAGAAGAAATGAAGAAGATAAATAGGAGGGAAATAATGTGTTTTTGAAATAATGAAAAGGATAAAGAAAATGAAAAAAAAAAAAGGAAAATTGTTGTTTTTGAAATGATGACATAAAGGAAAAATAAAGGAGAGAGGGGGTAAATACGATGATTGATGGAGAGAAGAGAGAGAAGAGGGAAAAGAAAAAAGAAAAAAAAAAGAGACAATCATGAGAATAGCCACATTTTGAAGTCGCATTTCATAATATAACCACCATCATAAAATTTTCATGATAGTAGCCACAATTGTACATTTTATGCATTCCAATTTTACCCTTGTTGGAATTTCTATCATTTTTTAAAACAAATTGCCACCTATATACCTTTTTACTTAGCCACCACTTTGTATATTACAAAAACTAGCCACAAAAATATTTATTCACGTTTTTCATATGATTTTCTTGTTAAGATAAGATTGTTTTGTTAATGTCTTGTCATATACGTCGTAAACACAATAACTCTCGTAGTGTATGTACTTGGTCATGTATGTTGTTTACATATAATCTCTTGTACTGTATGTATTTGGTCGTGTATGTTGTCTATACAATAACTCATGTACAACGTATATCGCATATACGTATCAATAACCCCTTAAATGGTTAAGGGAGAGAAGATGAGAAGGAAGATTATTGGAAAAATTGTGAGTGGGAAGAGAGAGAAAAAAAATGAGAGAGTGGTCTGTGTGAGAGAGTAGATGGTGAGAAAAATGAAGAGTGAAAAAAGAAAGAGAAAAATGATGGAATGATTGATGTGATGGTTGCATAGAAAAGTGTTGAAGTGTTTTTTTTTAGTAAATTTACATAAAAATGGCTATATACTCTAATTTTACATCATATGGCTATATACTCTTATTTCAACTTCAAAATGGCTAGTTTCATGGTTAACCAAAAAAAAGATTTGATAGTTTCGATTTGACATAAAGGGCTTTATGGTAATTTAATTCTACAAGGTGGCTAAATACTAAAGTTTTTGGGATAATGACTATCTATAAAAAAAATGGGGGAAGAAGTGGCTATCTAGATAATTAATCTTTTTTAAAACGAGGAGAAACTCTTGTACTTTTTGGGTTTTTGGATTAATTCACTTTTAAAATGACATCCGTTCTTATTTAACCAATTTTTACATTCTAATTATGTCATTTTGCTCACCGTTAAATATTAGGGACAATTACTAATATATGATATTTTTACATACTAATTACTGAAACGTTAGAACTTTTCAAAAATGACTAAAATAGCATAATTCTAGTCAAGAATTTATTGAACTAAAAAAGTTAAAAAAAAACTAATAAATTCATTGAATAATAATAAGAGATAATCAAATAGCTCGATAAATTATTGATGTTGAATTTAAAAAAGAAAAATATATATAAAAATTCATTAAAATACCCATGAAAAATAGTTCAATTATTTATTGAACTAGTTCAATAATTTATTGAATTATAATTATGCTATTTGAGTAATTTGTAAAAAGTTCTAACATTTTAGTAATTAGTATGTAGAGTTATACTATTTGAGACAAATTCTGTAAATATTAATATAACTAATGTTTTACTCTATCATTTGAATTTTTATTTTATCTTTCTCAAATTCTCCACTCTCATCAATCTCTCAATTATTCAAACATTTGAATATTTTGGAAAAAATAAGGTAATATAAGTTAACTCTTACTTTCTAACATGTATTTTTTTAAAGAAAAAAATCCCAGTTACCCCGAAATTTTCCCCCGGATTCCCTTGAAATTTGAAATTTTTCCCTTGAATTTAAATTTTACGTTGGAATTCAAACCGGGATTTGAATGTTTTCCTCGAAATTTGAATTTTACATCGGAATTTAAAAATTATAATGCCCAAAATTAAAATATTCAGGAAGAAAGAAAGAAAAAAAAAATACTTCTCTGCCTGAAATCCCGATCCGGAATTCAGGGCATACCCTTTAATTTTTTTCTTTCTTTTTCTTCTTGAGCATTTCATTTTAGGCATTATAATTTTTAATTCCGGTATAAAATTCATAATTCGAGAATTTTTTTCAAATTCTGAGGCATATTCCGGGACAACCGATATTTTTTTACAATAAAAATCAAAAGCTTGAAGATTACTTGACTATGTTAAAAAAGTGGAGATGGTGTTGAGATTTTGGGAGGGATAAAAAATACAAAAGAAAAATCTCAAAAACCCAAAGTCATACATACCCAAATCAAGAGAAGAGATGTTTTTCAAACGTTTTCCACTACCAATCGCCACTCATTGTCGCCGCCGTGTGTGAGAAAGATAGAAGAGGTAGTATTGAAAAGATAAGAAAAATATTTCATGGAAGAAGAGAGGAAAATAGTTTCATGGAAGAATAGAAGAAAATGGTTCCGTGGAAGAAGATAATAAAAGGGTTTTTAGACATTTTACAATAAAATGACATCATCAAAAGGTCAAAAATGGTTATAATGAGAATGGAGGTTAATAACCCTTATTTGTCAATATTGAATGTCAATTAAGCCAAAAACCCTATTTTCTTTTGTGTTCCATTTTAATTGGATAAAATATATAGTGAGTCCCTTATATTTATTTAAAAAATTATATTTATTATCCATTAATATATTTGATCCAATAGAATTTGAACACGTAGGTCGATCAGGATGTCCTCTTCCTGATCGATTAGAATGAAGTATTTACCTTTTAAAATAGTTAAATGCAAAATACACCCCTATAACTTTTTATTATTGTTAAATCATACTCCTCCATTTTTTTTTTGTTTAAATCACTTTCATAAAATAACAAATCACATCTGGCCTGACGGGCTATTAGCTCAGCGGTAGAGCGCGCCCCCGATAATTGTGTCATTGTGCCTGGGCTGTGAGGGCTCTCAGCCACATGGATAGTTCAATGTGCTCATTAGCTCCTGACCCTGAGTTGGAAGACAAGCTTAAGTTTCTCTTACTTTGTCATTTTACCAAACAACTTGTCTCTTCTATAATTTGAGTACATGTAATTTGAGAACACATTTCACATCTCATGTTGTTGTCTTTTCCTCATTAATTCCATATTTCTTTTTCCCATCTTCTCCAACCCACGAAAATGGAATCAAAATTTACTAATTTTCTGCAACTATTTATCTTTCTATTTATCACTTATCATTTATATAAAACTGATACCATGAATTAACTCACTCATATTTACAACAAAATGTAGATAACACCTCTCATTTTTGCTCTTAACTCAATCCATGATCCTCTTCCAATTTCAATCTCTAAGAACATTAACAAACACAAAACCTAAAAAACTAACCTTGAAGCATAAAAAAATCACCATAACCAACAATAATTAACAATTCAATCATGTTAAAGAAGAAATAGGGTGAGAAATTTACATACCAAAACTCCTACACTTTTCCTCCTTTCTTTCTCTTTTTCTTTCCCTTTCTCCTTTCACTTTTCTCTCTCCCTTTCTCTCTCACCGGCCTGCACTAACCAAAATCTGTTTTTATTTTTATTTTTTTTAACACCTCACTTGCCACTTGCAAGCCAATACAAAAGACCTCATGCTTTTTGTAACGTCCAGTTATTTTGGAGTGAAATTTTTATTTTTATTTTATTTTATTTAATATTGTTTATGTATTTATTTATTTCAATTCAAGTATTTAGTTTAATTATTATTTTGTAATTTCGATATTAGTACTTAATTTTGCCCGAAATTCATTTTTATCGTTTTAATGTTTATTTTTTCGCCGGTGACATTAATAATTATTAATAGGCCAATTAATAATTATTAATCACCATCGGGATAGTTTAAGACCATCGGGTTTTGTTTTTAAGCTAAAAGTCATCAAAAGGGCATTTTCGTAATTTCCCTTTTCACCTAAATATCTAGATATTCTTCTCTTCATCTTCTTAAACTATCATTGACCAAAGTTGACTAAAATTGTCTCATCTTTCTCATCCCCAAGCCGTGAGCTTCTCATCCATTGATGAGAAGAGAATTTTCTTGTCCTTTCTTCGTTTCTGGCGGATCGTCGTGTTTTTCGGTTGCGTTGGATTGGTAGAGACGAGGGCTACCTATCCAACCTAGCTTTTCGAAGTTTCCCGTTCCTAAAGGAAGTTCCAAAAAGTAAGTTTTCAAACTTTTTAGGTGGTTTTGTTCGTTTTTGATTGTAAATGAGTTTTGAAGTTGAAATCATGAATTTCTATCATGAAATTTGACGATTTTGAACCCGGATTTTCGAAAAACACTATTCACCCGAAAACACTATTCACCCGAGACACTATTCATCCGAAATCACTATTCACCCGAAATTGCACACTTGTTCGCATTTTTAGTTATGAGTTGTAATATGTTGTGCAATTGATGAATTGTAGGTGCGTTTGCTCGGTTGTTGATTCGTGGAAAATTGGAGATTTGGAGTTAATTGGCTAAGGTGAGAATAGTTAGTATTTAAAGTAACTATAGAAAGCGGACAAGTATGATGGTTTGAAGAGTTTGGAACTAAGATTAGAATCCAAACTAAGATTAGAGGGAGTGAGTTAGTGCCCTTAGGATTAAGAGTTAATCCTTTAAGTGAGAACTTAGGAGTTCTCGAGGAAGTGTCGAATCTTAGAAGATTCTAAGTTAGATTTGTTTCGAACTAAGATTGGATCATTAGAAGTTAAAGGATCCAAGACTTTGTTAAAGAACGGTTGATAGAACCTCGAGTTACTGGAAGTTTAAAATCCTTGAAGATTTAGGTTAATCGTTATGTTTGATTCTTTACTTTATTAACGAAGTTCGATTGATTTATCGTTCGTTCAGAGTTTCCATTTATTTACTTTGTGTCCATTACTTTATATCTTTTACCTTATACCCTTACTTAATGCCTTTTTACTTTATGTCTGTATCGTCTACTTTAATTCTGCACTTTATTTATTTACTCCAAATACATCATATTACATCATAACATCTCGCATCATAAAAGAAAGAAAGTGAGTAAGAAATGAAGGGGGAAGAATGTTGGACCCTACGGGGAATGTCCGCATCACCTTCATAGAAAAAGAAAGAAAGTGAGAAAGAAAGGAAGGGGGAAGAATGTTGGACCCTACGGGGAATGTCCGCATCACCTTCAGAAAAAGAAAAGAAAGTGAAAAAGAAAATGAAGGGGGAAGAATGTTGGAGCCTACGGGCAGTGTCCGCATCACCTTCATAGAAAAAGAAAAGAAAGTGAGAAAGTAAAGGAGGGAGAACGATGGATCCTACGGGATAGACCACGTTACCTCCTCATGCATAAGGGCGTATGCGAATCCTACGGGATGCTCTCATGCATTCATACATATGATCGATGAAAGAGAGAATTGAGATGTTTAATATGATGCAAAGTTTATTTACTTTTATTACTTATGTCATAATATTGTTGATGGATGAGTATTGACTATGATTTTAGCAATATCATCCTTAGAAAGTATAAAATGAATTTACCTAGAGTTTGGAGGACTTTAGGAGTTGTTTGTGTCAGGTTATTTGGACACAGATCGAAATGCGAGTTTGAGGTCTATTCTTACTTTTTATTCTTATTATTCTCACTGGGCTTAAGTTGTTAGCTCATGATATTACAAACATCTGGTAATGTTTGGGATCGTGGAAGAGGAGCGTGCGCGCTTGATCGAGGGGATGATGATTGTCGAGATGGGCTTTGAGTTATGTAAAAATCCATGTACATGGTTGAATTGTGAAATTTATGTCATTTTGATGATTTGAACTTTGTATTTAGCTCATAAGAGCTTATGGTTGTCGTTTTATGATTTTGATCATTTTAAACTCCTGGATGGAATTTAATGTTCCTTGTGATTTTAGATGTTTGAATTTAAGATGTAAACAGGTTTTTGGCTAGCCTATTTTCAAACATAATCACGCCATTTTTTCTTAAAATACAAGACTTCCGCTGTTTTCTCTGATTTTAATTTATTTAAAGTGACGGGTCGTCACACTTTTATTGTTTTTTTTCTTCAAACTTATCTCTTTACTAAATTTCTCCCTTTCTCTCTCACGGGTTGCAGGACAACAATTTGTATATATATTTTTTAATATTATTTTATCTCTGGCTAGTTGTCAACCACCACAAATTTGATAAATGCTCAATTATGATGAAACTCGACCACAAAACTAAACTTATCCATTTTTATTTGGGCGAAAAATCAAAATAGCCACCTTTTAGTGGGTTTTTATCAAGATGACACTTTTTTTTCAAACTAATTGTATACTGTTCATTTCCATTCCCCCCCCCCCCCGGTATGCTGTGTACGTTTTGACATGCCTGACATTTCTGACTTTTTCTTTCTCAATGCATGAAAATAATTATTTTTATTATTTTATCTTTCTTTTTATTTTACAAAATTTGAAATTCATTTCCCCCCTCATTTATTATCTTTTTTTTTTTTTATTTCTTTTCTTTTTTCTTTCAAATATCCATTTGTTTTTCTTTTTTTTTAATTTCCTTTTTATTTATTATTATGTTTAAGTATAGTATTCTCAGTTTTGTTGGTATATTCTGTATATTTTCATTTTTTATATTTGATTTTAATTGAATTTCGTATATTCTTTCTGATTTCTATTTAAGGTTTTGTACATTTGGTATATCGTCCTCCACTTTGCAATGAAATTTGAGGGAAAAATAAGATATGCGTATACATGTCATTTTATCTGTAATAAAAACAAAAAATGTTAACAAACTTTAAAATCAATATGTAATTTACATAATACTTAATATACAAAATATACCTATATATACACATAACAGTACACACACAAACTACTTAATATAGACACATAAACATTATTTTGCAAAACAGACAAAGATTCTATTGAGGCTCACATGCATAATATGCATGATATACATGTGGTTCTAACAAACTTTAAAACCAATATATAATTTACAATGTATATTAATATACATAATATACTTGATATGAAGACATAACAGTACACCACATAACAACTTGGTATGGACACACAACGGTGCAGTGCAAAACAGACAGAAAATGGTTATTAGGTCTCATATGCATAATATATATGTCAACTTGTCAAGTTATCGGTATACTGTGAATTATTTCATATTATGGTTTATTAGGCCTCATATGAATAATATACATAATATACATAATATACTTAATATGGACACATACATTACAACACAAAAAAAAACTTGATATGGACACATAATAGTACACTGTGAACAGATAAAGATGACTTAGTCTATGCATTGCCTCATTATTCCTCCCAATAAACAATAATGCAATATGATATGATATGATTTATGCTTTCGAGTGCAAGTAAAGTAAATATAAACATTCAACATAATCGAAAAGGGCATAAAAGTAAAGTGCATAAAGTAAAAAGGATCATAGATGTCCTTATGCATAAGGAATTCCGGAAGAACAATAAGTAGATTGAACTTCCGATACCTTAAATAAAGTAGATCTTATCTTAAATAAGTAATTTACACTTCCAAGGATTCTAAACTTCCAAATAAAATCCAAAGTTCTATTTTCGAATTCCTTTAACCATTCAATCTAAAAGTTTGGATCTTTTAACTTCCAATGATCCCTTTAATCTCCGAAACGATTCTAACTTAGAACTTTCAAAAGTTCAACGTTCCCTCGAGAAATTCCAAAGTTTTCACTCAAAGAAATAGTCCTAATCCTAAAGGCACTAGCTCACTTTCTTTTACTCTTAGATTCGAATCCTAATCTTAACCTCCGAAAACCATTCTACTTATTCGGTTTCTAAAGTTACTTTAAATCCTATTTATTCTCACCTTGCAAAAGTAGTTTTGCTCCAACGGTTCAACGAGACATCAACGTACACTCGACACCTACAATTCATCAATCGATATACGAATTACAATCAAATCTAATAAGAGAAAAAGTATGATTTTCGTGGTGAATAGTGATTTTGGATGAATAGTGTTTTAGGGTGAATAGTGTTTTTCAAAAATCCGGGCTCAAAATCGTCAATTTCCATGATAGAAATTCATGATTTCAACTTCGAAACTCATTTATAATAAAAAACGAACAAATCCATATAAAAAGTTTTGAAAACTTACGTTTTGGGACTTCCCTTAGAGAACGGGAAACTTCAAAAAGGTAGGTTGGATAGGTAGTCATCGTCCCTACCAATCCAATGCAACCGAAAACATGACGATCCGCCGAGAAACGAAGAAAAACCAAGAAACCCTTCCATGGGAGAAATGGCTCACGACCAAAGGAGAAGAAAAATGAAGGAGATGGTCAACCTTGGTGAATTTAAAGAGATGTGAATAGTGATTTTAGATATTTTAAAAAATTGGAAATGACGGTTGCGTCCTTTAATGATTTTTGACTTATAAATCGAAACCCGAAGTTCTTAAACTATCCCAATGGTGATTAATAATTATTAATTGGCCTATTAATAATTATTAATGTCATCGAAGCGAATTTAAAGTATTAAAACGATTAAAAGAATTTCGGGCGAAATTAACTACTAAAATCGAAATTATAAAAATAATAATTAAACTAAATACTTAAATTGAAATAAATAAATAACATTAAATAAAATTAAAAAAAAATTTACTTCAAAATAACGAGACGTTACATATTGTATTCTCACATATTATATTCATGTGCCTTTTTAATTGTAAACTTGTGATATTCTGATTGTGTTTCAAGTTTCGAGAATACATAAATCCTTGAGCTGACCCAACAAATCATCTTCATGAGGCATCAGATAAACATTGCATGTTGTGTTTACTTCATTCCACCACCCCTACTCAGTATTCAATATCATTTACTAGCCTTCATGTTTCACAAATAACTTAGCTACACACCCCAAAGAGTTAGACTTAATCATAGGACACAGTTAAGAAGTAATCTTATAACTCTGTTTTCAACTCTTTTATTTCCATCAGTCATCCATATGTTGTTTGAGAATTTGACTTGTTTCACAACTTTAAATCAATCACTAACTTCTCTTTCTTACAAAAAATCTAATGATTTCCCTAGAAACACAACTTAAAAATTCCAGCATGTCTGATATGACTCAAGTTTTAAACCACTTATATGAATATCCACTACATTCGCAAACAAACCATCTGGTTGTGAGAAATTTACCACACATAAATTATATTTGATTCTAAAATTTTCTTTCCACCACAAAAACAATCTCAAACTCATCTTGTCATTTTAACTCCTCAACTAAACACATTCAACTGAAGCATTCATGATTTAAGATAAAAAATTCCTCGTCCTGAATAATATAAATCCAAATAATAAAAGAGGGATAGTAAATCCATTATTTCTAACTCTTCCCATCCAGATTACAACACAATCTTGCTAACCATGATGTTTTTATCTGTAAAGCCACTCTAACACATTTTCTATCTTTAATGAAACATAATTGTAAAACACTTTTACAAACTTTTTCCAAAAAAAATCTTTCCGCTAATAAAGAGCTAAATTAACTTCTAAAATAAATCTCGAAATAACTGTTAAATAATTCATTCATTCCCTTTTGGAACAATTTACCACATGAATTACATAAGAATGTAAGACTTTTCTTCTACTATGATGAATAATCTCTATCTCGTTTAGCCGTCTAAACACAAATCTCTACCAAACTAAACTCAACACATGCACTATTCATAACCAAATTAATAGATAGTAAAATTAGTACAACCCAAGTCAAACTTCTTCCCAACCACAGCTATCTCACCAACTCTATAATCAACATATGTTAATAACCATTTTCAAGCGGGTTACCAGCACCAATTTACATACAAAGATTCCGATATTTTACAAATCACAACATCTGATGTTTAATAATCTCCTCAAGTCTGGAGGTTTCAACTTAATTTGGTATCAATCAGTCAAAGCACTATTTCGATACATGTCCAATCTTAAAATATCAATCACAGTCTTCGTAAATATTGTCTACTGCAAATTACTTAAACAAGTCAAATCAAAAAGATAAATTTCAAACTCCTGACATAATATATCTATAGAATACTTGTATAGTCGATACCAAATAATTCTCCACAAATACTGAATTACCATTTCACAAATTCATATATTTCTGAAACAATAAACTACGAACATCAAGTTTTCTTCCATACTTTCGACAACTTCATCCTAAGTGACATAAACGACTAACTAATCATTTTTACTACTCTCAAACTGTTATCAATTTTAAATAAATTACATGAATTATTTAAAAAAAAAATCATCAGTAAAACTTATCAACATGTAGCATTGAGTTTCATAAACACACCTTCGAGCCTACGAGCTTTGCCAATACAAACAATAATTCACTTTTTACATGATACATACGTGCAATAACACAAATGTAATGGGAAACAATGAGACCAGATAGAATCATAATGCTCTGATACCAACTTGTCACAACCCACCCTAAGACCAATCTACACACATGAGACGAGACGTGCACCGATGGCTAAAAGCCAACACGTACCATCAAGGCAAACTAAACATACCTACTAGAAAAATATTTCATACTAAAAGACTCATGTACTAGCTGGGCTAATGCGATATGGGTGGTGAAAAGCTCATTGTAGGCTCGGTCATCTCTGAAACCCGAGTGCTACTTGTGGGGGGGAAAACATTTGAAAAAAATTAGCTAAAAAGGCTCAACGAGTGAGATTTTTTTATTAAACTCATATTTTCTTCAAAACTAAATAATATATAATAGTTTCCAAATTCATAAAACTATTCAAAAACTAATATTCGTAAAAACTTAATAGCCATAATATTCAGATGAAACGAAATCAATAAATATACGTAAATATGCATACAATATAAACTTCTCATATATTCTATCATAGTGTTAAAAACCACACTAAAAATGTACTCAATTTTTCTATAAATAAACTAATAATTAGATTTTTTTTTCTGTTTTATTTGAAGATATTATATTAGTTGATAAAGATATTAAAATTAGAAATATTACAATATTTATGATATTCTATTCTAAATATATTATTAGAAAGTATTATAATATATATAATATATATTATATAAAATTATATAATAAATAAAATAAATTAAATAATTTCATGTTTAATTTATAACATTTTTAAGTTCTAAGATTTATTATAATTTACTGAATATACTAAAAATAGTCATACACGCGTAGAGCTGCCCCCAAAGGGCCAGTCCAAAGCCCGTGTGTATGCTAAATTGGATCCCAAAGACCTGCTGAAAGCTGATAACCGAGGGTACTATCTTTAGCGGTTTGAAAATAAACTACTGAAACTAATAACATAATTCATAAATGTTTCTAAAAACATAGTTGGGTGTCCATAATTTATATAATATATCATAAAACTCAATTCGTAAAATTTATAACTGAATATCTAAATAATTATATTTCAGAAATTCAAATCTCAATAATATCCTAAATGTTAAAATAGAAATCCACTCACCTAAAATATTTTAGGTCTCAATATCACCTGAAATATTAATTTTATAAACATATCACTAATGATAAAAATTTCATTATTTTAATAAACCAAAAAAATATATAAAGCTTAATGATCAACCCATGGGCTAGATTTAAGGGAACTATTTCTCTAGTGTACCTTCCACATCAAACACTTCTTTCTTTAACAAAAAAAATAAAATAATGAACTCCTTTCTTTTTCCCTTCTCTTACACATGAGTTGGTAGACAAGTTTAAGTTTCCCTTACTTTGTCATTTTACCACACAACTTGTTTCTTCCATGATTTGAGTACATGTACTTATTTGAGAACACATTTCACATCTCATGTTTTTGTCTTTTCCTTATTAATTTTTCTATATTTCTTTTCCCATCTTCTCCAACCCACGAAAATGGAAGCAAAATTTACTAATAAATTTTCTACAACTATTTCCCTTTCTATTTACCACTTATCATTTATATAAGACTGATATCATGAACTAACTCACTTATATTTACAACAAAATGTAGATAAAACCTCTCAATTTTTACTCTAAACTCAATCCACGATCCTCTTCCAATTTCAATCTCTAAGAACATTAACAAACCCAAAACACAAAAACTAACCTTGAAAAATCCACCATAACCAATAATAATTAACAATTCAATCACGTTTAAGATGACATAGGGTGAGAAATTTAGGGCCCGTTTGGTAACCTTCTTTGTTTCCATTTCTCGTTTCTTATTTCTATTTCTTGTTTCTTGTTTCTGTTTTTTTAAAAACAGAAACAGAAACATGTTTGATAACTATTTCTTATTTCTTGTTTCTAGAAGAAAAAAGAAACAGAAATGTGTTTGTTAACTATTTCTTATTTTTGTTTCTCATTTTAAAAAAATAAAAATATTTTGAAATTTTTACAATTTTAAATAATATATTTAAAAATATTATATTAATATAATTTTGGATATTTATAATATATTTTATAAGTAAAAACGAGAAAACGTAATACTTTATCAATGTGTTGAAAAGTTTGGAAACAAGAATGAGAAACAAGAAATTGGAATTTGTGTGGAAAGAGTTTCTAAAAAAAGAGGAAACAAGAAATAGAATGAGTTACCAAACAACTCAATTTGTTAAAAATAAGAAATAGAAACAAGAAACATAAATTGGGAAGGTTACCTAACCAAAAACTCCCACACCTTTCCTACTTTCTTTCACTTTTCCTTTCTCTCTCACGGGCATGTTATATTTTTTTAACCCCTCACTTTCCACTTGCCACTTGTCAAGCCAAGACAAAAGACCTCATGTTTTTGTCGTTTTTTTTCTTCAAACTTATCTCTTTACTAAATTTCTCCCTTTCTCTCTCACGGGTCGCAGGACACCAATTTGTATATATTTTTTTTAATATTATTTTATCTCTTACTAGTTGTCAGCCACCATAAATTTAATAAATGCTCAATTATGATGAAACTCTCCCACAAAACACCTTACATCCATATTTTCCACCTCTAAATTGTATTGCCGTTCCAAACAATTTGAAGAAAAGTCTTCAAGAAAACAATATAAAAAGTGTGCGTGACTCACAATAATTAAATTTAACATATTACAATTTGGATCAGTGGGATTTTTTTTAGTAAAAGGAAGACCCTTTGAAGATGTTAATCGTCTCTCAACCTTGGTATGTTAGTTTAATATTTCTTATAACATTTGCTCTATCTCTCAAACTCACAGTTGGTGATGAAAATATTAAGTGTATAGAGATTGAAAGGCAATCACTCTTATCCTTCAAAAATGATGTTGATGATAAATATGATATACTCTCTTCATGGACTAGAAATGTAGATTGTTGCAATTGGAAAGGTGTTAAATGTAGCAATCTTACTCATCATGTTATTGAGCTGGATCTCCATGGATCATCAGACTTAACGCTGAGAGGTACTATCGGTCCTTCGCTCCTTAAATTATCTCATCTAAGTTATCTCGATCTTAGTTCTAATAATTTTCAACAAATCTCCATACTAAATCATATCGATTCTCTCGTTCACTTGATGTATCTTGACTTGTCTTCCAATGGGTTTTTTGGCGTTGTTCCGTCTTGTCTCGGTAACCTTTCTTCATTGCAAACTCTTGATCTTCACGCGCTTACTCTAGAACTCGATTCTAAAAACTTGGATTGGCTCTTGCGTCTTTCTTCCTTGCAACACCTTGATTTGAGTTACATAAAGCTTATGGATGTTAATGATTGGATGCAAGTTATTAGTAAACTTCCTAATCTTAAAACTCTAAAATTATCTTTCTGTAATCTTCCACCTCCCATCTTTCCATATACTAATAATAATAATATCTCTACAACTTTGTCAAAATTGGATCTCTCTGAAAATGATCTCACATCTTCTTCAATCTTTTCATGGCTGAGTAATTTCAGTACAAGCCTTGTTTATTTGGACCTCTCTTCCAATAAATTGCAAGGCTACATACCGAATCTTTTCGGAAATATGACTTCTCTATCATACATTGATTTTGGTGACAATCAATTCGAGGGTGTGTCTTCAAAATCCTTCTGGAATTTTTGTAATTTATATTCATTAGATTTTTCAAGAAATAAATTTATAGGAACATTTTCTGATTTTATTCAAATATTGCCTGGTTGTGCTTTGAATTCTTTACGATCTTTGAGGTTTTCCGGAAACAAATTTTCTGGGAAGTTGGTTGATTTTTCCACATTTCCAAATCTAGAACAATTAGATCTTTGTTCCAATGAACTTTCTGGACCAATTCCCATGAATCTTGGACAATTGTCCAACTTAGAGACCTTATGTCTTGGCCAAAATTCTTTGGAAGGAGCAATTTCTGAAGCCCATTTCTCAAATCTGACCAAATTGAATTATATGGATTTGTCTCTAAACTCTTTGAGTTTTCATCTCAACTCCAACTGGTTCCCTCCTTTTCAATTAGATTCCATATATTTACGTTCTTGCAAGTTGGGACCGAAATTTCCTGATTGGCTTCATGGACAAAAATTTTATGTGCTTGATATTTCCAATACTAGTATTTTTGATATCATTCCTCCATGGTTTTGGAACTTCTCTTCGAACTTACAAGTACTGGATCTCTCTTATAATAAAATAAGAGGACAACTCCCAAACCTTTCCATAAGTTTCACTAGTTTACTGGCAATAATTTTGAGATCAAATGAATTCGAAGGTCAAATTCCGTCGTTCCTTTCACAGGCGGAAATATTGGATGTCTCACACAACAAGTTCTCTGGGTTAAATTTTTTATGTGAAATCGATACTATTTCGCCTCTAGTTGCGGTAGACATGTCAAACAATCAACTTCTGGGAGGACTTCCTAATTGTTTTTCTAGCAATCTATCAAATCTGGCAGTTTTGAATTTGGCAAGCAATGGTTTTTCTGGAGGCAATATTCCAAGTTCTTTGAGTAATCTTAGTGGACTTAATGCACTTCATTTGCACAACAATGGCTTCAACGGCGAATTCCCTTCTTGGTTGAAAGATTTGAACAATTTAGGAGTTCTTGACCTTGAAGGTAATAATCTATCAGGAGAAATACCAACATGGATCGGGAATAAGCTATCGAATTTGTATCGTCTGAGTTTGCGATCCAATCAATTTTATGGAGAGCTACCTTCAAGTCTTTGTCATCTAAATGCCCTTCTATTGTTAGACCTTTCGTTAAACAATTTTGTTGGAGCTATACCCAATTGCCTTGACAATCTCACTGCTTTGGCAGGCATGAACACGCCTTTTACCAATCAATATATTTATCTTTCCATTGGTCCTTTGAGTTATAACACGAAAATGACCTCTGGGGAAATTATAATGACATGGAAAGGTAGAGAGTTAACCATGAAGGAGGAAATGCCTCTGTTACAAACTATAGATTTATCTGGAAATCATTTTACTGGGAAAATTCCAAATGGTATTGCTAAACTAGTTGGATTGATTTCTCTAAATCTCTCGAGAAATAATTTGACTGGTGGAATTCCTGAGAACATTGGCCAGTTGAAGTCATTGGATTTCTTGGATTTATCAAGAAATAAACTTGGAGGTGAAATTCCTTCAAGTCTTTCCCAAATAAATGGTCTTGGTGTTCTGGACCTGTCATTCAACAAACTTTCTGGGAAAATACCTGTTGGTACTCAGCTTCAAAGTTTCAATGTCTCAACATATGTGGGAAATTTAGACCTTTGTGGATCACCACTTCCGAGATGTTTCGATGAAGAAACCGTTCCTACTTCAACTAATCAGACAAAAGTAGTTGCATTTGAAAATGAATTTGTGACACGAGGATTCTATATCAGTCTAGCTATTGGGTTTATAGTAGGATTTTGGGGAATATCTGGGACTTTAATGTTTCACCGATCATGCAGACATGCTTACTTTGGATTCATGAATGATGTGAACGATTGGCTTTATGTGAAAACGGCAATATTCACCAACACGATGAAGAAGCTTTTCAGTAGCTAATACACAGGTAGATAAATAAATGCACATGTCGCATATTTATCTTTGTTTCAAGCAGGTTTTGAAATTGTTATCAATTTGTGGCAGGGATTGTACCAGCCAGCAGTCATTGGGTTTGGAGGCTCTACAAATCACTCTATATATATTTGCTCTTTTTCAAGTGAATGGTTTTTCATTTATAATTATGTAGCTCTATAATAGTGCCATCGAATAATGTATATGTAGTTGTTTGTTTTTAAGTAAGCATTCTACCAAACACTTTCAAAATTCAAGATTTTAATCGTATCTTCTATTGGTTAAAATATCATAAATGATAATTAATATATATTTTTATTAATTATATGAGATTTATTGATTTATTTTTAACAAACAAAGAATTAACACGAGAATCAGGAGATCCTTTTAATTTGTGAGGAGGCAAGGGAAAGAAATACGGAGAAGGAACTGTATTATATAAAGAGATTATGGGTAGCAGAAAATTAGGATTTCTAGTAGGGAGAGGAATGTAAAGGAACGAGGTTGTTTTAATTTGTGGGTTCATATGAATTTGTTTTAATTGATTTTAAGTAAATATATAATTTAATATTATTAAATTGACTGCATTATAAATGAAAGATTACCATATCAGTATGAACAGTTATATAATCAATTAAAAAAACTATATAGTTATTTATTTATTTATTATTATTGCACCTAACGGAATAATGATGACAAAAAACAATATAAAATTACTTCACTCAATTCTGTACTTAAATTGTAATCTTTTAAAATTTAAGAAAAACTAATCCCAACACCTCAGAGATTAAAAATTGATTTGAGAGGTAATTAGTAAATTATAGTTTATTTAAATTTATTAATTAATATTTAGTGTTTTATTTATTTATATTTTCATGTAAGATTATAAATAGACACGCTCAAATTGTATTTTATAGCTTACGAATATTTGATGAATTAGAGTATCATAGAGTTCCCTCCTTGAGGATGGATTATTTTTTTTATGGATTTCCAAAATTTAATTATGAATTTTGATATTTTCTTAAAGCTTATGCGTCAATTGGATTTATCACCAGTAATGCCTAGGGGTGAAAGGTAAAATCCAGACCCCGTTTTCCCGCCCCGCTCTGCCAAACCTGCATAATAAACAGGGCAGGGGCAGGGTGGGGGATTTTTTTCCCCCGTTTAATAAATGGGGCGGGGGAATTGTTTTCCTCCGTTACCTCACCCCGCTTCGTTTATCTACTTTAATTTAATTTTGTATTTTAATTTTTCTACATTTATTTTGATATGGATTATAATAGACGGTTTTATTTATTTATTTTTATGATCTATTATGCATTATTATAATTGAAAAATTGAATTTTAAATAAAAAAAATAAAATGAAATCATGTATTTTTAACAATTTCCCCACCCCACCCCTATTTAATAAATAAGATGGAAGATAGTTAATTGGGGCGGGGCGGGGTGAGTACCCCGTCCGTTTCCACTAAGTATTGACTTGACTTAATGGTGGATGGCAACCAAACAAACTCAATGTTGCAAGAAAATTCCATCTTTGTAAGCCCTGTACATATTTTACTTTTCATTTTTTTCACAAGAATTTTTCAAATTTTTTAGTTTTTATTATTTTGGAAATTTAATGTTAAAAAAAGTCTAAATTTTAAAAATACCCCAAAATATAAATTTGTTTGGTGATTATTTTCTATTTATATACTCTATTTTGCAAAATAATTCCACCATTTATTGATAAACTTTTTAGATTCAATGAAAATGGACCGAATTTACATATCAACATCAAGAATGAGAGAATGAGTCAATGTAGAATGTTGTTACAAAAGGTTTATATATTACGGATCTTGATTAAATGGGCAAAAGAAAATAAAATGTTTTAAAAAGCTTCCAGAAATTTTTTACAAGCTTAAAATCCATCTTATCCCAGAAATTTAAGATTTTTATGTCTTCCTTAACTTTAAAATTTTTATTTTGGTTCTCAAACTTTACATTTCATTCTACTTTGTCTCTAACATTATCTCTATTAAATTTGTAATAAAAAATACATTTGATATTTCTTTTATCAATTTATAAATACTCAATGAATGATTATTAGACATATATATGGATGGTGAATAAAAAAAATTAACTGGGTTTGATTTTTAATTTGGACAATATTGAAACAAGTAAAGTTGTGGGAACAAAACTAGACACGCATATTTTATTTTACTTACATATATTTCACGTAGATGCTACTGTTCACACACAATTTTAAATAGAAAGAAATTAAATGCGGAATAAATATATGTTTGTATTGATGAATTTAATGTTACAATGTCTAATGAATTTATCTTCTGATGCTTTCTCAAAAATATAAATTTTGATGCGAGGGCCGGTTGTTGTATTTCTCGAATCGTTGGACTGAATCTTCGGCTTTTTAACCTATGAAGAATCGATCGATTTATTGTGGTCTTGAAGCTTGAATACTAAAATCTTCGAAACTTGTGAGATTTTAGTCATCAACAATTTATCTTCATGATGGTCTTCAGTCTTTAAAGTCTTCAATCTTCAAAGTCGTCAACGTTTAGGGTCTTCGATCTTCGAGATCTCCGGTAATCAAGAAGTTTTCAAAGAGTATTTGGTCTTCGAAAAGTCTTTGGTATTTGAGAAGTCTTTGATCTTCAAAGTTTCAATCTTTTCAATCTCGATTTCGAGGTCTTTAGTTTTCAAAGAGTATTTGGTCTTTGAGAAGTCTTCGATCTTCAAGGCTTCGTTCTTTAAAGTCTTCAATCTCGATTTCGAGGTCTTCGATTTTCAGTCTTTGAGAAATCTTTGATCTTCGAGTCTTTGATCGTCGAACTCTTTAATCTTGATTTCGAGGTCTTTGATCTTCGAAATCTTCAACCTTTTCTTTGAATCTTCTCTATTCTTCGAGGTCTTTGATCTTCAAAGTCTTCAACTTTTTCTCTGAATCTTCTTTGTTATTGACCTTCTTCAAATGATGAATGACCTACTCTCTATGAGCCTTTGGTGGCCATATGAGCTTTATTTGATTTGAACCCAATTGCCACGTGACATATTTTCATTAGACTAATTTATGTCATCGAATAGCCAAGAAAAAAGACATGTGACATCATTTGATTTGCCAATTTAATTTCTTTTAATTTAATTTAAAGACATGTGTCAATTTATGATTTGTCTTTATTTACTGACACGTAATTTTGTCATTGACTTGAATAATTACGTGGTAATTTGTAATTTGCCAGATTTTCTTTGTCTACAGCCACATAATCATCTAGTCAATGTTATAAATAAATAAATACATGTTTATTTTTTGCCTCCACGATCCTTATCATATTTGTACACAATTTTCCATATACAACTAAATTGTTCTGCTGTCAAATTATTCTTATTTGGGGAAATTTAATACGATCATTTTTAGATAACTAAATTTTAAGCTGTGCAACTCAAGGAGTAGTGTCTCATGAGTTTTGAAGTCCATGACACGAGCAATTTCTTACAGTTTATGCCATTTTGGAAACATATTGGCTTCACTTTTATATATTTTTGGGAAAAAGACATTTTTGGTCCCTGGGTTTTGAATTTGTTTACCATTTGGTCCCTGAGTTTTCAAAACCGACAATTTTACCCCTGAGTTTTCATTTTCTTTACCATCTTGTCCCTACCGTCAATCCTCCGTTAATTATTTAACAGGTTGATGATGTGTCATTATTTTATTCATTTTATATACATAATATATACTTATGTGGCACTTGTTAAATGACTTAGTATAATAAATATATTTTTATATTAGTTAGCACATGTCTCTCTCTCTCCTCTCTCCATCTTCTTCCTAGAATTCCTTTCCCTTCCAATCTCATCCATGACAGCGAAAACCATTATCTTCAATAGATCTCTAATTGGCCATGACAGCGAAAATTAAAGAACTAAGAATTTCAACTTCATCCATGACAACGAAAATCATCAGCGATGAAGAAGGGAGCGATGCAAATCTCTATCTTCAACGGATATTTATCAATTATCTCTCTCTTTCCTACTCTCTTCATCTTCCTCCCATCGCTTCATCCCTGCTATAGCATCACCATGGCTGGAAAACTCAAAACCCAACTGCATGAAAATCAACCCAAACCTAAATCAATATATATAAAAAATGCAGATCTAAATAAAAAGTGAAGCTTTTTTCACAAATCTAAAACGAACTCAATCCCAGATTTTTTCTCAGATCTATTGTTAGCGCTTTTGAAGGAAACTCAAATCTTTTATGGGCTAAGCGTTTTGACATATAGTTTCTGGAAACTCGTCATTTGATTTGTCTTCCTCCCTACAAAGAAGATTTACACTACCCAGTTGGTTCAACCCATTTATTGAGTATTGACGGTGATTTCAAAGACTTGGGCAAATGAATAGGAATATTTGATTTTACTATTTAAATGATTTTGATTTGGTTTGATTACTTACATGATTTTGTGCTGCTAATGAATACGAAGATTTGGGGAAAAAGGAAACACCTAGATTCTTCTCCTCTTAGGCATACAGAAGAACAATAATCAGATAAAAAAACCATCATTTTCTTATTCTTAGTTATTTGGAGATTTGAAAAAAAACAAAAACCACAATTATTTGAGAAAACTCCAGTTTCCCATCATTCTTGTTCTTCTCATACTGATTGAAGGAAGAGTTCACCACCATTAATTAAATATGATTTGAAAAAAACAAAAAAAAAGTAAAAATTTACAAAAGATCTAATATAAACATAAATTAAAACAGAGGTACTTTACATCAAAAAAAAAAAAGTCCATTCAATCCCTACAGCTTTCAGATTTTGATTTTTCTTCTGGTCTATTCCATCAACGTGAAAAAATGAGTTCACAAATTTCTCGATTTTCATACCGGACAAAGAGGGTGGTGTTTTGATTTTTTTTTTTCTCGATTTTCATGCTAGATCTGAGTTTGCTTTAAGATCTGCGTTTTGGATTTAAATTCTCTTTAGATCTGCGTTTTTTATGTGTAGATAAGGATTTGATGGAGAAGAAGGGTAGAGGAAGAAGATGAAGATGAGAGAGAAATTAAACGCATATCTCTTAGTTTGATGGAGAAGAATTCGATTTTTTACTCAAATTTCTTTAGTGAGATTTAAACGCAGATTTCTTTAGATCTAGGTTTTTTATTTTTCATACATAAAGATTCGATGGAGAAGAAGGGCGGAGGAAGAAGATGAAGATGAGAGAGAAATTAAAAATAAATTAAAAAAATGATAAAATGCCACGTCATTTAATGAGTTCTCTTAGTTTGCCATGTCAGCACTCTAGGTAGTGCCACATCATCACTCTGTTAGTAAGTTAACACCTCTCAAACGGCAGGGACGAGATGGTAAAGAAAATGAAAACTCGGGGGGTAAAATTGTCGGTTTTGAAAACTCAGGGGCCAAATGGTAAACAAACTCAAAACTCAGGGACCAAAAGTGTCATTTTCCCTATATTTTTTGGTTTATAAGAAATGCCAAGCGTGACAGCTGGACCCTATGAGGGCGGGGAGTGATCGTCGGTGCAATTAGTAGGCATGGGCAAAGAGTGGCTCCTGGCAGGCTTCTAGTCGAAGAGCCACATAGCTCTGATACCAATTGTGACAATCTGACTTATTTTTAAACATATTAAATCAAAACGCAGTGGAAGACAATATTTTTACAGAAAATTAGTATGGTTCCATTTGAAAATCCGACTAACCAAAAACCTGTTTACATGGTTCTCAACAGAAAAAGCAGGAAATGTGCTTTTCCAATATAACTAAGGTTTTAAAATGACATCATGCAAGTTTTAATTTAAAACATGCTCTCTTTAGCTCAAAACATAAAGATAAATGAGGCTAGCATTCGTCAATGCTCCCGGTTCATGTCCAAAATCATCTCGATTAGTCAAGCGACACTACGACCTCTAGCTCGTCCTCTACGACGAGATGTACTTGAAAATTTTATAGTGTAGCAACATTAGCATAAAACTTGTGAGAATAAAATGGAAGTAAGTGAGTCTATGGACCCAAAATCCTCATCAGAAATAGTGTCCAACATCCTATCAAACTCTTTACTAATAATTTTATTCTTCTAAAGTACTGAGAATACAACAAGGATAAAAGATAAACCAGTTTCTAAACTCTTCACAAAAGGGCTTAATATTTCAAAAAGTAAGTACTAACACAACTAAAAACGGCCTTATCAACACATTACAAGTAAATACTTAAGTAACCATACCACACATTACAACGTTAAACACTTTCTCGCGTACCACAACGCCAATCTCAAGTACCATTTCCCGTATATCTCACACCAATCACAGGTGCTATATCGTGTATCTCAACACCAATTGCATGTGCCATATCATGTATCTCAACACCAATCATGTGTGTCATATCGTGTATCTAAACACCAATCACAGGTGCTATATCGTGTATCTCAACACCAATCACAGGTGCTATATCTTGTATCTCAACACCAATCACAGGTGCCATATCGTGTATCTTAACACCAATCACAGGTGCTATATACTGTATCTCAACATCAATCACATGTGCCATATTGTGTATCTCAACGCCAGTACTACACCCCTTTGGTAGCACTAAGTAGCGAATAACATCGCTATAAATGTTATAAGTTATACTGCGTATCACAATTCCAGTACTACACCCCTTTGGTAGCACTAAGAAGAGAATCTCATCCCTATAAATGTTACAAGTCACATTAATTCACATTCTAGCACGTCTTCTAAACTAGGGAAACAATTAATTAAAAGAACGCCTAAGCAATACAGGGGTTACCTCTTCTTTCCTCCAAGGTAGTCTCGGTCTCAACCAAATCCTGTCATCCTTTTCTCTAAACTCATTTTCATTTTCCATAACCTCCAAATTAACCAACCCAAACTACTATAACTTTCTAAACATCCAAAGCTCACACTCTTACCCCCAATAGTTTAATTCCAATTAAAGATGAGAATTTCATCTATTGCACTTTCCTTAGCCCACATCTACATCCTTTAACCTTCTTAAAAGACCATCTCTTAACCTCGATCAAACTAAATCGTCAAGTAAGTCGAACCCATAAAAACATCCAAATCCACTTTAAACTCACCTTAATGATGAGAACAGACCTGCCTTCCGCCAATCGATCCACCACTCTAGTTATGATCCAAACCTACAATTAGATTGCATCAAAATTACATTAATTTAACAAACAACAAACTTTTGATACCTAATTATAAAAAATGCTCAAAACAGCTTGCTAAAGTCCCAAAAAGAATTTCTACAAAGCAGCCCACTGTTTTTAATATAGAAAATTCATCGGCTTTTAAACGACTTACAACCAATCCAGATTGTTTACAAGTAGCCTAGGACATGTTAGTTTCAAAGGGTAACACAATAGAAAGTTTTAGGATATGAATTTCCTACCCAAAATACAAGAAAATAAAATTTAAAGCCTGATAAAACACACCATAGCAGCCACAATTTTAGGGTTGTTCAAAGGGGGTCGAGTTTCTATTTAGATTCAAAATTAGGCCCAAGGATGGACATGTATTAACCCTAGACATCTTTTATCTAGAAACTTTAATTAATCAAAGAAGAAAGGAGGAATTCAAGCATGGATCAAGAATTGAAAATCAAAACAACAATACCCATAAAATATGAAACTTTCCTCACCTTTAACCTCTGGGATTTGAATGGAAACCTTTAATAGATAGGATGAGTTGAAAGCTTGTTGCAATATCTTTCCAACGAGCTAAGGCACAAAGAAATCGGCCAAGAAACGAATGAGAACATGAACTTTTTTTTTCCTCTTATTACTTCGGGTTTGGGGGGTGGGGTGGGAGAGCAATTTATAATTTCTTTGCCTTTTAGTTGAGTGAGGAGGAAAATAACAACTTAAATGATATTTTAGGTGTTGAAGTCTTACTAAAATACCCCTCTAAGGCTCTCCTTTAAATAAAACTGTCCCAAGTGCTCATTAAAGTAATCCTCTAGCAAACAACTAAACTAAATTAATATAAGCTACTTAAAGTGATTAATGATTATTAATTGGCCTGTTAATAATCATTAATGCACTCGATTCTAATTACACTCTCTTAAAGGAAATATTATTAATGAAAGACTTCGAAATTCTAAAATCTAATTTACTAACTCAAACTTTCTAATTAAACTTCAATAAATAAATAAATAAATAATTTACGTAAAAATATATAACGGGACGTTATATGCATAAAGATAGATTTTGAGTGATGACAAAATTAAGAGGGTTTCTTATTCTTCCTTACGAGATTAAATAAAAATTAATATCATTTTTATCCTGAAATTGTTTCTTTGAAGCTAACAAATATGGTATTGAAGAAACCAAGAGAGGAAGCCTTATTGGTTACTGAATTAGCAATTTTTTGGAACATCTTTAAAAATAGAATTAATTATACTAATAACCACTTTAATTCACCTAATTTCAGTTTTCATGGTTGTTTCATATTAATATCATATTTACCCATAAAACACCATTTATGTTGGCGATTATGGTAGATTTTGATTTTAGTGTTTACATTATTACTTTTTTATCTCTCCTAATAATGATATCTCAATAATTACATATTATTTAATTTAAAATTTATATTTTGAATTCAAATCAGTTTTACCTGATTTTATGAATCTTTATTTAATGAAAACCTAAATATGTTTATTTTTAGACGATAACATCATTCCTCTTCTCCTTCTCCCCCTCGTCGTCTTTTTTTTCTCCAACTACTGTGGATCTGATTTACTATAGATCTCATGGCTCTTCTTCCTCTCTCTCTCGTTCCTCTTCTTCTCCCTCTTGCCGATGTTTTCTTTACCAACAGACGAATCTGACCATTCATGGAGACATCGTCAATTGTGATTGGAGAATGACCAGGAAAATCATGAAAATGAAAAAGAAATCGTCGTCGTCGTGATTTCCTTTTCCACCATTTGACTTTTCTTCCTCTCCCTTTTGTCGGCGTGTTAAATCCAGAAAAGCTTTATCGCCGGATATTGATGAAGTTTTTCATGTTCGTTTATAGCTGTTGCTACAAATTTATTTAGTGTATAATACCCTGTTTATTAATCATAAACATGTTCCATGTATAATTTGGTTTTAATGGCCGTTTCAATAGGTTGATTTTTCAATTATAGACTATTCATCAAGTATAGACATGTTTAAACTATGCATGATTTTTTTTTTTTTTTTAATGTTTTATTTTCAAATCAACCTTATATTTGGTTTAGTTTTGTTAAGCTTTTAGTTTAAGAAAATCAATACTTATTACTTTTGTTTCTTTTGATTTTTCAATTATACACAGTTTAACGTGGTTAAACTAACGATGATTTTCTTTTAAAAAATTCAGAGTTTGTAGAAATATTAACGGCGGTTGGAGGATGATCAAAAAAGAAAGAAACTCAATTTTTCCTAAAAGAAATTAAGTATTTAGCAGCTTCATTTTTTTTTTTTGTTATAGTTTTAATTTTTTTAGATTTAAAATTTTCTTTAATTTTACAAAATTTAAGAGATTTTATAACTTTTCTTAAATCTTGAACAAATTAAGGAAAATTAAATCGTGGGTATGTTTTGTCTTTTCACAATCTGAACATTTTTCCTTTACTGATTTGCCCCTATTTATTATTTTATTTTTATATTTATAATTTTGATATTGGTTGTCATTTACCTCCATGATTCTTGTACACTAATTAATGCAAATTTCCTATTAATTATCATTATTATTGTAGAATCTCCTTTGGCGTTTTTATTTCTTTTTTTTGTTACAGATTTTTATTTTTGTCTTAAAATCATATCCCTTTTTTTCATACATGTATTTTCAAATTTCGTATTTTGATTTTCACATTCATCATTTTCCTCCCAAACTATTTCTTCTTATATAAGTTTTTTTTTAACCTGGTTCCACACAATTTCATGTTTGCTTCCATTATCTTCTAATGTTATATGACGTACAATATTATATATATATATACCATATGTTTTATTTTTCATGTCCTCGACCTCCATTCTTTCCTTTCTTTCACCTTCTACTTGTAAATATTTTATATGGAGTATTGTTATATTAAGTACAAGTAATATATAATGTACGTTTTTTTTTTCATTTCATTAGTCTCCATTCTTTCTCCTCTTTCACCTTATATTTGTACACATTTTATATAAAGTATGTTCTATTACATTATTGTATTTTTTTTCGTTATCTTAGTCTCTAATTTATCTTCTCCTCCATCTTCTTACATTATATATTGTACATATATTACGTACAATACATATTATAAATAATATATATACCATATGTATTTTTTTTAATTTCCTTTTCCTCCATTTTTTCCCTCTATTTCACCTTCTACTTGTACATATTTTATATTACGTACAATATTATAAGCAATATATGTATATATGTGATATTATGTACCGTACGTATTATCTTTTCATTTTTTTCTCTTCATATCATATATTTTTTTCATTGATTTTTCCTTCTTTTTTTATCTAGCTTTTTTTATTTTCCAATCTTTATTACGTATATTTTTTTCCCTATTGAGTTTTTGTATTTAATGTTTCCTTGATTTATGCTTCATTCATTTAAGGTAAAATTTTCAAATCTTCCCTCTCTCTTATGTCATAAGGGTATTTTTGTCAAGATGACTTGGCTCTCTTCTCTATAAAATTCTACATAGGCTAAATAATGAAAGATTTTTTACTAGAGGCTAATTAATGTTTTTATGTATTAATTGGGGCTACATACGTAGTTCCCCCTATATTTATTGTTAGGGATATTTCTCGGATGGATTATTCCTCACACGGTTGAGCACGTTGCCTTGCGTGCTAGGTTCTCGACGGTGAAGCTACCTAAAACAAATGAGATGATGGTCAGAAGGGCACCAGTGTAGTACCGGCCAAGGACCCTCTAACGATCAAGTTAGGTGGTGGTAGGTGAGAAATAGCTTGCACAATAAGATTGTATTAGTGTTTAGGAATGTGTGTTTTCTCATGTCATACCTGATTTGATAGGTCAAATGACCTTTTATAGTCTCTTGATCGTGGGCCTCTTGGCTGAGCTAGTGCAGAACTAAGCTTAGAAGATCTTCTTACGGCCCATTGAGGAATAGTTTCTGTAGGTGGCGATCCGGATGGGCTTGATCCCATGTAGACCGGTTCAGACGAGGGCTATTTTTATCGTTTACATATATATATATATATATATATATATATATATATATATATATATATATATATATATATATATTGTGTTCTTTTAAAAACAATATTAATTTGTCCATTCTTTAGCCCTAAAAAATATTCCTATGATTTTTCTAAATCATAAATGCTAGCAGTGAACAATTTTTTTTTTCAATTAAATTTTTTATTCAATAAAATATTACCATAAATTCAATATTTTTATTAAATTAAATTGAAGTGCTAAATAAAACTGATAATGTATGTTTTTGAATTAAAACAGTTTTTCAATAAATCATTACCTTTATTAATTCAATAACAATAAATTATTGAACTAAAACTAGATTAACAAAAGATAAATGATAATAAATTTGTATTTCTCTATCTTACCAATAAAAAAAGATGCAGTAAATGATTGAAAATCAAATTTATATTAAAGGAAAGATTCTTTTGGTGAGATATGATTTGATATAGGTCAGTTTTTTTTAATTAAAACTATTACTCAATAACTTATTGAACTTCATATGTTGATAGGTTCTATAATGTGTATCAAGTGTGTTTACTGATAGGTGGGGTTGTTGATAGGGGTGGTCCCGAGGGAGTGCGAAATTGGGGGTGTTTAAAATATATTATCTATATACTACTGCAAAATTTATATTAAACAATCAATGTGGTGAACTTATGATTTATGTTTTTGAGAACAAGAATGGGGTTTCATTCCTCCCTAAGCAAAAGTGAGTTCGATTTATTTATTTATTTATATTTAAAATATGTATTTTTTTTTTATTAATATCAATAAAAAATATTATCAACCATACTCTATTTTTTCTTTTAATTATTTAAATTTAAAAAAACCAATCAATTTATAAAAAAATTTAATCATTTTTTTTTATAAATTTTAACTCTAATTTATTTTCATTATAATAATGAAATTAAAACATTAAAATATTAATTAGTTTTTTTTCTTTCTAAATGTTATTTTGATTTTTTTATTGTAAAATTTATATGAGAAGGGTTCTACTTTTTAATTTTCACACGAGGCCCCGTTATCTTGGGACAAGCCTTGGTTGTTGATATAGAAACTAACAAGCAGGTAAAAAACCTTTATTCAATAATTTATTGTCTTCAACACAATAACTTATTGAATTAAAATTAAAACGCTAAAACTCATATTTTTAACTCAATAAATTATAGAATTAAACGGAATAAATTATTGAATTAACAAAACTTAGATTTTAATTCAATAAAATTATTGAATAATAAAACTTGGATTTTAATTCAATAAATTATTGAATAAGAGAAAATTTAGTGAATTAATAATAAGGTGAAATTTTTGTAAATTTGACAAAAATAATTAATTTAAGATATTAGAAAAAATTGTGATTATGAAGTGCTATATTTGAGTCCATATCGTCCCAATATTTAAACTGAAAATGACTCGTAACTTCCCATCTAACTTGGCGCAAAGATTCAAGGGTCAAGATCCAAATCTTATGGAAAGGAAAAAATTAAAAATTAAAATTCAGCTTCATACAGGAAAGAATATATGTGAAGCAAGGCATAAAATAATATCGCCAAAGGAATTCTCTCTTTGATAAGCGATGAGTATGGCTAAGAGGGCTTTGAATATTGGCAACAGTATGAATAAAATACCAGATGAAATCATGGAACGAATTCTTCTACTTGTTCCTGTGGAAGATTTGGCAAATTACAAGACATTGTGGTTTTCTATATTAACCAATCCCCGTTTCATCTTTTCCAAACTCAAATTCGATTGGCCACTTGCTTCCTCTAGCTTTACCGCTCCTAATTTATTATTCATATTAGAGAAAAGGGGTAAGCTGATTTTTACTTTAAATCGACCTAATTTGAAATATCCGAATCTAATTTGTTGGAAGAAAATTAAATTATACAGCATCCACGAGATTACTCTATGGTCACAGTCAGAAAGTGATGCAACTTGCATGCATGGTTTGATTTGCTTCCACAACAGGTTCCGCTCAATTTATATATGCAATCCTCTAACAAGAGAATTTATCACCGCCCCTAAAACTGAACACAATGCTCTGCTGCAATGCGGTGGTGATTTGCTGCCCTTGGCGACGGGGTTCGGATTTTGTTCTTCCATAAACAAGTTCAAAATCGTCCATGTTTGTGGTTGCCGTTTACCACACCAAAGTTATCCTCAGTTTATTCACAAATGGGCCGAGGTTTTGACCGTCGGTGACGATAAGTCTTGGAGAAGAATAAAGATATGGGATGATGGCGATGGTCCATGTCATCCTATAAAAAAAGCTCTGATTATTGATGATGTAATGTATTGGAAAACCGCCCCCAAAGATTTCGTGATTAGATTAGTCACCTTTGACATTTGCAAGGAAGAGTTCAAAATGATTGAAGTTTCGGTGCCTGGATTTGAATCTCAGTCACCTTATGAGTTGATTGAATTGGAGGGAAAATTGTGCATAGCACAGCGATTTCAGAATAATGAGAACGGTGACGGAAGATATTTTTTCGTGCCTGAAGATATGACGGAGCTCGGAGAAGGTTGGATTATGAAGCACAGGCTACAATTTCAAGGAAGAACAAGAGGTCCTTTTTATAATTTTCCTAGTGAAGCTATAGGTATAATCTCTAAGAATATTTATGTAATGAAATCGAGTCGTCAAGAGACGGTATATTTTGATTTTAGAACTGGACAGTTGTTAAGATGTGAGCCTTACTCTGGACCATATTACCCTATTATAGATGTAGTTCCATATGTGCCGAGCCTTGCACCGATCTTAGGTGACACTTCAAAATTTATAATAGTGGATAATTAAAAAGAATTGTCATTAATTTCAAGGTGAGACTCTCTCTTAATTATGTGGATCTTGAAAATATTCCAACGACTCCGAGTTAAACTTGAGAAGTTGTAAGCCCTAATTTTGTTGTTGTGAATCTGGAATGGAAGTGTAACGACCTAGATTTTCTCTCACACGCATCCTGACATAAGCAGGAGGTCACCTAACCTAGGATTGTTCCAAGCCAAGCACGCTTAACTATGGAGTTTTTTACGATTGAGCTACCGAAAAAGAACGTTAACCTTGTTAGTATAGGTAGTACCTATTAATCTTATTAAGCTCTCACCGTTCCATACCAATACAGTCTCAGAATTCCCTCTCATTCGAATGTGGAGTCATTTCATCCATGTGGCCCTTCATTTAGAAGCCTACCAGGAGCCGCTCATTGTCCATGTCTACTAATTGCACCGACGATCACTCCCCTCCCTCATAGAATCTGGCTGTCACAGGAAGCCCTAATTGTGGAGCAGAAATGATCAAGTTTTCATCTTGTTCACGTTCGAATTTCTCTTTACTATATGAATACTATTATCATTTTCTCTAGTATTTGTTTATTGGATATATTATGCTTGGTTTTATGTATCTATTAGAATCAGTTTGAATAGAAGAATATTGATAAAATTTAAAGTGCAGGTTGAGTCAATGAGGTAAGGATTTTTCTTGTTAACTTACTATTTCTTGTTAACTTACTAGGTTGTTAGTCTTTTACTTAATACTTTCACGACTAACAGAATCTTATACATCTTTCTGCGTCACTGTTTTGAATGTTTAGTTCATGTCACTATTAGTATAATTTGTAGTTGGGGTATTAGATACTGATAGTGTTCCTGTTAGATACTAAGTGTCCGTTTAAGATAATTTTTGGAAATGTTTAAAAGTGTTTTTAAATAAAGAATGTGTTTTTAATAATCATTAAAAAACATGTTTAAACTCTTCAAAAGCTATCCCAAATAGATCCTAAATTACTAATCAATTAAACTATTGTTTGTTTATAGTTGGGGTACCGGATAATCTTCTCTTATTTACTAAGTTATTTGTCCTTTTTTCTTATTATCATTCTCAATTTTTTTCCGGACAACCAGCTTTTTAGATGCACTTGGAAAGAATGTCTTCGAGGATGTAGTTAGGTGATGCTACAAATAAGCCGTTGAGAAATCGTTAGTGTCGAGATTCCTTTTTTTTTTTTTGGCTTATGTGGCCATTGTTTTGATGGTTGTTATACTGTTAGGGTTCGTTTGGCATAACTTCTCCTAAAATGTTTTGAGTTAAATAATATAAAAGAAGTACTAATTAAGGGTCCGTTTGACATAGTTTCTCTTAAAATTGTTTTGAGTTAAACAATATAAAAGAAATATTAATTGTGTTTATTCTAAAAACACTTGAGTATGCTAAAATGTGTTTTTGGAGAAAATACTTGTTTGTGATTCTTCAAAAAATATTTATAAACAAGTATTTCACTTAAAATAGTTTACTCAAGTGTTTTTAGATGA
Source organism: Gynostemma pentaphyllum (assembly GCA_028015215.1). Taxonomy (NCBI): domain Eukaryota; kingdom Viridiplantae; phylum Streptophyta; class Magnoliopsida; order Cucurbitales; family Cucurbitaceae; genus Gynostemma; species Gynostemma pentaphyllum. The sequence goes on along the minus strand of CM051346.1, from coordinate 34,077,092 downwards.
AACACTTAATTATTATTTCTTTTAAATCTCTAACTTTAAACATTTTTAAGAGAAGCTATGCTAGACAGACCCTAAGTGTTTCTTCTAAAAACACTTGAGTATGCTAAAATGTGTTTTTGGAGAAAATACTTGGTATGTGATTCTTCCAAAAATGTTTATAAACAAGTACTTTACTTAAAATATTTCACTCAAGTGTTTTTAGATGAAACACTTAGGGTGAGTTTGGCAGAGCTTCCTATCAAAGTGTTTTTGAAGAAATACTTTTTTAAAAAACACTTTTAATTTAATTGTTTTGAATTTAAACGGTTACTTGTTTGGACAAATTTTTTTAAAAGTGTTTTAATGTAAAATCTTGTTTGGTTGCTTTGTATTCTTTTGATTGAAAAACATTTTTGAGAATATCAAATTACCATAAAGGATACTTAACATTTTATAAGCTAATTTTCTTTATTTTTAATTTTCTTTTTACGTGGACTCACAACAATTTATTTTAATAATTACCTAAATTTATATTTAAATCTATAAATAAATTAGTTATAAGAATTCAAAAAGACATAAAATAAGATTTAAGTTCAAATATATAAACTAAAAGAGCAATAATATAAATATTGAGACATGTGAGGAGATTTGTAATTTGATTACATTCAAATTCATATATACTAATTAATAAGGAAAAAAGTCATATCGTACTAAAAAAAAAAACTAACAACGAGACAAGAGAAGATTTGCAATGCGATTACGTTCTTCGTTCATCTCCATTTCATGAATTGAAGTCTCCTTTTCTTCATGAAGTAAATTATTGTGATTTCTTTCATCACTTGAAGGGAGCAACAACTCGTCATCGTCATAAGGCTTGAACACAAAATCTGTTTGGGAATGTACTCTTATGAAGTTATGAAGAGCCATTGAAGCAACAACAAATTTTACTTGTTTATCAAATGGAAAACTACGCATTTGACGAACAATTCTCCATCTATTCTTCCAAATACCAAACGCTCTCTCAATCGTGCATCTTAAAGAAGAATGCCTATGATTAAAAATTTCCTTCATGCCTCTCGGTTGGCTCCCACGTCGAAAATCAGGAAGATGGTATCGTTCACCTTTAAAAGGGCCTAAATATCCTTGCATTTGTGGATAACCCGAATCTACAAGATAGTATTTTCCTACAATAAAATCAAATATAAATTATTTAAAGAAAACACAATAAATATTAATAAACTTATTTTTATATACCAACCTCTTGGTGGATGTGAAAATCTCAGATATGATCTTCTTAATGCCTCCAAAAAAATACGTGTATCATGAGCTGCCCCTTCCCATCCAGCCCAAACAAATGTAAAACACATATTGAAATCGCACGCCGCCATAACATTTTGGGTAAGTAATACCTTTTCGACCAATATATGGTATTTTTTTTCCTAAGGAGCTATCACTGCTATGTGAGTATCATCCATCGCCCCTATACAATCCTTAAAATATGGCCAATATCAAGAATCATTTTTTATCTTATCGGGAATGGACCTAAAATCTGGATCAGTTGGCTTTATGATATCAACAACCATACAACAAATAGCATCTAACACTATACCAAACCATCTTGATACGGTCTCATTTGAGTGTTGAAATCTCTCTTGAACCATTCTATTACTAAAGCCATGACTTAGTGTAATAAGAAACATTGCTAGAGCTTCCTCCAAAGGTATAAATTTTCCTTTACTTAAGCCATAATGTTGTTTGAGTACTGCCAACAATTTTTTAAATATGTGTTTTTCCATCCTAAATTGCTCATGACATCTAACCTCATGGCCACTCAAAATCTCCATCACAAATTTATATCCTGTATGAAAAGAAGTCCTACAAGGTTCCTTATAAATATGTGTAACGAAGTGATTCACTACTGCAATACATCAAATTTTAACTAACTGATCAAGTGCATATTCAGTATTACTTTCATCAGAGGAATTATCGGTATCATTATCAGAACAATTAGATGACATCTGTGAAACAAAAAAAATAAACAATTATAAAGTTTTGTATACATTATACTGCTATCAAGTAGCAATAATCTAGATACCAAAGCAATCAAAATGAAATTCCATGTATTATGTATAACCAAAGATAGTCATGTAGATCATTGACTAGAAAAAAAAAAAGAAGAACATTAAAATTACAGATAAATATATCAAGGCATTATGACCTCTTGATGAATTAAAGTGCAAGGGAAAAAAAATCATCAATCAAATACTAACAGACAACCAAACAATCAAATGCTAACAAGCTTGCACCTTCTTCCATGTAGAATTTTAAAATAATTATTATTCGTCCTATGTCTTATACTCTGTTATTTTGGATTAGGCTTGAACGTAGATGAAGTTAGATGGGTAGTAAATGAGTTTTTTCATATATTCTTGAGAAGTCATTCCCAGGAAGCATTATTAGTCCATAATCACCTAATAGTGCTCTAAAACTCACATAAAAAAATGTAAACTAGGTAAAAATCATTGAAGCACATCCACCTCAAATACCATTTATCCAAACTCCTATTTGGATAAAAATCATTGATTACCATTATTTCACGATTTTCTTGACATCATCTTTGGATAAGATTTTGATGTTTAATCCTGCTTATATGTCTGATTTCTTTCAAAACCCTTTTTAAAACTAGGTGAACTTAAAGTTTCCATTTTATTTTATAAAGAACAAAAACATAATTTCAAACACACTTTTAAATGGAAACCCAAAAATAAAGGAAACACATTTTTAAACTAGCAACAAGGAAAAAACAATTTAAGCCTATCAATGAAGAAACAATTTAATCCTATCAATGAGTTATTAGAATAATTGTTGCTTTCCATTTTTATAATCTCATGAGAAGAACCTTGTTTATATTAGGACATGGAGGACGATGTACACAAATACCAAAACGAACTAGCAATAAGATATCTGAAGAAACAAGCAACAAGGTATCTAAAGTAATTGAAAAAAGGGGTCTCAAAATGTAGGGTTGGAGATAGACTAATTTATTCAAAGCAAAATAGATGGCTATTGTTTACAAGAAACGGCTTGCGTTCTTACCCAACGAGAGAATCACTAATTTACAAAAGAGAATCGCCAATAAGGTACATTTTGATAAAAACAAACACGACCTTGTTGTATTGTATCATGAGTCCTCCTAACTCCTAACTATATTATTTCAGAAAAATGGAATGTCAGCTTTAAATGTCTCTATCCATTTTCATGCTTCTTAGGATATAAGTAGTATGGAGCTTATCTATTAACAAATATAGGGAAGATGATTAGGTATATACATAAGTATTAAAACCAGAAAAAATTAGAACTGTTTATAGAGGCGTTACATCTAATACATTGAAAACATCACCGAGGAACTGGTGTTGGCTCAAATGACAGGATTTGAAATAACACAATAAAAGGATGGCATAAAAATAGTTGATAGCACCAGAATAGCATGCCTGAGATCCATCACATCATAAATCAAATTGGCATTTGAAAAGGAATGCATATTTAACAAACGCTCACGAAGTACGATGGATTCAAAAGACAAACGAATTCTTCGAACCTAATAATCGATTGAAATTTCACAAACTCATAAGGCTATGAATATAAAATCTAGCTGTATAAAAAAAAATCCATGACCAGCAAACTATAAATAACAAAATCACTGAAAGAAGAAGAGAATAAGACTTGGAGATTCTATAGCATCTGTATCCAAAAGACAGAATAAACCACAAAAAAAGGGGGGAAGAGAAGAGGCAGTGATTTCTTTAATTTAAAAAAAAAAAATTCATCATGCCAAAGATCTACCGCAAATATTCATTAAATAATTACCTCAATAATTCAGAAGAGACAGAAACGTGATTACAATACAAAAACGAGACAAATTCTCAAACTTTTTCAAATGGCAACCCATTTCATAATGAATCAAACACGACCCATAATGGAAAATCAGATCATATCTGATTTGATAAAAAGAGAATCACTAATTTACAAAAGAGAATCACCAATAACAAGGTACATTTGATAAAAACAAATCAACCAATTAATGAAGGTTATCGAAAGATTTACAATTAATAAAACAAAAATGAACTAATTTGGAAGATTAGATGGAGAATTACCAGTAACACATTTTTTCCCAAAAATAACAAACACATTGCACTCAATCAGGCAAAACGAAAAACAAAAATCGAACCAGAAAATCTCCTCAAATAGAATAATTGGTAAAGAAAATTTCCAATCGAAGACAGAAACAACAAAATCACCAATAGAAACAAGGATTTTGAGCTGGATCAGGGGCAAAAAAAAATATATAAATTGAACTAAGAGACAAAAATGAAAGATAAAAGGAGAGAGAAAAACTAAAAAACCTTATCAGAGTCCATTGATGAGGTACGATGAGAGCTGAGATTCAAACGTTAATTATCATTTTGAAGAAGCTGAATCCGTGGCTGTAATTTTTGCTATGATGGCGAGGAAGCCATGCGAGAGAGTAGAGCTCTCTCTCCGTCTCTCTGCTATTCTTTCTCTCACTTTTCCCGATTTGAAAGAGACGAGTCGAAGAGGCAAAAATGAAATCCCTAGTGTTTCCCGGATAATCACTTGGAAGCGTTTTTTTTAAAAACCACCTCTCACACGTTTCTTTGAAAAACATTTTCAAGTGTTTTTATTTTTTTTAAAAAACATTTTCTCACTTTAGCCAAACAACACTTTTTAAACCAAAAACATTTTTGTGGGCCAAAAACACTTTTGGGCCAACCCAAAATCCATCCTAAACAGACCCTTAATTAGTAATTTTTTTAAAATCCCTAACTCAAAACGTGAAGTTATGCCAAGCGGACCCTATCTATACCATTATCTGCACCATTTTCAGATTTAGAACTCAACAAACATTTCTTGTTCGGAAATTTGAATGCATTTTCAACAAGTTCATGGGCAAGTAATTGCTTGTTGCAATCACTATTTTTTAATGTTTAAATTGAATAAAATGTATCAAGTTAAGTTTTGTGTCTGAATAGAGTTTACACGAGATGTTTTGATATATCAATCACTGTATTCCAACAAATTTTACTTTCTCCATTTCCTTTATAAACTCTTTTGGGAGCAAACTAAGTCTCACATTGGTTATATTAACGGATGATCACGAGTATATAAAGAGGGGCAACATCTCCATGGGTATGAGATGGAGGCGCCACATTTTTATCACTCTTGTATCATACATCAATGGGAACTTTTGATGGGAGATTGCTCATCTTATAAATATTGGTTTTCATTCTTTTCAGAGTTCGTCTTGTTTACATGGTTTCCATTGTTTTTTTGCCATCCCATCATTGAGCTTCTTTTTTCTTTTATTTTAATTATCATTTCTTTATAAAATTATGCTAGAAAAAATACCCAAATAAACATACCAAAAATATAAAGGAAGTTTCATTTAAAGGGTTTTAAGACCCGATAAATCCCACCGGGTGCTCTTTTTTCTCCATTCTCTTTACCATCCATTCTCAAGCCAGTAAAATGAAGGGGGGGGGGGGTAGTTGAGGTTTAAGTAGGGATGTCAGAATTCTCCGTGAGGCCCCAACCCTATAAGGGCGGGGAATCCCCATTTTATTAGGATTAGGGGGAAAATTTCCCACAATTTATTTAAAGGTACGGGGATGAGAATACATTCCCCGCCCCACCCGTGACCCCAAACCCGATATTTTAATAATATTTTATGTATTTTGTTTGTAAACTTGTTTTTTCTTTAAAGAAAAGATTAGAAAAAAAATGCATGGGATATCCTTGACATGTGGCTGTTGAGTTGGATTGGAAAAGGAAGAAAAGAAAGGAAAAATTGGGAAGTTGGCTTGGAAATTTTCAATAATAACAACAAATTGTAGAGTTTTGAGTTCAATTTGTGGTATAATTGCTTGTTGGTAAGTGATTTCTTAAACTCAATTCTACATTTGGTGGATCTTAGTAGATTTTGCTAAGTTTTAAGGTTGATGTTATTTGGTTTGAAAGTATATTGGAAGTATAGTCATTGAAGGAAAAGTGAAACCCTAGCCATTGAGATATTAATCGTCATTTTATGTGTTTTCAATATGTTTTTCGATATATAAAAATGCTAAACAATTATTAATATGTATTTTTATTCAATATATATTTCAAGTGATACGGAAATTGGAACCGCTTATAACCTGGGATCGTAAACGGGATAATTTTTGTGAGTGGTTAAAATATTATTTTTGAATTATCCATAATTATTTGCATATAAATTTTAAGTTAGCCTATATATTATGAATCTCCTATTATACACATGTTTTTATGGTTTATAAATTATGTTTATGTGTCTTTACTATTACTTATGAATATTCTTATGAAACTGGACATAAAAAAGTATTAGTTTCCATGGATTTATGATGATTTGCAAGTTATATAACAATTTTCGTAAGCTATTTTCAAACCGCTAAATTGTCGTACCCACTAGTTCATCTTTCAGCAGTTTTTGGGACCCACTTTAGCATACACATAGGCTTTGGGCCGTATGTTAAGGTGATTAGCCCTTTAAGGGAAACTCTATGCGCGTATGACCAGTTTCAGTATAATCAGTTGCTCTGTTGCATATCTTGATTTATCTTGTGTGTAGTATAACCAGATGTGGGTATGCATTTGGTGTCGATTTTATATTATGTGATTATGATATGATATTATTACGTGAACTCCCTAGATATGAGTTTTTATTATGTATGAAAAGTGATTTGTTCAGAAATATATTTGTTTGTTAAAAGTAGTTGTTTTCTACGATATTTAACTAAAAAGTATGTATTAGTTTATAAAAGATCTCACTCACTGAGTTTTTGCTCATGGCTTTAAATGTTTTGTTTTTCCCCTCCAGGTAGCTCCTGAGGTTCAAGGACAAACCTAACGAGAGACGTTTACACCACTAGTTTTGGTTTCATCTTTAGCTAGCCTATGTATGACATTTTTGTGTGATTGTACATGTCTGTTTATAAGTGTCGGTGTTAGCTCGTGAAAGAGTAAGTTGTTTTATAATTTTTTAGGCTAGTTTTGTAGGTGGAGACGTTTATAGCTGAACAATCGTATAAATTTTTCTCTTAATGTTAGTAAAATAATAATTAATGTGTTTAAGTTGTTTCTGAGGGCAGAGCCCGTTATAGTTTATGCAGAAAATGTAATTACATGTTGGTTTACTTGAAAAATAAACGGAATTCTGTCAAAATTTTCTTAAATAGGTAGAATTTAAATTGATGATTAATCTTTTGCAAAAAAAAATGATGATTAACTAGTTATTTTAGTTCCGCTTGATAGTATGCGTTGGCGTTAGCTTTCGCTTGCCATCAGCATGTGTCATCTTGATTGTTTAGGAGATTATCGGGATGGGTCGTGTCAATTTTGTACCAAAGTATTACGATTCCTTTTATGATTTATTTAGACACTACATTTAAAGTTCATTGCATTTGAGTCTTATTGCATGACATGTTTCACGTTGTAGGTACACATGTCTCATGGTGGCAAAACTCGTAGGCTTGATGATATTCCTATTGAAACTCAACAAGCTACTGGAAGGCAAAACCCAATGAATGAAAACACATTTGAAGAGGAAATGAAATGGCGAACTAATCAACCAATTGGAGAGCATCCCGAACGAGCTAATGTTACGAATGAACAAATGTTTGAGAATATGGCTCAGGCGGTAGTTTCTGGGTTGAGAATGCATAGTCAAAGTAGAGAAGCTGAGAAAGATTGTAAAATAGAGCGGTCAACATCTTTTGGTGCAAAGAGTTTTGAAGGAAAAATTGATCCAGCTGAGGCAGAAGCATGGATAGAGAAATTAGAGAAGTGCTTTGAGGTGATGCAATGTCCCGATAATAGAAATTTGAGGCTGGCTACTATCTTGTTAGAGGGGCAGATGAGGATTGGTGGAAATTAGTTATGAGTAGACCTCAGAACCTTGCACTTATCACTTGGGCTGACTTCAGAAATGCATTTTATGAAGAGTATTATCTCGATCATATAGATATGCTAAACAGAATGAGTTCTTGAAGTTGGTACAGAGTTCTATGAGTGTTGCTTAGTATTACAAGAAATTTATTGAACTATCAAAATATGCTACCACTGTTATTACAGATCAGATCGATAGATGCAAGAGGTTTGAGGAGGGACTTCGAGGAGACATTAAAATAGTTGTTACGCTCCTAGCATAGAACTATCTTGGTAAAATGGTGGAAGCAGCAATTCGTGTTGAGAAGGGTATAGTAGAAAGAAAAAGTCAAGGGGGACAATTAAGAGTTGGTTGTGGTGCTCAATCTTTTAGCACTGATCGTCTAGTGTACAACCACACATGAGGGGTAATCGAGGGTCTTGGCCTAGCGTGGCAAGTCGTGGAAATTTCAAACCATATTTTAGGGGGTCATCGAATTTCAAACTAACTCAAAGTAGCTCCCAATAATCATATGGTAGTTTTCCATAGTTCACGTCATCTAGATACCTTGAATGTTTGACATACAGTAGATTCCATATGGGATTGTGTTTGAGAGGTGCAAATGTTTGTTTTAACTGCGGTCAGGAAGGTCATATGAGAAGAGATTGTTCAATTTTTTGTCAATGTGCTAGTGCACAAAGAACTAATGTGCAAACATCTCACGATAGTCACGGAACTAATCAAGGACAACAGTGATCTAATGTACAAAGTACAATAATGAGTGGTGTGAGGCAAACGTAGTGTTGTAAGTACAATCAATATGAAACAGAAGGGTCAAGTGAGCGTCCTCGTGTATAAGGTAGATTTTTTTTGCCATGAATCCACATGAGGCTCAAGAAACACTCGAGGTTGTGATGGGTAAGTTATCCATTTTTGGCACAAATGCACATTTTTTTATTGACCCCGGATTCACACATTCTTTTATTTCTTTTACTTTTTCTGCTTTTGCTGATAAAATGTTAGAAAAGTTACGTAATGAACTGGTAGTTGCCATTCCGATTGGTAAGTTGTTGTTAGCAGATAATATCTACATGAATTGTGTGATAGTTTTGGATGGGAAGAATTTACTCGTGGATTTAGTACCCTTAGATATATATGTGGTTTTGACATCATTATGGGTATGGATTTTTTGTCTGCATATCATGCATCACTTAATTGTTTTCGGAAGATAGTTGTGTTCAAATGACCAGGTGAATCTGAGAGTATGTTTAGTGGTGAAAGGAAGATCTTATCGACGTGTGTAATTTCGGTCCTCAAAGCTGGCAAGTTGCTCAGAAAGGGTAGTACTATATATTTGGCACATGTGATCGATATTTAGATTAGTAAGTTGAAACTTGAAAACATTCTAGTTGTACACGAATTTCCAGAAGATTTAACTAAGTTACCGCCAGATAGAGAAGTTGAGTTTGAGATTGAGTTAATTCCTGATACATCTCCTATTTCTCAAGCACCATATCAAATGGCCCCAAATAAGTTGAAAGAACTAAAGACACAGTTTAAGAAGGTTTTATTCGACCTAGTGTATCTCCATGGGGTGCACCGGTGTTATTTGTGAAGAAAAATGGTATAATGAGAATGTGTATAGATTATAGGCAATTAAATAAGGTGACTGTGCGTAACAAATATCCATTACCTCGTATTGATGATTTGTTTGATCAGCTTAGAGGTGCTTTCGTATTTTCTAAAATTGATCTAAGATCTAGGGACCATCAGCTTAAAATCAGAGAACGAATGTGCCAAAATTTGCTTTCAGAACTTGGTACATCATTAAGAGTTTTTGATCATGCCATTTGGGTTAACTAATGCTCCTACAGTGTTCATGGATTTGATGAACTGGGTATTTCATCCTTATTTAGATCGGTTTGTTATTGTGTTTATTGATGATATACTTGTGTATTCTAGAAACAAAGAGAACATCTTAAGAAGATACTACAGGTTTTACGTGCAAAATTTTGTAATTGTGAGTTCTGGCTTGATAAAGTTATGTTTTTAGGGCATGTGATTTCAAAAGAGGAAATCTAACGACCTAGGTTTTCTTTTAAGACTATCGGCTGTCGCTACAAACTAACACGAGTCCTTTCACCATGTTTTATCCTCACTCACACGCATCCTAACATAAGTAGGAGGTCACCCAACCTAGGATTGCTCCTAGCCAAACACGTTTAACTATGGAGTTCCTTACGATTGAGCTACCGAAAAGGAAGGTTAACTTTATTAGTATAGGTAGTACCTATTAATCTTATTAAGCTCTCCTTAACTGTATTGTCCCATACCAGTATAGTCTCAGAATTCCCTCTCATTCGAATGTGGAGTAGGTTCATTCATGTGGCCCTTGGCCAAAAAGCCTGTCAGGAGTCGATCATTGTCCATGCCTTGCACCGGCGATCACTCCCCGCCCTCATAGGATCCGGATGTCACAGAGAATATATGTTGATCCTCATAAAATCAAAGTTGTGGTTAAATGGGAACGACTAGTTACTATTACAAAAGTACGTAGTTTTCTGGGTTTAGCTGGCTATTATCGACGTTTTGTGCCTGGATTTTCAAGAATAGCTCTTCCATTGACCAGTTTGACGAAGAAGAATACCGAGTTTGTATGGACAGATGATTGTAAGGTGAGTTTTCAGGAATTGAAGAAAAGATTGATCTTTGCTCATATTCTGACACTTCTGACACCTGGAGAGGATTATGATATTTACAGTGATGCTTCACATCAAGGATTGGGGTGTGTTTTGATGCAAAATGGCAAGGTCATAGCTTATGTCTCGAGACAATTGAGAAGTCATGAGCATAAATATTCGACACATGATCTGGAATTAGTGGTGGTGGTACTGGCACTAATAATTTGGCGTCATTACTTATACGGGAAAATGTATCATATCTATACGGATCACAAGAGTTTAAAATATATCTTTGATAAAAAAAAGAGTTGAATATGCGTCAGAGAAGATGAATTGAATTGATTGTAGATTATGACTGCACGATCAATTATCATCACGGAAAAGCTATCATGGTTGCGAATGCCCTTAGCAGGAAATCTAATAGGTTAGACGCGACCTATAATGCAACAAGTTTTTCCTTGATAAGTGAGTTCACTGCATTGAATGTTGAGTTGTCAATGGAGACATCAAGATATTTGGTTGTAAATTTCCGTGTACGAGAAAAGTATTTATTGATCGAATTATAAAAGCTCAAACTGAAGATTCGGTTATGAGTAAGATAAAGATGAGGTGCAGAAAAATCAACGAATGGATTATGTGGTTAGAGAGAATGGAGGCTTACTAATGGAGAATCGGTTATGTGTTTCGAATAATGCAGCTTTGAAGAAAAGGATTCTTGATGAAGCTAATAGCTCAACTTATGCTATGCATCCAGGTAGCAAGAAAATGTATCATACACTGAGAGAGCATTATTGGTGGTGTTAAATGAAAAGAGATATTCCTGAATGTGTATCAAGATGTCTTATTTATCAGCACGTTAAACAGGAATGTCAGAAGTCAGCTGGGCTTTTGATTTCACTTCCTGTTCCAGAATGGAAGTGGGAGCGTATTACGATGGATTTTTTATGAGGTCTTCCTCGCATTCAAAATGGTCATGATGGTATTTGGGTGATAGTCGATAGATTAACAAAAAAAAGCCAGATTTCTACCAATTAAAATTACATACTCATTGGACAGATTAACGAAACTGTATGTTAACGAGATAGTTAGTCGGTATGGAACTCCAGTATTGATTATTTCTGATAGAGACTCAAGATTTACTTCTAAGTTCTAGGCTAGTTTATAGTGAGCTTTAGGGACGAAGTTTCATTTTGGTATAGCTTTTCATCTACAAATAGATGTTCAGTCAGAAAAAACGATTCAGACTTTGGTGGATAAGTTACGAGCCTATGATGCAATTTAAAGGAAATTGGGATACACATTTGTCACTTATGAAGTTTGCGTATAATAATAGTTATCATTCTTGTATCTTGATGGCACCACACGGGGAGTTATACGAGAGAAAATATATAGCACCAATCTATTGGGATGGGGTCGGTGAGAGGAAATTAATGGATCTTGAGTTAGTGTAGACTACTACTCATAAAGTAAAAGTGATAAGAGAAAATTTGAAGATAGCACAGGAGAGGCAAAAACGTTATGTGGATATGTGGACAGACGTAAAAAAGTTTTAGAGTTTCAGGTGGGTGATAGAGTATTTCTTCGTTTGTCACCGTGGAGAGAAGTTTTGATGTTCGGTAGAAAAGGAAAGTTAAATCCTAGATATATTTTGGGTTTAGTTGGGTTTAGTTTCTTATCGATTGGCTTTACCAGTAGAACTATCTAGGATTCATGATGTATTTTATATTTCTATGTTACGTAAGTATGTACCAGATCCATATCACATATTAGAGTCACAGCTAGTGCAATTGAAGAAGAATTTATCTTATGAAGAAGAGCCAATAAGAATTCTTGATAGAAAAGAACATGTTTTGCGAAAAATGTTATTTCTCTTATTAAGGTGTTGTGGAAGAATCACACAGTGGATGAGGCAACTTGGAAAAGTGAGGATCTTATGCGCTCTCAGTATCATAAGCTTCTTCTTTCGGCTTGAACTTCGAGAACGAAATTCTTAAAAGGAGGTAATAGTTTGTAAACATTTTTTTTTAAAAAAAGAAAAGAAAAAAAATGCATGGGATTAAGCCTCATTAATGGGCCAGGTCGGCCCGACCCTTAAATGAATGGGCTCGGGTTGGGCCTGGCAGGCCTGCTCTATAAATGGGCTGGGCCTGGCCCGGGCCTGACTTAAAAGGGTAAGCCCAAGCCTAGCCTACGGGCTTAGACCCATGAGATAAAATACAGGTCGGCCGGGCCTGGCCCGTTTTTGCAGGCTTGGCCCAGCTCGTTTAAATTTTTATGCATTTAATTAAATTTTCATTAAATTATTAGTTGTATTTTTAAAAAAATATTTTTAACTTTTTAAACTTAAACTTAACTCTAAAGTGATGAAAAAAAAGTTAATTTAAATTTTTACTATTTCATTATTTATTTATATTTGTTCCTATATGTTAATTAAACTGAAATTTAACTATAGAGTGATGAAGTTAATTTATTATTTTTTTATTATATATTTTTTTATTTATACTTTATTTTATATGGAATTAAACTTTTTAAATTAAATTTATTTATCATTCTTTTAACTTAATTTGACTATATTTTTTTTATGAGGCTTAGCTACATGTAACCCTTGGAGGTAATTCATTTTCTTTTTTCTTTATTTATTATTTATTTATAAAGATTATTTCATTATGTTAAAAAAATAAAATATAGTTTAAATTTATATATAAGATTATATTTAAATATAAAAAGTAATATAAATTATTAACATTATAGATATTAAATATATATATATATATATATATATATATTAAATAACTTTTGAATGGGCTTAGTAGGGCCGGGCCTTGGGCCGGGCTTGATGGGGGCCCTATGGATAAAGCCCGCGGGCCGGGTTTGGGCTCAAATGTATGATCCATATCCAGCCCATTGATTTATAGGCCGGGCCGGGCCTGGCCCGTCAACCGTTGACTTACGGGCCGGGCTGGGCCGGGCTTGGGCTAGCTCACGGGCTTTATCCATATGATGAGGCCTACATGGGATGACTTTGACATGTGGTTGTTTAGTTGGAAAAAATAAAATAAAACACAAACTCAATTTGCTGTAGCACCCGTGAGTAAAGAACGAAAGAGAGAAAGGGGAAAACGAGGAAAAAAAAGAAAAGAACTGAAAAATTGGGAAGCTGGCTTGGAAATTTTCGATAATAACAACAAATTGTAGAGTTTGAGTTCAATTTGTGGTATAATTGCTTGTTGGTAAGTAATTTCTTCAACCCAATACTTCTTTTAGTAGATTTTAGTATATTTTTCTAAGTTTCAAGGTTGATGTTATTTGGTTTGAAAAATATATTGGAAGTGTAGTCATTGAAGAAAAAGTGAAACCTTAGCCATTGGGATATTAACCATCATTTTATGTGTTTTCAATATATAAAAACACTAAAAAAATATTAATAGGTGTTTTTATTCAATATTTATTTCAGGTGATACGGAGATTGGAACCGCTTTTAACCCGGGATCGTAAACGAGATAATTTTTGTGAGTGGTTAAAATATTATTTTTGAATTATCCATAATTATTTGCATATAAATTTCAAGTCACCCTATATATTATGAATATCCTATTATACAAATGTTTTATGGTTTACAAATTATGTTTATGTGTCTTTACTATTACTTATGAATATTCTTATGAAACTTGACATTACGTTAATATGGAAAAAGTATTAGTTTCCATAGATTTATGATGGTTTAGAAGTTATATAACAATTTTTGTAAGCTATTTTCGAAGCGCTAAATTGTCGTACCCACTAGTTTAGCTTTCAGCAGATCTCTGAGACCCACTTTAGTATACACATAGGCTTTGAGCTGTATGTTAAGGTGATTAGCCCTTTGGGGGTAGCTCTGCACGCATATGACCAGTTTCAGTATAATCAGTTCCTCTGCTGCATATCTTGATTTATCATGTTAACGAAATTTTGATCGAAACCCTCTTTATCGGCGATATGAACGACATTCCGGTGAAAGGGGAGAAGAATTATTTTACCCCAAGCTTGATATATCGAGCCTCCAAATTAGAGATATTTTGAACGATATTTCGGTAGTTTCGCTGAAACTTAACTCCCTGGATGTGAGATCTTTAACATGCCCCTTCAACATGGTGCCTCTTTTGGGCTCATTAATCTTAGACCGAATCACATTTTTAGATCGGATGCTTGTTTGAGCTTTGTTGGGCTCTTATACCATATTGATAATCATGGACATCCATCTCAAAACTAATTGTTAATGAGAGGAGGGATCCTTAGACTTTATAAATGTTGTTAGATCCCTTCATATTTCCAATGTGGGATCCTTAATATTAAATTCAAAATATTTGTTAAGCAACCTGTAATAATTGTTACATTTTGATACATGAATATGCAATCTCTGAGGTAATGTTGATGTTTATGTAAGGTTGATGTTCTATTGCTGTGAAAAAAAATGCAATAAAGGGAGAGAATGTAATTACAAAGGTTGATAAAGTTAAAATAATGCACGAAAGGATAAAAAAATGATAAAAGAAAAAATGGTCAGAAACAGAGAATTGAAAAAGTGACTGAGGTAATATGGAATTTAACTTATATTATTTTAATAATTATTATCTCTGATTTAACTTTGTTAAATATTCTAATTTGAGGGCGAAAACACTAAGAGTAAGGAAGGTTGGAAAAACAACGGTTGAATCGTACATAGATGTTTTCAAATCTGGAGACAAAAAGAAGAATACAATAGACAAAGACATGGCAGAATTTATGCTAAAGTTCCATCTACTATTACGTCTAGGAAGAATTTGTTGATTTTATTTTAAGTTTGTTTGAACACTAGAACAAAAATATTTTGGATCGTGTGTTGATGTTTTTTAATTTTGTTAAACAAGTTTTTGAGGTTCGATTTTTTGAAAATTCAAAAGAATGCAGGAATATGACAGTGATAACAACATGAAAGATCATGAAGAGTCATAAAGGGAAGAAGATAATGGAAAAATAAGATAATAGATTTGTGTTGAGATTTTTTTTTTTTTTTTTGTAAACTTTGTATTGTTGAAGTAAAGTTTCTAGGTTAAAACCATAGTTTATTATTGAATACTTTTTTTTTGTAAACTTTAATTATTAATTTTCATTTAAATAATTTTCATTATTTAATAATTAATAATAAATATTTTAATTATTAATTTCCATTAAATAAACTCATTATTTAATCAATAATTTTATTGATAATATTTTATTATTAATTAATTAATTTTAATTATTAATTTTCGTTCAAATTAATTATTTGAACAATTAATAATTGTTAATTAATTTCAAATTATTAATTACCATTTAAATATACTCAATATTTAAATAATTAATAATATCTAATTAATAATATTTCATGTTTAATTTCATGTTTAAATAAACTCATTATTTAAACAATTAATAATGGTTATATTAATTACCGTTTAAATATACTCAATATTTAAACAATTAATATTGCCTATATAAGTAATTCGCTTTACTTAAAATTTCATTTCTTCTACTTGATTTCGTGACTACGATATTTGGGCTAGCATAGGGACCCGATGGATCTAAAGATCATGGGCTTAATAATTAATCAATTAAATGATTAACTCATAATCAGTTAATTACTTATTATCTAACTATGAATAATTCCACTATAGATTCATAGCTGAACTCCCCTCACTATAGATGAGTTATTGTCCATTTAGTTTATCATTATTTATATCTGTGATATTATCCTTCACGTGGAACCCTCATAATTACAGGCGGATAAATTTACCATTTTGCCCCTGTAATTACCGCTTTATCCTTGTGTTCCCGCTAATTCTCTAATGAACTTTATCTTTAGTCAAACTAGAGATAAGATAATTCTGTGATCAATAGAAGTCGTGACGTCACTTGTTCATGTCTTTGATCAGTACATCAAGGGAGTTTCCTAATGTTCCTAAAATGTTTAGGTATCGCATTGATACCGTTAATTTATAGGAAAATTATGAATTCCATCTTGTGAAAATGAGTTCCCATCTATTTATCTAGTCATGTTCCCAAAACAGGAGTGTATTGAGCGTTCTTACAGATCGCTCTCAACCATGTGAATCAAAGAACATAACTCCATAAATAGGAGTCTGCATTTCACTCAGGATTGAGATCTATCATGGTTGATAAACTTAGTTTAGGGTTTAGGGTTTCAGGTCTGGACCGTTGAGGAATTAATTCGGAAAGCGTTGACAAATGTGAGTTAACGAATTAATTGTCGGTTAAGGTTTTGGAGAAATCTAAAGCCCAAACCTTAGTAAAATGTTTTCTTATATTTATTTATATTATTCTGGAAGTTTTGGATTGAATATGATCATTGGAGGTATGAGAAATAAATTAAGAAACCTAAGTTTTCGGTTAAGACTAGTTTAGGCTTTTTCGGTGGAAATTGTATGATTCTTTGTTTAAATTGATTCTGATGGATGTTCATTTGTTTTCTGGTATTATTTTGGATTTTAAGGTTGTTTATGGTCAAGAGAATCGATTAGAAAGTATTTTTAGTGAATTTTGGATTTTCGGCAGTTTTTACCCGTTTTCAGCAGTTTTTGTGAATTGTTAAACCGATTGCTCTGCTATATTTCATTATTGATACTGATTTTATATTGAACATTATCATGTGGTATAATGTTGAGAATGATGAGATTGATGGCCTGACAGGTTGTGATAACTAGTATTAAGGCTACGAGCTTAATACTAAGTTTTATTTCAGTTATGGAAGAGTCCATAACCAGATGCTAATGAGCATTGTTTGTAAGAATGTATCATTAGAGGGTTTGTTAATTTAGTGTTGAGGCTACGAGCTTAACAACTAATCATATATTCAGTTATGGGTGAGCCCATAACCAGGCGCTAGTAAACATTGCTCGTATGAATGATTACTAGAGGTTCAGTTATAGTTGTGACTATAACCAGGTACTAAGAAGTGATAGTAGTCCCGAGGGACCGCCTTCTTAGTGGTTGTTTGTTAAATTGTTTGCTTGTTAAAATAGATTTACCCAATTATCCAAAAGTATTAAGTATCGAGGATGGGAGTTTGTGAACGAATGCCTTGGATATGAAACTAGTGAGAGTTGTCTATCCATGTAAAGTGAGATTATCGAGAAACCTAGAATATGGAGTTTGAGATAAGTGCCTATTCATGTATTGGTTTGAAATTGAGTTTTAAGTGACACTTGAGCGTAAGAGATTTTGGAAAGTGTTGAGCACTTGGGACTCGGTTTGGTTTGTTTAGAGACTATTTGAAATCTTACCTGTTGATTAATTTGTTTTCTCACTGGCTTTAGCCTCACAGTGCTATAATGTTGTTTTTCAGGTAACAATGGACCGAGAGGTGGCGGTTGATGAAGTGGAAGAGATGAGGGTTCATGTCGTGGTGGCCACCTATTGCTTATTCGTTATTCATTTTGTTAATGAATAAAGTATTGGATTTTATTGGTTTTAGTTGGATTATTTGTTTTTAAGAATTCTTACTTTTATTTGTTTTGAATGGTTTAAGAACTATGCCTTAGTTCATTGATATTTGTTTTAAGGATTTTAACTCCGGAGTTATTATTTAAATAAATGGTTATTTGACTTGGTTGGATTTGTGTTTTTCAATAAATGTTATTTATCGAGTCTTCCGTTGATTAAAAATGTGTTATTTATTACTCTGAAAAGTCGGGTCTTTACAATGAGTGTTGACGGCAGTGAGGGTTGATGATAGTTTAAGAGAAATATTGTAAAAGAAAGGGTTTTTGTAAAGTCATTTTTTTTATAAAATAAAATAATTAAATAATTAAAAAGATAAGGTTGAATTGTTCAAAATGAAAAAAAAAAACGTAACAAGAAGATAAGGATGAGAAAATGCATGGTTGTTTCTTGGCTTGACATGTGGCAAGAAATTAAAACAAAACAAACAAACAAAACCAAATCCCCTTGTTGCTGCAACCCGTGAGAAGAAAAGAAAAAGAAAGGGAAAGAGAAAGAGAAAGGAAAGAGAAAAGAAAAAGGAAAGGAAAAAAAAGTGGTCTTCTTGTTGTGGAGTGTAAGAGCCGAGAGAGAGAGAGAGTAAGGGGAAGGATTGAGTTTCTTCTTCTTCAATTTATGGAATCTCAATAAAGAAGGAAACAACAATAGGTTTTAATTGATTATGAAGAGAATTGATAAATTTAAAGTTTAAGCTTTGAAGTGTTTGGCCTTGGGTTGTGGAGGCAATTAGAGGTTAGTATGTCTTCTTCCATTTTTCCTTTCTTTCTCTCTTAAAATAGTAGTGAATATGGAAGAGGTTTGAAATTTCTTATAATTGATGTGGGTTTTGGGCTGCTACAGGTGTAGAGAAGATAGTAAATTTAGTTATTTAAAAATAAAATAGAGAAAAATCAGGAAGTTTGTTGTCATGATCAAGAAGGGAAAAGTTATGGTATGTTATGAGAGTGATTGGTGGTAATTTGAGGGTTCAATAATTATGAGGTGGACCTTGTGTTGAGATTGGATGAAGAAAGAATGTTTTTGTTTTCAATTTTATACTTTGTTATTATTATTGAAGCCTAAAAATAGGATCCTACAAGTTATGTAAAGTAAATATGAGAGAATGATTTATGTGTTGTGGGTTTCAAAGGATGCTATGGACAACTAGGAAATTAAGAAGATGGAATAGAGGAAAATGGATAATTTTGTAGAGTGTCACGATGAAAAAGAAGATGAATAGTAGAAAATGAAGTCTAATATATTGAATAAAGGAATAGGTTATTAAAGAAATTTATTGGTCAGGAAAGGTTTTAATTTTACCCATTTGGTAATAAAACAATGATTTCTAATTTTAATTTTACTTTATGTTATTTATTTATAATCAATTAGATTTATATTTATTCAATAATATTTCAGGTCATATTGAGACGTAAAATTATTTACGACTTGGAATGTTCACAGCAAAAGTTTGTGAGCGGATTCTATTTTCACACTATGACACTACAAGAAAAACTGCATTTGGAGTCCCGGCTGTAGCGACGAAATTCGCCTCTAAATGGAAATAGCGATGAAAAAGTTGATCGCCAAAAAGGGCGTCGCTTAAGAAACATAGCGATACATTTCGTCGCTAATAGCGACATAAAAAAATGGGACGCTAAAAAATATTGACTATTTAGCGATGAAATTGATCACTGAAAATAGAGACTAAAAGGCTTATCACGCCTCTATTTTAGAGACTCATTTCGTCCCTAAAATTAGCAACGAAATGTGTCTCTATATTTAGAAGCGAATTGCATCTCTAAAATAGAGACGCATTAGTTCTCTAGTAAAGTCAACCAATTGACTTTAGCGACGAATTGCATATCTAAAATAGAGAAGCATTAGTTCTCTAATAAAGTCAATTAGTTGACTTTAGCGACGAATTTCATCTCTAAAGTAGTTATGAAAAAAAATAATAATTAAATATATAGAGACACATTTCGTCGATAATTATTTAGATTTTTTAAAAAAAATTAAATTTTAATAATTAATTTTAAATAAAATTAATTATTACTTAATAATGAATTTTAAATAAAATTAATTATTACTTAATAATTAATTTTTAATAAAATTATTTTTAAAAAAAAAAAATTAATTATTAAAATTAATTTAAAAAAAAAAGATAATAATAATTAATAAAATATAAAACATCCAAACAAATATTGTTTATAAAAAAAAAGTATTCCAAAACAATTTTGAATCAAATGTTTAGAGAAAAATTTAAGGAGGGCTCGTATGACTGAAATCAGAATGCCTAGAAGTAGACCCGGAGCCGGGATCAGCATTCAGGTTCATCCATACCCGCATACGTTCTTCTAAAGCATCATGCTGAGCCTGAAGTTGATTGTCGCGTGCTTGACCGCGGATCTCATTGGCTTCAATCTGTAGGCGTAAGGATTCATTCTCTCTCCTCAAAGCCTCCGTCTCAGCATGTGAAGAACTTGTAGCACATGGCTGGTCAGCATAAAGCTCCCTCCCGTAAGCATTAAGACCAGGGATCGAACCATCTGGACGAACACCACCGAAACAAGAAGGAAAGCATCGCAATGGTTTTCCTGAGTAGGCTGGGACTCTGGAGTGGGCAATAAGGAAGTGAGCTTATCTTTTACTTTTCCCTACAAAAAGAAGGGAACAAAAATATTTGTGAGTAAATAAAAATATATATATTAATAAATAAATTAGAATTCACGAAAAAAATAAACTAACATGTAATTCTCGCGCCCGGTCATCTACATAAGTGACCCCATCGTGACCCTTCATATGCAGATGGAGAAACATCTCAACCGGGGCTACCTCACTTCCATCCTGAGTCTGTGAAAATGAGAAAAAGAAAAATAAAATATCATGAAAACATTAAATTAATTAAAAACATTAAAGATATAAACAAAATACTACAAGTACTTACCATGATCTCGTAGTACTCGTCATGGCTGCGAGTCCCACCGGTGTGCATAGTTGGTTCGCCAGTCGATTGGCTGAATTGATTTGAGAGATGCGCAACTCCTCGTGAGTCTGATGGCCGATTTTCCCCATAATATTATTGGGAAGAAAATATTTTTCTTCTTACCAATTTCTTCTAAAGTTCGATCCCACAATCGGGTTTCGTTTGATCGATCGGGATATAACATAGAAGATCCGGTGTTGCTGAGGATTGATGCTGTAAAGAAACCTCCAACCAATTCTCCAATTTTACTCAATGTAAGTTTCGGTTTGATTTTAATTTTCAAAAATTAAGCATGAATCTACATGTTTTTCATGTTTTTATCACAATTTGCATGATGTTAATTGATCCGTTATTAAATGTTAATAAATTTACTAAATAAATTTTCGCTATTTTAGTAAATCATCCTTTCAATAGGGACACCATCAGTAAGGCGAAGAATAAACCAGCTGAAAAACTATTGTGGATGACTGAGGAGGCTCATCTGAAGCTGTTAGCGGATAGGGTTGGGAGAAAGGAAGAGAGAGTTCCAACTTTCTATGGAATTGAATTGTATGATTTATGAATGACCCAACCCTCCTATTTATAGGAAAATAGGAATCCTAATCACATTAGGATTAATCTATAAAGATAAATACAAAAAGAAAAAAGACTATCTCTTTCTTTATCTTGCAATTTCGAAATTGCCATAGATAAATAGGAGATTATTTTATTTTCTTTATTTTATTTATCTTGGGTAAATAAATCTATGTAATTATTTTAGGATATAATTCAAACAATTATCTCCTCAAAATAATCATGATGGCCGAAAATTACAATAGTAATTAATAAAAAATTATAATTTATTTAATTAATTATTTTGGGCCAATCTCAATTGGATTCATTAATCCAATTGAGCTTGAAATTCTCTCTTAAATTAATAAGTCTAACTTAATTAATTTATTTATTAATTACCATTTAAATAAAATATTTTATTTAAACAATTAATAATATTAATATTTTCTCCCGACTAAATATTATCCAATTTATATTATTAATTTCCATTTAAATAATTTTCATTATTTAAATAATTAATAATATTATAATTATTAATTTCCATTAAATAAACTCATTATTTAATTAATAATTTTATTGACAATATTTTATTATTAATTTATTAATTTTAATTATTAATTTCCGTTTAAATAAAATTAATTATTTAAACAATTAATAATTGTTAATTAATTTCAAATTATTAATTACCATTTAAATATACTCAATATTTAAATAATTAATAATATCTAATTAATAATATTTCATTATTAATTTCATGTTTAAATAAACTCATTATTTAAACCATTAATAATGTTTATATTAATTACCGTTTAAATATATTAAATATTTAAACAATTAATATTGCCTCTTTTAAGTAATTCGCTTTACTTAAACTTTCCATTTCTTCTACTTGATTTCACGACTACGATATTTGGGCTAGCATAGGGACCCGATGGACCTATAGATCATGGGTTTAATAATTAGTCAATTAAGTGATTAATACATAATCAGTTAATTACTTATTATCTAACTATGAATAATTCCACTATAGATTCATAGCTGAAGTCCCCTCACTATAGATGAGTTATTGTCCATTTAGTTTATCATTATTTATATCTGTGATATTATCCTTCACGTGGAACCCTTATAATTACAGGCGGATAAATTTACCGTTTTGCCCCTGTAATTACCGCTTTATCCTTGTGTTTTCGCTGATTCTCCAATGAACTTTATCTTTAGTCGAACTAGAGATAAGATACTTCTGTGATCAATAGAAGTCGTGACGTCACTTGTTCATGTCTCGAATCAGTACATCAAGGGAGTTTCCTAAAGTTCCTAAAATATTTAGGTATCGCACTGATACCGTTAATTTATAGGAAAGTTATGAATTCCATCTCATGAAAATGAGTTCCCAGCTACTTATCTAGTCATGTTCCCAAAATAGGAGTGTATTGAGCGTTCTTACAGATCGCTCTCAACTATGTGAATCAAAGAACATAACTCCACAAATAGGAGTCCGTATTTCACTCAGGATTGAGATCTATCACGGTTGATAAACTTAGTTTGATATTCGATTATTTCTCGTAAACGGTACTAATGAGAAATTTGATCGAACATCGTGGTCCTGTCTTATACAACCAACATTGCATATGATACTTCCATTTCATGTCTCCCACATGAATGATCAGGATTCGATCATTTGTCTATAAACAAAATGCGAAGCTATCAACATTGTTACCAGGATAAGGTTTCCAAATGTTATCCGTTTACTGTAGACACGTTTAAGTTACTTATCTCGACTTTAATTCTCTTGTATGACTCACATACTAAGTCGTGATTTCATAAGAGTAACTTAGGGTTTACTATTTGAATGTTTGATATTTATATATTTCCATATATTCCTAATATCATTAATTGAATCAATCTAGATAATATAAAGAACTTATGTTTATTTATTTAATTTATTCTTAATAAATTATTATTAAATAATTACAAGTTCTAGGACACCATTCCTAACACCTATAACGTTTCCCCGCCATTTTGTCCCCTGGTTTGTAGATGATATCATCAGTGAGATCGATGGGGATCGTAAAGTGTTTCTGAAAAGAAAAAAAAAAGTATAAATTTGTTAGAATTTTAAAACACTATAAACAAATAAAGTTACAAATTTATATAATTTACCTTCCATATCTCAAACCTTGGTGAGAGTAAAAATGTCCTTCCATTTTCCAAACTCGGGGCTCTTCTTATAAGCATCGGTGAAAATTCGGGAAACCCTACCCAATGAATGCAATCTATAAAAAATCCGTAGAAACATATATAAGTTAAAAAATAATTAATGTATAAAAAATTAATAATTAAAAAAAATAAAAATAAAGTGCACTCACTTCTTTTTCGACATCCTCAAGACGACCCCTGTAATAGGCAACTGCTCCATGGCAGGGGTGTCAGCCGATGCCGCTGATGTGGTCGGGATAAGGGGGATAGGTGTGATAGCCACTTGTGTATCCCCTAGTGCAGTTGCACTATCAGATGTGGCAGGAGTATCGAACTCCTGAGAACGGGGTGCATGTCGCCTCGATGTAGACATCTACGAAAACATTAACATACAAATTAAAATAAATAAATAACAAACATTGAATTAAAAAAGTAACATACTATTGAATTAAAAATTAAAAAATACATACAAATTACTTAATTAATTAACATTACACTAATTTTACCAATTCAATTAAACTAATAACATACAAATTAATCAATTAATTAAACATATAAATTTACATACGTTTTTTTTAACTAAATACACTAAAAACATAACAATTAACCCTAATTTTTACAAATTAAGAATTAACATATATAAAATAAACACATTACTTAATTACTTAAACATTAATTTATTTAAATCTATATATGAACAATAAACATACTAATAAAAAAATGAATATACTAATTAACAATAACATACAATTCAATTAAACTAATTTTACCAATTCAATTAAATCAATTAACAATATTACACTAATTTTACCAATTCAATTAAACTAATTAATATTAATAAAAACATTAAACTCATTAATTTTACAAAATAACATACAAATTAGTAAGTTAATTAAACATATAAAATTACATACTTTTTTTTTTTTATCTAAATACATTAAAAACATACTAATTAACCCTTATTTTTACAAATTAACAATTAACATATATAAATTAAACACATTACTTAATTACTTAAACATTAATTTAACATACGAAACAATTAACATACAAATTAATTAAATAAATAAAAACATACTAATAAATTTATTAGAAGCTTATTAACTTTAATCTAATTAGTACTAATCTATATTAAGCTAATTAACAACATACTAATCAATTAATAAATAACATACAAATTAATGAATAAATTAACATTAAACTAATTAACTCTAACTTTTGACAATAAACATACTAATGAATTTGAAATCAATAAAAAACATACTTAATTAATTAACATTAAACTAATCAACACAATCTTTTAACAATTAACATACTTATAAATTAAAAATTAATAAATAATTACAAATTACTTAATTAATAAACATTAATTTAATTAAATCTAAATTTAAACAATAAACATACTAATAAAATTTAAATGTACTAATGAAATTAAACAAATTAACATGTTATTTAATTATAATTTTACCAATTAACATTAACAATAAACTAAGTAAACTAATTTTACCAATTAAATTAAACTAATTAACATTAACAATAACATTAAACTAATTAATTTTACCAATTAACATAAACTAATTAACAATAACATTAAACTAAGTAAACTAATTAAAGTAATAAAACTAATTAACAATAAAATTTCATATATACTTTAACAATTAACAATAAAAATAACATTAAACATTAACAATTAACTGTTAAACTAAGTAAACTAATTAATTTTACCAATTAACATGAACTAATTAACAATAACATTAAACTATGTAAACTAATTAAAGTAATAAAACTAATTAACAATAAAATTACTATTATACATTAACAATTAACACTAAGATTAACATTAAACATTAAAAATTAATTAACAATTAACTTACAATTAATGGACAAAGTTTGATTGAAAAAAATGGAGAAATTGATGAAAATGGAAGAAGTTGAATAAAAGTGAAAAGTAGCGTGGAGGAGGAGAAGGCTAGAAGAATTTGAGGGAAAAAATATCATTTCACATACTCTTGGATATAAAAATTATTAAAAAAAAATAAAACCGGTTAGATTTGTGTAACGACCTACATTTCTCAGTAAGTTTTCTCTTTAAATTAAATATTGTTTATTTTAATAATTAATTTAGAGAATTAAAGAAATTGTATTTAGTAATTAAATTCTTTTTTTTTGGGGAATTTAATTATTTTAAATATTAATTTGGTCTTAAAGGAAAAAAAAAGGGGGGGGGGGGGGTTTAATAAAAGGAAAAGGCAAAAACGTGGACTCCTCCCTTCGGAACATGAAATTTCTACAAAGAAAAGGTAGGGTTTCCTCCATTGTTTCTTCTTCCTCCTTCTCCTTGCCGCCGCCTATAGAGGGTTTAATGGGCGTGTCTTTGATCAATTTCATCCACTTTCTTGTGTTTTAGGTGTGGTTTATTGCGGATAGTGATTTTGAGAAGAATTGAAGTTATTGGAGACAATTTCCCAATATTCAAGAAGAGGTAAACTTAAATTTCTCCTTCAAAATTTCAGAATTTAATTTAATTAAATTCATTCTTGAAAAGCTACATGAATCCTTTTCTCTTTTACCTATTTAGAAAACCCTCTCCTTGAATTCTCCAAACCCTAGAAAAACCTAATGTTTTCTTAAACTGAAAGTGGCCTTAACGATCCGAATTTTAGCCAAACGAGACGCCGGAAGACGCTGCGTGGATGAGCCACCGTTGCTATAACAGCAGCAGCCGCCCTTACTGTTTGCTGCTGCAAAACCGTGGGTAAGAACAGCCCCTTGGGCTGTTCGTGCCACTTTTTTGTCCCGTGTCAATCCTTGTCGTTTGATTTATGTTTTTAGATAAATTAGGATAGGTTTTGAACATTTTAGATGAACTTTTCAGGTTCTTGAAGTCCTTGGAAAGGAAGACTTGTTCTTAAATTTTATTTAAGCTTGAAAGGTGAGTAGATGTGTTTAAGGTTAATTAATTCCATGTTTTGTTTTCCTTTTCTTTTATAAGTTGTTATTAGAATTTTTGGGCATTAAAGAGATCATCTAAGCATGTTTTAAAGAGGATATGGGGCTGTTTTATTTATGTTACAGAAAATTGAATTGTAAAGTGCTAATAATTGGAATTTAAGCATGCTATTTGTCTACCTTGCCTCTTATTATGGCACAACTATTATGAAGTTAATTTTAGACCATTTTAGGATGTTCAAGACTATTTTTTTTGAGGTTTTAAGGTATTATAAAGTTGCTGGTTTTAGGAGAAAAGTACCATGCTTAGTGCCCCATTAGAAGGAAATTTAGCTTAGACCCTTT
This sequence comes from Gynostemma pentaphyllum, assembly GCA_028015215.1. NCBI lineage: Eukaryota > Viridiplantae > Streptophyta > Magnoliopsida > Cucurbitales > Cucurbitaceae > Gynostemma > Gynostemma pentaphyllum. Next base: position 34,049,962 of record CM051346.1, on the reverse strand, counting down.
TCTTATTTTATAAATAGACTCTTGTTGAGATCTGGATTGTTTACAGGTGTTGTTAAATGTTTTTGGGAGTGATAAAATAGGCGTTATGCCGCTGAATTTTATCTAGAATGTTTAAGCCACCCTAGTGTTCGAAATTAGAGCTAAAGCACACTACTTTAGGCGTTAGCTCTTTTTAGTGGAATTTTTTTGGTGATCGATTTGTGAGATAAACTCGATATTTTGGATGATTTTAGATCATCTTAAGGTTAGGAAAGAGCCTAATTTTCAGAAATTAAAAATTCCAAGTTAAGCCTCATAAAAAGTCGGTTTTGGGTAGAAATGATAATTCTATGCTAGAAACTGGACTTAGGCTTGTCAAGCATCCTGGTAGTGATGCTTGTAGTTAAATCATATTTTTTTGGTGCCTTAAACAATATGGTTGGAGGTTCACACTAAGTAGGGCCATACTTAATGAAGAATATGCGACTAAGTGGATAGTTATAGTTGTGCACGACATAATATCACTTAGTGGGGCAGGTTCATTCCATGTGATCAATGGGAAAGAATATACAAAGTAGGTTCACTTATGTGTTTGAGGATACATAAGAAGAATACCTCAAAAGATTGAAATTGTAGAAATACGAATTCAATGCTTTTGGGGAAGAAACTCACTTTTGTTTTTGAACATTAGTTGAGAAAGGCATTGTGTAGAAAAATCGATACCATTTAAGTTGAGAGAACTTATTGGGTGATGTGAGATCGATATGGACTTAAAGGATTTAGGAAAGCTTCTCAATGACATTACTTTTCTTTAAACATTGCTACTCATTAGGCGTAGCCTCATGATGCTACACATTTTTTTTCCAGGTAAAAAGAAGAAGAAAGCTGGCAACTGACGATGCTTCGTGACCAGTGGTTCGGTTAGGAAGGATTTACACCGCCGGTGAATTTGTTTCCTTCTAGTAAGTCTAGTTGGGATGTTATGAACTTATCTTGATTTTATCGTGTTTTTATAATACGTTTGAATTTTAATTATTTCATAGCATTTCATTATTTCGGAATTGTGTTTTGAAACAATGAATTGAGTTTTGGAATTTGAAATAAGTTCGATCGAACTGAGAACGATTACGTTTATAAAGTCAAAATAAATGAGTTTTCGTTGAATTTATTGCTTCCACTGTTATTATGTGAATTTCCGTGTTTTGGGAGTTTTGGGGATGTTAGAGTTGGTATCAGAGCCCTTATGGTTTTGAAGACCGTAAATCCAAACCAACCACCACTTCACGAGTTCGTCAGTGCCAGGTATTTCATTTTTATTTAAAAAGTATTGCCATTAAATGAGAATGCCTAAGTTGCTTTAAGTCGTATAGATAAGATGTATCTACAATTTGTTGTTGTTAATCTTATTTGTGTTTGATTGAAATGTTTAAATGTGCCTCCAATTGCTATGCGTGGACGTGGCAGGAGCCGTGGTTGAGGCCAAGGTCGAGGGGTTAGGGGAAGCGGTTGAGGCCGTGGAGTTAACCCCACTTTTGAGAGCAATGCAGAGTCATTGAATAAGGTCATAACCTTTGATACTCCAATTGAGGAGAATAATGTAGAGAGGAACCGTATTAATTTTGAGGCACTGCCATGTTTGGTAGCTAATCAAGTACCACTTGCTGCTCCTGGGGCATGTATTCCTCAAGCTGATTACAACGATATGAATAGAGCACTTGGTAAAACATGAGGTTTTTACTTAAAAGGCTCCATTTTTTAGAGAGTTTGACGGTGAGTTTGTGGATCATGATGTTGTAGAAAAGTAAATGTTATGAGTCCCAGTGGAGTTATCCTTAAGTTTAGAAGGACCAGTAAGAAAAAGGCACATGTAGTCATTTCGACGTTACATGATGCGTCTTTTAGATATTGGAGCTTGAGCCTATTTGGCTAGAGTAGTTGATAACTCATTTGAGGAAGTCAATTTGAGATCAGTGCTTGTGGCTAGTGAGTTTTCCAATATGTTTCAGATAGATTGCCTATATACCCCAAGCTAGATAGATGAACTTCTAGTTAGAGGTTGTTCGAGATACAACTCTTTTTTCAAAAGCACCCTACAGAATGGCCCCAGCTGAGTTGAAAGAATTGAAAGCCCAGTTACAAGAGTTGTAAGATTTGGGGTTTAGACCCAGTGTGTCGCCCTGGGGAGCACCAGTTCTGTTTGTTAAGAAAAAGGATGGATCGATGAGACTTTGTATAGATTACCGAGAGTTGAATAAGGTAACTATAAAAAATAAACATCTTTTACCCATAATCGAGGATTTGTTTGACCAATTGAAGGGAGCGATGATATTCTCAAAGATTGATCTCCGATCAGGTTATCATCAATTGAGAATCAGGAATGAAGATATACCAAAGACAGTATTCAGGACTAGATTTGGTCATTTTGAATTCATAGTGATGTCTTTTGGCTTGACCAATGCTCCGACCGCCTTTATGGACTTAATGCATACGTTTTTCAGAAATACCTGGATACATTTGTGATTGTGTTCATAGATGATATCTTAGTATATTCTAAGACTAGGGAGTTGCACGCTGAGCATTTAAAGATTGTACTGACCACATTGAGAAATGAGAAGCCTTATGCCAAGTTTAGTAAATGTGAATTTTGGCTAGATAAAGTTGCATTTCTGGGACACGTGGTGTCAAATAAGGGAATATCAGTGGATCCATCTAAAATTGAAGCAGTTAGTAGTTGGCCTCGACCTACTTATGTGACTGAAATCCGTTCCTAGGTTTAGTTGTGAAGGGATGCTTTACTAAATTAGCGGAAATTTATTAACATTTAATAACGGATCTATTAACATCATGCAATTTGTGATAAAAACATGTAAATTCATGCTTAATTTCGAAAATTAAAGGCCTTTTACTTACATTGAGTAATAAATGGAGAATCGGTTGGAGGTTTCTTTACAGCATCAAATCCTCAGCAACACTGGATCTTCTATGCTATATCCCGATCGAAATCAAAACCGATTTGTGGGAATCAAACCGGAAGAACAAAAGAAGAAGAAATTTCTTCTAAATTTTTCCCTAAGGAAAATCGGCAATTGGGCAAAACTTTGAGAGATAATTTTCACTTTTCTAATTAAAGTGAGAAGTGTAAAAAATATGAATCTCAATGGTCATATTTATAGGAAAATATGATATCATAATCTTATTAGATATCCATATCTCCTAATTATAAAATAGAGAAGATAAATAAATAATTTAAATAAAAAAACAAAAAATAAAAGAAAAAACAATGCATCATGCACGCCTAGACTGAAGAAAAATTGACGTTTCCTTTTTTTTTTTTTAATTTATTTATTTATAATTACTTTTCTTTATTATGTATTTAATATTAGAAAAATTCAGATAATAATTTCTAATTAAATACATTTAGCCAAAAAATTCATATATTAATTACTATTGAATCTTATTCAATTAATTAATTAATTTGGGCCAATACCAATTTGTTTCTTAAACCAATTGTATTTAATTCTCTCTAATATTTATTATTAAATTAAATAAACTCATTATTTAATTAATAATATTAATTATTAATTTCCATTTAAATAAACTCATTATTTACATAATTAATATTATTAACATTAATTCCCGTTTAAATAATTTATTTATTTAAACAATTAATTTTGCCTTAAAATATTATAATTGATAATGTTATATTAATTTGCATTTAAATAAACTCTTTATTCAAAAATTAATATTGTATCAATATTAATAATATTAATATTAATTTTCATTTAAATAATCTCAGTATTCAAATAATTAATATTGCCAACTTTTAAGTAAAATCAATTACTTAAATTATTTGTTCTTCCTAAGTTAAATTAATAACTTAGTTTTGCTACAACGATATTTGGGCTAGCATAGGGACCCGATGGACCTATAGATCATGGGCTTAATAATTAGTCAATGAAGTGATTAACTCATAATCAGTTAATTACTTATTATTTAATTATGAATAATTCCACTATAGATTCATAGCTGAACTCCCCTCACTATAGATGAGTTATGTCCATTTAGTATATCTTTATTTATATCTGTGATATATCCCTCACTATAGATTCATAGCTGAACTCCCCTCACTATAAATTTACTGTTCTGCCCCTGTAATTACCGCTTTATCCTTGTGTTATCGCTGATTCTCCAATGAACTTTATCTTTAGTCGAACTAGAGACAATATACTTCTGTGATCAATAGAAGTCGTTCGCCACTTGTTCATGTCTCGAATCAGTACATCAAGGGAGTTTCCTAAAGTTCCTAAAATTTTTAGGTATCGCACTGATATCGTTAATTTATAGGAAAGATATGAATTCCATCTCGTGAAAATGAGTTCCCAGCTACTTATCTAGCCATGTTCCCAAAACAGGAGTGTATTGAGCGTTCTTACAGATCGCTCTCAACTATGTGAATAAAAGAACATACCTCCATAAATAGGAGTCCACATTTCACTCAGGATTGAGATCTATCACGGTTGATAAACTTAGTTTGATATTCGATCATTTCTCATAAACGGTACTAATGAGAAATTTGATCGAACATCGTGGTCTTGTCTTATACAATCAACATTGCATATGATATTTCCATTTCATGTCTCCCACATGAATGATCAGGATTAGATCATTTGTCTATAAACAAAATGTGAAGCTATCAACAGTGTTACCAGGATAAGGTTCCCATACGTTATCCATTTACTGTGGACACTTTTAAGTTACTCATCTCGACTTTAATCCTCTCGTATGACTCACATACTAAGTCGTGATTTCATAAGAGTAACTTAGGGTTTACTATTTGAATGTTTGATATTAATATATTTTCATATATTCCTAATATCGTCAATTGAATCAATCTAGATTATATAAATAACTTATGTTTATTTATTTAATTTATTCGAAATAAATTATTATAATTAAATAATTACAAGTTCTAGGACACCATTCCTAACAAGCTGGTTATTACAGAAGGTTTGTGCAAGATTTTGCAAGGATTGCCTCAACTATGACCAAGCTAACTAGGAAGGGTGTGACTTATGTCTGGGATGATGAGTGTGAAAAGAGTTTTAAAGAACTCAAGAAGAGACTAGTTTCAGCCCCAGTTTTGATAACACAAGATGATTCAGGTGGTTTGACTATTTATAGTGACGCCTCGAAGAAAGGGTTAGGATGTGTGTTGATGCAACATGGCAAGGTTGTAGCCTATGCTTCTAGAAAGCTTAAGGAGCATGAGAATAATTATCCCACCCATGATTTGGAGTTAGCTGCTGTGATTCATGCTTTGAAGATATGGAGACATTATCTCTATGGAGAAAAGATCCTTATCTTCACTGATCACAAAAGCTTGAAATATTTCTTCTCCCAAAAAGAGTTGAACATGAGACAACGTAGATGGCTAGAACTGGTCAAAGATTATGATTGTGACATCCAGTATCACCGTGGAAAAGCTAATTTGGTAGCAGATGCCCTTAGTAGGAAGTCAGCTCATAGTGCAGCATTGCTTACTAGACATCCTAGACTTCAGTGGGAGATGGATAGGGCAGATATTGAGATACTTACTTCTGAGATGACTGTCAGTATTTCCAATTTGAAAGTGATACCTTTGTTGAGGCAGAGGATTATTGAAGCACAGAAAACTGATGAGAGTCTTAGAGGTTACATACTTGATATGAAGACAGGTTTGCCTGGATATTTTACCTATGCCACTAACGGTGCCTTAGTTTACAAGGATCGTTTGTGTGTGCCCAGTGTTGAGATTTTAAGAAAGGAAGTATTAACAGAAGCTCACAATTCTATGTTTTCTATTCATCCTGGGAGCACCAAAATGTACAATGACCTTAAAGTACATTATTGGTGGCCTGAAATGAAGAAGGATGTAACTGAATTTGTGAGTAAATGTTTGATATGTAAACAGGTAAGAGCTTTGAGAAAAAGCCCATATGGACATTTGAAGCCTTTGAATGTACCAGAATGGAAGTGGGAGGAAATTGCCATGGATTTCATCTGTGGGTTGCTTAGAACACAGAAGGGTTATAATGTTATCTGGGTTATTGTGGACAGATTGACTAAGTCTGCACACTTTTTGCAGGAAAAATCAACTTATTTAGTGGAAACTTGGGCTAAGATTTATATGAGGGAAATAGTGAGATTGCATGATGTTCTAGTAAAGATTGTATCAGATCAGGACACTAGGTTTGTGTCCAAATTCTGGAAGAGTTTGCATAGTGCAATGGGTACCAAGTTACTGTTTGGTATTGCCTTCCACCCTCAGACAGATGGATAGACGGAGCGACTAAATCAGATTCTGGAAGATATGCTCAGGGCCTGTGTGTTAGACTTTGGGGGTAGTTGGGATGAACAACTGTACCTAGTCGAGTTTGCTTATAATAGCAGTTTTTAGGCCACGATTGAGATGGCACCTTTCGAGGCGTTGTATGGTAGGAAATGTAGATCTCCGATTCATTCGGATGAGGTTGGAGAAAGAAAATTGTTTGGACCTGAGTTAGTTCAGATGACTAATAAATCAGTGGAACTGATTAGAGAAATAATGAAGACTGCTCAGAGTAGGCAAAAGTGTTATGCTAATGTGAGAAGGATAGATCTTGAGTTCTCTGTTGGGGATCACGTATTTCTTAAGATAGCTCCGATGAAGGGAGTAATGAGATTTGGGAAAAAAGGAAAACTGAGTTCGAGGTTTATTGGACTGTTTGAAGTGTTAGAGAGGATTGACACTTTAGCTTATAGATTGGCTCTGCCACCAGCCTTATCAGGGGTTCACAATGTATTTCACGTTTGAATGCTTCAAAAATACATTGTTGACCCATCTCATGTGATTGACTATGAGCCAGTTCAGTTAAATGAAGACTTATCTTTTGAAGAACGTCCAATTGAGATTTTGGCTAGAGAGCAGAATATTTTGAGGAATAAGACCATAAACTTGGTTAAAGTTCTATGGAAGAATCAAACTCATGAGGAGGCCACTTGAGAGCGAGAGAAAGAGATGCGTGAGGTTTATCCCCATCTCTTTCCTGAGCAATAACCCTTTTCGGGGACGAAAAGCCTTTTTAGGTGGGCGGATTGTAACGACCTACATTTCTCAGTAAGTTTTCTCTTTAAATTAAATATTGTATATTTTAATATTTAATTTAGAGAATTAAAGAAATTGTATTTAGTAATTAAATTCTTATTTTTTTGGGAATTTTATTATTTTAAATATTAATTTGGTCTTAAAGAAAAAAAAAAGGGGGGGCGGGGGGTTTAATAAAAGGAAAAGGCAAAAACGTTGACTCCTCCCTTCAGAACGTGAAATTTCTACAGAGAAAAGGTAGGGTTTCCTCCATTGTTTCTTCTTCCTCTTTCTCCTTGCTGCCGCCTATAGAGGGTTTAATTGGCGTGTCTTTGATCAATTTCATCCACTTTCTTGTGCTTTAGGTGTGGTTTGTTGCGGGTTGTGATTTTGAGAAGAATCGAATTTATTGGAGACAATTTCCCAAGATTCAAGAAGAGGTAAACTTAAATTTCTCCTTCAAAATTTCAAAATTTAATTTAATTAAATTCATTCTTGAAAAGCTACATGAATCCTTTTGTAACAACTCGAAATTTCCAAAAAATCCCAAAACACGAGGAATTCATAATATAAAGACAGCGGAAGCATTTAAAACAAAAGTCAAGTTCTTCTCATTTGAAATAAAACCAAATAACATTCACAACCGATCGGTTTTATTTTTAAAACTTAAAACATCAAAATAAAACAACCTCAATCGGTGTTTAGAAAATTATCAAACAAATGTATGATCGACATACTTATTTAAAACAAAACGAAAACATGATCCAAATTAAATCCCAAAACAAATAAAAAGAAAGATAAATTTAGCCGGCGTGCAAATCCATGCCAACTGATCACCACCTCGTACCACATCAGCCACCGAGTTTCTTCTTTCCTTTACCTAAAAAAAAAGTTGTAGCATCATGAGGCTACACCCAGTGAATAGAAAATTGTTAAAGAAAGAACCATGCCAATGAGAGGTTTCCTAAAACTTTAAGTCCATAAACGTCCTTACCGACAAGTCCCTCACTCCAAAAGAAGTCACTGTTATCAATCTAGAGGTGAAACTAGCCTAGGTCTACGCCATATCGTCCCTTAATCGAAACTTAGAATCTAATAATTTCTAAAGAAAAACCGGCGGCAAAACAGCTATATTTTTAACTCCTAAATAGCCCTACACATCCAAATAAAATATCGCAACACATAAATAATAAATCTAGCATCAGTTTCTAACTAGCCGCCTAAGCCTAAATTCTCCTAGTTGGGCACTATCATGCAAAAACAGCATTTTATAACTTAACAACAATCATTAAGATTTACCCAAACACAGTCTTAAACATCCCAAAAATCATCCAAGAAAAGAAAAGGAAAAATTATAAAACAGCCAAACAACACAAATCGATATCGATATAACATTTCGTCTTAAACCCAATCTTTTAAGCATGCCTCTCATTAATTTTTCCAAGTTCTTAATTCAGCCCAAATAACCTCATTTCATACTTATAAACATCTAAGGTCAATACCAAAAATTAAGAGGTTATACTATTAAAGAAAAAGGAAAACAAACATGGGAAAAATTCTAGCCTTAACAACTTCTACCCACCTTGTACAAAGTAAGAATTCTTCCAAATTCTTTATTCCTTTCACAACACAACTACGACCTGAAAAATAAGTTACAATCTAAAATAAATTAAACCTAACTTTATGCTAAGACAAATATTAAACTGAACGTAGGACGGAGGGATTACGGGGTAGGACGATGGTAGGATAATTATGACAATATTAGGACGGAGAGTGACGGGTTCGACTTCGGATTAGGACGGTTAGGACAGAGGGCTACGGGTTTGGCTTCGGGTTAGGACGATTATGAAAGAGGGCTACGGGTTTGGCTTGGGGTTAGGACAGTTATGACAGAGGGCTACAGGTGTAGGATAGACGTAGGACAGATGTAGGACGGTTATGACGGGGAAATAATTTTGGGGTTCCGATTCGTTCGTTATCTATCAATTCTACATTAGGTTGCAAAACGGAAATAGATCTTTAACAAGAATCGATCTCACCTTTTCTTGGAAGAATAAGAAATTTTGCCCTAACTTTTCCAAACGCAAATCCGCTTTAAAAATCACCACAATCACCACCTAAAATGATGAAAAGAGGAATAAAATTGGTTAAGAACTCTCCATCCCGATGCCTCCCATGGTGGAATCAAAGAGGAAAAGAGGAAGAAGTAGATGAAACCCTACATTTCTGTCTGTCTTTCACGTGAAGGACAAAAGGAAAAATTTCACGCTTTGTCTCTTTTTCTTCCCTTTACACTTTACGCCTAAACCTCTTTTTTTTTTCTTTTTTTCTTTTACTTTTATCTCCAATTATTTAAAAAGTAATAATATTTAATTCCTGAAAAGAATTTAAATATTAATTACCATCACTTTTCTTAACTTCAATAAATATTATAATAAAATAAATAATATTTATTTAATTTAACACTTATCGAAAATGTATGAGACATTACACCTTTTCTCTTTTACCTATTTGGAAAACCCTCTCATTGAATTCTCCAAACCCTAGAAAAACCTAATTTTTTCGTAAACTGAAAGTGGCCTTAACGATCCGAATTTTAGCCAAACGAGATGCCGGAAGACCCCACGTGGACGAGCCACCGCTGTTATAACAACAGCGGCCGGCCCCACGGTTTGCTGCTGTAAAACCGTGGGTAAGAACAGCTCAATAGGGGTTGTTCGTGCCACTTTTCCGTCTCGTGTCGATCTTTGTCGTTTGATTTATGTTTTTAGATAAATTAGGATAGGTTTTGAAGGTTTTAGATGAACTTTTCAGGTTCTTGAAGTCCTTGGAAAGGAAGACTTGTTCTTAAATTTTATTTAGGCTTGAAAGGTGAGTAGATGTGTTTAAGGTTAATTAATTCCATGTTTTGTTTTCCTTTTCTTTTATAAGTTGTTATTAGAATTTTTGGTGTAACGTCCTGTTATTTTGAAGTGAATTTTTTTTTAATTTAATTTTATTATTTATTTAATGTTATTTATTTATTTATTTATTTATTTCATTTCAAGTATTTAGTTTAATTATTATTTTATAATTTCGATTTTAGTACTTAATTTTTTTTTTAATTTAATTTTATTTATTTAATGTTATTCATTTTTTTATCGTTTTAATGTTTAATTTTCGTTTCGGTGACATTAATAATTATTAATAGGCCAATTAATAATTATTAATCACCTTTAGATTTATTTAAGAGCTTCGGGTTTCGATTTAGAAGTCAAAAGTCATAAAAGGATGCAACCGTCATTTCTGATTTCTTAAAAATATCCAAAACACTATTCATATTCTTCTTTAAATTGCCATTTGACCAAATTTGACCAAAACATCTCTCATTTCTCTCCCAAGGCCGTAGCTTCAAGGTGGGGGAAAGGATTTTTTTGGTTTTTGCTCGTTTCTCGGCGGATCGGCTCGATTTCGGTTGCATCGGAAAGCCCTCGAGTCTAGGATCCTTTTCCACCTAACCATCGTGCTTTTCTCCCGTGATATACGGAGTTCTCGGTAAGTTTAATCTTCAAAACCTAAACTCCAAATAGTGTTTTAATGGAGTTTTCTTTGTTTCCTTTCGATTTCTTGCTGTGAAACTCGGTGTTTGTAAATACGGGAGTAGTTTTAAGAGTTTTTGGAAACTTTCCCATAACCCTAAAACCGAGTTTCAGTCGAAACCCTTTCCGTTTGAAATTTACCCTTTTGGGTTTGATTATGGGTTAGAATTTAATGAAATAATGTTTATTTAAGTTTAATTCGGGAAAGGGATTAATGTTCAAAAACCCTAATTATCGATACCCATTGAAATTGGGATTATCGAATTTGGTTAAAAATAACTCAAAACGTATTTAAAGTACCTAAAAGCCGGAAAACCAAACCCGAGACCCACTTTTTATGGGGGGGCCGAGAGCCTCCATGTGGGGGAGTTTGATGGATTTTCGTCATTTTGTATGTTTAGTGGTTTTTTAATCATTAATTGGTAATTTATTTAAATTTTGAGTTATAATTTCAATTGTAGGTGTTTTTGAACTTTGCTTGATCGCTCTATCGGAGGTTGAGAGCGAGTTCTCCTCTTACAAAGGTGAGAATAGTTAGGATTTAAAGTAATTATAGAAATCGAATAAGTGTAATGGTTTGTAGAATCGGAAACTAAGATTAGAATCTAAACTAAGATTAGAGGGAGTGAGTTAGTGCCTTAGGATTCGTAGTTAATCCTTTAAGCGAGAAACTTAGGATTTCTCGATGAAAGCCTCGAATCTTAGAAGATTCTAAGTTAGATAAGTTTCGGATTTTAGAATGAATCATTGGAAGTTAAAGGATCCAAGACTTTGATAAAGAACGGTTGATAGAACCTCGGATCATTGGAAGTTTAGAATCCTTGAAGGTTTAGGTTAATCGTTATGTTTTGATTCTTTACTTTATTACCGGAGTTCGATTTATAAATCGTTCGTTCGAGAATTCTTATCTGTCCTTTACTTTATGTCTTTACTTTACTCACTTACTTTATGCATATTTCGGTTGCTTTATCATTTACATTTACTTTATTTACTTTTGCAAGCATATGCAAGCATATGCATAACATCTCGCATTATTGAAAAGAAAAGAAAGTGAGAAAGAAAAACGAAAGGTTAATGGTGGAATACGAGAAAGTCCACACTACTTTCATGCATAAGTACTGGTGGGACATGATAATTGCCCACACTACTTTCATGCATAAGTACTGGTGGGACATGATAATTGCCCACACTACTTTCATACATAAGTACTGGTGGAATACGATAATTGTCCACACTACTTCATACATAAGGATAAGGGTGGATAGTATGTGAAAATCCACATTACCTTCATTTCATGCATAAATGGAGAATGCGTATCCTACGGGATGTACTCATTACTTTTATGCATATGATAGATGAAAAAGAGAAACGAGATGTTATATTTGAGTAAAGTTTTATTTATTATTCTTATTTATGTCATAATAATGTTAATGGATGAGTATTGACTATGATTATTAGTAATATCATCCTTTGGAAGTTTAGAATGAAATTACCTAGAGTTTGGAGGACTTTAGGAGTGTTTTCTGTCAGATTGATTGGACACGAATCGAAATGCGAGTTTGAGGTCTATTCTTACTTTTTATTCTTATTATTCTCACTGGGCTTAGTTTGTTAGCTCATGATATTACAAACATTTCAGGTAATGTTTGGGATCGTGGAAGAGGAGCTGGTGCGCGTTTGATCGAGAGGATGACGACTTTGAGATGGACTATGTGTTATGTAAAATTCCATGTACATGGTCTTGTGAAATTTATATCATTTTGATGATTTGTACTTTGTAATTAGCTCATAAGAGCTTATTGTCGTTGTTTTATGATTATGATCATTTTGAACTCCTAGATAGGAACTTAATGTTCCTTGTGTATTTTAGATTTTGAAATTAAGATGTAAACAGGTTTTGGCCAGCAAATTTTCAAACATAATCACGCCAATTTTTCTTAAAATAAAAGACTTCCGCTGTGTTTTCTAATTTAATTTATTTAAAAGTGACGAGTCGTCACATTTGGGCATTAAAGAGATCATCTAAGCATGTTTTAAAGAGGATATGGGGCTGTTTTGTTTATGTTGCATAAATTGAATTGTAACACTACAAGAATAAAAGGTTCTACTGACGTCAGAAATGCCGGCGCACGTGCACGGCGCCGGCAAAGCCACTTAAAAGGCAGCCATTTCCAGGCGCACAACTCGTGCACGGAATGGTTGACCAATACCGGCGCAAGCCTTATGTCTGCGCCGGTATTGGATTAGTCCAAGCCCAGGGCGGCCCATCATCTTGGCTGGGCTTGACATGCGCCGGCATTGGGCTGGCCCAATGCTGGCGCCTATGTGTATTAAGTATCAGCGACGCTATTGGGCGCCGGCGATACATCTTCCCATTTTTTAGCACGCTCCCCCCCTCCCCCTCCCCGAAACCCCTCTTCCTCCTTTTTCATTTCTGATTTTTCTCCCCCTTGCTCCAACCGAAGACGCCGCCCCCTTGTGTTTCCTTCTCTTTTTCAGTCGATTCTTCACCGATTTCCTCCGTTCAAAAGCCAAAGTTTACATTATCCATCATTTTAGGTGTGTTTCTATACTCTATTTTACTAAAATAATTATTATTTGGTTAGATTTCATAGTTTTTAGTTTTAGGTTTTTTTTTTGAAAAATTGGGTTTTTGTTGTTTTATTGTTTAATTCTTAATAATTAGTTGTTATGAATTAGATTGGGCACACACAATACATGACTGAATGGAGATTTGAGATAATTTTTTTTTTTTATCAATATGGATTTTGTTCAAATTGACTATTTTGAGTTTTTAGGTTTTTTTTTTAAAACAATTGTGTGTGTTATTTACTTTTATTGTTAAATTGTTAATATTTGGTTATTATGAAGTAAATTAGTTACTTTATACATGATTGATTATAGATTTGGGATGAATTTTATCAATTATTGTTAATATGAATGAACAATTTATTTAATTTAAATTTTATTGTTTTTTGTATTTAATTATGTGATTAATTTTAAACTTTGCATATTTAGTGGGTTTTTTCAATTTGATGTTTTTGAGTTCTTAGGTTTTGTTAACATGTTTTTATTCTAATTTGTTTAAAAAAATGATTCAAATAATTAATTAAATAATTGATTGAACAAAACTTGAATTGTTTTTAAAGTTTAAGGAAATTTCAAACTTTTTAGCATATAAACTCACTGTTTTTTTTTATTTAATTATGTGATTAAGTATGAAAGTTGCCTATTAAGATGACTGAATAATGCGATTGTAAATTAAAAAAGATAATATTTTCGTATCTTTCGTGAGCTTATATACAAATGTCAAGATCCAGGTTAATTTTCTGACCTTTTATATTTTAACGTCGTTATGTTTTGGGAGACGACTATCCTGCAGCAAAGTTAGCCGTCTCAAAGCATGTCTTAATGTTTTTATGTTTTGCTTAGGTTGACATGTGTGTTGATATAATTTTTTGTTTTTAGTATTTTTTTTTGAATGTCATGGGAGACGGCTAACCTGCAGCAAAGTTAGTCATCTCAAACTATGTATATATTTCTTTTTTATATAGTTTGTATGTTTAAGGGGTTTTTACATTGAGGAGTAGAACTTTACCATGGAATTTACTTGGGATTTTTTTGTTTAAAATAGGTCGAATGTCGATAGGAGTTGGATGAATCTAAATGATAGGTTTTGTAAAGAGTATATTGATGGGGTGAGTTCATTTTTAGAGGTTGCGGTGACGGTTTTGAATGATAATGGAAAAACCCGATGTCCTTGTTTAAAGTGTGTGAATGTTGGTTTTGCCACAATTCAAGAAATTAGAGAGCATTTGCATATTTATGGAATATCACGAGGATATACATGTTGGACATACCATGGAGAGAATTTTAAAATGGGTAGCACGAGTAGTAGTGTGCCTCCCTTAGATGCATCCTTTAGTGAAAATGATGATGATGATGGAATGATAGACATGCTTAATGACCTACAAGGTGGTGCATTTCATGAATATGAAACTGAGAACCCAGAAAATATACTTTATGGTGAGGAAAATGTGGACACGGGTGAGTGTGATAGCGAGTTCTCACACTTATTCAGTGAAGCACAAAAAGAGTTATACCCGGGTTGTAAGAACTTTTCATCTCTCAGTTTCTTAGTGAAATTAGTTCATATTAGGTTTTAAACGGGTGGAGTAATAAGTCGTCATGAAGTAAGTTATGATTTGTACGCATTGTCAATGGGCCTAGACATTCGTGCTAAATCATATACAGGATAATGTGTTAATGATATACGTTTCCACACAATGGAAAGATCTTCTGGCCATACTACTACAAGTTGTAGGGTTTCTGTTAAGGGTGATCATGATGAAGGATCAACGACGTTTTATGGACTCTTAAAAGAGGTTATAGAACTTAGTTACTTAAGATCTAATCAAGTTGTTTTATTCTGATGTACTTGGTTTGACACATCTCCATCTAAAATGAAGAAAGAGTCGGGAAACATATCGATTAAGATATCTCAAAATTGTTTTGAAGAAGAACCTTTTATCTTAGCTAGTCAAGCTCAACAAGTTCTATACTTGGATGATATTAAATATGGGAAAGATTGGAGAGTAGTGCAAACTTTAAGACAAAAAAATGTGTGGAATGTCCCTGAGTTAGAGGAAGATGACGAGGATGATAAGATTTTGCATGTGAGTTCACCCATAGATACTCATGTCAGTGATAGGCTAGATGCACAGAGGCTCGATAGAGATGATGACATAGAAGAGTTTATAACCAATAATGAAGAAGAGCCGGAAAATGATATTGTTGATTCGGAAAATGAGAGCGATGAGTCGGAAAACGATGACTCGGAATAGTAAGTTAGGTTTAATATATAATTTTTAAACATGCGTTTGTTCTTAACTTTTAACAAATATTGTGTTTGCGTGTTTTAAACAGGAATAATAAGGGGAAGGGTCAGATTGACGAGTCACGACCTATCGCACCGGGCAACAGGAAGACTCCTCGTCGTAGTACAGGCGGGGTAGTTATTACGGAGCCATCATCGGATACATTGATGAGTTCTCAGTCGCCTTCTCCCTCACCAGGGCATGTAAAGATTTCAGATTCACCAATGTCATCACATGATAAGTGTTCTCAGTCACCTTCGCCCACACTCGATCTTGGTAAGAATCATTTTTTTGTGAATGTCACTTATGCTTTGTTTTGTACTTACTTCTTAATTTGTTTTATAGTCTCGTCTCAATCGTCGTTTCCTAGACGTGGTTATGCGAAGAACCTTTCACTGCATAAGGGGACGAGTAAGAAAGATCTGACTATCCTGAAAGACTTAAAACGAGTGGTTGGCAACAATGCTAGATCATTTATCACTGAGACTGGCATATTGGTGCGTGCCCTTATACCACCGAGCCACAAGAGATATGATTTGGTGCCGGCAGAGATTCTTAATGATATCAGACAACAACTTGCAGTGAGTCTTGTATTTAGATATATGATTTGCAAGTATTATATAATTTGCACTAACATGATTGCTAATGTGTTAAGGACAAATTCAATCTTCAATTGGCCAATGACGCACATTGGAAAACTAATGAAGGACAAATGATATCTTCTGCAATAAGTATCGATATAAGCTTGGAAAATACTATCGTAATAACGTATAAGAGTTTGGTGAAGAGCAAGCTGACCGCATGAAACATCCGAGAGTGCATAGTGATGATGAATAGGGGTTATTAATCGAGAAGTTGAAATCACCTGAATTTAAGGTAAAATTGTATTATCTAAATCTTAGTATCTTTATTTATGAATAATAACTAAATAATTACTTATGATATTCATTTTGTGTAGAAACTATCAGAGACAAACACTCATTCCCGAGCGGCAGTACCGTATTTACATAAAGGTGGCTCGAAATCCAATGCTGACAAGCTTTATGAGATGGTAATACTATTTCACGCACTTTACTTATTAAACTCTTTTCTATTTTTGTAGTATCATACACATTTTATATGAATATTTGCAGAGACAAGATAACCTAGAAGCTATATGGGTCGACGTGTTTGAGCAACAACATTCTTATGAAAGTCCAAAAACGTGGGTGAGCGGACAGGCCGAAGAACATCACGTAAGTTTATTATTTTAAGTTTGTTATGTTTTTGTTTTAAATATTTTGTATTCATTTCGTGTTTTTTTCTATTGTCTTAGAAAAAAATGGTGGAATATATGAAGCCGCCACAAGTTGCGTCAGACACAACGGATTCAAGCCCATCTATTACTAATATCGAGGCAATGAAGATGACTTTGGGTCATAGACCAGGCTATAGGAGAGGTATGGGCAGAGGGCCTAAACCTCCCCCAAAGTCAAATAGTTCATCGAGATCTTTTGTGTCTTCACAAGTGGAACAACTCACCTAAAGTCAACAACAACTAGCTCAAAGTCAGCAACAACTAGTTGAAGCCCTTACTACTATTGAGGAACTTCGAGCTCGTGATGTGGAACGTGAGGCTCGTGAGGCGGCACGTGATTTAGAGGCCAGGAAACTTCGAGAGGACTTTGATGCGTTCATGAGAAATTATAGAGGTGGTGGGGATAGTCATGCTTAGGATTTACATGTACTTTGAACACATTACGTGTCTGTTGTATTATTTTAAGACATCATGTTTTACTTTCTTAAAGACATTATATTTGTCTTAATTGAACTTTAGTTAATTTCTATCACATTTTGTTACAACTTTTTCTGGTTCGGGATTTTATATGGTTTAGAAAAATCTTAATATATATATATATATATATATATATATATATTGAAATAGGTGGCTTTTGAGGAGCTTAAAATAAGTAAAGTTTTTTTAAAAAAAATAGTGGCAATACCCGCGCCATAGCGCTGGCACTGGGGTTACAAAAAAAAAATAGTAACCTTATTTCCGGCGCTATGACGCCAGAAATATGTTCAGTTCCGGCGCCACAGCGCCGGCAATATGATTAGTACTGGAGCTATAGCGTCGGAAATACTTGGCAGTGGGGTAGGATTAACCCTACTGCCGGCGCCACCACATCCCCGGCGCTATGCCAACCACGCCGGGGATGCGTTCCTAGCATCCCTGGCGCTATGAATAGCTGCGCCGGTGATGCCTGAAAATGGCATCCCCGACAACCCAGTGCCGGCGCTATTTCCGGCGCGGAAGTGACGTCGGTGATACCTTTTTCCGGCGCATGTGGTTGGCATTGAAGTGATGATTTACTAAATTAGCGGTATTTATTTAGTAACACAAATTAACACTTAATTTAGGATCTATTAATATCATGCAATTTGTGAAAAACATGTAGATTCATGCTTTATTTTCGAAAATTAAAACCAATTATACTTACATTGAGTAGTTAATGGAGAATCGGTTGGAGGTTTCTTTACAGCATCAAATCCTCAGCAACACCGGATCTTCTATGCTATATCTCGATCGATCAAACGAAATCCGATTGTGGGATCGAACTTAAGAAGAAATTGGGAAGAAGAAAAAAATATTTTTCTTCCCAATAACACTAGGAATTTCGGCCAAGGGAGGGAGAAGGGAAGAAGAGAGAGTTCCAACTTTCTATGGAATTAAATTGTGTGATTTATGAATGACCCAACCGTTTATAGAAAAATAGGAATCCTAATCCCATTAGGATTAATCTATAGAGATAAATACAAAAAGAAAAAGATTATCTCTTTCCTTTATCTTGCAATTTCGAAAATGCCATAGATAAATAGGAGATTATTTTCTTTTCTTTATTTTATTTATCTTGGGTAAATAAATCTATATAATTATTATAGGATATAATTCAAATAATTATCTCCTACAAATTATCTATGAAGGCCAAAATTAATAATAAATAATTAATAAATCAAATTTATTTAATTAATTATTTTGGGCCAATTTCAATTGGGTTCATTAATCCAATTGGGCTTGAAATTCTCTCTTAAATTAATAAGTCCAACTTAATTAATTTATTTATTAATTACCATTTAAATAAAATATTTTATTTAAACAATTAATAATATTAATATTTTCTCCCGACTAAATATTATCAAATTATATTTAATTATTAATTTCCATTTAAATAATTTTCATTATTTAAATAATTAATAATAAATATTTTAATTATTAATTTCCATTAAATAAACTCATTATTTAATTAATAACTTTATTGATAACATTTTATTATTAATTAATTAATTTTTAATTATTAATTTCCGTTTAAATATAATTATTTAAACAATTAATAATTGTTAATTAATTTCAAATTATTAATTACCATTTAAATATACTCAATATTTAAATAATTAATAATGTATAATTAATAATATTTCATTATTAATTTCATGTTTAAATAAACTCATTATTTAAAAAATTAATAATGTTTATATTAATTACCGTTTAAATATACTCAATATTTAAACAATTAATATTGCCTATTTTAAGTAATTCACTTTACTTAAAATTTCCATTTCTTCTACTTGATTTCGCGACTACGATATTTGGGCTAGCATAGGGACCCGATGGACCTATAGATCATGGGCTTAATAATTAGTCAATTAAGTGATTAACACATAATCAGTTAATTACTTATTATCTAACTATGAATAATTCCACTATAGATTCATAGCTGAACTCCCCTCACTATAGATGAGTTATGTCCATTTAGTTTATCTTTTATTTATATCTGTGATATTATCCTTCATGTGGAACCCTCATAATTACAGGTGGATAAATTTACCGTTTTGCCCCTGTAATTACCGCTTTATCCTTGTGTTCCCGCTGATTCTCCAATGAACTTTATCTTTAGTCGAACTAGAGATAAGATACTTCCGTGATCAATAGAAGTCGTGACGTCACTTGTTCATGTCTCGAATCAGTACATCAAGGGAGTTTCCTAAAGTTCCTAAAATGTTTAGGTATCGCACTGATACCGTTAATTTATAGGAAAGTTATGAATTCCATCTCGTGAAAATGAGTTCCCAGCTACTTATCTAGTCATGTTCCCAAAACAAGAGTGTATTGAGCATTCTTACAGATCGCTCTCAACTATGTGAATCAACGAACATAACTCCACAAATAGGAGTCCGCATTTCACTTAGGATTGAGATCTATCACGGTTGATAAACTTAGTTTGATATTCGATTATTTCTCGTAAACGGTACTAAGGAGAAATTTGATCGAACATCGTGGTCCTGTCTTATACAATCAACATTGCATATGATACTTCCATTTCATGTCTCCCACATGAATGATCAGAATTTGATCATTTGTCTATAAACAAAATACGAAGTTATCAACAGTGTTACCAGGATAAGGTTCACAAACGTTATCCGTTTACTGTAGACACGTTTAAGTTACTCATCTCGACTTTAATCCTCTCGTATGACTCACATACTAAGTCGTGATTTCATAAGAGTAACTTAGGGTTTACTATTTGAATGTTTGATATTTATATATTTCTATATATTTCTAATATCATTAATTGAATCAATCTAGATAATATAAAGAACTTATGTTTATTTATTTAATTTATTCTTAATAAATTATTATTATTAAATAATTACAAGTTCTAGGACACCATTCCTAACAGGCATTACCGGCACGGAGGTGCGGCGGTAGTACCCATTCATTTTATAGTGTAAAGTGCTAATAATTAGAATTTAAGCATGCTATTTGTCTACCTTGCCTCTTATTATTGCACAACTATTATGAAGTTAATTTTGGACCATTTTAGAATGTTCAAGACTTTTTTTTTGGAGGTTTTAAGGTATTATAAAGTTGCTGGTTTTAGGAGAAAAGTACCATGCTAAGTTTCCATTAGAAGGAATTTAGCTTAGACCCTTTTCTTATTTTATAAATAGACTCTTGTTGAGATCTGGATTGTTTGCAGGTGTTGTTAAATGTTTTTGGGAGTGATAAAATAGGCGTTATGTGCTGAATTTTGTCTAGAATGTTTAGGCCACCCTAGTGTTCGAAATTAGAGCTAACCCACACTAGTTTAGGCTAGTTTAGCTCTTTTTAGTGGAATTTCTTTGGTGATCGATTTGTGAGATAAACTCTATATTTTGGATGATTTTAGATCATCTTAAGGTTAGGAAAGAGCCTAATTTTCAGAAATTAAAAATTCCAAGTTAAGCCTCATAAAAAGTCGGTTTTGGGTAGAAATTATAATTCTAAGCTAGAAACCGGACTTAGGCTTGTCAAGCATTCTGGTAGTGATACTTGTAGTTAAATCATATTGTTTTGGTGCCTTAAACAATATGGTTGGAGGTTCACACTAAGTAGGGTCATACTTAGTGAAGAATATGCCATTAAGTGGATAGTTATAGTTGTGCACGACATAATATCACTTAGTGGGGCAGGTTCATTCCATGTGATCAATGAGAAAGAATATACAAAGTAGGTTCGCTTATGAGTTTGAGGATACATAAGAAGAATATCCCAAAAGATTAAAATTGTAGAAATACGAATTCGATGCTTTTGGGGAAGAAACTCACTTTTGTTTTCGAACATTAGTTGAGAAAGGCATCGTGTAGAAAAATCGATACCCTTTAAGTTGAGAGAACTTATTGGGTGATGTGAGATCGATATAGATTTAAAGGATTTAGGAAAGCTTCTCAATGGCATTACTTTTCTTTAAACATTTTTACTCATTGGGCGTAGCCTCATGATGCTACACATTTTTTTTCAGGTAAAAAGAAGAAGAAAGCTGGCAACTGATGATGCTTCGTGACCAGTGGTTCGGTTGGGAAGGATTTACACCGCCGACGAATTTGTTTCCTTCTAGTAGAGTCTAGTTGGGATGTTATGAACTTATCTTGATTTTATCGTGTTTTTATAATACGTTTGAATTTTAATTATTTCATTATTTCGGAATTGTGTTTTGAAACAATGAATTGAGTTTTGGAATTTGCAATAAGTTTGATCGAACTGAGAACGATTACGTTTATAAAGTCAAAATAAATTAGTTTTCGTTGAATTTATTGCTTCCGCTTTTATTATGTGAATTTCCGTGTTTTGGGAATTTTGGGGATGTCACAATTTGGATGATTTTTTTTATAGAAATTAGACAATTGAAAGTGTATGGATGAAAAAAAGCTAAATTGATTGTCCAGATGTGTAAATTAGAAAAGCTCGAAAGTGCAGGGGTCATCGGTACATTTATGTTGGGGTTTGGTGGAGCCAATTCAAAGCCCAATAATTTTCGTTTATTGTTTCAAGCAATATCTTTGACCAATTGTGTTTTACCCATAGTCTTATGGCTTTGTGAAATTTAAACAAAAGGCCCAATAAGTTTTTTGTCAGAAGCCCACTTCACCAAACTTCATCAAGCTTCAAGTTCACGTGATATGGCAAAAAATATGTGAGCTTTTGTTTGACCTAGTTTGATCAAGATATAGGCGGCAGAATGGTTGTTTAACATATATATATATGTTACGTTGAAGCATAATTTAACTTAGCGAGTGCGAGAAGAAAGAAAAGAAGCCGGCGGCCGTTTTTGTTTCTTCTTCACCGAGGGAATTGTGGTGTCAATTCTATGAGAGTCGATTTGACGACTTTCAATTGGGTTAATTAGGGTTTGTTTATATTGAGAGAAAATAGAGAGGAGGCAACCGTTTGAGTGATTCTCGGGGTTATGTATAATTGTGAGCAATTATACACTCTTTATTTTTGTCTCATTGATGTAATCTTCAACTTCATAGTGGAACCTGCAGAGTCTGCAGAAGACAGGACGTACCAATTGGGAACCTGTATAAAATTCTCTGGTGTTGTTATTTTCTCTCTCGCTTTTATTTATTCTTTGTTGCATCAATAATATTCATCGTTCTTGTGTTAGTGGGAGTTTAGGGTTTAACAAACCCTTCAAATTCCCAACAACTGGTATCAGAGCTTTAGGTTTCGGGGACTTGTGTGTTAGAGATCGATGGATAGCAAAAAGAATATTGGGATCGAAAAATTTGATGTTTCAGATTTTTCATTCTGGGATGATGCACAATAAAAATTGCATTTATCGTTGGGAGAGATGCCAGAGGATATGAAGCATGAAGATTGGAACAAACCGGTGAGGTCGTTGACCTTGTTAATTATTGTTGTCAATTATATGAGTTCTACACAAAGTGTAAAATCGGAGAGTTGTTGATGTTCCCTCGAATCGGAGGGGTGAGCCAACAACGTGGACAGGACAGTTAGCTCCTAATCCATCAGTTCATGGAGAGCAAACAGTTGGGAGAATCTGGAAGCGCTCAGAAAGTAGCCTCAACTGACAGGCAAGATAGCGAACTGGTGAAGTTGCTCGAGGGCAATCGTGCACTTTTTGACTGGATTAAGAGTCAATGTGGGTGTAGATGTTGGAGATGAAGTCTCTACTTTGACAACCGACTTGAATGCACACATGTCAAGTCATTGGTGGAAAATTCCTTTCTCAAAATTCGTTGCAGGCGGATGATGAGTCAGATGGTAGATCCCGCCACATAGATGGAGTGGGAGTTGGTGGAGTATATTTTCATGCCTGGAAGATAGCTCACATCGGGAAACCTTGCAGGGGTTATGTTAGTGGATTCTAACATGTTTGGTTTTGCAAATCGGTTTAAGTTTGCAGGTTGAAGCTTTGGTGTTCTAAGCATTTGATGAGTTGCTATTACACTGGGAGTTGAAGATATTTTGATTTGTCTCCAAGTGGGAGATTGTTGGGGTTTGGTGGAGCCAATTCAAAGCCCAATAATTTTCGTTTATTGTTTCAAGCAATATCTTTGACCAATTGTGTTTTACCCATAGTCTTATGGCTTTGTGAAATTTAAACAAAAGGCCCAATAAGTTTTTTGTCAGAAGCCCACTTCACCAAACTTCATCAAGCTTCAAGTTCACGTGATATGGCCAAAAATATGTGAGCTTTTGTTTGACCTAGTTTGATCAAGATATAGGCGGCAGAATGGTTGTTTAACATATATATATATGTTACGTTGAAGCATAATTTAACTTAGCGAGTGCGAGAAGAAAGAAAAGAAGCCGGCGGCCGTTTTTGTTTCTTCTTCACCGAGGGAATTGTGGTGTCAATTCTATGAGAGTCGATTTGACGACTTTCAATTGGGTTAATTAGGGTTTGTTTATATTGAGAGAAAATAGAGAGGAGGCAACCGTTTGAGTGATTCTCGGGGTTATGTATAATTGTGAGCAATTATACACTCTTTATTTTTGTCTCATTGATGTAATCTTCAACTTCATAGTGGAACCTGCAGAGTCTGCAGAAGACAGGACGTACCAATTGGGAACCTGTATAAAATTCTCTGGTGTTGTTATTTTCTCTCTCGCTTTTATTTATTCTTTGTTGCATCAATAATATTCATCGTTCTTGTGTTAGTGGGAGCAAATTCCCAACAATTTAACCCTAAATTTTGATGTTATTTTTTTGCCCTTAATGTTTATTCTATGTTTTACATGTTTTTATCAATTTTAGATTTGGGAGTTTAAGATTTTCAAACCTTCAACCCAACTAGAAAGAGTTGTTTGGATCTTTTTTAGGAGAAGTTTGCTCTAGGTTAAGATTTCTCATAATGTTGCTTTTCACGCGTCAGTGTTTTGTTTATTTCCATTATTTTCCTTGCTTTGTTTTAAAAATGAGTAGATTCACTTGTTTTCAAAGAATGCTTGAAATGCTTAGGTTTGCTTCAATGTATTGTAGCTTCTTTACAAATATTATGTTTGGTTGAAATGTTAGAAAAATGTTTAGGCCTTTGCTTGATCTATTTTTCTTTGTTTAAAAATTTTAGAAACATGTATAAGGTCAAGTTATTCCACGTGTCATTGGATAAAAGAGATTTAGAAGTATATTCAGGATTTTTTATCTTAAAACTTAAAAACTAATATTTTAATCTGTTCAAATTTTTTCTATTTAAAATTTTGAGGGACCCACAATACCAGTTGGCAGCTTATGAGTGGAAGTGGTATGGAGTGAGTCGGTACTCCGGTAGTACAGGAAATTTTCCCGATTTAGAAGTATATTTAGGATTTTTTTTGGTTTGTTTAGGCTGTTTCCATTGTTTCTAAATACTCGTTAAAAATCTTCCATATCCTTGCTTTGTTAGAAAAATCTTTCCTTACTAAGGAAAGAATATATTTTTTTTATAAAAATATTTAATTAATTATTTTAAATAAAATAAATAATTTGTCCTTAACTAATGGAAGTGGGTAAACAATTATTGCCATTAAAAGGAGATTTTTTTTTATTAATAAATTAAAACCTTGAAAATATCTAACACCTTTTGACTCTTGAAATTCTTGAGGTGAAGATGCAGAAAGACCAAATCAACAATTAAACCTTTTCATAATAAGTTGGAGTTTTATTAGTTTTTTTTCTTGAAAACCTACTAAAGTTACATTTGGTCATACCATGAATCGCGTTGTTTTCTTTCCATGTCCACGAACAAAGGATAGAACTGGTATATTTTTAAAAGATACAAGGTAAAATGGGAATGTAAAATATCTCCATACTTTCAATCTTTTATGTAGTATAATATGACGTGATAAGATTAATAGATTAAGATATAAGATAGTGTAGGAAATAGATAGTCAAAAAATAAAAGTAAATTGTTTCAAATATCATATTTCTACGTAGGGAAATGTTACAACTTTTAAAATTATCAAAATAACATCATTTTAGTTCAATATTATATTGAACTAATTTGTTATTTTTCATTATTAACTTTTAATGAATTTTATTGATTTTTTTTGCCTGTTTAATTTAAGATAATATTAAACTATAGTTCAATGGACTCTTTTATTATTTTTCATTATTATTTTCAATGAATTTATTGTTTTTCGTTTTCTTTTTTAGTTCAATAATATATTGAATTATAATTATGCTATTTAGGTAATTTAGTAATTAGAATATAAAAATATAATATTTCGATAATTGTCCCTATAAATAAAAATAGAGAAGAGACCGAGTTTGCATTAAAATATACTCGAATTAATTTTATCAGAACTGCCCCCTAATTCAATAGGTGGAGATTAGCCTATTAAAAACGAAAAAGCTAAACTTTCCATACAAATCATTTCAATTAAACAACTTAATAAAAGAGAGAATATCTACCAAATCCAAAAGATAAAATTAAAAAAAAAAAAAAAAAATCAAATATGTTCTATAATGTGTATCAAGTGTGTTTAATGATTGGTGGGTTGTTGACAGGGTTGGTCATGAAGAAGTGTGAAATTGGTGATCTTTTAAAATCAGTGTTTAAATATATTATTTATATACTAATGTGAAATTTATATTAAACAATCAATGTGGTAGACTAAACTTATGATTTATCTTTTTCAGGACAAGAATAGAGTTTCCATTCCTCACTAAAGCAAAGTGAGTTTGTTTTATTTATTTATCTATATTTAAAATATGTATTTTTTAATTAATTTCAATAAAAAAAATCAACCACACCTCTACTTTTCCTTTTAACTAGATAATTACCACGTGCTTTGCACGTTAAATTCTCAATAATATATATTTTTAGTGATCAAATAAGTTTGGAATTTATTTTTTTCAATAATATATATATATATATATATATATATATATATATATTTAGTGATCAAATAAGTTTGGAATGAGTTTGATAAAATACGAACTAATTATTTAGAAAAATAAATTAATAATGTGTACATCAAACTTCATATATATATATTTTAAATAAAAGATGATTATATGTGATGATTTTCTTATTAAAAGTTAATTAAACTATATAGTATTATTCTAAATTACTTCATAAGCTTTTGCAAAATAAAATAATTCATAAGTTTTTTGATGATGTTAAATTCATGTCTACCACATATATTAATGTTTTAAGTGTAAAAATTAATTTAACTAATTATAACATGGTTGATAATGATGATAATTTTTTATTTTTATGAAAACTAAATATATATATATATATCTTCACTTTTATTTTTTTTACATGTTAATAACATTTTTAAACTGTAAAAGCTCTAGAAAATATTTTAAAAATTAATCCTTAAATATTCATTTTATAAACATTAGCTCTTTTTTTAAATATTTTTAATATCCCTAAAAAATGTTTTAAAAAACCAATTAAAAATGTTAAACAACAGTGTATTTTAATTATTGATTCGTTGAATCTAGCTTTTTTTTGTTAATTCCCTTATTTTGAAATTTTATATTACGAAATTCAGTAAATAAATCATTTGTTCTAAATATTGTATTAATTCTTTTTAATGAAAGCATAAGAATAAGAAAAGAAAATAATGGAAAAAAAAAAAACTACAACTCACTACAAAAAATCTTGATATCAAAATGGGAGATGTTGTGGGGTGAAATTAGATGACACGTGGAATTTTACAACTTGACAAAATTGGTCCGAAGCACCTGGTCCAAAGCACCTGGTCCGAAGCACCTGGTCCGAAGCACCTGATGTAAAACACCTGGTCTAAAGCACCTGGTCCAAAGCACCTGGTCCGAAGCACCTCGTCTGACCGTGGTACCTAGGCATAAAGTCCATGCACCTGAAAAGAACTGGCTACGTGGTCTCCAACACAGACCTACATATCTAAACCGATTACAAGTGTCCAATCAGAAAATGACACGTGGCGTGACCCGAAAGCGACACGTAATTGAGAAGCAACACATGGCCCAATCCCGACGCGACACATGGCGCGATGATGTCATCAACCTAATCTCCTATAAATAGGAGAAGAAATTCATTCATTAGGTAACTAATCTCTACTACTACTCTCTGGCACACTAGCTCTGCTTGCTCTGACTTTAGCATCGGACGGTGTTAGGCCGGCACCACACCGGTGCTCTTTTCCTTTCCTGTGCAGGTACCTACGTAGCACGCCGTCGAAGAAGCACACTACCTCCGACTCGTCCCATAAATTAAGTTCGTTGCCTACGTGGAAGCTATCCATTTTTACGCAACAATATTTGGCGCCGTCTGTGGGAAGAGTATATAACTAAGTGCTCTACCATCAAGGATGAGTCATAGAAGTCAGCAACACGGTGATGATATAGATGACGGTGAAAACCGTAACCCCCGTAATGCGAGATATCAAACTCGTAGCACTAGAGAACGACAACAACAACAAGCTGATGAAAATCAAGAAGTAGTTAGAGTTGTGCCAATGCCAGACGGAAGGGTAGATGCTCTAGAAGAGCAAGTTCGAGGTGTTAATCGAGATCTTGCTAAAGTACTCGAAATTCTTACACAAAAAACTGATCACCAAGCCCCTGCTCACAACCAGGAAGTGCAATCCAAGAAAGAAAAAGAACCTATAGAACGTATAGGTGAATCACGAAATCATAAGAATAGTGGTTCAAAGAGGAAGTCAAAGTCAAACATCCAGGACAGCTCCTCTTCCTCTCATAACTCTTCTCGCAACAAGCAACCTAGTAAAAAACGAAAGTCCGACCTCAGAGAAATTCTCAATCAAAAGAGAAAAGAACATTCAGATGTTGTAAAGTCTCTGCGAAAGTGTCCAGCCTTGGGCGCCGAGTTGAAAAAACTTCAAGATCAACTTGGTCATATGAAGAAAGAGTATAGAGGAAAGACTCCTCTTGCACTAGAAGATCTACTTGAGCAAACCGAGCCGCCATTTCATCGATGATATAATGGAGGTGGAGCTTCCAACCAAGTTTAAAATGCCAACAATGACCACGTATGATGGTTCAAAGGATCCAATCGAGCATGTCGATACGTTTCGGACCTGGATGGAGCTCCAGGGAGTCCGAGATGCTATCAAGTGTAGGGCATTCCCCCTTACATTAGGAGGCCCTGCTCGCGGTTGGTACAGACAGCTCAAGCCGAGGTCTATCTCTTCATTTAAAAACCTCACTCGATCTTTTGTAACTCAGTTCCTTGGTGGAAGAGATCATAAGAAACCGGCCACGCACCTTTTGACTGTACGTCAGAAGTCAGAGGAGAGCCTTCGAGACTATATAGTAAGATTCAACAGCGAGGCATTGAATGTGGAAGGTTACCAATGACGACATAGCTCTAATCGCTATGATGGTCGGCTTGAAAGATGAAAAACTTTTATGGTCTCTAGGCAAGAAAACACCTGCTACATACACAGAGCTACTTGCCCGAGCGCAGAAATATATGAGCGCTAGAGAGTTACTAAATGCAAGAGAAACTCCAAATGAAGGAGGTAGTAGTAGAAATTCTGAGTATAAAAGAAAAGGCTCAACAAATGACCTCACCTGGAGGACTGACCGTCACGAAGATGACAAGAGACATAAGTCGAGAGACCAACTTGATAAGCTGAGTCTTCCTCCTAGTAAGTTTAAAAAATACACTCCCATCACAGTTCCGATCGAACAACTACTTTTAGAGATCAAAGACAAAAACTTGGTAAGGTGGCCGCCTAGAATGATAACGGGGTCAAACAAGAGGAACAAAGACAAGTATTGCCTCTTCCATAAAGACCACGGGCATACCACCTCTGATTGCTTCGATCTCAAGGAAGAAATTGAGACCTTAATTCAAAAAGGGTACTTGAAGGAATTTGTGAGAAGTAAAAGAGATGAGGAAGATCAGGACCGTGATAATCAAAATTTTCCAATTGGAGAATTAATAACCATCTTTAGGGGCCCGACTATTGAAACGGAGCCCAAGCTCTAGAAAGGATCATGCTGGGTCACTGGGGTATTGGTCAAGACATCAAACTCATATAAAAGTCTCTACAATACCTATGAAGATGTCAAGCAACTTAGATTTTATTTCAGCAATTTTATTTATTGCAGTTTTCATTTCCAATAAAGTCTTTTATTGTAAGAAGTTCAAAAATAAAATGAATAAGACCGTAATTTTTCTACTTATTTCATTTATGAGAGTTAAATCATTTAGAGAACTCTTAGATTCGAGTTAGACTTCAAGACATAAAACTCTACTCGGGTGGGGGCCAACTATGTGATTATATTAGAACAAAAAGAAAATGTTCTAAGTCCACCAAGGTGGAAGAGCAAAATGAAAATGTTCTGAGTCCATCAAGGTGGAAGTTCAAATAGTTCTAAGTCCGCCTAGGTGGAAGAACAAAAAGAAAATGTTCTAAGTCCACCAAGGTGGAAGAGCAAAATGAAAATGTTCGGAGTCCATCAAGGTGGAAGTTCAAAAAGTTCTAAGTCCGCCTAGGTGGAAGAACAAAAAGAAAATGTTCTAAGTCCACCAAGGTGGAAGAGCAAAATGAAAATGTTCTGAGTCCATCAAGGTGGAAGAGCAAAAAGTTCTGAGTCCATCAAGGTGGAAGAGCAAAAAGTTCTGAGTCCGCCTAGGTGGAAGAACAAAAAGAAAATGTTCTGAGTCCATCAAGGTGGAAGAGCAAAAAGTTCTAAGTCCGCCTAAGAGGAAGAACAAAAAGAAAATGTTTTAAGTCCATCAAGGTGGAAGAGCTAAATAAAAAAATTCTAAGTCTACCAGGGAGTGCAGGGCTCGCACGAGTCGCACCTGGTAGAAGAATTTAAAACGACTAAAAAGTTCTAAGTCCGCCACGGTGGAAGAGCTAAATAAAAAAATTCTAAGTCTACCAGGGAGTGCAGGGCTTGCACGAGCCGCACCTGGAAGAAGAATTTAAATAAACTAAAATGTTCTAAGTCCGCCACGGTGGAAGAGCTAAATAAAATAATTCTAAGTCTACCAGGGAGTGCAGGGCTACCACGAGCCGCACCTGGTAAAAGAATTTAAAACGACAAAATAATTCTAAGTCTACTAAAGAGTGCAAGGCTCGTAGAGGAATTAAGGAAAATTCTAAGTTTACTAAGGGTGTAAGACTACTACACCTACAAAGCAACACTTAGAAAATTTAAAGAAAAATCAAACCATATCAAGACTCAACGAGAAATTAACTCTTAGAAATAAAGTTGAGTTTGGTTCCCAAAAAAAAAAAAAAAAAAAAAAGTCAACATGTTGACTGTTGACCAGTCAATGAAACGGGTCAGTAAAAAACCCACGGGTTAAAGACTGACCCACATGTCTACTTCAAAGAAAAAAATAAGAGTGAAGACAAAAATTAATATTAGAAGACAAGTTAG
Source organism: Gynostemma pentaphyllum (assembly GCA_028015215.1). Classification (NCBI taxonomy): domain Eukaryota; kingdom Viridiplantae; phylum Streptophyta; class Magnoliopsida; order Cucurbitales; family Cucurbitaceae; genus Gynostemma; species Gynostemma pentaphyllum. The sequence continues at coordinate 34,019,265 of CM051346.1, read as the reverse complement.
AGGAGTAAAAACCCGCGGGTCAAAACCTGACCCGCGGGTAAATGCACTAGCTGCATTGTAAAGAAAAAAAAAGGGAAAAAAGGGTAGTTGGGGCGCGGGTCAAAACCTGACTCGCGACCCCACCCGCGGGTCAGGCTTTGACCCGCGGGTAAAACCACCAACAGGTGGTTAAAAAAAAAAAAATGGAAAAGCTGTTGCATGACGCAGCCTACAATGAAAAGAAAGAATAAAAGCTGCTGCGTCAGACGCAGCAGCTCAAACCAAAAAAAAAAAAAAGGAAAAAAGGAAAAAGGCAAAGGTTGGACGAAGAAGGAAAAAAAAAAAATCTTTTTTCAATTTTATTAATTCTTTTCTTTTTTTTATGTAATTTTTTTTTTCTTTTTTTTAATGTAATTTTTTTTCTTTCTTTCTTTATTTAATTCCAATTCTTTCTCAACATTATTAAAATAGAAAGATCTACAATTTTAGTTTAATATATTTGATTTTAACGAGAACTTATACTTTTAAAATCAAAGGGGGCGAAGTACGTGATGATTAAGCGTGACAACTTGGACATACAACTCAACTCCAAAACGACCAAGGACAGAAAAATCAACCTACCAAGCTCCAACACTTAGTATTTTCTCAAATTTTTAATGGAAAAATTTCAAGTTACCAAGGGAGAAAATTCAAGCTACAAACTCTCAAAATTTTGACGATTGCAATGGTAGAAAATTCAAGCTACAAAGTTCAACACTTATAATATTTTCAGAAATATCACCGAGGAAAAATTCCACTTTGAAAGATTACTCCCAAGCAGCATTGAACTCGGATCTCAACTCAACTCGGGAGTAGGGGGCCTCTGTTGTGGGGTGAAATTAGATGACACGTGGAATTTTACAACTTGACAAAATTGGTCCGAAGCACCTGGTCCGAAGCACCTGGTGTAAAGCACCTGATCTAAAGCACTTGGTCTAAAGCACTTGGTCCGAAGCACCTGGTGTAAAGCACCTGGTCTGAAGCACCTGGTCCGAAGCACCTCGTCTGACCGTGGTACCTAGGCATAAAGTCCATGCACCTGAAAAGAACTGGCTACGTGGTCTCCAACATAGACCTACATATCTAAACCGATTACAAGTGTCCAATCAGAAAATGACACGTGGCGTGACCCGAAAGCAACAAGTAATTGAGAAGCAACACATGGCCCAATCCCGACGCGACACATGGCGTGATGATGTCATCAACCTAATCTCCTATAAATAGGAGAAGAAATTCATTCATTAGGTAACTAATCTCTACTACTACTCTCTGGCACACTAGCTCTGCTTGCTCTGACTTTAGCATCGGAGGGTGTTAGGCCGGCACCACACCGGTGCTCTTTTCCTTTCCTGTGCAGGTACCTACGTAGCACGCTGTCGAAGCAGCACACTACCTCCGACTCGTCCCATAAATTAAGTTTGTTGCCTACGTGGAAGCTATCCATTTTTACGCAACAACAGGAGATCTCCCTCCCAAGATTTGAATACTCCATTGTTAGCAACATTCTTCAAGTTCACGAATATAATATTTTATATAAATATCAAAATTATTTTACTTAAGATTAAATTATAAATTTATTTTTTATGATTTGAGCTGATCAATTTCAATTTAGTTATTATGATTTTTTTAGTTTAAATTTAATCATTATATCCATCGCTTATGAAATATCATTGTCGTTACCAAAAAGTTAATAAAATTATATTGATTTTTTTTAAAGGTGTTCCCATGTGATAAAATTAAGATGTAAAACATGAGAGAAACATTATTACTGGGATCTAAATAAAAGCTTTAAAAATTACAAAAGACTAATTTTGAAACGGACCCAAACTATAGAAACTAAATTAAAATTAAAATTTGTAACTTGAAATAGATAAATAAACTTGTTATCTAATCTCTATTTTATAACAATGTGATAATGTCTATATCTCTATCTCTACTATATTAAAAGGGGCTACATGGGAGAAATATTTTTGGACAATAATATCCTTCATAAAATTTTGAATTTACAAAATATACCATTAGTATTTTATTACCCTTTTTCTAAAAAAAATTAAAAAATAATAACCCACTTATTATTTACTAATTTAGATCTTAAATTCCAACTTTCTAATAAATTATTAATTATTAAAAATAATATTTTTAAGAATTTTTATTTATAAATTTAGAATGTACACAATAAAATTTGAAATCCACAAAATTGGATTTAGATTTTTTTTTAATCAATTTAGAATGTACGCAATAAAATTTGAAATCCACAAAATTTGTTTAGAAAAAAATATACATGTCATAATCATTAATATTAACTTATTAAATTCACTTATTTATGCTAGCGATTTATATTCCCTTTTGAAAGAAGCTTTTGGTATTCCTAAGTTCATATCAATTGGATGAATGTTTATAAATTCATTTCATCACAACTTGGAAAAGATACAGTGTAGAAATATTTGGGTTTTTTTATTGATTTATTTTGGATGGGTTGGGTAATTACATGATTGCAGAGCAACTTCTTTCCTTCTTACTCGAGAATGATTATCCAATTAAAAATGGGCAAAAAAGAACAAATCAATCTAGCGGAGAATGAACAAGAAAAGAATACAGAGGAGGAAGAAGTTGAAGAGTTGATCGCCTTGGAACTTTAGAAGAAACGTTTCACGTGTATAATATGAAGTCTTTTTTATATATAATAGGGTTAATTTCAGGAATAACCATTTAATAAATAGAAATTTTAAGAAAACCGTATCTTTTATATATATATCAAAACTACCCAAAAACCGCCGCCGGCCAAATTAAATTACATGTGAAAAGACAAAATATACCCCTATTTAATTTCTCCTTAATTTATGTAAAATTTAAAGAAATTTTTAAAATCCCTTAAATTTTACAAAATTAATGGAAAAATCAAATCTAAACAGAAATAAAACTATAACAAAAGGTAAAAGAAAAATTAAATCTAAAAAATCTAAAAATAGAAGAAAACAAAAATTTTAAACCCTTCAATTTCACAAACCGATCATCTTCAGATCCCGAATCTCCCCCTTCCAATCAAGAACACTCACAACAAGAATCAAACGCCGATGATTTTGTATCTAATAGAGTCAACTTGTACAGGAATAGAAACTGGTTTTTTTAATATCAACCACAATAGACACTTGCTGAGATTGGATGAGGGAATTGAGATGGTTGCCAATAGAGTCAACTTGTACAGGAATAGAAACTGGTTTTTTAATATCAACCACAATAGACACAACTCCAAACCCTACAATTCCAATTCCAAACCCTTCAATTTCACAACCCGATCATCATCAAAAGGAAAGTTGAATTACGCAAAGTTCGAAAAGGAAATACAGGATCATCCACCACCACCTCCACCGCCGTAGCCGGATCCTCCGTTTATCTACCGTCAGTGCCGTTGAAGGAAGCGTTTTTCGATGGCGTGAAGGTTGATTTCGGATTCAGTCCGTACAGCGCGAGAGGATAAATGGATGGATTGTGATGCTTGGAATAATGGTATTGGTGGAATTGGCAACCGAAAAAGGAGTGATAAAATATCATACGCCGACGGTGATATTGATTCAGGTTTATTTCGTGGCGGCGATTGGAGAGGATGAGAAAACGGAGAAGATGAGAAAACGGGGAAGATGAGAAAGAAGGTGAAGAGAAACGGCTGAGGAGGGAAAAAAAGAAGAATAAATTTAGGTTTTCCTTAAATAAAATATTGATCAAATCAATTAAGATTGATTTGAAATAAATAAATAAATAAATAAGGAAAAAATTCATTTAAGATTTGATATGATCACATGTAGCTGAGAGAGTCTACAAAGGCAAAAACGTAAACTTGGATTTCGCCAGCAACCGTTAAAGCCTCTAATTATGGTGGTTATTGGGTAATTTTGAAATAAAAACAAAAACAACCATGAAAAGTGGATTTGAGTGAATTAATGTGGTCATGGGTGCAATTATTTCTATATAATATAGACATATATCAAATTTTATTGTGTACATTCTAAATTTATAAATAAAAATTCTTAAAAATATTATTTTTAATAATTAATAATTTATTAGAAAGTGGGAATTTAAGATCTAAATTAGTAAATAATAAGTGTGTTATTATTTTTTAATTTTTTTTAGAAAAAGGGTAATAAAATACTAATGGTATATTTTGTAAATTCAAAATTTTATGAAGGATATTATTGTCCAAAAATGTTTCTCCCATGTAGCCTCTTTTAATATAGTAGAGATAGAGATAAAGATAATAGATTAGATTTTTATTTATTATTTATTTTATCCAAACATATAATCATAAAAATATTATTTTATCTAAGTTCATATAATAATTTAATAATTTAATTTTTTTTAATATTTAGATTTTTATTTATTATAATTTAGATTATTTATTATTTATTATACTAATTTAATAATTTAATTTTTTTAATATTTAGATTTTTTTATTATAATTTAGATTATTTATTATTTAGCATAAATTGATATTTAATATTTATATGAAGGAAAAATGGTAGTTTAGATATTTACCAATAGTAGGAAGGTATCAGTGTCAAAAAATGTTTCTACCATTAGCACACTTTTTAAATAGTAAGAGATAATAGATTATTATTTAGCATAAATTGATATTTAATATTTAAATGGAGGAATAATGGTAGTTTACATATTTACCAATAGTAGGAGGGTATTAGTGTCAAAAAATGTTTCTCCCATTAGCACACTTTTTAAGCAGTAATAATAATAATAATAGATAGATAGATAGATAGATAGATAATAGATAATATATAATATTTATATGAAGGAAAAATGGTAGTTTAGATATTTACCAATAGTAGGAAGGTATTAGTGTCAAAAAATGTTTCTCCTATTAGCACACTTTTTAAATAGTAAGAGATAATAGATTATTATTTAGCATAAATTGATATTTAATATTTAAATGGAGGAATAATGGTAGTTTAGATATTTACCAATAGTAGGAGGGATTAGTGTCAAAAAATGTTTCTCCCATTAGCACACTTTTTAAGTAGTAATAATAATAATAGATAGATAATAGATAATAGATAATAGATAATAGATAATAGATTATTTCAATTAAAAAAATCAATCAATTTTAAATCTGTTTTTAATCATTTTTTTTTATAATTTTTAAAATAAATTTTAACTCTAATTTGTTTTCTTTATAATAATCAAATTAGAACATTAAAAAATTAATTAACTTTTTTCTCAATGTTATTTTGATTTTTTTATTGTAAAATTTATATGATAAAGGGCTTGATTTTTTTATTTTCGCACGAGGCTCAGAAACTAATAGGGAGGTAAAAATGCGTTATTCAATAATTTATTATCTTCAATACAATAACTTATTGAATTACAATCAAAACGCTAAACTCATATTTTTAACTCAATAAATTATTGAATAACAGAATAATTTATTGAATTAATAAAACTCAGATTTTAATTCAATAAAATTATTGAATTAAACGGAATAATTTATTGAATAGTAAAACTCAGATTTTAATTCAATAAATTATTGAATAAAAGAACAAATTTAATGAATTAATAATAAAGTGACATTTTTGTAAATTTGACAAAAACAATTAACTTTGTTATATTAGAAAAAATGTCATTTGAGAAATTATGAAAATGAAGTGCTATATTGGGAATTACCTTCATAAAATATGTCATTTGTGTCCATATCTCAATATTTAAACTTATAGGTATAGAGATAAGAGATAGAGATTGCATTAAAAAGAAATATAGAATTAATTTAAAAATCATTAAAAAAAATAATCTAAATATGCTTTTAAAAAAAAAATGACTCGTAACTTCCAACCAGACCTGGCAGATGCAATTTCCGGAAGCTTAGCAAAGATTCAAGGGTCAAGATTCAAATCTTATGGAAAAATTAAAAAGGAAAACTAAAATTCAACTTAATAAAGGAAACAATATCTGTGAAGCAAGGCATAAAATAATATCGAAAGGAATTCTCTCTTTAAAAAGCTCGGCTAGGGCTAAGAAAACGCCTATCGATGAGTATGGCTAAGAGGGCTTTGAATATTGGCAACAGTATGAATAAAATACCAGATGAAATCATGCAACAAATTCTTCTACTTGTTCCTGTCGAAGATTTGGCCAATTTCAAGACATTGTGGTTTTCTATATTAACCAATCCCCTTTTCATCTATTCCAAACTCAAATTCGATTGGCCGCCGTTATCGGTCGCTTCCTCTTGCTTTACCGCTCCTAATTTATTAAGCATATTAGAGAAAAGGGGTAAGCTGATCTTTACTTTACATCGACCTTTGCAATATCCGAATCTAATTTGTTGGAAGAAAATTAAATTATACGAGAAGGCTCAAAATGTCCAAAAAAATGATTCCAAAGGGAATACTAATTGGCTATGGTCATATTTGGAAAGTGATGCAACTTCCTTGCATGGTTTGATTTGCTTCCACAACAAGTTTCACTCAGTTTATATATGCAATCCTCTCACAAGAGAATTTATGACCGCGCCTAAACCTAAACACAATGCCCGGCAGCATTGCTGTCGTATGTTGTGGCTCTTGGCGACGGGGTTTGGATTTTGTTCTTCCATAAACAAGTACAAAATCGTCCATGTTTGTGCAGGTTGCCATTGTGAAGACCATGCTTCAATCAATCCTCAGGTTTTGACGGTCGGTGACGATAAGTCTTGGAGAAGAATAAAGCTATGGGATGGTCCATGTTATCCCATCAAAAAAGCTCTGATTATTGATAATGTAATGTATTGGAAAACTGCCTGGAAAGATTTCGTGATTAGATTAGTAACCTTTGACATTTGCACGGAGGAGTTCAAAGTGATTGAAGTTTCGTTGCCTGGATTTCAATATCACTCACCTTATGAGTTGATTGAATTAGAGGGAAAATTATGCATAGTACAGGAGAAATATGAGAACGGCCACGGGACAAATTTTTTTGTGCCTGAAGATATGATGGAGCTCGGAGAAGGTTGGATTATGAAGCACAGGATACAATTTAACCCAAGAACAAGTGGTCCTCCTGATAATTATTGTAGGGTGCCTATAGGTATAATCTCTAACAATATTTATGTAATGAAATCGATTTGTCAAGAGACAAAATATTTTGATTTTAGAACTGGACAGTTGTTAAGATGTGAGCCTCAATCTGGACCATATAAAACACGAAATGTACTTCCATATGTGCCAAGCCTTGTACCCATCTTACCTTTATAGAACCCTTTAAAGAGATCAATTGGTTTGACATATATTTGAATTCTACCTGACTCCTTTTCTTTTTGTCAGTAAAATCAGGAAAAACTAGTTAATTTGTTTTCATGAAATAAATATGGTTTATATTCATCTGTTTTTGTGTAATCAATACAAAATTCTAATTTCTGAAATGTAATTTAATGTTCACATGTTTGGAACTCTCATGAAATCGATGGTTCTTAGTGAGATTATATATATCATACTTTGTTTATCACGATTGTTCGGGTAAACAACACAACTCCACATTGGTATGATAGTATTCACTTTAGGTCAAGGCTCGCTTGACTTTTTTTTTTTTTTTTTATTTCATCTAAAATTACCTCATATCAATAGAGATGTGCCCTTCTCCTTAAACACCTTTTTCCTAATCAATGTGAGATTTTGTTCACATCCAACACACCACTCTTCCCCTCATTTGTTGACACGTGATAATGAAAAGAAGAAAAAAACTAGTAGGGGAATGAGAGCTAGCAAAGAAAGATTAAAAACAAAAATGAATTAGTTCAACCATGGAGTGGGTGGCGGTGGAGGGAAAGAAAGAGAAATTAAAAAGAGGTTTCAGTAGCAGCAAAGCTTGAGTAAAAGATCGGTTTGGTAAGTGTTTTGTGAATTTATACTTTGGCAAGAAAATGATATTGAACTTTCACATGGTTTATATTTGTGAAGTTTATACATGAAGCTATCTTTTTAAAACAAAATAACATGTTTATTTTTTAAAGAATGTAAGAAACAGTGCCATCATTGTTGGTTTGGGTGATGAATTTATTGAGATACTTTTAACAAATTAGGTATGTTTGGATTGCTGATTGTGCAAAGGTTGGAGCTGAATTTGAGAGAAACAAAAATCAAATAATGAATTGGAATTAGATAAAAGGTGATTCAATCTCACGTAGGTAGAAGCTAAAGAATTAAGAAGAAGAAAATAAATTAAAAGTTTCACGTATGTGCGTGGTTTTGTAAAGGTTAAACAAATGGTTGGTATAAGCTATGACTATAGTTTTGTCCTAGCAAGTACTTTGGTACGAAGGCTAATTTTAAACTTTAACCTATTGTCGTGACAACTAAAGAGGTGTTTACTGAAAAGCTCTTTTATCTCGCCATAATATGTGATATTTTGGTTTAATGTTTTTAAGGTAGTTTCTTTTATCGATACCTTAACATTAATGAATTAGTTTTATGTCTTCTAACACTAATATTTCATGTGATATTAAGATGTAAATTATTACGACCTGGAATATTAACAGTAAAAGTTTGTGAATTGATTCTAAATTAAAATTTACAATTACTAGTAGTTTTGAGCTTTCAGTAGTTTATTGTAATGACCCGGCTTGTAAAACAAGTTTAGGACCCGAGTACGCAAAGTGGAAGCATAGGACTTTCACATTTAGTTTAGAAATAAACGACAAAACAAAATCTGGGCATAAGGCCACTACAAAATATAAGGGCACTACCGACGAATATGTGCATCGGGGATGTTCTCGTTGCACGTCGGGAATACATTCGTCGGTGTAAAATCTACGTTGGTATTTACGCCGGTAAAGGTTTGTCAGGTTTGCCCTTTTTAGCATCCCCGGCGTGATATTTTCATATGTCGGTGATGCTTTACGCATCCCCGATGTATCATATGTCGGCGTAAAATTCAACTCGGTGTTAGATGTGGCGCCGGTAATAGGTTCACAAAATTGTAAAAAATGGGGGTATTTCCGGCGCCATAGCGCCCGCAAAGGGTTCAAAAAATGTGTAAATTGAGGGTTATTGCCGGTGCCATAGCGCCGAGCAAAGGGTTTGTTTTTTTAAAAAAAAAAATTGCTTGTTGAAAATTGTACTCCACAGACTTCCTCACAGCGACCATCTCCATTTGAATCAATACATGCACAACCACATTTGTACTCAGGCTTGTTCAATTCATTGTTAACTAACGATTGGATGAGTACAAGCAACAAACACAGTAAGAATGGGAACACAATGAGCCGAACATTCGTCTTCATATTGCGTTTCTGATGATAGGAAAAGGAGAAATTCCCAATTAGAATTAAGAATCATGTAAAAAGAAAGAGCACAAGCCCTCACAACAGAAGAATTACTTGAGAGAATCCCATCAAATCAATATTGAAAATTGATGATTTCAATTTTAATTGATTTACACCAGCATAAAAAAAATAGATACAAACATCCGAAAAACTAAAGATTTTCGCAGTAATTAGGCTCAGGTTAAGCCCTAGTTTCATGATGAAGCAAAGTAAAGTAGTAATGATAATAACCAAGAGCTCCATAAACTTCATATACTTTGTTAAGTGTTATCTTAGCTATATTAATCAACACCTTCAGTTAATACCACCCATATGAACACGATAATCATCTATATAACGGAGTAATTGTGCAAAGCAAAAGGAAGAAATTACCTAACAAAATTAAACAAATTAACTAAACCGTCAATTTTTATCAAAGCAAAAAATTTTCAAAATTAAAAAAAAAAAAAGAAGAAGAACAATTTCAAAGGGAAAAGACAACATAACAAAACAGCAAGTGAGATACAGAAATATAAGAGAGAAGGAGAGAGACCTGAAAAATGCAAGTAAGAACCATGGAGCACAGAAGAAAAAGATGAGTTTCAAGGATAATGAAAAATGAGAAATAGCTACAACAGCAAAATTAAAGCTTAAATTGCTTTAAAAATGGAGGGAAAAAATGGCCAGTTTTGATATCAGAACCACAAAAAAAGCATGAAAAGGATCAAATTACACCAACCTTAGTGCCAAAAGGACCAACAGGATGATTTATATCAAGAATGTCCCTACCCCTGTAAACATTAAAACCAATTGAAATCGGAACTTATTAACACAAACCAAACTCAGATTCATAAAAAACATAACAATTTATTCACTTTTTCATGAAAATGAAAGCAATCAATCACAAAGAGAAGAAACACCATCACCTCAAGCTTAGCTTGAAGCTCTTCGCGTTCATGTCCAATAACAATCGGAATTACATCATCAGGCTTCTTCTTCAAACCTAAACCTAAATAAGCTATACATTACAATAAAATCATACAAATCACAAATTAAAAAAAGGGTAAACAAAAAAAAAGTAAGATCTACCAGAATCGGAGGAGTAATAGCGAGAGAAGATCGAAGGAGAGGAAGCAGGAAATCGAGGGGGAGGGCACGATTTGATGAATTGAAGAAGGAATAATAGGTTTAATAGCGAGAGAAGATCGAAGATCGAAGGAGGGAAATGGATCTTAATAGAGGAGTTGAAGAAGGAAGAAAAGGTTTTAGGGTTTTTGAGATTGGAAGAGAGTAATCTTCTCCACATCTTAAATCGGGATTTGATGAATTTGAAGAATATGATCTCATGTCGCTCCCTTTGGATTGGGAAGACGAATTAATCAAGCTTTCGCTATCGCTTTCAACTGCGTTTTTTTTTTTGTTCTTTATGGAGAGATGGCTGAGTCAATGCGAGACTGACCAACGAAAACGCACGGGTTTGGGGGCGAGGGAAAGAAAAATGAAATGGGGAAGAAAGGTTGGGGGGGAGGGCCCATTGCCAGCGTATATCAAGCCCAGCGCCGGCATTGGGCCGGCACTGGACTTTAGCCCATCCAATACCGGCGCAAGTGTTGTGCGCCGGCGATGGTGGTCTCTTATAAGTTGTATTGTCGGCGCGAAAGCGGTGCGCCGGCAATGATGACGTCAGTAGAACTCCATATTCTTGTAGTGAGGTATACGTAAATTCTTTATAAAACTTGCTTAACATTCACATTCGGCTCGTTGGCTGTTTCAAAATAACACGTACATTTTAAATACATAAAGTATGTGGTGCACCGAGGGCATAGTTTTACAATCCTTTAAAACATACATAAGAATATACAAACATTTCAAAAGACACGATATAAAGTGGAAACTCAAAACGACCAAACACCACTTCCATATTCAAAGCTTCGCATGACCGGTGGCCTAACCTAAAAGCTTCCATCCCGATGCATCAACAAGCACCACCTGTCGTACCTCGACCATAACCCCTAACGGTACCTGAAAGGTGGTTGATATTATTTACGACTTCTACTAAATCACATTAAAGGTCCAACATCTTTTGAAGCTTTAAAAAATATAAATGGTCATATCACTTCATCATATCGAGAGGCATGTGTGTTACATGGTTTATTAAATTCTTAAAATAATTTACAATTATGCTTAGAAGAGGCTTCAACATATCAAATGCCATATAATTTACGACGACTATTTGCCACCATCTTAGTTTATTGTAAACCTGAAAACCCTCGAGTATTATGGGAATATTTTGAAAAGTCATTATCCGATGATTATTTAAAAACAAATAAAGCTAACTCACATGTTCGACAACAAGTTTTATTTCATATTAACTCCATCTTAGAATCAATTGGACATAACATTAACGAATATTGTCTATTAGATTCCAAAATTATGTTCAACAATCTACAAGATGATTGTATAAAAATAAAAGAAGAAATGTAAATCAATATTCCAGAATCAGATAAATGGTTAGAATTAAACTTAAATACAGAACAAAAGTATATTTTTGATGACTAGAAACAGTATTCACAGATCACCCTAAAACCTTTTTCATTGATGGACCAGCTGGAACTGGTAAAACATTCTTATATAAAGCTTTGCTTGCTGCCGTTAGACTTAAAGGTCATATTGCATTAGCAACCGCATCATCGGGCATTACTGCTTCATTATTACCTGGTGGAAGAACCGCACACTCTCGTTTTAAAATTCCTTTAACTATAACTTTAGATACTCCTACCTATTTTGTTAGTAAACAATCAGGATTGGCAAAACTACTAAGAATTACAAAATTGATTATATGAGATGAAGCACCAATGTCAAGACGACAGACTATCGAAGCTTTAGATATTATGCTCAAGGATATAAACGATAACAAATTGCTACCATTTGGAGGAAAGATAGTTATTTTCGGTGGAGATTTTCGCCAAGTACTACCAATTCTCCCAAAAGAAACTAAAGAAGAAATCATAGCTTCCAGTTTAATAAGCTCATATTTATGGCCACATCTTACGAAATTTCATTTAACCCAAAATATGCGCTCTTCGCTTGACTCTTCATTCTGTAACTTCTTACTACAAGTTGGTAATGGTACAAAACTTATCGATGAAAGAAACAATATTACTCTTACTGAATCCATGATTATCCCTTATACAGAAGATTCATCTTCATTAGAAAACTTAATCATATGTGTATTTAGTAATATGAATGAATACATCACATCACCAGACACAAGATAAACAAAGCGATATTAACACCAAAAAATACTCATGTTGATAAAATTAATAATTTTTTCATAGATAAATTCCCTGGAGAACCTAAAATATATTACAGTTTCAATGAAACAATCGATGAAGATGATCAAACGTTAAACAAAGATTTTATGAATAGTTTCACTTCAACTGGATATCTTGTTCATTAATTAACATTAAAACCAAATTGCCCTATTATATTATTATGTAATATCAATCCATCAGAAGGATTATGTAATGGTACATGATTAATATGTCGTCATTTCGAACATAACGTAATTGAAGCAGAAATAACAATTGGATATTATAAAGGAAAAAAAGTTTTTTTTACCCAGAATTCCTTTTTTGTCAATTGAAAATGAAAATCAAGGAATATACTTTAAAAGAACACAATTTCCTATCAGACTAGCTTTCGCAATGATCATAAAAAAATCTCAAGGACAAACATTAGATTACATAAGTTTATACTTACCCCAACCAGTATTTTCCCATGGACAGTTATATGTCGTCCTCTCTAGAGCAAAAAATAGCCAAACTATAAAAGTTCTTGTGCATCCGCAGTTACTAGATAGACCAAATATTACATGTACGATGAATATTATATATCATGAATTACTCAAAAATCTTGACGATTAGAAACGAGGTAAGTTATGCTTTTTTCCCATAATTTATTTCTTATTCTAAATTGCTTCAAATATTTGACTAATTCGTTTTGGTATGTTTTTATGACCAGCTCTCCTGTACAGTCTTCCGCTTGAGGCAAGACTTAATACGAGCTCCCGACAGTTTTATTCATCTATAATTCTTAGGTAAAAACGTCATATACATTTTAACTATGAATGCAGTATGTGCCTTGCACGTTCATTCTATCTAGTCTAATAAAACACCCAAAAATTCAAAGTGATACCCAAACATTAATGTTTTATCAACCATGATATGATCTTGCATGTACATGCATCATAAATGATGCATCAATTGAAATTCATCCATTCAGATCATTCATATAATCCACAAAAAGATTGCAAATTCAAATTGATAAGAACATATATATATATATATGAACTTTATAACCTCAAAATCAAACTTTTCTAAATTGAAATTTGTTAAAAAAATTCTAAAATAAACCAAAAGGAAAATCATAAAAATGAGAATATGAAGGAAAAATCTTAAAAAATAGTCAATGAAAAGGCTCGGAACCACTTGTTGGAAATTTTAGCCATGACTGAATTTAAGATAAACGAATATTGAATTACTGAAAGCGGAAGCGTATCTTACTTTATTATCGAAAGCGATTACTGTACGGGTTTTGGATCTTTCAATTCTGTTGTGCCTTTACCATATCTCTGTAATATTACAGAGAGCCAACAACTTTAATAGGGAGGAGAAGTTACGTAATAAGCACAGAGTATGGGGACCATAACCCTCTTTTAAAAGTGTTCAAAGTGACTGCTTGGTCAGTTATCAAGTTTCATTTATTTCTAATTTAGCCCCTCATAAAATTAGAAATGACATATGATATTTATGCTTATCAAAATCCATGGAATTACACATTTACTTTTTTAAGCCAATATTAAAACTTTAATAGATCACTTTATTTGACTAAAAAAAAACAGCATATATTTTTAGTATTTACATTTGTGGTCCCAATATTGAATTTTTCCAACAATGTAAACCTAATTTTAAGGACTTTTTACCACAATGGTGACTTTTTTTCAAAGTATATAAGGATTTATCCAAAAGTTTAAAGTAATTAGGCGAATATCTATTTTTGTCAAATCCTATTTTGAAAACCCCTTTTTTCAGGGATAATCCATTATATAACTGTAACGTCCGAAATTTTGAGGTGAAATTTTTTATTTAATTATTTTATTTAAGTAATGCAGTTAAATTTATTTTAAAGTTAATAACTTATAACTTAGGAGTTTTATTTACCTCGAGATCTTTATTTCCGTTTGTCTTATATTTTAATGGTTCGGGTCATTAATGATTATTAACAGGACAATTAATAATCATTAATCACCTTTAGTTTGTTTATTACTATTAAGTGGTTAACTAGAACTAATTACGAGCAAGGGCGGGTTCTGTTAAGAAGGAAACTTAAAGGAGAGTCTTAGAGGGGTATTTTGGTAAAAGCTCCAAATACTTAAAATACCCTACACTCATCTTTATCCTCTTAATTTCCTCCAAAAGACAAAAGTTAAAGGAAAAGCCCAAATTTACCCCCAAACCCGAGGAAACACGAAGAGAGAGAGAGAGAGAGAGAGAGAGAAAGAAGTTGTCGTAAACCGAATTGAACGGAAATCGGACCCGCTTGATTTGACCATGCGTTATTTTTCTTTTCTTTTCATTTTGGGTGGGAAATTCATGTCCTAAAGCCTTCATTTATGTTATCCATTGAAAGTATCATGCCCTAGACTACTTGAAGCCAAACCGGATTGATTATAAGTCGTCCAAAAGCCAGTAATTTCTTATTCCAAAAACAGGGGCTGCTATGTTGTTCTTCTTTTCGGGACTTTAGCAGGCTGTTTTGAGCATTGTTTATAATAGGGTGTTGAAAGTTTATTGTTTTGTTAAATTAATATACTTTAGGTGTATTTAAATTGTAGGTTTCGAGCATCGTACGTAAATTTGTGCATCCGGCAGATTTACGTCGACTTCTTCTACAAGGTGAGTTTAAAATGGGTGTATGTGGTCTTATGACCCTTTTTCATTAACGTAGTTGTTTGATCGAGTTTAAGAGGGTAATGTGAGTTTATGACCCGAAAGGGGGAAATGGTGGGTGAGTTAAGACTTGGAAGTGAGAGTGAAGGTTTCACCGAATTTTCATGTCTTGGAGCTTAGCAAGAATCCGGGATTTGGGATTGTGATATTTGGAGTTCATATGGAAAGTTTAAGGACATTTGGGAGTGCTCGAGGTTGTTTGGGAGAGAACTTTACCTTGGGGTTATTTGAGGAAAGTAGAGTTGGTAGAGACTAGAAATGAGACTTACGAGGATTTGTACCTTATGCCGTAATGGTGACGAACTCTTATCGTATGTACTTGCCCCACGTGTTCGGGGGATTGAGGAATGGTATGGTTGAGATTAGAAACTTTATTGTGAGGGGAGAACGTGTGTGAGTACTTGAATCGCGATGCGAATGGGAACGAAAGAAAACGAGATTGTGAATGATATGTGGCAATGAAGGGTTTGAATATGTGATGATGGGTATATCGGGGACCTAGGATGAAATAGGCCGGGTTGTCGATATACCAAGTGACTTGAGAGTATATTGGGGACCTAGGATGAAACAGGTCTGGTTGTTGATATACTTTGTGATTGATGAAATATCGGGGACCTAGGATGAAACAGGTCGGGTTGTCAATATACTTGTGATTGATGAAATATCGGGGACCTAGGATGAAACAGGTCGGGTTGTCGATATACTTTGTGATTGATGGAAATGTTGGGGACCTAGGAATAGGATGAAACATGCCGGGTTGTCAATATATGGTGTGACTTGATGAAATATCGGGGACCTAGGACGAAATAGGTTGGGTTGTCGATATACTTTGTGATAGATGGAAATGTTGCGAACCTAGGATGAAACATACCGAGTTGTCAAAATACGATGAGTACAGTGAATCGGGTAATGATACGAGATGTGGTAACTAGTTGTTAACAAAAATGAATGTTACGTTTACTTTTGTGCAAGTGCTATTTTCGTTTAATGTCATACCTTGCCTTATTATGTTTTTTACTCTAGGTATTTGGAACTATGAATGTTTGGAAATGATTGTCGATTTGGAGTTAAGAATGAGAAAGAAAAGAGCGTGTCAAGCCTTGGACAACACTTCCGATATGATGTCGGTTAATAGGATTACATGCCTCCATTTTACTTTCACTAGAATTTTTATGCTAATTTTGCTACACTTTACTTTTTTCAGGTACTTTTAGGGGCCGAGGCCGTGGTAGAGGTGGTGGTGCTGCGTGTTTGCAGGACGATAGCGTGAGGACTTGGACTTCTTGTTGGCTTTTTGGGCCTATTAATCTCACTTAATTATGTTTTGATGATAACAAACACTTAGTTCTAATAAATTTTAGTAGTTTAGTGTTGTGTTTTGTAGAGCACAAAATATCGAGCAAGGTGCAATTTGAATCGTCCAATTCCGAGCTAAAACGAAGAAGTTATCAAGAAAATAGAATTGGATTTATATATATATATATATATATATATAAATAAAAAAAATAATAATAATAATTTATAATATATATATTTATATATAAATTTTGGAAGTAAAAGAAAAAGAAATTCAAAATTTTGTCAGCCGTTCGATCGCGATCTGACTCTCAATGTTCTTGAAATTATATATAATTTCGAATTAAATTAAAAAAAAAAGGGGAAAAGAAAAGAAATTTCATAATTGGCTGCAGCCGTTGATCGTGCTTCAGCTATCAATCCGAAGTCGCTCCCTCCATTCGCTGATTGACACGCGGTTTGTTGGTATCCAAGACAACTTTTTACTTTATTCCAGATGCATGAATTGTCCTCCTTGCCACTGACTTCTGAATTAATGTCGCTTGCGTCCTAGCCAACCTTTTGTCTCTCATGGTGACCGAATAGAAAGCTCCTCTCACAACAGCTAGCCTGCCCGTTTTACCCCTTCTGCCCATGAAATTAATATTTTATTTATTTAATTCAAATTCAGATTGCCTCAGCCAATGAGGAAGTGACACGTGGAACCAACGGCTAATTACCTCTTCCTCCTCTTTGAGTGGCCGAAAATCAGTGGTGAATTGGCAAGAAAATTATTGAAATTTGATCTCCATTGTTGAAGTTCTTCAAGCTATTTTTTCATATTATTTGGGATTTATTTTGAGTGATTAATCTTGGCTATTAAGAGCCATTATTGTAAGAGCTTTGAATTTCATATTCAATCTTTTTGAGAGATTTGTAATTGTGTGAAAATTTATAATTCACACTTGGGTCGGTTTCCTAGCCCGTGTAAATAGAAACGTAGGTTTAATCTTGCTCCCGATAAAAGGATCGGGTTCGTTCTTGATCCCGGAAACAAAACGGTAGGGTTTGATCTTGAGCTCGGTAAAAGGATTGAGTTGTAATTCCTCCCGGAAAAGGTATACAATTCCCGAGAGGCGCTCGGGGAGTGGACTAGACCGGATTTTGGCCGAACCACTATATATTTGGTGTCATTCTCTAACCCTTTCCTCTTTAATTTATTTCACTAATATTAATTGCTATATATATAATGTGCTAATTATTTGGGATCATAGATATCGATCATTGGAAATTAAATTGATGCTTCACATATTTATTACATAATATTTATTGAAGCAATCTTGGTAGTTATAAATTAAATTGTGGTTTAATATTTCCCATGTTTATTAGAAACTAGCTTACTTTGTTAAAAGAATTTTAGAATAAAAATTCATATTGATTGCTTAAGCATACAAAGTCTAATTAAATTGTTAATTAGAAATCATTAATTGAAAAAGTTCTTAAATTAACCTAAAACCCTATTCACCCCCCCCCCCCTTCTAGGGTTGTCATACTGATACTACACTTCTTTCTTATGGGCATTCTAGAGAATGCATGGACTCTACATTGATTTACGTTTTGCACACTTTACTTTATGTTATTTGAGCTCATGAGGGCATTTACGATTTCTGATGTATTTGTCCATTTTGGGACTTAAACCACATTAGGAGATGCACATTTCCTTTAATTTACTGCTTTTCTGCTTGGGACTCTGTATACAGGTTTTGGCTAGTCTGAAAAACAAACAGCACCATGCTGATTTTTCGAAAATTCTAAATTTCTGTTGCTTTACTCTATTTTAAAATATACACGAAAATTCGGGTCTTTACAATAACCCAAGCTATACCCTATGTTTTTCTAGCCTTTTAAATTTCTTATGTTTTTATAGCCTTTTTAAAGTATGATTTTTTTAAGATACCTGATTTGCCCCTTCTTTCATTTAATTTCATTTTTTGTTTTTTAATTTATATTTTGTATCTTTTTTCCACATTCTCTCTCCATTTTGATTAATTATACGGTATTAATCTTCCTAATTTTACTCCATTCTTTACATTTTTATTATCTTTCTTAATTCATGGGATTTTGTTTTTTTTTTCCTTCGTTTTATGTACAGTTTTCAAAGCGTGGTTCGTAGGGGTTTTATGTTTTTTTTTTCCTTCATCATCTAAGCTTGCTTCTCCATTTTCTTTTTTCCAAATAGGTTCTTAACATTGTTTCTTCTTCTTCTTCTCTCATGGCTGAAGCAAAGAGATCAATCGACATTGTCAAGTAGTTTATTGCTCAGAAAGGCTATGGTTTCATTTCTCCATATTGTCATTTTTTTAAGTAAAAGAATCCTGGTTTTTTGTGCTTTTTTTATGCTTTTTTGTTTTTTTCGGCTTTATTTGTTTAATTTTTTTTTTAATATTGTACATGAATAGGAATTCTATATTACAATTATTTACTATACTGTATTGTTTTATTCAATATTTATAACGTATAATATAGTGTTTATTATTATTACTTACTTTTTAAAGGGAAAATTTACTATATTGTAATGTTTTATTTTATGTATATAACATACAGTATAATGTTTATTATTATTACTTACTTTTTAAAGGGAAAAATTACTATATTGTACTTTTTTATTTTATGTTTTTAACGTATAGTATAGTGTTTATTATTATTACTTACTTTAATTTTTGTAAATCATTATATGTTTCATGTAATATCGTACAATATATTTTTTTATTATTTATATTACGTGGTCATTTACAATATAGCAAATGTTACCTTCTATTTGTTGTTCTTCTTCTTCAGTCATCTTCGTCATTTTCTTCTTTTGGCTTAGTTTTACCTCTTTTTCGTCGGTTTCTTCTTCATTATACTACTTATTTGCATGTTGAATGTTTTTATGAAAACCATGTAAATACAAACTCATCACTTACCTTCATCTTCAATGAAGACTGGTTATCTTGTTTCTTCTTCAATATCTGCGATTTCTCTCACAATTTATGCAATTCCTTTCTCTTCAAATCCTTTCCGTTTTGCTTCTTGGTTTTCTGATTTGGTTTTTTAGTGAAGATTTTTAATCGATGAAAGATTTTAACTTCCCCAAAAATCCTCCCAGATTTCCTCTAATTTTTACGCCTTCCATTTCAGTTGGTTTCAAATCCTTCCGTCTTCCCACTTTCCGTTTCAAATCTAGGGATTTTCTTGTACTTTCAGCTTTATTTGGATGATTACTTAGGCTATTTTGCTATATTTTTTTTCAACAGGCCATAATGCTTTAGAAAAACCCTTTATAGGCTATATACCAATATAACCCTTTTTTTCAAACGCGGTAGAAAACCGGGTTTTAAGACCCTATTTCACTTAAGAAAAAAAATGCAACTATAGAAGTTTGGGAGGTTCCTCACCCAGCGTAGCTTCTAGATTTGGTTTAACATTTTTTTTAGGGGTAGTTGCAAATCTAGCAAATTTTGTTTAGTAATATTTGTAAAAATAACAACTCTAAAAAATATTTGTAAATATAGCCGGATTTTGATCAGGTGACTTAGTGATAAACATTAAATTACATATTTTTACACTAAATTTATCACCGATACACATTAATAATCGTTAATCACTGATTAACATAGTAAAAATTAGGGTAAAGTACCCTTTTAGTCACTGAGTTTTGGAGGACGTGTCTATTTGGTTCCTGTGTTTTTAATTTGTGTCTAAGTGGTTCCTGAGTTTTGGATGTTGTGTCTATTTGGTCCCTGCGTTTTCAATTTGTGTCTAAGTGGTCCCTGAGTTTTAGATATTGTGTCTATTTGGTCCCTAGATTTTCAAGAACTATTAGAAATAAGTTTACTTGGTTATTAATTTAGCGTATGCGTTAACTTCTTACAAGATTATTGTCTTAACGCTGACATAACATGTTTAATTGGTCAAAATACGAAGATAGGATTAAATCTTTCATAAATCTAGGCCTAAAATTTGACATAATTATTAATCTTTTGTCAGTATTTTGATCAATTAAACATTTTACGTCATCATTAAGTAGATATTATGTTAATGAGTTAACAAATTAAGGAAGATTTAAACTTATTTCTAATAATCCAGAGACCATTTAGACACAACTTGAAAACTCAGGGACCAAATAGACACAATATTTAAAACTCAAGGACTAAATAGATACAAATTGAAACGCAGGGACCAAATAGACACAATATCCAAAACTCAGACACCACTTAGACACAAATTGAAAATGTAGGGACCAAATAGACACAAGCTCCAAAACTCAGGGACCAAATGAGTACTTTACCCTAAAAATTACTCTATTTATAAATATTTTTAGAATTATTATTTTTATAAATATTACATCAAAATCTGCTACCTAATAAAATTTCCTTTATTATCCTTAAAAGAAATAAAATTAACCTCAACCGTTCCCCCTTCGTTTTAGTGGCTTGAAAATTGACGGTAGAGAGAATGGAGAAAAAATACCACCCGGTGGAGATTTATCGGGTCTTGAAAACTCTTTAAATGTGATTGCCTTTATATTTTGATTTGTTTATTCTTTTATTTTTTTTCATGGAGATTTTCATAAAGAAATGAGTATTAAAATAAATTAAATAAAATAAAAAAGAAGCTCAAAGATGATGACGGGAAAAACAATGGAAACCATGTAAACAAGGCCTGACTCTAAAAAAAAATGAAAGATAATATTTTATCACCAAGAGCAGCAATCTACCATCAAAAGTTCCCCATTGAGGTATAATACAAGAGTGATAAGGACGTCGGGCCTCCCGTCTCATATCAATAAAGATGTAACCCCTATTTATATACTCATGATCATCGCTTGATGTAATTAATGTGAGACTTGGTTTGCTCTAGTAAAGAGTTTATAAAGGGAATGGAGAAAGTAAACCTGTTGGATAAACCACATATATTTCATAAAAAGTAATTCACTAGACAAATATTATAGGTGGGTGAATTCAAATATGTCAAAACAATTGATCACTATAAAGGTAAGATGGATACAAGACTCGGCACATATGGAACTACATCTAGGGGGTCATATGGTCCAGCGATATGATTAGATCTTAACTTTCCAGTTCTAAAATCAATATGTCATCTCTCGATTAATTGACTTCATTACATAAATATTGTTACAGATTATACCCATAGGCATCCTATTACTATAATTATCGAAACGAACTCTTAGGCTCCGTTTGATATAACTTCCTCTAAAAATGTTTTGAGTTAAACATTTTAAAAGAAATACTAGTTAAAGGGTGTTTGTTTCAAGTGATTGGAGATGAGGATCTAAACCGCATGGTAATTGCATCCCCATCCCCATGTTTGTTTTGTCAATAGGGAAGGGGATCCAAGCAGGGATCCCCCTAATGAGGTTTGGAAACCCTTCAAAACACATGGGGTTTGGATCAACCCCATGGAAAAGATGAGAGAGAAAAGAAGAGAAGAGAGGAGAGGGGAGAAAATTATTTTATAATCTAATTTTATTATTCCCACCCCATGTAAAACCAACACAGTCATCTTATCTCCGGACATCTCGTCCTCATACATCTCATCCCCAGGCATCTCAATCTCATGCAAACCCGAAAACAAACGTCCCCTAAGTATTTCATCTTAAAACACTTGAGTACACTAAAATGTGTTTTTTGAAAGAATCACAAATCAAATATTTTCTCCAAAAAACACAGTTTAATATATTCAAGTGTTTTTAGATGAAACACTTAATTAATATTTATTTTAAAATGTATCACTCAAAACATTTTTAGGAGAACTTGTACCAAACGAACCCTTAGTATTGGGGTAGAAATTTGTAGCGTGTGCTTCATAATCCAACATTCTCCAAGCTTCGTCATATCTTTGGGCACAAAAAAAAATCGTCAATTCAATCAACTCGTAAGGTAAGTGCGAGCGAAATCCAGGCACGGAAACTACAATCACTTCAAAGGTGAGTAATCTAATCATTAAGCATAAGAGGCAGTTTTCCAATACATTACATTATCAATAATCAAAGCTTTTCTTATGGGAAGATATGGACCTTCCCATAGCTTTATTGTTCTCCAAGACTCATCGTCACCGACAGTCAATAATCACCTGGCAGATTGAATGTTACGATTCATTTATTTTTCATTTCATTTTTTAAAAAAGACGTGTGTTGGTTGGTTTCATATAAATGTTATTTTTGAAATTTTTTCAAAATTTTTGTTATTTTTAAAAATATTCATTCATAATATGTATAAGAAATTGTTTTAAATAACATATATCTGCATATTAATTATTGAAATGCAGAGTTCAATAATTTAGGAGTAACTTAAAAAATAACCACATATGAACCTATCAATTACAAATATAACAACCTTTTTTATATTTAATACTAGCCATTTTGTAAGATTTCATAATTTTCTTTTCTCTTTTATCCCTAATCACATTATCTCTCATTAATCAAATTTAACCCTTTCTTTTAATTAGTTTGTTTTTTTTATTTAAGATTCGCTTTATTCAAATTGTAGGTAATCTCTATGTTTTTCTTTTTTCACTCTATCAAATAAAATAATTTATTTATTTGGTTTTTCTAAATGAGAATTTGCCTATAATGACACTTTTATTAGGGTTAATGTCTTAAATAGTTTAAGTTTTAAAAAATCCCCTAAATGACATTTTTTTTCTAATATAAAAAATATAATTATTTCGTTAAATTTACAAAAATGCCACTCATTTATTAATTCACTAAATTTGTTCTCTTTTTCACTAATTAGTGAATTAAAATCTCAACTTTATTAATTCACAAAATTTTCCACCTTAGTCAATAATTTAGTGAATTAAAATTTGAGTTTTATTAATTTAATTATATTTCCCCCTTCATCAATAATTTATTAAATTAAATTACTATATATAATTGAGATACCTCATATTGATTTTAATTCCATAAGTTATTGAAGTTAATAATTTAGTGAATAGGGGTTTTGGTTTTGCCCATAAAAAAAAACATAAAATCTCAAAGCTTTCTGCAGATAAAAATCACATTCATTTACATTAATATGCAACATCAACAACCAATATTAGTGACTATAAACTTGAAATACAAAATAATATTTTCATATAGTTGTAAGATAGTATCAAGATTTTAATTCAATAATTTATTGAACTCAACGTAATAAGTAATTGAATTGTAGATCTCAATAGCAAGATCAATTTACACCTATATACATCATCAACAATTCATTAAAATTTATAACAAACACAAAAAAGAATTAAAAAAAATGGCATCTTTATCTGTCGACTCTCGTTAGGCCCTTCTTCACATTTTTTCTTATTCTTTGCCTTCTTCTCCAATTCACATATACATTAGCACATGTAAAGCAACAGTGTAAAATAAAAAGCTCAATGAATTATGTTGCAAAATAAAACAAAGAAGTTTAATTCAATAATTTAGTGAACAATAGGGTATAAATTATTGAATTGTACAAGGAAAAACTAGATTTGACACAAAAAAGGGATTTAGGATGAAAAACTATTTTAAAAACTAAAATAACAGAGTTTACAAACTTTATGAAGAAAATTTATTTAATAACTTAGTGAACAATATGGTATAAATTATTGAATTGTACAACGAAAAACTAAATTGATATAAAAAATGGATTTAGGATGAAAAACTATTTTAAAGACTAAAATGACAGAGTTTACAAACTTTATGAAGAAATTTTATTCAATAACTTAGTGAACAACACGGTATAAAACTAAGAGTTTATGGTGGTGTCCCCCGTGATGCAGAAATAATACCATTTTCATCTTTTTTTTTAACACATCGACCATCTGAAATTTGGGGGAGATAAAAATTGTCATTCAAGCCATTTTCAAGTAAGAGATTGACGGAAAATCTTACCTTGAGTATAATTTTACTCACTAAATTATCCCCTTTAATTCACTAAATTATCCCCTTTAATTCACTAAATTATTCCATCTACGGCTACCTTAGAAGCATCGAGTATCACAATTCGAAGATACTATGGCCCAAATCTTGCGAACCTTGCGATTTCAAAGCCTCTGTTTGAGTTAACGTTGAAACTCCACCATTCAAAATTAACACATTCAATCGGTTAAATCTCATGAATTAAAATCTTGATACTATATTACAACTACATGAAAATATTGTTTTATATTTCAAGTTTATAATCACTAATATTAGTGGTTGATGTTGCATACTAGCGTAAATGAATGTAATTTTTATTTGCAGCAAGTTTTGAGATTTTCTGTTTTTTTTATGGGCAAAATCAAAACCGCTATTCAATAATTTATTAACTTCAATATAACGTATCTCAATTATATGTAGTAATTTAATTTATACTATCTAAAAAGTGGATTAAAGGGAAAAACTTTTGATTTCCCTTTAAGCCCCTTATAATTCATTTAAATTACTATAATGCCATCATTCATAATTAATAACCATTTTATTAGTAATTAATTAAAAACAATACAATAAATTTACAATATTAAAAAAAAACAAAAAAAAAAAGTTATCATGATGCCTCATTATAAAAGAAATTACATCATTAAAATCTTAAAATTATTAAACATCGAATTACGCATTTGCAATATATTATAAATAAAATGGAATTACTATTTTTTTCATTTGCAATATATTACCAATAAAATGGAATTACTATTTTTCATTTGCAATATATTATAAATAAAATGGAATTACTATTTTTCTCATTTGCAATATATTATAAATAAAATAGAATTACTATTTTTTTCATTTGCAATATATTATTATAAATAAAATGGAATTACTATTTTTTCCATCGTCCAATGAAAATTTTCAATCTTTTATTTTTATTATTATTAATTATTCATATAAATTTCATTGCAAATTTAGAAATATCTTTAATATATAAGAGGGATGTTTGATAATATTTTTTTTCCACCAATAAATTTTACAATTACGTTTTGTTCTTCTCAATTTTATCTTTCTAAACCACAAATTTCATCATATCATCAACAAGAAATTTAAATACGGATACTTATCTATTACTAATTAAAAAAATATGGATGTTGGAGAAACTTATTTTAAACAATATTTTCTTGCTAATTTCCTAAATTTCAAAAAAACAATTATAATCATTTCCACCCAATCTTGGATTAATTGTTTCTATTCTGTTTTGTTTTAAATAACCCTTTGGTATTTTTAATAGCATCAATTAAATCCTAATTGAAAGCTTTTGTATTCTTTCTCTCTTTTTTTTTAATAAATAAAAAAGCTTTCAGTTATATGAAAAATGGACCAAATTATAATCTTTATGTTTGAATATGAAAAGTCATGAGTTTACAAAAACAACATTAAGTATTACTTATGGTGCCCTTTTTGTATTCTTCACTTCATCAAGCATTCTAAATTGATATAAATATGTTAACAAATTTTTTAGGACTTCATTCACACAAGAAGCTATGATTGAACGTCGAGGAGTTGAGTTTATAAGGTAGGTTGTTCTCCATCTTAACTTTTGTTTTATTTTAAAATTTAAATAAATAAGCTTTTAGTTGTTTTTTTTTATTAGCATCAGTTACATGAAATTGGGCCAAATTTAATTTGTTGGTCCTTCTCATCACCTTATACTATGTAATTGTAGTATGTTAAAAACCATTTACATGATTGTGAATGCTATGACACACATTCTTGAGATCCCAAAGAGAACATCTAGAGGCATATAGATGTAAAATTTAAGCTTCATGAATCTCTATTTGCATTAATTGTGGCATCAACTATTTAGATTGAAAAAGAAAGTATCGAGAGAATTGAGAACCTGACGGTGGCATTGAGAGGAATAATTGACCAAGAAGGGAAGAATGGAAGCTTGAAGCCTTGAACAAAGGATGAGGGGGTGAGAATAAATGAGTAATTGAAATTTTTTCTTAGGAGCCTCCCTCTCAAGAATCTTGAATTGAAAAATCTCAAAAAAGCATAATCTACTTATCTACATAGAAGAAATACGTATAATTTTATTTTCTTTATATTTTTAAGTTGATTTTATTATACAAGATAACAAGTTTTAATATCATAGATATATATAGATATAGTATAGATTAAAAACCTTTTTAAGGCTACATAATTTTGAATTGGTTTATTCATTTTATTTATTAATTTACTAATGTAGAATTTAATATTTTACTTTGCCATAATATAATATTTAAAAAAAAATGTTTATGGTGAAGTTTTAAAACTCTCACAGTCACAACTTCACTTCAAACTTATAATAGTCTCATATTTTATTAAAAAGAATTTATTGAGTTTTATTATTTTAATACATGAAGAATTTAAAACTGTGTAAAATAATAAAATTAAACAATTTTTTATTACTAAAATAGATTCCAACATTATCTTTCATTATATAAAAGAAACTAAAATAAAGAGTCTAGACTTCTTTTAACTTCACAAAAATTTAACTTAAAATTATTGACATACATTTTAAAAATTTAAAAATATTTTTGTTTCGATATTTTAATAAAAATATATTATAGAATAAAATCTAAAATTTCACGTGCATAGCACGTGTTAGAAAACTAGTTTAATAAGTTATTGATGAAAGGACAAATTTTATTGAATTAATAAAACTCATATTTTAATTCACTGAATTATTGACTAAAAGGGAAAATTTAGTGAATTAATAAAGTTCAGATTTTAATTCACTAATTAGTGAATAAGAGAAAAATTTAGTGAATTAATAATGTTCAGATTTTAATTCACTAATTAGTGAATAAGAGAACCAATTTAGTGAATTAATAAATGAGTGACATTTTTGTAAATTTAACGAAATAATTAATTTTGTTATATTAGAAAAAATGTCATTTGGAGAATAATGAAAATGAGGTGCTATATGGGGAATTAGTTTTATAAAACATGTCATTTGAGTCCATGCCCCTTTCTAAATTAAATGTATTCCTCATTGTTTTTTCTTTTAATTTTATTTTTTTATTTGTTTTACTTCAATTCTTGTTCATCTTAAAAAAAAAAAAAATTAAGATTTTGATTTCGTTTTTTCAAATCATCATGTTTTATAACTTCCTTTGTTCATATTCATTGTTTTTTTTCTTCTTCTTTCACTTTTTATTGTTTTATTTATTTATTTTTAATCTGTTTTCGTTTTCTGTTTTATGTTTTTTCATTCTTTAGTTTTTAATAATATTTTTATTTTTTACGACTTACTGTTTTTTCATTCTTTAGTTCTTAGCATATGTAATTTATACAAATTTTCTTATTTCGTTTGTTCATTTTCTAATTTGTTCATTATTTAGTTTTAATAGTATTCTAAATATATATATATATATATATATTATTTGTTAAGTCCAGTAGGGATAGATATATCACCTCTTCCATCAGTGTCATCTCATTTATAAAAAATTTAACCGTCATATAGACCAACTCATATTAAGTTTTTCCAAATATATATGTGAGGGTAAAATGCAAATGAGAACCCTGTGGTTTTATTCAAATGCATGAACACCCCCTGTGGTTTGAAAATGACAAATCACACCCTTGTGGTTCTAAATTTTTTCAATCAGACCCCTCCTCTTCAATGTCATTAATTTTCTTTTAATCATAACTTTTTCGTTTGAATTCCGATTTGGATGATTCAAGATGTTTTGGAATCCTCATTTCGGTCTCTACACTATGGTTACTCCAAAACTTCTAAATCATACCTAGTATTTTGATGTTAATAAACTCTTTTATTTATTAATGATTTCAAAGTTTTGAAGTGATTATTATGTAGGGCCTAAAATGAGGATTCCAAAACATCTTAAATAATCCAAATCCGAGTTCAAACGAATAAGTTATGGCTAAAAGAAAAATATTGGCATTGAAGGGGAGGGGTCTGGTTGAAAAAAGTTGGAACCACAGGGGTGTGATTTGCCATTTTCAAACCACGAGGGGTGTTCGTGCATTTGGAAAAAATCACAGGGGTCTCATTTGCATTTTACCCTATGTATAATATATGGGGAATAATTGACATAACATATTTTTACATACTAATTACTGATATATTAGAACTTTTTAAAAATTACTAAAATAACATAATTATAGTTCAATAATTTAATGAATTATAATTCAATAATTTAATGAATTATAATTCAATAATTTAATGAATTACAATTCAATAATTTATTGAACTAAAAAAAAGTAAAAAAACTTACAAATTCATTGAAAATAATAATGAAAGATAATCAAATAGCTCGAAAATTTATTGAACTTGCACAAAGGTAAAAAAAAACATACAAATTCATTGAATACCCATGAATATAGTTCAATAATTTATTGAACTATAGTTCAATAATTTAATGAATTATAATTATGCTATTTGAGTAAAAGTTATGATATTTTAGTAATTAGTATTTATAATTATACTATTTGAGACAAATTCTATATAAATAATTCAAATATCTATACATAATTTATATCATTTATAGAATTGTATAAACTACAATTCATATATCCATTAGAAAAACTTTCACAAATCTTCAAACGAATAAAAGTAGTATATACCATACAATCACAAATGATAAAACAAGACAAATTGTTAAACTGATATATCATATATTAACATAAAAAGTTATCAATTTTTTAATTCTTACAATTTTCTGATTCTCACAAATATATAGATTTTCTAAGTTTGAACTACCTAATTTTTAGCAGATTATCTAATCCATTGTATATCAACACAGTAAATTATCAGTTTTTTATTCTCACACATACACTTCTTAAAACCTTTATAAACTTATTTTTCAAAGGAAATTTTATTGGGTAGTACAATTTTCTCTATTTATTAAATATATCATTTTTAAAAAGTATTTGCAAATATAGTAGTTTTTTAAAAACTCTCATTCATGTGAATCAGATAAATCAATGACTAATAAGATAGTCAGCGATAACTATTAATTAATCAGTTATTCATGCACAAAATATCAGGATATCAGTAAAATCCGTGATTACTTGTGAGGAAATCACTGATGACTCATGCAAAACTAGTGACAATTTTGTAATATTTTAGGCGCGAATTTGAGTTTTGTTGTTATTTTTGCAAATAACTTTTTTTACTGTTGTTTTTATAAATATTAGACCTAATTTTATTATTTTTACAAGAGCCCCCTTTTTCAATAATTTTTAGATGAATCTCGATTAAAAATATTTCTTTCTATTCAAATCAAAGTTTTCAAATGTTTTATACGAATGTACTAACATGATATTAGTTTTTTTGCTTGAGCTTCAGAAAATGGCAACAATGGTGATTTTCGTGAGAGTGAGTTTTTTTTTTTTTTTGCGATTTGATTTTCTTTTAGAAAGAAGACAATAACTGGTTATTTTGAAAATTTGAAATTTTTATATTTCACAATCTTGATTTATGGTGAGATTTTTTTTCTTTTACTTAAAAAAAACGTGTTTAGGGTAGTTTTGACATTTGGTAACGATTTTTAAGCCTGGCCCACACCAATTTGGCTATTTTTGTTAGGCTTCTTGTTAGGTGGATAGTTTTGTTATTTGTTTGCGTTGCACGTTATTTTGCTAGTTTCATATAAATGTTATATATTTTTCAAAATATTCATTCATACAATTAGTTTAAAAATCATAAACAAAAAATCTAAATATTTAAAAAAAAAAAAAATGACTCGTGATCCAACCTAACCTGGCAGATGAAATTTCCCGAAGTTTAGGAAAGATTCAAGGGTCAAGATCAAATCTTATGAAAAAAAACAGATAAGGAAAAATTAAATTCAACTTAATAAAGGAAACAATCTCTGTGAAGCAAGGCATAAAATAATATCAAAAGGAATTCTCTCTTTGAAAAGCAAGGCAAAGGCAAAGGCAAAGGCTAGGGTTTAGGAAAACGCCTATCGATGAGTATGGCTAAGAGGGCTTTGAATATTGACAACAGTATGAATAAAATACCAGATGAAATCATGGAACAAATTCTTCTACTTGTTCCTG
Source organism: Gynostemma pentaphyllum (assembly GCA_028015215.1). NCBI lineage: Eukaryota > Viridiplantae > Streptophyta > Magnoliopsida > Cucurbitales > Cucurbitaceae > Gynostemma > Gynostemma pentaphyllum. Next base: position 33,988,667 of record CM051346.1, on the reverse strand, counting down.
TCGAAGATTTGGCAAATTACAAGACGTTGTGGTTTTCTATAATAACCAATCCCCTTTTCATCTATTCCAAACTCAAATTCGATTGGCCGCGGTTATCGCTCGCTTCCTCTTGCTTTACCTCTCCTAATTTATTAACCATATTAGAGAAAAAGGGTAAGCTGATCTTTACTTTACATCGACCTTTGCAATATCCGAATAACGATAATACTCTAATTTGTTTGAAGAAAATTAAATTATATTCCATCCACGAGAAGGCTCTAAAAAAATTCGAAGGGGATACTTGCCTATGGTCACATTTTGAAAGTGATGCAACGTCTTGCATGCATGGTTTGATTTGCTTCCATAATCTGTTCGGCTCAGTTTATATATGCAATCCTCTCACAAGAGAATTTATGGCCGCCCCTAAACACAAAACTTGGCATTGCGGTGGTATTTTGCAGCACTTGGCAACGGGGTTTGGATTTTGTTCTTCCATAAACAAGTACAAAATCGTCCATGTTTGTGGTTTCCATTCTGATGACCATTGTTCAATCAATCCTCAGTTTATTCACAAATGGGCCGAGGTTTTTACCGTCGGAGACGATACGTCTTGGAGAAGAATAAAGCTATGGGATGGCGATGGTCCACGTCATCCCATAAAAAAAGCTCTAATTATTGATAATGTAATGTATTGGAAAACTGCCCCGGAAGATGTTGTGATTAGATTAGTCACCTTTGACATTTGCAAGGAGGAGTTCAAAGTGATTGAAATTTCCGTGCCTGGATTTGAATCTCACTCGCCTTATGAGTTGATTGAATTGGAGGGAAAATTGTGCATAGCACAGAGATTTCTGAAATATGAGAATGGCGACGGGACAAATTTTTTTGTGCCTGAAGATATGACGGCGCTTGGAGAAGGTTGGATTACGAAGCACAGGCTACCATTTGGCCCAAGAACAAGAGGTCCTCTTGATAATTATCCTAGGGTACCTATAGGTATAATCTCTAACAATATTTATGTAATGAAATCGATTTGTGAAGAGATCACATATTTTGATTTTAGAACTGGACAGTTGTTAAGACGTGAGCCTTACTCTGGACCATATCACCCTCTAGATGTAGTTCCATATGTGCCGAGCCTTGTACCCATCTTAGGTGACACTTCAAAATTTATAATAGTGGATAGTTAGACTTAAGGAGTTGTAAGCCCTAACTTTGTTTGTTGTGAATCTGGAATGGAAGCCCTAATTGTGGAGCAAATGATCAGGTTTTCATCTTCTTCACTTTCGATTTTCTCTTTACTATATGAATAGTATTTTTATTTTCTCTAGTATTTGTTTATTGGATATATTATACTTGGTTTTATGTATCTATTAGAATCAGTTTGAATAGAAGAATATTGATAAATTTAAAGTGCAGGTTGAGTCAATGAGGGCAGGTTTTTTGAAAATGGATAAATTTTAGTAGTTCATTTTTACCTATTGTCATACAAATTAAGAGTTGTCTGACTGAATTTTGAACCTGCTATTTTAATCAATGGTAAGGATTTTTCTTGTTAACTATCTTATTTACTAGGTTGTTAGTCTTTTACTAAATACGTTCACGATTACTAGAATCTTATACTGCTTTCATTGTCACTGTTTTGAATGTTAAGTGCATGTCACTATTAGTATAATTTGTAATTGGGTTACCGAATACTGATAGTGTTCCTTTATTATGTTAGATACCGTTTGAGATAACTTTTGAAAGCGTTTAAAAGTCTTTTTGATAACCATTCAAAAATACTTTTAAACAATTTCAAAAGCTATCCCAAACGGACCCTAAATTACTAATCAATTAAACTATTGTTTGTTTGTAGTTGGGGTACCGGGTAATCTTTTCTCATTTACTAAGTTATTTGTGCTGAAATTAATATATGAGACAATATTCATTTAACACAATTTCATCACATAATAATCCTTGTTGATTTAGAAACATAGTGTAAAGATAAGAGATTTAGATATTACCTCCAAGCATCGACGAGATATGAGAAGCCATGATTCCAACTCACCGATTTACCAGTCACGAAGAGAACCGAGAAGATCAATAGGGTTTATTGGAGTTTTTCCTCTATCTCATTCAAGAACACACCACACCTCTCTCTGTATAGATTAGGTCTATACTAAACAATTACATGCCAATAAAATACGGTGGGCCACAAACCCAATGGGTAGGTTTGTGTATAAGAATAGAGCAAAACCCAAAAGAGCCCAATAATAATATATATAACATATATAATGTCCATCCCATAAATGGCTCACTTAAATTCTCACGTGCATATGTACGACAATAATTATCATAGATTATGTTAGTCCATAATTATTATTTTAACATTCTCCCACTTGGACAACATAATCTTATCACAAAAGGCTTCTATAACATGTATAGAACAATTAATCATCCATAACTAATACACCGATAGGGTGTATAAGTTACAAACAATACACTACTAGTTTAGAAGCATGATAATTACATCTGGATTCAAGAAAAATGAAAACATCATTTTTGTCACCCATAAAAAAAATAGAGATAAACAATATCAAAGAGTCCATAATTATGCACGAATCATACAAATAAACAATCCTCGTAGAAAACACACTAAAAGCAACAAACTCCCACTGAAACAAAAGATACTAGGCTCCTGACAACAAACCCATACGGGAAACGTGTTCTTCAAACACGCAAATAGGTAAGCCTTTAGTAAGTGGGTCTGCCAACATGTTGCTTGTAGGCATGTGCTCAATCACAATAAGAGACTCTGCAACTTTCTCTTTAACAAAATAAAACTTGATATCAATATGCTTAGAGTGCGAGCTGCTCCTAACATTTCGAGAGAAAGATACTGCTGCAGTATTATCACAATATAATTTCAGCGGTCTCGAAATGGAGTCCACAACCCCCAAAGCTGAAATAAAATTACGCAGCCACATAGCATTGCAGGTAGTCTCATAACACGCCACATACTCTGCCTCCATGGTCGAAGAAGCTGTAAGTGTCTGTTTGACACTTTTCCACGAGACAGCTTCCCCTCCCATCATGAAAATGTATCCAGAAGTGGATTTTTTATCATCCACACAACCTGCATAATCGGAATCACTGTAACCAACCACCTCAAGAGTGTCGGTACGCCGATATGTTAACAAGAGATCCTTAGTACCCTGAAGATACCGTAGAACTTTCTTAGCCGCTTTCCAATGACTTTGGCCAGGATCACTCAAGTATCTACCAAGCACACCAACAACAAAGGCAATATCAGGACGTGTGCATACTTGAGCATACATCAGGCTACCAACAACAGAAGCATATGGAACTGTTTTCATCTGATCTTTTTCAATATTATTTTTAGGACATTGATCTTTAGAGAACTTATCACCTTTCACAATCGAAGCTTTCATAGAAGAACAATTTTGCATATTGAACCTTTTCAAAATACTATCAATGTAGCTACGCTGAGATAAACTAAGAATGCCATTAGTTCTATCTCGAAGAATTTGTATGCCCAAAACATATATGATGCTTCACCAAGATCTTTCATATCAAAATGGCTGAACAACAACTGTTTTGTCTCAAATAACAAGTCGTTACTATTAGTGGCAAGTAGAATATCGTCAACATATAAAATCAGGAATATGTATTTACTCCCACTGACCTTCATGTATATACATTGATCAACAATGTTCTCAATGAAACCGTTAGATGTGACAACCTCATCAAACTTCAAATACCACTGTCTTGAAGCCTGCTTCAAACCATAAATTGATTTATGGAGTTTACAAACCATATTTTCTTTTCCAATCACTTCAAAACCAGTAGGTTGAGTCATATAGACATCTTCATTTAGGTTACCATTTAAGAATGTTGTTTTTACATCCATTTGATGAAGCTCTAAATCAAAATGAGCAACAATTGCCATGATTATTCTCAAAGAGTCCTTTGTAGAAACTGGAGAGAAGGTTTCTTTAAAATCAATGCCTTCTCGTTGGCTATAACCCTTAGCTACTAGCCTTGCTTTATATCTCTCTACTTGTCCCTTTGCATCACGCTTAGTTTTGAATACCCATTTACATCCAATAGGTTTACAACCTTCAGGTAAATCCACTAAGCTCCAAACTCCATTTTTCTTCATACAGTTCATCTCATCAGTCATAGCATCTTTCCAAAAAATGGATTGGGTGTTAGAAATGGCTTGTCTATAAGTGGTTGGATCTGAGACATCACCAATATCATATTCATGCTCTTGCAAATAAACGTAGTAGTCATCTGAGATTGCAGCTTTTCTGGCTCCGTCTGATCTTCTCAAGGGCACATCCTCAACGACAACATCTGGTACTTCTTGAGCAATTTGTTCAATTTGCTCATCCTGAACAGATATTGTATTCTGATCAACCATGGGATCAATTGTTGCAGCGGAGGCAACGGTAACAGATACTGGATTCTGATCAACCATAGGGTTAATTGTTGCAGCGGAAGCAACAGGTATATGCACAAAAATTGGGCATTCTTTTAAAAACAATTTCCCTAGGTTCTTGGGTTATCCCAACATCATCTTCAAAATAAACTGCTCGATCTGACTCAATAACTCTTGTGGTGTGTGACGGACAGTAGAACCTTGAACCTCTTGATCCCACACAATAACCAATGAAAAAACCACTCACAGTTTTAGGATCAAGTTTCTTGGATTGCGGATTATAGGGTCTAACTTCTGCTTTACAACCCCAAACATGAAAATGATGTAAACTGGGTTTCTTTTGTGACCATAACTCATAAGGGGTTTTTGCAACTGACTTACTGGGCAGTTGATTCAAAATATAAGCTGCAGTTTTCAAGGCATCGCCCCATAAAAAATCTGGCAATGAAGAGTTTACTAACATACACCGCACCATATCAAGAAGTGTACGATTACGCCTCTCCGCAATTCCATTTTGTTGTGGGGTACCTGGTAATGTATATTGAGCATCAATGCCACACTCCTATAAATACCTTGCAAAAGGTCCAGGGTTCCTGCCGGTCTCATCATATCTCCCATAATACTCACCCCCTCTATCTGAATGAACAACTTTTATTCTTTTCCCAAGTTGAAGTTCTACTTTTGCTTTAAAAACTTTGAAAGCAGCCAAAGAATCAGATTTTTCACGAATAAGTTCAACAAAACCATAACGGGAAAAGTCATCAATAAAGGTAATGAAGTATCTAAAATCACCCAAAGATGGAGGAGTGAAAGGTCCACATATATCTGTATGAATCATCTCAAGAGTTTCAGTGCACCTATCAACCTTAGTTTTTCTAACCTTGGCAGTCAACTTTCCTTTAATACAGTCAATACATGTGTCAAAATCGGAAAAATCAAGATCTTGTAAAATTCCATCTTTTATAAGTCTTTCCATTCGCTGTTTAGAAATATGTCCCATACGTTTATGCCATAAAATAGAAGATTTTTCATTCAATCTTAACCTTTTTGTTGTAACAATAGTATTAAGAGAATGAGAAGAATTAACAAGAGGCATATCAACCAATTCAACTTTATAAAGCTTACCACATAAAGAACCACTTCCAATCAAAAGAGAGTCACGATACATATTAACTTTTCCAAAACCAAAAAGAAAACTATATCCTGCTCTATCCAAAATAGATACTGAAATTAAATTTCTTCTAATAGTGGGTATAAAAGCAACATTATGCAACTCCAAAAAATGTCCAGTGATAAGCTTTAACTTGATAGTTCCAATAAATTCTACTGCAGTCTTTGTGCCATCTCCCATGCTCACTTGGCGTTCCACATTAGTTGGCTTCCTTCTATTTGTCATTTCCTGCAAAGAATTTGTAACATGAACAGTAGCACCAGTATCTAACCACCAAGTATCAGAAGGTACATCAACAACATTTGATTCCAAGAAAACATTTACCAGAAATTTACCTTTCTTCTCTAAATTGGCCATAAGTTTTCTACAATTTTCCTTTTTATGCCCATAAATGTGACAGTAGTTGCATTTTCCCTTAAAGCCCTCAATTTTGGGAGTGTTGGAGGTAGATGGACCTCCTTGCCCAATTCCTTTGTTACCATTTCCGTGATTTCCACTGTGTTGTTTCTTGAAAAACTTCTTATCAGGTACATTCTTTGGTGCAAACTTTCTTTTGTTATTATTAGACTGATTAGTCACCATGGCTATAGTTCTTGCCTTTGCCTTGTTCATGTCATCTTCTTCCTTGGCAAGAATGGTAGTCATCTCATCTAAAGTCCATTGTTCTTTATGAGCATTATAACTGGACCTAATCGAGTCAAACTGAGAAGGAAGATTGGTCATGATAAACCACACAATATAGTCCTCATCAAGTTCTAAGCCAACTGCCTTAATCTTCTGATAACACGCTACAACCTTGTCAACATGTTGTCTAATTCCACTCACTCCATCATAAATAGTGGAATGTAAAGTGCTAAGAAGCTCATTCTTCACATTCTTAGAAAACTTTTTATATTTCTTATTGATAGCATCAAGAAATTCCTTAGCACTTTCTGTTTTTGAGATGCTATCATGAATCGAATCTTCCATGTGATACCTCATAATCATCAGACAACATTTGTTCGAATATTCCCAATCATCATAAAGTTTCTTTTCAACAGCGGTTGTTTCAACAGCAGGTTTAGGAAGGGAGTTCTCATGCAAAGCCAAATCGAGTCTCATAATAGTCAGATGCATCATAAGGGATTCAACCCATTGTTTATGATTAGTCCCATTTAACTTCAAAATGGCAGATGATTGGGGATTGTTTAAAGCTAAAGATGAAAAACAAAGAGCAAAATCAAGAATGCATGTGAGATAACAACATAAACATGCAAATGCTCATTCTTCAACTTGATCAAATGATCCACAAAAAAGGATCAACAAAATGCTAGAGTCATTTGAGAACTAAAAACTCATTACGCAGGTAAGACCAATACATTTAATATTACAACCCAATGCATCAATTAGCTATCGATAGGATAACAATATTGTACCGGTTCATAATATTTACATGCATTCCCTTCACCAAAATAAGCATCCCACCAAGTTATAAATTATCGATAGGATAAATTTATTGCCCGTATGGATCTTAGAAAAAAAAAATAATGGATATATTGGGAGAATATAATATTACCACTATTACAAAAAATTTGAATGTTTAGACTTACGAGAGGTAAGTTCATAAACACACAATATTCAATTATGCCCAAATAATAATCATGAAATAAAATAATATTGAAAGAATATTAAATTAATTGATGATTTATTATTAAACTATCTTGACATAATATATTGGTATTCACAATTAAGCACATCAGAACCATTTATTATTATTATTATTATTATTATTAGTTATTAATAACTAATAATAATAAGACAAAAAAAATGGTATTGGTGCACTGAACAGCAGAAACATAAAGTTTTCCTTTATTTTATTATTATTATTTTTTTAATTAAATAAAAATAATAATAAATAAATAAAGGATTTAGCTTGTTTGACCAGTAAAACCCTAAGGCCAAGAAAAAGGTGCAACGCTGCCGCTTGGATTCTTTCATCCTTTTTTTTTTTTTTTTAAAATCAAAACCGTATCATCGCCGGATCAACAAACCAAATTGAAAAATTAAAGAAAATTTGAAAATTGATAGGCGTTCTTCCAAACTTTACCAAAAGTTGATTTAATCAAAAGTTTCAAAATCAATAAAGGTTGCTCTGATACCAATTGATGAAATTAATAAACGAGACAATATTCATTTAACACAATTTCATCACATAATAATCCTTATTGATTTAGAAACATAGTGTAAAGATAAGAAATTTAGATATTACCTCCAAGCATCGACGAGATATGAGAAGTCATGATTCACTACAAAATGAATGGGTACTACCGGCGCACCTCCGCGCCGGCAATGCCAACCACATGCGCAGGAAAAAGGTATCACCAACGTCACATCCGAGCCGGAAATAGCGCCGGCACTGGGTTGTCGGGGATGCCATTTTCAGGCATCACCGACGCGGCTATTCATAGCGCCGGTGATGCTAGGAACGTGGTGGCGCCGGCAGTGGGGTTAATCCTAAACCCCACTGCCAAGTATTTCCGGCGCTATAGCGCCGGCACTAATAATATTACCGGCGCTACAGCGCCGGTACTGAACATATTGCCGGCGCCATAGCGCCGGCAATAAGGTTACTATTATATGCATGTAACCCCAGTGCAGGCGCTATGGCGCGGGTATTGCCACCGTTTTTTTTAAAAAGTTTTACTTATTTTAAGCTCCTCAAAAGCCACCTATTTCAATATATATATATATATATATTAAGATTGTTCTAAACCATATAAAATCCAGAACCAGAAAAAGTCGTAACAAAATATGATAGAAATTAACTAAAGTTCAATTAAGACAAATATAATGTCTTTAAGAAAGTATAACATGATGTCTTAAAATACTACAACAGACACGTAATGTGTTCAAAGTACATGTAAATCCTAAGCATGACCATCCCCACCACCTCTATAGTTTCTCATGAACGAATCAAAGTCCTCTCGAAGTTTCCTGGCCTCTAACCGCCTCACGAGCCTCACGTTCCACATCACGAGCTCGAAGTTCCTCAATAGTAGTAAGGGCTTCAACTAGTTGTTGCTGACTTTGAGCTAGTTGTTGTTGACTTTGGGTGAGTTGTTCCACTTGTGAAGACACAGAAGATCTCGATGAACTACTTGACCTTGGGGGAGGTTTAGGCCCTCTGCCCATACCTCTCCTATAGCCTGGTCTATGACCCAAAGTCATCTCCATTGCCTCGATATCAGTAATAGATGGGCTTGAATCCGTTGTGTCTGACGCAACTTGTGTCGGGTTCATATATTCCACCATTTTTTTCTAAGACAATAGAAAAAAACACAAAATGAATACAAAATATTTAAAACAAAAACATAACAAACTTAAAATAATAAACTTACGTGATGTTCTTCGGCCTGTCCGCTCACCCACGTTTTTGGACTTTCATAAGAATGTTGTTGCTCAAACACGTCGACCCATGTAGCTTCTGGGTTATCTTGTCTCTGCAAATATTCATATAAAATGTGTATGATACTACAATAATAGAAAAAAGTTTAATAAGTAAAGTGTGTGAAATTGTATTACCATCTCATAAAGCTTGTTAGCATTGGATTTCGAGCCACCTTTATGTAAATACGGTACTGCCGCTTGGGAATGAGTGTTTGTCTCTGATAGTTTCTACACAAAATGAATATCATAAGTAATTATTTAGTTATTATTTATAAATAAAGATACTAAGATTTAGATAATACGATTTTACCTTAAATTCAGGTGATTTCAACTTCTCGATTAATAACCCCCATTCATCATCACTATGCACTCTCGGATGTTTCATGCGGTCAGCTTGCTCTTCACCAAACTTGTGTACGTTATTGCGATAGTATTTTCCAAGCTCATATCGATACTCATTCGCAGAAGATATCATTTGTCCTTCAATAGTTTTCCAATGTACTCCATTGGCCAATTGAAGATTGAATTTGTCCTTAACACATTAGCAATCATGTTAGTGCAAATTATATAATACTTGCAAATCATATATCTAAATACAAGACTCACTGCAAGTCGTTGCCTGATATCATTAAGAATCTCTGCTGGCACCAAATCATATCTCTTGTGGCTCGGTGGTATAAGGGCACGCACCAATATGCCAGTCTCAGTGATAAACGATCTAGCATTGTCGCCAACCACCCGTTTTAAGTCTTCCGGGATAGTCAGATCTTTCTTACTCGTCCCCTTATGCAGTGAAAGGTTCTTCGCATAACCACGTCTAGGAACCGACAATTGAGACGAGACTATAAAACAAATTAAGAAGTAAGTACAAAACAAAGCATAAGTGACATTCACAAAAAAAATGATTCTTACCATGATCGAGTGTGGGCGAAGGTGACTGAGAACGCATATCATGTGATGACATCGGTGAATCTGAAGTCGATACATGCCCTGGTGAGGGAGAAGGAGACTGAGAACTCATCAATGTATCCGATGATGGCTCCGTAATAACTGCCCCTCCTGTACGATGACGAGGAGTCTTCCTGTTGCCCGGCGCGATAGGTCGTGACTCGTCAATCTGACCCTTCCCCTTATTATTCCTGTTTAAAACACGCAAACACAATATTTGTTAAAAGTTAAGAACAAACGCATGTTTAAAAATTATATATTAAACCTAACTTACTATTCTGAGTCATCGTTTTCCGACTCATCGCTCTCATTTTCCGAATCAACAATATCATTTTCCGGCTCTTCTTCATTATTGGTGATAAACTCTTCTATGTCATCATCTCTATCGAGCCTCTGTGCATCTAGTCTATCACTGACATGAGTATCTATGGGTGAACTCACATGCAAAATCATATCATCCTCGTCATCTTCCTCTAACTCAGGGACATTCCACACATTTTTTTGTCTTAAAGTTTGAACTACTCTCCAATCTTTCCCATATTTAATATCATCCAAGTATAGAACTTGTTGAGCTTGACTAGCTAAGATAAAAGGTTCTTCTTCAAAACAATTTTGAGATATGTTAATCGATAGGTTTCCCGACTCTTTCTTCATTTTAGATGGAGATGTGTCAAACCATGTACATCGGAATAAAACAACTTGATTAAATCTTAAGTAACTAAGTTCTATAACCTCTTTTAAGAGTCCATAAAACGTCGTTGATCCTTCATCGTGCTCACCCTTAACAGAAACCCCACAACTCGTAGTAGTACGGCCAGAAGATCTTTCCATTGTGTGGAAACGCATCTCATTGACACAACATCCTGTATATGATTTAGCACGAATGTCTGGGCCCATTGACAATGCGTACAAATCATGACTTACTTCATGACGACTCCATAATTCACTAACCTACATTGTCAAATAAACTTTTGTATGAAAACCTATGGGTACAGTGCGCTATAAAACAAAAATAACTAAGAACATATCTTACACGACGTTTGAACCAATTGGCGAATTGTGCCTCTTGATGTTTATGTATGTCGCTCAAGCCCTCGTGTTCAAGTAAATCAAGGTGATCCCTATGGATGATTAAGTAAATACAAGGAATCTATATGAATACATTGGAAACAGTGTTAAAAATATGGAGTAGATATACATACCGTAAATATGGTTCTACTTCATCACAATTACTCAAGGTGTACCAGTGTGCTTTAGCAATGTCTGATTGTGTTAAGGTTAATAGATCGTAACGCCCGAGAGGACGAGACATATCTTTAAACACTGATATGTCACTCTCTACATGACCGTCAACTTCTCCTTCATAATTACGATCCAACCTATTAAATCGAGTCTCAATCCCTTGAAGATATCTAAAACAAAACGTTATTGACTCGTTGAAAACATATGCCTCTGCTATTCACCCTTCTGGACGTGCCGTATTTCTCACATAATTCTTTAATGTCCGAAGACTGCGTTCTATTGGATACATCCAACTATAACAGACTGGCCCTACTATTCGAGCTTCATACGGCAAATGAATTGATAAGTGAACCATGACATCGAAAAAGGCAGGAGGAAATATTCTTTCAAGTTTACATAAGATGAAAGTGATATCACGCTATAACTGATCCAACTCATCTAAACTTATTACTTTCGCACACAAACTACGAAAGAAATTACTGAACTCTGTTACCACCTGACTTGTATCATAATTCAAAAATGTCTGGATTGCTAATGGTAGTGATCGTTGAAATAGAACATGACAATCATGACTCTTTAACCTGGTAAGTTTTCTAGCCTTAACATTAACACACCGAGATATGTTTGATGCAAACCCGTCTGGAAATTTTACACTTTTCAAGAACTTACATGCCTCAATGCCCGACTCATAGCCCATACGTAGTAGCGAAGCAGGTTTCACAAACTTATCTCTCCCAACTTTTTGTATATGCAATTCAGGATCGTATTCCCAAGTCTGCCAGATCGTGACGTGCTTTCAATGTATCTTTATTCTTTTCTTCAATAGAAAAAATTGTTCCTACCAAGTTATCACATATGTTTTTCTCTATATGCATTACATCTAACTTATGACGTAAAAGCAATTTAGACCAATAAGGAAGACTAAAGAATATGCTTTTCTTAGTCCAATTGTCGTTTTCTTCTGGTCGTTTTCTCTTCTTCTCTTGGGTGCAAGGATGCTTACCAAACTTTGGGAAAATTAATCGATCTAAATCTTGTATAATCTCAACTCCAGATTTAATATTCGGCTTGCCCCTCAATTCTTGTTTTCCATCATGCACGGTTTCAAAACGCCATGGATGGCCTATATGAATATATCGTCGATGACCCATGAAATATATTTTGCTTCGAATACCCATTGAAGAAGTATCTTCCAAACATATGGTACATGCTTTGTATCCTTTCGTACTCCAACCAGACAAATCACCATATGCGGGGAAATCATTGATGGTCCATAGCAACGCAGCCCGTAATTGAAAATACTAGGACTTTGAGCTATCAAAAGTTCTTATACCCTCACTCCATAAATCATTCAACTCTTCAATCAATGGTTGTAAGAATACATCAAAATCCTTCCCGGGTGACTTAGGGCCAGGAATCAGTAAAGACACAAAAAAAGTAGATTCTTTCATACATTTCCAAGGTGGTAAGTTATATGAAACCAAAATAACGGGCCACATGCTGTACGTGATGCTCATTTGCCCAAACGGGTTAAAACCATCAGATGCTAACGCTAGACGCACATTTCTAGGATCAGAAGCAAACAACGGAAACTCTTTGTCAAAATGCTTCCATCCTTTCGCATCGACGGATGACGTAAAACGCCTTTGTTTCCAAACGTTTATCCTTGTGCCATCTCATATCGAGTTGTATATTTTGATGCAAAAAGTCTTTGTAACCTAGGTTTCAATGGGAAATGTCTAAGTACTTTTTGAGCTACTTTATGTTTAGTTTTTCCCTCATTCACCTCATATCGTGGTTCCCCACAAACTGGACAAAACTCTTCTTTCGCGTATTCTTTTCTAAAAAGAACACAATCAAACTTGTAGACATGAATTGATTCGTACCCCAATCCAAGCGCACGTAAGAACTTCTTAGAAGCATAATATGATCCCGGTAGAACCCTCCCTTCGGTAAATGCTTCTTTTAATAACTTGAGAAGCATATCAAACGACTTATTACTCCACCCGTTTAAAACCTTGATATGAACTAATTTCACTAAGAAACTGAGAGATGTAAAGTTCTTACAACCCGGGTATAACTCTTTTTGTGCTTCACCGAATAAGTGTGAGAACTCGCTATCACACTCACCCGTGTCCATATTTTCCTCACCATCAAGTATATTTTCTGGGTTCTCAGTTTCATATTCATGAAATGCACCACCTTGTAGGTCATTAAGCATGTCTATCATTCCATCATCATCATCATCATTTTCACTAAAGGATGCATCTAAGGGAGGCACACTACTACTCGTGCTACCCATTTTAAAATTCTCTCCATGGTATGTCCAACGGGTATATCCTCGTGATATTCCATAAATATGCAAATGCTCTCTAATTTCTTGAATTGTGGCAAAACCAACATTCACACACTTTAAACAAGGACATCGGGTTTTTCCATTATCATTCAAAACCGTCACCGCAACCTCTAAAAATGAACTCACCCCATCAATATACTCTTTACAAAACCTATCATTTAGATTCATCCAACTCCTATCGACATTCGACCTATTTTAAACAAAAAAATCCCAAGTAAATTCCATGGTAAAGTTCTACTCCTCAATGTAAAAACCCCTTAAACATACAAACTATATAAAAAAGAAATATATACATATTTTGAGACGACTAACTTTGCTTCGCAGGTTAGCCGTCTCCCATGACATAAAAAAAATACTAAAAAAAAAAATTATATCAACACACATGTCAACCTAAGCAAAACATAAAAACATTAAGACATGCTTTGAGACGGCTAACTTTCTTTGCAGGATAGCCGTCTCCCAAAACATAACGACGTTAAAATATAAAAGGTCAGAAAATTAACCTGGATCCTGACATTTGTATATAAGCTCACGAAAGATCCGAAAATATTATCTGTTTCAATTTACAATTGCATTATTCAGTCATTTTAATAGGCACCTTTCATATTTAATCACATAATTAAATAAAAAAAAACAGTGAGTTTATATGCTAAAAAGTTTGAAATTTCCCTAAACTTTAAAAACAATTCAAGTTTTGTTCAATCAATTATTTAATTAATTATTTGAATAATTTTTTAAAACAAATTAGAATAAAAACATGTTAACAAAACCTAAAAACTCAAAAACATCAAATTGAAAAAACTCACTAAATATGCAAAGTTTAAAATTAATCACATAATTAAATACAAAAAACAATAAAATTTAAATTAAATAAATTGTTCATTCATATTAACAATAATTGATAAAAAAAAAAGATAAAATTCATCCCAAATCTATAATCAATCATGTATAAAGTAACTAATTTACTTCATAATAACCAAATATTAACAATTTAACACTAAAAGTAAATAACACACACAATTGTTTTAAAAAAAAAACCTAAAAACTCAAAATAGTCAATTTGAACAAAATCCATGTTGATAAAAAAAAAATTATCTCAAATCTCCATTCAATCATGTATTGTGTGTCCCCAATCTAATTCATAACAACTAATTATTAAGAATTAAACAATAAAACAACAAAAAACCCAATTTTTCAAAAACTAACCTAAACCTAAAAACTATGAAATCTAACCAAATAATAATTATTTTAGTAAAATAGAGTATAGAAACATACCTAAAACGATGGATAATGTAAATTTTGGCTTTTGAACCGAGGAAATCGGTGAAGAATCGACGGAAAAAGAGAAAGGAAGGCAAGGGGCGGCGGCGGCGTCTTCGCTGGAGCAGGGGGGAGAAATCCAGAAATGAAAGAAGAAGGAAGAAGGGGGTTCGGGGGGGGGGGGAAATGAGAAGTTGTATCGCCGGCGCACGATAGCGCCGGCGATACTTAAAACACTTAGGCGCCGGCATTGGGCCAGCCCAATACCGGCGCACAAGAAGCCCAGCGCCGGTATTGGGCAGGCACTGGGCTTCGGCTAGTCCAATACCGGTGCATCATAAGGATTGAGCCGGTATTGGTCAACCATTTCCGGCGCACGATCTGTGCGCCGGAAATGGCTGCCTTTTAAGTTGCATTGCCGGCGCCGTGAACGTGCGCCGACATTTCTGACGTCGGTAGAACTTATTATTCTTGTAGTGATTCCAACTCACCGATTTACCAGTCACGAAGAGAACTGAGAAGATCAATAGGGTTTATTGGAGTTTTTCCTCTATCTCATTCAAGAACACACCACACCTCTCTCTGTATAGATTAGGTCTATACTAAACAATTACATGCCAACAAAATACGGTGGGCCACAAACCCAATGGGTAGGTTTGTGTATAAGAATAGAGCAAAACCCAAAAGAGCCCAATAATAATATATATAACATATATAATGTCCATCCCATAAATGGCCCACTTAAATTGTCACGTGCTTATGTATGACAATAATTATCATAGATTATGTTAGTCCATAATTATTATTTTAACAATTTGTTCTTTTCTTATTATCATTCTCAATTTTTTTCCGGACAACCAGCTTTTCAGATGCACTTGGAAAGAACGTCATCGAGGATGTAGTTAGGTGACGGTACAAAGAAGCCGTTGAGAAACCGTTAATGTCCAGATTCCTTTTTTTTTCCTTATGTGGCCATTGTTTTGATGATGGTTTTACTGTTAGTCTATACAATTCTCACCCACCAAACTATTTATTTTAATGTTTAAATTGAATAAAACGTATCAAGTTAAGTTTTGTGTCTGAATGGAGTTTACAAGAGATGCTTTAATGTATTTTCATTACTTTATTCCAACAAGTTTTACTTTCTCCATTCCCTTTATAAACTCTTTGTTGAGAGCAAACTAAGTCTCACATTGGTTACATTAACGGATGATCACGAGTATATAAAGAGGGGCAACATCTCCATGGGTATGAGACGGAGGTGCCACATTTTTATCACTCTTGTATTATACCTCAATGGGGAACTTTTGATGGGAGATTTAGGGGTGGTAAAATTCCCCGGGTTAACCCCGCTTTATAGGGTTAAGGGGGGAAATTTTCCCAAATTGCTTTTAGGGTTAGGGGATGAGAACACATTCCCCAGCCGACCCCGAACCCGATATTTTAATAACATCTTATGTATTTTTTTTACTTTTATCTTTGTTTATTAGGAAAAAAATTATATATAAAATATGGTTATATTAACTTATAAATTATAAAGTGTTTAATATTATGTTTTCTTTTTATCTTAAAAATGTATATTTAAAATATATATTCCTTATTTATATTTCTTTTTAAATAAGAATTAAAATATAAAAAATAGAATTTTCCCTACGGGGAACCTGATACCCGAACGGAGCATCCCCGAACCCGCCTCGAATATTTGATTAAGGGATAGGGTAGGGTATGGGGATGTAAAATCCCCGCGGGTTAGGGGATGGTAATGGCATCCCCGACCCCACCCCGCCCCGTTGCCATCCCTAGGGAGATTGCTCATCTTGGTAATAAATATTGGTTTTCATTCTTTTCAGAGTTCGTCTTGTTTACATGGTTTCCATTGTTTTTTGCCATCCCATCATCTCATCTTTGAGCTTCCTTTTCTTTTATTTTAATTATCATTTCTTTATAAAAATTAGCTAGAAAAAAATACCCAAATAAACATACCAAAAATATAAAAGCAATCTCATTTAAAGAGTTTATGACCCGATAAATTCCACCGGGCGCTCTTTTTCCTCCATTCTCAAGCAAATAAGACGAAGGGGGAGTAGTTGAGGTTTGAGTAGGGATGTCAAAATTCCCCGCGAGGCCCCGACCCTATAGGGGCGGGGAATCCCCGTTTTATTAGGTTTAGGGTTAGGGTTGGGAGGGAAATTTCCACCAATTTGTTTTAGGGTATGAGGATGAGAATACATTCTCCGCCCTGCCCGCCCGCTACCCTGAACCCAATATTTTAATAATATCTTATGTATTTTGTTTACTTTTTATCTTTATTTATTGAAAAAAAATATATAATATGGTTATAGTCACTGATAAATTATAAAATGCTTAGTATTATATTTTGTTTGTCTTAAAAATGTATATTTTAAATATATACTTCATTTTTATATATTTTTTTAAATAAGAATTAAAACATAAAACGGGGAATTTTCCCCGTGGGGAATCCTCGAACCCGCCCCTGATTTTTTTATTAGGGGATAGGGTAGGGTATGGGGATTAAAAATCCCCGCGAGTTAGGGGATGAGAAATACATCCCCGACCCCGCCCCGTTGCCATCCCTATGTTTGAGTCATATGTTTTTTAGAGTTATACAAAAATAAAAAAAAGGGGCTAAACCAAACCTAGAAGCTACCCCAGTTGAGGAACCTCCCACGAACCAACTTCTTTGTCAATCTACGTGTTAATGATTATTCCACATAAAAAAAGGTGAAAGGATCAAACAAAATTTAATCTTCATAGTCTACAGAAGACGAGACGTAGCACATTTAGTGGTGAACCTGCATAAATTTTGATGTTATTTTTTTACCCTTATTGTTTATTCTATGTGTTGCATATTTTTATCGTTTTTAGATTTGTGAGTTTTAAGATTTTTAACCCTCCAATTTCCCAACTAGAAATAGTTGTTTGGATCTTTTTGAGGAGAACTTTGCTCTAGGTTAAGATTTCTCATAATGTTGCTTTTCACGAGTCGTGTTTAAGTTTATCTCCATTATTTTGCTTGCTTGTTTTTAAAAATGAGCAGATTCAATTGTTTTCAAAGAATGCTTGAAATGCTTAGATTTGCTTCAATGTATTGTAGCTTCTTTAAAAAATATTAGAATCATGTGTTAGGGCCAAGTTGCTCTATGTTTGGTTGAAATGTTAGAAAAATGTTTAGGCCTTTGCTTGATGTATTTTTCTTTATTTAAAAACAAGTTTAAGGTCAAGTTATTCCACGTGTCATTGGATAAAAGAGATTTAGAAGTATTGTTCACACAAAATTTCAAATGGAATGAAATTAAAATGCGGAATAAATATAATTTACATTTGATGAATTGAATGTTACAATCTCTAATAAATTGATCATCTGATTCTTTCTCTAAAATATAAATTTCGATTGCGAGGGCCAATTGATGTATTTCTCGGATTGATGGACTGAATCTTCGGCTTTTAGGCTTGTGAAGAATCAGCCGATTTGTTGCAATCTTAAACTTGAACACTAAAGTTTTCGAAACTTGTGGGATTTTAGTCTTCAACAATTTATCTTCAAGATGGTTTTCAGAGAGTCTTTAAAGTCTTTAATCTTCAAAGTTGTCGACGTTTAGGGTCTTCGATCATCGAGATCTCCGTTTTTTTAAGAAGTCTTTGGTCACTGAAGTTCGATCGTCAAAGTCTTTAATATCTCGATTTCGAGGTCTTCAATCTTTAGTCTTTGAGAAGTTTTCGATCTTCTAGGCTATGACTTCGAGCCTTTGATCGTTGAACTTTTTAATCTCGATTTCGAGGTCATCAATTTTTAGTCTTTGAGAAACCTTCGATCTTCGAGCCTTCGATCTTAGACCCTTCGATCTTCGAGTCTTTGATTGTCAAACTCTTTAGTCTTGATTTCAAGGTCTTTGATCTTCAAAGTCTCCAGTCTTTTCTCTGAATCTTCTCCGTCGTTCTTCGAGGTCTTTGATCTTCAAAGTCTCCAGTCTTTTCTCTTAATCTTCTCCGTCGTTTTTCGAGGTCTTTGATCTTCAAAATCTCCAGTCTTTTCTCTGAATCTTCTCCGTTGTTGACCTCCACAAATGATGAATGACCTACTCTATTTATAGAGTTTTCTATAGGTCTTTGGTGGATATGGGTTTTATTTGATTTGGGCCTAAATCGCCACGTGACATATTTGAAGGAACTATTTACTAAATTAGCGGAATTTCTTAAGTAAATGAATTAACGATTAACTACGGATCTGTTAATAACATGCAATTATGATCAAACCTTAAACGGAAATTATAAGGTTTTCGAAAAACTTACATTGTAGATTTATGGAGAATCGGTTGGGGTTTTTCTTTACACCATCAATCCACTTCACCAAGCCTTCTATGCTATATCCCGATCACAAACCAATTCGACATGTGGGAATCGAACTGGAAGAACAAAAGAATAAGAAGAAAAATTCTTCTTATTTTTAAATGCCAAAATCGACAATAGGGAAGGCAAAGGAGAGAGCTTTTTGATAAGAATATCAAGTCACAAATATGAGAACCCAATGGTCATATTTATAAGAAAATAAAAATTTGTTTCCTAATCAAATTAGTATTCTTATTTTCATAATTTAAATAATCAAAATTATTTAAAATAAATAAATTAATTAAAAAATAAAAAAACCAAAAAGCGTCAGGCCAATTTGGATCAAGGAAAATCAAATTTTCCCTTTGCATGCCAAGTGGCGTGAGCATTAAAAGATAAGAAATTATCTTTTCCTTTTTTTTTTAAAAAAAATTTATAATATTTATCTTTTATGTATTTATAATTAGAAAAAATTCAAATAATCTTTTCTAATTATTTATATATTGCTGAAAATATTAATATTAATTAATATTGAATCAAATTCATTTAATTAATTATTTTGGCAAAATACTAATTTGTTTCCCAAAACAAATATTTAATTCTCTCTCTCCTTTTATTATTTAATTAAATAAACTCGTTATTTAATTAATAATATTATTTATTAATTTCCATTTAAATAAACTCATTATTTAAATAATTAATAATATTAATATTAATTTCCATTTAAATAAACTTTTTATTTAAACAATTAATATTTCCTTTTATTTAAGTAATTAAATTACTTAAATATAATTCTTTCTTCCTTGTTAAATTAATAACTTGGTTAGTTACAATGATATATGGGCTAGCATAGGGACCTGATGGACCTATAGATCATGGGCTCCAATAATTATTGATTTATTAATTAAACTCATTAATTAATTAATTATTCATAATTATTAACTTAGGATAATTCCACTATAAACCCTAAGTTGAACTCCCCTCACTATAGATGGGTTATGTCCATTTGTTATTAAGATCGTTTTGACATATCCTTCACGTGGTAATCTCATAATTACATCTGGGTCAAAATTACCGTTTTACCCTTGTAATTATCTCTTTTATCCTTGTGTACCCGATGATTCTCTAATGAACATTTTTCTATAGTTTTCAAGTATAGAACGATCCTTCTCGGGCCAATGAGAAGGTGAGGCCTCATGTTCAAGTACCGAATCATTACAACAAGGGAGATACCTAAAGTTCCTAAGTTAGAATAGTGTCGCACTAACACTTTCATTTGTTTTAGGAAAGTCATGAATGCCATCTTGTATAGAAATGTTCTCAAGCACCAATTTAGTCATTTCCCCAAAACGGGAGTTTATCGAGTGTATCAACAGATCACCCTCAACTATGTGAATCAAAGGAAAAGGCTTCATTAATGTGAGTTCACAACATACTCAGGATTGAGACGTATCAATCTTAATAAAGTAAATTTGATATTATAAATCATTTCCTATCAACGGTGTTATTTAGGAATCGATTTATTATCCTGGTCCAGTCTTATATAAAATCATTATATATGATGTTTCCACTTGCATCTACACTATGCTAATGATTTGGATCAAATCAGTGAACAACATCAACAGTGTTATCAGAATAAGGTTTCCTAACCGTATTCGTTTACTGTAGATTATTTGAGTTACTATCTTGGACTAGATCCAGTTTATATCTCATAGTAGTCAAGATTACAGAATTAGTAACTCTGGAATTTTCATTAATGTTTGAATATTTAACGAATATCAACATATAAAAAGTTGCACAAAATTCACTAAAGTAATACTTTTATTTATTCATAAAATATTCTATTACAAATTACGAATTCTAGGTCATAAATCCCAACAATCTCCCACTTGCTCTAGAGTAAGTGAGACATGTCTCGTAAGCCTAGTCATTCTAGGTGACCCTCAAACACATTAGCCGGGAGAGTCTATGTAAACGGATCAGCTCTGTTGTCCTTCTTGTCTATCTTCGTGACCAGCACGTCCCCACGATGCACTATCCCCCTTATAAGATGATATTTCCTCTCTATATGTTTTGATCTTTTGTGTGATCTTGGTTCCCTTGAATTTGCCACTGCACCACTATTGTCGCAATAGAGAGTTATGGGCAATTCCATATTTGGAACAACTTCCAAATCTTTTAGGAACTTTCTGAGCCAGACAGCTTCCTTTGGAGCTTCACAAGCAGCAACATATTCTGCTTCCATAGTGGAGTCAGCAATACAACCTTGCTTAATACGTCTCCAAACTATGGTGGCTCCACCAAGTGTAAACACTGCACCCGATGTTGATTTCCTAGAATTTTTATCACCTTGGAAATCTGAATCTGTGTATCCTGTAAGGATCAAATCCTTATCTCCATACACTAACATATAATTTCTCGTTCTCCTAAGATACTTGAGAATTGCTTTTATTGCAACCCATTGTTCCTTTCCAGGATTGGATTGGAACCTGCTGACTACTCCCACTGCATACCAGATATTCGGTCTAGTGTATAACATTACATACATTAGACTTCCTACTGCTGATGCATATGGTATCTGTCCCATTTCCTCAACTTCTTGAGGTGTCTTAGGTGATTGTTCCTTAGACAAGCTAATTCCATGCCTAAAAGGTAAAATATCTTTCTTGGAATTTTGCATAGCAAAGCATTTGATAATTTTATCAATATACGATGCTTGAGACAGTGCTAGTGATTTCTTGCTTCGATCACGAATGATCTGAATCCCAAGAATATAACTAGCCTCTCCCGAATCTTTCATTTGGAATTGATTTGCCAGCCATTCTTTAACTTCTGTTAACGTTCCGTTGTTATTTCCAATTAACAAAATATCGTCAACGTAAAGAATTATGAATATCACTTTGTCTTTTATGATACGTTTGTATACACAAGGTTCATCTATATTCTGTTCAAAGCCATAAGTTTTGACTGCATCGTCAAACCTAATGTTCCAAGACCTTGATGCTTGCTTAAGTCCATAAATGGACCTTTGCAACTTACAAACCTTTTGTTCTTGTCCTGGAGTAATGAATCCCTCTGGTTGCATCATATAGATTCTTTCGTCTAGATTATCGTTAAGGAAGGCAGTTTTGACGTCCATTTGCCAAATCTCATAATCATAATAAGCGGCAATGAATAAGATGGTGCGAATAGATTTAACTATGGCAACTGGGGAAAAAGTTTCCTCATAGTCAATACCCTCCCTCTGAGTATATCCTTTTGCCACTAATCTAGCCTTGAAAGTCTCAACTTTCCCGTCTCCACCTCTTTTTCTCTTATAGATCCATTTGCATCCTATGAGTTTTTCACCATTTGGAAGATCTATGAGAGTCCAGACAGAGTTGGAATACATTGATTCCATCTCGAGATCCATGGCTTTGAGCCATTTTTCTTTATCAATATCCCACATTGCACTCTTATAAGTTAATGGGTCTTCCAGATTGTCATCAGCTATGGCAATGTGGATTTCTCCAAATCCTATAAAACGTTCTGGGTTTCTAATAACCCTCCCACTTCTCCGAGGTTCTGATAAAGTTTGCTCCTAGATTTCAGGTGTTTTATCAACAACTCTTGTTGATTGATGAATTGTGTTGTTATCACTTATTTCGTTCAACACTATTGCACTTCTGGGTTTTGTATCTTTCATAAAATCCTCTTCAAGAAAAACTTCATTTGTCGACACAAATACTTTGTTTTCCACGGGAAAATAAAAGTACCCACCTTTTTTTCTTTTGGGTAGCCTACGAAAAGGCATACTTTACTTCGGGGTTCTAACTTCTTTGGGTTTGCCATCAACACATGAGCGGGCGACCCTCAAATCCTAAAGTGTCGTAAACTTCCTTTATGTCCATTCCATAACTCTTGTGGAGTTTTAGGAACACTTTTGAATGGAACCACATTGAGTATGTATACAGCACTTTTAACTGCATATCCCCAAAAAGAAAGTGACAGTGTTGCGAAACTCATCATTGATCTAGTCATGTCTAATAACGTTCGGTTTCTTCTTTCAGCCACACCATTTTGGTGAGGCATTCCCGGTGCTGAAAGTTGGGATGTTATCCCATATTCTATCAAATAATCTCTGAAGTCTAAGTCCAGATATTCTCCACCACGATCAGATCGAAGTGTTTTGATAGTTTTATCTAATTGGTTTTCCACTTCAGCTTTATACTCTTTGAACTTATCAAGAGCTTCTGATTTGTGGATCATTAGGTAAACGTATCCATAGCGTGAATAATCATCCGTGAAAGAGATGTAATATTCAAATCCACCACGAGCTTTTGCATTAAATGGTCCACAAAGGTCCGTATGCACAAGTTCGAGTGGTTCCGAGGCTCTATTACCTTTTCCAGTAAAAGGTCTTTTGGTCATTTTCCCTTCCAAACAGGGTTCACAGACTGGCATGGTTCCGATTTCTAATTGACTTAGGGAACCAGCTTTCACGAGTCTTTCAAGCCTGTCTAAGCCTATATGACCTAGCCTTAGATGCCATAAATACGTTTCTTCTTTTAAAACCTTTTGTCTTTTAGTTCTTGTTTTTGCAGTCTTGAACATTTCAATATTATGTGTTGTTGTTCCTATTGACGGGCTCAATATGAATAAGTTGTTTCTGTTGACTGCAGAGGTTATATACGAATTCCCTTTGTATATCTTGATCTCATCAATCCCCAAGTCAATTGAATAACCATTTCTCATGCAACGTGAAACTGACACTAGATTTCTAGAAAATCCAGGGACCAGTAAAACGTTGTATAACTGTATATAACGAGAATTGAATTGCAGACAAATGTCTGCACATGCATACGCTGTAAGGAACTGCCTTATTCCTACTCGCATTGTATATTTACCATGTTCTATTTTAGTCCATGAATCGGACATTAGAGCGGATGAACAAATGTGGTTTGTGGCACCAAAATCAAATATCCATTCAGATAAGTTATCTTCCACTAACCACGATTCTGCTACAAGTAAATTTGAATTACTATCTAAGCCGTTCATACGTTTGTTGGTCATATTTATGCGATTAATTGCATCTGACCGCAAATTAAGATCATTAACGATTAGACTAGAATTTTGATTTAAAGTGTCATTTAACAATTCATTCCATTTGACAAAGTTATCAATTTTATTGGTTGCAATATTAGAGGATGATATTTTAGCTGTAATGAATAAAATTAAGTGAATTTTAATTAGCAATTCTATAATCAAACAATGTGTTTGGCATAAAATTAAACATGATGCATGAATGCTACAATGTTCAACAAATATAAATACCCTAAACAGATTATTATGCCACGGTAGTTTAACCTTCTCGGGTAGAGTGTCGTTGAATGATAAGTCAGTCACCCTATACGTTAAACCGAGACACTTCTCGAACAACGTCCAATCTAGAATAACTCATATTCCTATGGAATTGTTTTACCGTGTGTTTGGTCAAGAAATTTTGATAACAAACCTTATCAATTTCTTATGAGTGTAACCCATTATTTTAGTCCTTTAAATGAGAAAAGATGAGTGTCTACGAAGTGTAGATTCAGTCTTCAATTCGCATTTAAAATCCTTTATCCCATTCGGGAGACCCACCTTGATATTGATTCACACTATAAAACCTTCCTATGGGAATGAACACTTCTATGGGTGCTACAGAGGTCAAGTGTGAATCTCACGTTGCAAGCCTAATAATGGAGACCATAGGATACTTTGTCAAGTTTCCTTCTCCCACTCAAAATTTTAAAATTGGGTTTTCATACTCAGACAAATTTAGGCTTGAACTTTTCTCCCAGATCGCTCCCAGTTAGAGGCGCTCCGTGTTAGGGGAACTTTCAAAAACCTCATCGCTAGGGCAGAGCTTTCTCGCCAGAGATCTATTCAATTTAATTAATCATTTTCATTAATTTTTAATTAACCCTTAATTAAATATCTATTCGATAGTGCTTATGTGAATTTTGGTCCAATTATTTAAACAAATAAATCCACATTCGAATATTAATTTTAGTTTCTATTCAATTTTAAACATTTTTATAAATAAATATTATCTAAAATTAGCATGCATTTATCCTAATCTCATCGGCATAAATATTCTATAACAAGATAAAATCAACCTGCTTTATGACATACATAAAATATAATAACAACTTTATCACATAATTATGTATGCATGTACAATTAAATCTATCTTAATCATACATCTATGGTGGGATTTCCTACATGACATACATATATGCATGAACAATTATTTAAAGATCATATCTCATACAAAAGCTAAATAATTAAACAAATAGATTGACCGGTATTCTTGGCACTAATTCTACAACAAAATTAAAATTACATTAATTAAAACTTGTTGTAGGTCTTGAAGCTTGAAATTTTCTCTCTCCTCTTTTTGCTTTAGGCGTGGGAGGCCTTTTATGAAAGGAAATATTTTCTCCAATATTTTTCATAAAAAGTTTATTTTTCAAAATATTATCTTTTATCTATTTATGGAAAATATAAAATAAAAGATTTTTCCATGAATAGAAATATATATTTAAAAAGATATTATAAAGATTGAAGATAATTATAAATTACCTTTTATCTTTATCTTATATATTTTAAAATATATATATTTTAAAAGATAATGTTTGAAAAATATCTTACCAAGTTTTGTCCACCAAACCCTGGTGCCGCCGGCCCTAGCCTTCTTTTCTCCCTTCATTGTGCCGATTTTTGTACATCTTTTTCTTCCGTTATTCCCGACGATTACAAAAATAATCCTATACCCAAAATTGGGTTTACAAATTTTCTAATAAAATTTAAAACCTAAGTGCCCAAGAATGCCTAAACAGTCAACTAGCAAATCCGCAATTTATATAACAATTTATATACATACATAAAACAGTTTTTATGCAACCCACCGATTTTCGAAAATCACAATTCATGTTAATTAACGTAGGCTCTGATACCAATTGAATGAACTATTTACTAAATTAGCGGAATTTCTTAAGTAAATTAATTAACGATTAATTACGAATCCGTTAATAATATGCAATTATGATCAAACTTTAAACTGAAATTATAAGGTTTTCGAAAAACTTACATTATAGATTTATGGAGAATCGGTTGGGGTTTTCTTTACAGCATCAATCCACTTCACCAAGCCTTCTATGCTATATCCCGATCACAAACCAACCCGACTTTTGGGAATCGAACCGGAAGAACAAAAGAATAAGAAGAAAAATTCTTCTTATTTTTAAATGCCAAAATCGGCAATAGGGAAGGCAAAGGAGAGAGCTTTTTGATAAAAATATCAAGTCACAAATATGAGAACCCAATGGTCATATTTATAAGAAAATAAGAATTTGTTTCCTAATCAAATTAGTATTCTTATTTTCATAATTTAAATAATCAAAATAATTTAAAATAAATTAATTAATTAAAAAATAAAAAAAACAAAAAACGTCAGGCCAATTTGGATCAAGGAAAATCTCAATTTTCCCTTTGCATACCAAAAGGCGTGAGCATTAAAAGATAAGAAATTATTTTTTCCTTTTTTTTTTAATTTATAATATTTATCTTTTATGTATTTATAATTAGAAAAAATTCAAATAATCTTTTCTAATTATTTATATATTGCCGAAAATATTAATATTAATTAATATTGAATCAAATTCATTTAATTAATTATTTTGGCAAAATACTAATTTGTTTCCCAAAACAAATATTTAATTCTCTCTCCTTTTATTATTTAATTAAATAAACTCGTTATTTAATTAATAATATTATTTATTAATTTCCATTTAAATAAACTCATTATTTAAATAATTAATAATATTAATATTAATTTCCATTTAAATAAACCTTTTATTTAAACAATTAATATTTCCTTTTATTTAAGTAATTAAATTACTTAAATATAATTCTTTCTTCCTTGTTAAATTAATAACTTGGTTAGTTACAATGATATATGGGCTATCATAGGGACCTGATGGACCTATAGATCATGGGCTCCAATAATTATTGATTTATTAATTAAACTCATTAATTAATTAATCATAATTATTAACTTAGGGTAATTCCAAAATAAACCCTAAGTTGAACTCCCCTCACTATAGATGGGTTATGTCCATTTGTTATTAAATTCGTTTTGACATATCCTTCACATGGTAATCTCATAATTACAACTGGGTCAAAATTACCGTTTTACCCTTGTAATTATCTCTTTTATCCTTGTGTACCCGATGATTCTCTAATGAACATTTTTCTATAGTTTTCAAGTATAGAACGATCCTTCTCGGGCCAATGAGAAGGTGAGGCCTCATGTTCAAGTACCGAATCATTACAACAAGGGAGATACCTAAAGTTCCTAAGTTAGAATAGTGTCGCACTAACACTTTCATTTGTTTTAGGAAAGTCATGAATGCCATCTTGTATAGAAATGTTCTCAAGCACCAATTTAGTCATTTCCCCAAAACGGGAGTTTATCGAGTGTATCAACAGATCACCCTCAACTATGTGAATCAAAGGAAAAGGCTTCATTAATGTGAGTTCACAACATACTCAGGATTGAGACGTATCAATCTTAATAACGTAAATTTGATATTATAAATCATTTCCTATCAACGGTGTTATTTAGGAATCGATTTATTATCCTGGTCCAGTCTTATATAAACTCATTATATATGATGTTTCCACTTGCATCTACACTATGCTAATAATTTGGATCAAATCAGTGAACAACATCAACAGTGTTATCAGAATAAGGTTTCCTAACCGTATTCGTTTACTGTAGACTATTTGAGTTACTATCTTGGACTAGATCCTCTTTATATCTCATAGTAGTCAAGATTACAGAATTAGTAACTCTGGAATTTTCATTAATGTTTGAATATTTAACAAATATCAACATATAAAAAATTGCACAAAATTCACTAAAGTAATACTTTTATTTATTCATAAAATATTCTATTACAAATTACGAATTCTAGGGCATAAATCCCAACAATATTTTTATTGGACTAATTTATGTCATCCAATGGCCAAGAAAAAGACACGTGGCATTATTTGATTTACCAATTTAATGTCTTTTAATTTACTTTAAAGACACGTGTCAATTTATGATTGATCTTTAATGACATGTAATTTTGTCATTGGCTTGAATTATTACGTGGCAATTGGTAATTTGCCGAAATTTCTTCTTCAACAAATTTGTTCACACAAAGAAATTTCTAAGTAAAGAAATTAGATGCGGAATGAAATATATTTGTATTGATGAATTTAGTGTTACAATCTCTAATGGAAGTGATTCTCAAATTCTTTCTCATAAGTATAAACTCTGATACGAGGGCCGTCAGCGTATTTCTCGGATCAAGGTGTTGATGTTGTTGAAATTTAGTCTTCAAAGCAGTCTTCTGGAAGTGTTCGAAAAATCTTTTGTGTTCGGAGTCTTCACTCTTCTGAATAATCTTCAAAGTTTTCAGATTCTTCGATCTTCAAAGTCTTATATCTCTGAATCTCTTCCAATATTTCTTCGAGGTCTTTGAGATCTTCAAAGTCTCCAGTCTTTTCTCTGAATCTTCTCTGTTGTTGACCTCCACAAATGATTAATGGCCTACTCTATTTATAAATTTTCTATGGGCCTTTGGTGGATATGAGCTAATTTATTTGATTTAGGTCTAATTGCCACGTGACATATTTTCATTGGACTAATTTATGTCATCCAATGGCTAAGAAAAAGACATGTGGCATTATTTGATTTACCAATTTAATTCAAATACACATGTCAATTTATGTTTGGTCTTTATTTAATGACGTGTAATTTTGTCATTGGCTTGAATTATTACGTGGCAATTGGTTATTTGCTGAAATTTCTTCTTCAACAAATGTCCCCTTTTCGAGATTTATACACGAGTTTGATCGTGGATGAATTTTGAAAATATATGGAATCGCATTTTTTTATGTCAAAATTTGATTTTATTTTACACTTTTTCTTGCCCATATGATTATGATTGAAATTTTTTGTTCTCTATCTTTTTTTTATCCATCAAATCATACCATTTATTTGTGTGGAAAAGAGAAAAACTTTAATTCCATAAACTTGGAGGAATTAATATCAGGTCAAAATATTTTAATTTTAATTAACAGCAAATTTAAATTTGGTTTAAAATTTTGATATTGAATTGATTAGATTATTATCCATAATCTACTTTGTTTGATGGGGAAACAAAATACGAGTCAGTTCAATCGAGGAATTTAAAAAAAAAAATTGAATTTAGAATTGAAGTGGAATTTGAATTAATTTAATCTTTATCTTTTAAAAAGATTTCGATTAAAAAAAATATCCTTCTTATCTTCGATTTAGATCACTTCAATGGAAAATTCTACAGTATAGGGACTAAAAATCTCTGTATGATACAGGGAGTCAGTTACTGTAATTTTTTTTTACTGTGTCTTTATTTTAATTATTTAAATAAATTAAAATTTAAAAAATACAGCTGTACTTAATAGAAATATTACGTAAGATTTTATTTGGGTTTTCTCCATCAATTAACTCCTGGTTTTTTTTTTCCTAACTATCAACTCTATCATCTCCCTTTCAAACTTTTCACAGTCATTTGAAGATCCAGGTATGTCATGATTTTTTTTCTTAGATTTTTAAATTTAGTGTTAGATCACATATACAATCACAAATATAAAGTTTACTGTTTTGTGATCACATACACAATATAGTCGATCACGAAATCATATTTATAAGAATATATGATCACAGGTACGGTATAAATGAGTTGATCATGCATATGAATTTGGACTGAGTATGTGATCACATATATAGGATAGTGATCATAAAAGTTTCACCAAATAGGCAATCATATATTGTCGATCACACAACGTTTTGTTTCTCACAAATTTAAATTTGAATGATTATGAGATCACGTATATTTTGTTCATCGGCGATATAAAATTTAATTGGTTACAACATGATCACACATATTTGATTTGAATCGACCGACAATTAATGGCATTCAAATTCAAAATACAACGACCACATTTGAAATATGACTATCAGAGACAATAACATTTAAAAAAACAAATAATTTTAACTTAATAATATCAATAAGATAAACAATGACAATGATCACATTTAACCACATAAAAAAATATCACCCAAATATTTTTTTTTAAAACAAAGATTTCATTTATAAGGGAACAATGCACATTTGAAATGAAACAATCACATTCAAAAAACGACAATCACATTTAGTCACAATAAAAAAATTACAAACAAATATAAAAAACGACGATCACATTATAAAATATACGATCAAGAACGATCTCATTCAAAAAAACAATGATCACATTTAATGACATTAAAGAAAATCAATTACGTAAATAATATTAAGAACGATCACCTTCAAAAGATGAAATGACAATCAAACTTACTTGAGTAACATTTGAATAACAACGATCACAAAATGAAAGAAATGTGATCACACTGAATCAAGAATCTCAATATTTCAGAGTATGAAGTTTCACGATCTAATTATTTGTACGTTAGATTTAACAAAAAAATCTAAATGTGTTTATTTATAATTCAAAATTAATGGTTGAGATTTAAGATTATAATCTAAAGGTTGAAATTAAATTAGATTTAATAAAATAGTTAAGGTAAAAAAGGTAAAAAAAAAAATAAAAGGCTGAGATCAAATGAGTTGTATCTAAGAGCTTATAAAAGTCCATGTATCATACAGGGACTTTTATTCCCTGTACTGTAGCTTGACCGCACTTCAATATATTCAATGCACAAATTCATAGAGATCCAAAACTATCTTGTAGCCTCCATATTCGATGATATACTCCATATTTGAAGCAATTTAGATTTCGTTGTAGCTTTGGTCGTGGGCATTGTAAAACCTTTTTTTTAATGCATTAAATTCACCTTTTCTTTCATTCCCGAACCACGAGGTATACACCTTTTTTTTTCGCATCCATCTGACCTCCACCAAATTTTGACACTTTTTTTTATTTGCTTTCACTCTTGTTTTATGAGATAGGAATATATTATGGCGTAAATTCAATCTAGCCAATCCAAATAGGCCATCCATCCATACATACATTATATAATATACGTATTTCAAGAGTTAATTTTGTATGATTAGAATAAGTATAAATGTACTTCAAATTTAGCAGTCACCGTATTATATATATATATATATATATATATATATATATATATATATATATATATATATTAAAATGACTTCATTGTATGTTGGCAACATCGGTAAAATTATTTGAAGCGCCCAAATTTTTTTCAGTCATTCAAGATAGATAAATCACCGATTGAATCTTTTTAGTCATCAATTTTTTTTTCACATGACTTCATTGCAGGTTTGCTATATCGGTAACATGACTTCGTGATGTGTATGATGTCCCAATTCAACGATTAAAATTATTGAAATTAATCAGATGTAGTGATGACACTCTTTAATTTTGAACGATGGGCATCTCTTTACTTTATTTTTATGCGATGGTCATCTTTTTACCCTATCTCTATGTGGTGGTCACTAGTCAACCTTTTATCTCGTCTTCATGCGGTGGTCAGCCCCATCTCCATGCGGTGGTCAAATTTTATCTACCTCGTCTCAAAGAGGTGGTCAGCCCCCGTCTCCATACGGTAGTCAACTTTTCTACCCCGTCTCCATGCGGTGGTCAGTCTTGTCTTCATGCGGTGGACATCTTCTCTTGCGGTGAAGACAACATGCCCCCGATTTATAGGCGGTCACCAACTCAAAAATCTTGACTATTGATCGTAGTGGAGTCTCTCCCAGCAGTGATGTTACTTATAACGTTCCATTATTCGAACTCATCATGATATTTTTTAGAAGATGATGAGGTAAGAATTTTAATTTTTTGTTTGTTTAGACTAAACTTAAATTTTGTTTTAAGCTGCCTACGTACCCTTTGTATGAATAGGGATCAAGTTATAACGTAGTTCAATAGCAACAATTTTTTTTTTGCTAGGTGAGCCATTCACCTTTTAAACTCACCCAGGCCAGGAGTATCATGCAGTTCAGGCTCTTGCGACATGGA
Source organism: Gynostemma pentaphyllum (assembly GCA_028015215.1). Taxonomy (NCBI): domain Eukaryota; kingdom Viridiplantae; phylum Streptophyta; class Magnoliopsida; order Cucurbitales; family Cucurbitaceae; genus Gynostemma; species Gynostemma pentaphyllum. The sequence goes on along the minus strand of CM051346.1, from coordinate 33,956,387 downwards.
GCTTACATTTCAAGCTCAAAATTGAAGGGGAAATTTCCCTTTTGTGGGGTAGTTTACATCGTCTTCTTCATGTACTTGGTCAAATTCTTCTTCTGTTGGATTGGTGAAAATGACAAAATGTTGCTTCACTTTTAAAGAGCCTTCTATACTTATGAGAAGGGAAGAGAAAATATGTGAAGGGATGATACTTTGGATTTCTTTTTCATCATTTCCTTCCATCAACAATCTTTTCTTCTAGATCTTCGTTTTACCTTGATGTTGATCGCTTGATACTTTGAGGTGATCAAAAATGGAAGTTTGAACTTGATTTTTCTTCCTTGATATAGATACACTTAACCTTTGGAAGACCGAGGAGTGAGAAGAAGCGGAAGTTTGATGTTGATCCCCTTTCTCTGTTATAGCTACACTAAATCTTTGAAGAAGGATTTGCGGGAAGTTGGAGGTGTAATTTGTTTGAAGGTAGAAGGCTTTTGATTGACTCTATCTTCTTTTGTGTTGACTTGGTTCATCTTTGTGGCCATGTTTATAGAAGAGTCTTTATTGTCGATCACGTTGACAGTATTGCATGCAACAACTTCGTCATCTCCATCCTCCACGTCATCAGTTAAGTCTTTCGAAAAAGTATCGTCTAGCTTCTTGACTTCTTTATTTTCTTTTCTCAAATCAGAGACTAAGAGTTCTTTATTTCTTCGTCTAGCAATACTTAGCTCCATGTAATGAGCGCGAGTTGTTAGTTCTTCAATGTGTAAGGTTTTATACCTTGTAAGATATAAAGTAGTCCCCAATACATGCCTTGAGTGCACCTTTCCACTATAGATAGTTCGATCAAGTGATCTTTACAATCAAGACTTAGTGCTCTCCAATAGTTGATGTAAACTCTTTTTCTTTTTAAAAAAAATAAAAAAAAATAAGAGGATAAGATTGAATTGTTTAAAAAAGAGGAGAAGATAAGGCTAAGAAATAAGAGATGGGTTATTGGCTTGACACATGGCAAGGAATTATTTAAAAAAAAAAGACAAACAAACAAATTAAAGTTCAAGTTTTGCTTCAGCCACCCGTGGGCAAGGAAAGCAAAGGAGGAAAGAAAAAAGAGAAAAGGAAGGAAAAATAGAAAATTGGCTTGGAATTTTTTCAAGATACATCAATTTGTGGAGTTTCAAGCTTCAATTTATGGTGTAATGGCTAGCTGGTAAGTAAATTCTTTAACCCACTTTTTCTTTTGATGGATTTGGTGGATATTTTTCAAGTTTCAAGGTTGAGTTATGGGTTTTGTTGTTTATAAAATTTAAGTTAAATGATGAAAGAGTTGAACTTCCATGGGTTAAATTGAGGGTTGATGTTTAGAGATGAATTAAGAATAGTGTAGAAATGAGAGATTTTCCATATTTTGATGGAGTTGTTATGGAAAATTGTATGAATTAGAAATAGGATTATGTGTGATTTTTCTTCAATTTGAGTTGGGATTATGTGTGGGAAGAGGAAGAGCAACAAGATTGCTATTATTTGACTTAAAAAGAATATTGGAAAAGTAGTGATTGAAGAAAAAAAATGAAGATTTAGCCATGTGATATTAACCACAATTTCATATTATTTTCAATATGGTTTTCTAACTTTTCAAATTACTAAGTAGATGATTGATATTTATTTTCTTACATCAATATTTTTAGGTGATATAATGGCGTAAATGATTTATGATTTGGAATGTTCTCAGCAAAAGTTTGTGAGTGGATTCTATTTTCACATTTAAAATTATTAGTAGTATTGAGCTTTTAGTAGTTTACAAAACATAAAAGTTTTAGAGTTTATATTATCATATATCATTATTTATTGATATAAATATATATAAATGAAAGTTTTTAGATATTCATTATTCAATATATATGATTTATGACAACTACGAAAGGTTCAATTGCGATTTTACAGTGGTTTGGAAATTATGATATTATTTTCAGTAGTTTATTTTCTGTAACGCCCCGTTACAAGGTAATATAAAATTTCGGTAAAAGAATTAATTTTCATTTAATAATACTGAGTTTTGAATTTGTTTCGATTTAAAATTTCGTATTTGCATTCGTGGGCTTGTTGGGAGACAAATTGTGAGGGAAGGACTCTTTGGCAATTTGTTTGGTTGGAAGGATGTTTAAACAATTAAGGAAAAGATAGGAAGAGGTGGCTAGGGTTTTGCCTCATTTGTCAGAAAATAAGAAAAGAATAGAAAATTTCTTTCTCTTCTCCTCTCCCTCACTCCGCTACCGCCCTTGTTGTATGCCAGGAAGGTTTGCTCGATTTCTTCATCGTTTGGACGTTAATCCGTGTTCTGATCTCGGATCCGAAGTGGTTGGGGACTACCTTTGTAATCAAAAAAGGTAATTTTTCTCCCCTTGGTTTCCCCTAGTGCCGCCGCCCCTCTTAGGGTCTTTAGGAGTTGATTTCTTCATCAATTCTTGTTAATAGGTATCCATTTTGATCGTGGGAATTCGTTAGTCAAGGTTCGTTGTCCGGATCAATGATTTCATATCATGGGTGAGTATTTAGATTGGTTTTTCATTCTTTTCAAATATGGAATTTTGTTTTATTTATCAAATTTTAATGTTCTTGAACCTTGCCCAAAAACCCATTCCATATTGCCTTTTGTTACTTAATAGTACGCCTAAAACTTAATCGGTGTTGATCCCCTTTGCCTAAAACCAAAACCCATCAATACCGATCACCTATAACCCGAAGCTGAGATCAAACCGTGACCTGAAGGCCACGGTTCAGCCACGACAAAAGACAGCAGCGACGTAGCTGCTGTCTCCTTTAAACGGCGACGTTCGTCGTTTGCCTTTTTCCCGATCTTCAAGCCGTTGAACTCCAATCTTTTTAACACTATTTGGTACTATTTTAGCATATAAATTAAATGTTTAGGACCCTTGTTTCAGGTCTGATTGGTGGTGGAAACTAGCTTGAAAATTGGAATTTTAGCAAAGACAAGGTGAGTTAACGGTTTAGTCAACGGTGGGGTTTTAGAGAAATCTAAGGCTCTTATAGTAGTTTATTTGTTTTATTATATTTAAATATGATATTCTGGAAAGTTAGGATGAGAACGGACTTTTGGAAATACCAAAAAACAATTGGGAGAAAACAATTTTCGGTTAGAACTAGTTTAGGCTTTTTCGACGAAAATTAAAGTTTTTAGTTTCGAATTGTCTCTGATTGATTATGAGTTTAAATCTGGAATTATTTCGAGATATTTAGTGTTATATACCTTGAGTTTTGACTTAGGAAGCATAAAAGTGCATTTTCCATGTTTCGGCAGTTTTTGGCAGTTATGTGAAATTTATGCTATTAGTTGGGCTGCTGTATTTTCATGCTTTTAATTGAATTTTATTTATCATTATCTTGAGTATAATGATGTTTGGATTGATATTGATGGTCGGCTTGAATTTGTTTACTAGTGTTGAGGCTACGAGCTCAACACTCAGTCATGTTAGTTATGGAAAAGTTCATAACCGAGTACTAATGTTCATTGCTCGTATGAATGAAACATTAGGGGAATATCAGTTATAGTTGAGGCTATAACCAAGTACTAAGAAGTGTTAGTAGTTCCGAGGGACCGCCTTCTTAGTAGATTTATTGAATTTATATTGTTAAATAAGTTAAAGCATGTTAGTTGTTCGGTAATTAGTAAAGATTGTGAGAATCTTTGATTGGGATGTCTTGGGTAAGAAACTAGTGAAAGTTGTCAATCCATGTAAAGTGAGGATTTATTGAATAGCCTTGAATATGGAATCAAAGTAATTGCCTATTCATGTAAAGGATTGAGATTTAGTTTTTTAAGTGACGCTTTGAGCGTAAGAGACTTTGGAAGAGTGTTGAGTGCTTGGGACTCGGTTTGAATTGTTAGAGACTATCTAAGACTTCATCTTTGATTAAGTTGTTTTCTCACTGGCTTTAGCCTCACAATGCTATCTGTTGTTGTTTTTTTCAGGTAACAATGGACGGAGAGGTGGCGGTTGATGAAGTGGAAGAGATGAGGGTTCGTGTCATGTCGGTGTCGGTTTATTTATTCATTATTATTTATGAATAAAATACATGTTTTATTTGGAATTTTATTTGGTCATTGAGACTTTATTTTATGATTTTGAGTTGTCGAATTTGAGATTATGTTTTTGGATTACTGTTTTGTTTTCAAAGTTTGAACTCCGGAGTTTATGTTTTGATTTAAATAGTTATTGATTAGAAAGTTTGCATGTTTTCAATAAAGATCATTTATTGAGTCTTCTGCTGTTTTAATTAAGTATATTTAATGCTCTGAAAGGTCGGGTTTTTACATTTTCAAACCGCTAGAAACAGTACCCTCAGTTATCAGCTTTCAGCAGGTCTTTGGGACCCACTTTAGCATACACATAGGCATTGCGCTGTATGTTAGGGTGTTTAGACCTTTGGGGGCAGATCTGCGAGCGTCTGATCAGTTTCAATATTCAGTTGCTCTACTGCATGCATGATTTCGCTCTACATGCAGTATGACCAGTTAAGGGTAAATTTTAGTGTGGTTTTTATCATTATGATATAGTATATGAACAGTTTCTATTGAATACACATTTACGTACAAGTATTGATCTGGTTTCGACACTTGAATATTATGATTATTAAATTACGACCATAACCAATTTTACACGTTTTAGTTTTGAATATTATGATTATTAAGTTTTATGAATATTAGTTTTGAACAGTTTTATGAATCTAGAAACTACTATATATTATGTAGTTTTTAATAAAATATTAGTTTAATAAAAATTCAACTCACTGAGCCTTTTTAGCTCATTCTTTTCAAATATTTTTCCCCCACAGGTAGCATTCGAGTTTCAGAGACGATCGAGCAAACGACGAGTTTATCCACCACGTGTTTTGCATCAGCTCAACTAGTACATGAATAATTTTTAGTTTGATTTAATATTAGCATAATTATGTTTAGTTTACCTTGATGGTAAGTGTTGGCCGTTGGCTATTGCTTGCCATCGGCACACATCTCGTCTTGGGTATATAGGGAGATCCCGGGTAGGGTCGTGACAAGTTGGTATATCAGAGTATTACGATTATATACATGTCTCATTGTGTCTCATTGCATTTGTGTTATTGCATTGCATGTATCATGTAAAATGAGAGTTATGGTTTGTGGTGCCAAAGCTCGAAGGCTCGAACATATGTTTATGAAACTCACTGCTACTGGTTGGTAAGTTTTATTGATGTGATATTTAAAATAAAAAGAAAATCATGTAATTTATTTAAAAGTGGTAACAGTTTCAAAGTAGTAAAAAGAAAATTATCAACTAGTGGTTTAAGTTACGTAGGCTAGAGTTGTTGTACGTATGAGAAATGGTAATTCAGTATTGATGAAGAGTTGTTTGGTTTCGTTAGACGTATAATGTCAAGAGTTTGAAATTTATCTTCTCGGTTTGACTGGTTTAGAAGGAATTGTTAGTAGACAGTATGTTTACGTAAATTGCGAGTGATACCTATAGATGGCACGTATTGGAAATATTTATTATTCATGGTTTTCGTGAATGGCCTTGCCGAGAACCATTCGTGTCTAAACCTCAAGTTTCTTGAAGCCTTTGTTAAATACCAGTTGTCAAGGTGCGTAAAATATCATAACTTTTGTATAGTGATTTGGTGTTGGTAATTCTGTTTGGAAGGTCGTTATTACAAGACATTGTTTATAAAGTTTAGGTGATAATTGTGGCCGGGAAATAGTTTAAAGCAATTCTAATGTTCTCGGTTATAATGGTTTTAATATACGATATTCTGAGTATGGACTTCTTGTTTGTAAATTGAATGCTTTCAGTAGAGGTGTTTAAAGAGCCCGATGATTTGAGAGTTTATCTTTAGGGGTGAAAGGAGAGTGTTTCTATATATGAGGTTGTTGCACTCAAAGTTATTGTAAATTACTTAGACATGGATGTTCTTCGTATTGGTTTGTAATGGATACTTGGATCAATGAAATAAAAATCAAAAGACATGAATAATACGAAACTTGGAGGACTTGTGTTAGAAGTTATTGGATTTATTGTTAGATCAAGAATATTGAGGTAGATTGATTTCTACAGAGTATAATTTGTATTTTCAAGCATCACATGGACGGCTCCGAATGAACTAGAAAAGTTGACGACTCAGTTACATAAATTACTTGTTCAGGGATTAACTAAACTTTAGTGCGTCCGTGTCTATTTTATTTTGTGAAAACAAAGATGAAGTAATGAGACTGTGTGAATTATAAGTAAGATAATGAGGTACTAGGGCATAGTAGTTGATGCCTCATGTAAATGATTTGTTTGATCATCTTATTAGAATATCTTTGTTTTGTTTTTGGAAATTGTTATGAGGCTTGGTTAGCATCAAGTTGAATTAGATAAATAATATGTGGTGAGGATTGATTTCTTAAAACTGTGCCAGTCTATGTGGATTCTTAGCTACGACTTTCGTTTAGCTAATTCTTTATGTGTTTTTGTGATCGGAGCATGTGACCGTTATTCAGATAGATTTGCCATTCAGCTTATGATGGAAATACTAGTTTGGGATGTAAGGAAAGAAGTTTTATACAGAGGTAGTGTTGTGGACTGTATATAGAAAAAAGGGTATGCAAGTAAATTTAGTGAATTTGATGACAATGAATCTAGTTTGAATTATATTCGGATTATGGTTTAGAAATAATGGTAGCGGATGCAGCTAGCAGGAAAGCAAGTAGTTCAGTTTTGTCGGGTATTGTAGTAAGTCTCCTTCAAGGTGTGAACTTACTATGGAATGTCGAGTTTCAGTATATACACCTAGACATTGTGTGTATATTTGAGAAAGATCAGTGTTGATTGACTAGGTATTTGATCAAAGAAGATGGGATTGCTTATGATACATCGATCACATATTCAGAATGATTTAAATTTAGATGGAATGTTTTTGTTCAACTTATGTTACGCACCCAAGAAACATGAAAATTATATTGAGCCTTACTAGTAGCAAGGTTAGAAGCAAAAGATAGCGGAACATGCTTCACGATGATTTATGTGTCAGAGTTGCGCAGTGGAAGCGTGGTGAGATTTAGTCTGCTATTTTATTTCATCTTGGAAATGATTGGACAAGTTTGTTATTGTGTCGATAGATTTTTTAAAGTATTTAAAAAGCAAAGAAAGTCCATGCAGAGATTGTTAGATTGATATTACAGCTTTTGTGAGACACATTGATATGCAGAAATTAGTTAATAGACAAAGGCTTGTTTGGGTTATGTGTTTTAGGCATGTGTGATTGTAGAAAATTTATGTTGACTTACAAAATGATAGAGTTGGAGATACATCATAATAACATGAAACTATGTAACAAAAATGTGAAGTTTATTGGGATATCGTTTCTTTGTATGAGAATTTTGAGAAATAATTCTTCAAGAATAGATAAATGAGTTGATAGATTGTGTGTGAACAAAGTTTACATGAATTGAAAGAAAAGATTATCTTATGTATTCTCAGTAGCCTCAGCTTTTTCCTTCGAGTTGAATTTCGAGGACGAAATTCTTAAAAGGAGGTAATAGTTTGTAAACTCTTTTTTTTAAAAAAATAAATAAAAATAAATAAGAGGATAAGATTGAATTGTTTAAAAAAGAGGACAAGATAAGGCTAAGAAAGAAGAGATGGGTTCTTGGCATGACACATGGCAAGGAATTATTTAAAAAAAAACAAACAAACAAATTAAAGTTCAAGCTTTGCTTCAGTCACCCGTGGGCAAGGAAAGCAAAGAAGGAAAGAAAAAGAGAAAATAAAGGAAAAATAGAAAATTGGCTTGGAATTTTTTCAAGATATATCAATTTGTGGAGTTTAAAGCTTCAATTTATGGTGTAATGGCTAGCTGGTAAGTAATTTCTTTAACCCACTTTTTCTTTTGATGGATTTAGTGGATATTTTCCAAGTTTCAAGGTTGAGTTATGGGTGTTGTTTATAAAATTTAAGTTAAATGATGAAAGAGTTGAACTTCCATGGGTTAAATTGAGGGTTGATGTTTAGAGATGAATTAAGAATAGTGTAGAAATGAAAGATTTTCCATATTTTGATGGAGTTGTTATGGAAAATTGTATGAATTAGAAAGAGGATTTTGTGTTATTTTTCTTCAATTTGAGTTGGGATTATGTGTGGGAAGAGGAAAGAGCAACAAGATTGCTATTATTTTGCTTGAAAAGAATATTGGAAAACTAGTGATTGAAGAAAAAAAAAATGAAGATTTAGCCATGTGATATTAACCACAATTTTATATTATTTTCAATATGGTTTTCTAACATTTCAAATTACTAAGTAGATGATTGATATGTATTTTCTTACATCAATATTTCCAGGTGATATAGTGGTGTAAATGATTTACAATTTGGAATGTTCTCAGCAAAAGTTTGTGAGTGGATTATATTTTCATATTTAAAATTATTAGTAATATTGAGCTTTTAGTAGTTTAAAAAACATAAAAGTTTTAGAGATTATATTATCGTATATGATTATTAATGTTAGGAATAGTGTCCTAGAACTTGTAATTATTTAATTATAATAATTTATTTTGAATAAATTAAATAAATAAACATAAGTTCTTTATATTATCTAGATTGATTCAATTGACGATATTAGGAATATATGGAAATATATAAATATCAAACATTCAAATAGTAAAACCCTAAGTCACTCTTATGAAATCACGACTTAGTATGTGAGTCATACGAGAGGATTAAAGTCGAGATGAGTAACTTAAACGTGTCTACAGTAAACGGATAACGTTTGGAAACCTTATCCTGGTAACACTGTTGATAGCTTCGCATTTTGTTTATAGACAAATGATCTAATCCTGATCATTCATGTGGGAGACATGAAATGGAAGTATCATATACAATGTTGATTGTATAAGACAGGACCACGATGTTCGATCAAATTTCTCATTAGTACCGTTTACGAGAAATAATCGAATATCAAACTAAGTTTATCAACCGTGATAGATCTCAATCCTGAGTGGAATGCGGACTCCTATTTGTGGAGTTATGTTCTTTGATTCACATAGTTGAGAGCGATCTGTAAGAACGCTCAATACACTCCTGTTTTGGGAACATGACTAGATAAGTAGCTGGGAACTCATTTTCAAGAGATGGAATTCATAACTTTCCTATAAATTAACGGTATCAGTGCGATACCTAAACATTTTAGGAACTTTAGGAAACTCCCTTGATGTACTGATTCGAGACATGAACAAGTGACGTCACGACTTCTATTGATCTCTTAAGTATCTTATCTCTAGTTCGACTAAAGATAAAGTTCATTGGAGAATCAGCGGTAACACAAGGATAAAGCGGTAATTACAGGAGCAAAACGGTAAATTTATCCGCCTGTAATTATGAGGGTTCCACGTGAAGGATATATCACAGATATAAATAAAAGATAAACTAAATGGACATAACTCATCTATAGTGAGGGGAGTTCAGCTATGAATCTATAGTGGAATTATTCATAGTTAGATAATAAGTAATTAACTGATTATGTGTTAATCACTTAATTGACTAATTATTAAGCCCATGATCTATAGGTCCATCGGGTCCCTATGCTAGCCCAAATATCGTAGTCGCGAAATCAAGTAGAAGAAATGGAAATTTTAAGTAAAGTGAATTACTTAAAATAGGCAATATTAATTGTTTAAATATTGAGTATATTTAAACGGTAATTAATATAAACATTATTAATTGTTTAAATAATGAGTTTATTTAAACATGAAATTAATAATGAAATATTATTAATTATACATTATTAATTATTTAAATATTGAGTATATTTAAATGGTAATTAATAATTTGAAATTAATTAACAATTATTAATTGTTTAAATAATTATATTTAAACGGAAATTAATAATTAAAATTAATTAAATTAATAATAAAATATTAATTGGATAATATTTAGTCGGGAGAAAATATTAATATTATTAATTGTTTAAATAAAATATTTTATTTAAATGGTAATTAATAAATAAATTAATTAAGTTGGACTTATTAATTTAAGAGAGAATTTCAAGCCCAATTGGATTAATGAACCCAATTGGAATTGGCCCAAAATAATTAATTAAATAAATTGTATTTATTTATTATTTTATGATGATAAAATCGGCCATGACATGTATTTTGAGGAGATAATTGTTTGAATTATATCCTAAAATAATTACATAGATTTATTTACCCAAGATAAATAAAAATAAAGAAAATAAAATAATCTTCTATTTATCCAAGGCATTTTCGAAATTGCTAGATAAAAGAAAGAGATAATATTTTTTCTTTTTGTATTTATCTCTATAGATTAATCCTAATGTGATTAGGATTCCTATTTTTCTATAAATAGGAGGGTTGGGTCATTCATAAATCACACAATTCAATTCCATAGAAAGTTGGAACTCTCTCTTCTTCCCTTCTCTCTCCCTTGGCCGAAATTCCTAGTGTTATTGGGAAGAAAATATTTTTCTTCTTCCCCAATTTCTTCTTAAGTTCGATCCCACAATCGGATTTCGTTTGATCGATCGGGATATAGCGTAGAAGATCCGGTGTTGCTGAGGATTTGATGCTGTAAAGAAACCTCCAACCGATTCTCCATTAATCAGTCAATGTAAGTTCCGGTTTTAATTTGAAAATATAAGCATGTTCTTCGTGTTTTTATCACAAATTGCATGATATTAATAGATCCTAAATTAAGTGTTAATTTGTGTTACTAAATAAATTCCGCTAATTTAGTAAATCATCCCTTCAATTAATTGATATAAATATATATAAATGAAAGTTTTTAGATATTCATTATTCAATATATATGATTTATGCCAACTACGAAAGGTTCAATTACGATTTTACAGTGGTTTGGAAATTATGATATTAGTTTCAGTAGTTTATTTTCAAACCGCTAGAAACAGTACCCTCAGTTATCAGCTTTCAGCAGGTCTTTAGGACCCACTTTAGCATACACATAGGCTTTGGGCCGAATGTTAGGCTGTTTAGCCCTTTGGGGGCAGATCTGCACGCGTATGACCAGTTCTAGTATTCAGTTGCTCTGCTGCATGCATGATTTCGCTCTACATGCAGTATGACCAGTTAAAGGTACATTTTTAGTGTGGTTTTTATCACTATGATATAGTATATGAACAGTTTCTATTGAATACATATTTACGTACAAGTATTGATCTGGTTTCGACAATTGAATATTATGATTATTAAATTACGACCATAACCAGTTTTACAAGTTTTAATTTTGAATATTATGATTATTAAGTTTTATGAATATTAGTTTTGAATAGTTTTATTAATTTAGAAACTACTATATATTATGTAGTTTTTAAGAAAATATTAGTTTAATAAAAATTCCACTCACTGAGCCTTTTTAGCTCATTCTTTTCAAATGTTTTTCCCCCACGGGTAGCATTCGAGTTTCAGACACGATCGAGCCTACGGCGAGTTTATCCACCACGTGTTTTGCATCAGCTCAACTAGTACATGAATAATTTTTAGTTTGATTTAATATTAGCATAATTATGTTTAGTTTGCCTTGATGGTAAGTGTTGGCGTTTGGCTATCGCTTGCCATCGACACAGAAATTTGGGTAAATTGACCTCTAAAATTAACAATGAAGGGTTATTGACCTCCATATTTATTTTAACCTTTTTTGACCCTTTAATGATGTCACTTTGGTTTGAAATGTCCAAAATATCCTTCACCTATCTTCTCCATTGAACCAAACATCTCTCCTCTCCATTGAAGCAACCAAGTTTTGTTATTCATTGCCGACTTCATTCGAGAAATTTGCTAACAACATTATGCAGCAGGGGAAGATTAAGGGATTGGCTAATGGAACAACTAAGGTAGGATCAGTGGAAAAGTCAATTTCTCAGCGAGTCCTGTAGGAAAGAAGATTGGAGTGGGAAATAATAATTAAAAAAAATCCCCAAGTAAAGAAAATGTTTCTTACCTCTTTCCTCTTGTTAATCAAGAAGAATGATCAAGAAAAACGGGAGCATCTTCTTCGTTGGATGTCTCCATGACTGAGAATTCAAGAAGAAAAAAAATTGAATCAAAATCAATTATGATTACTCAAATCTCTCCCGTAGAGAAAGCACAGTCACTGATGGCCGAACAACGAATCAGAGGTGCGGCATGATTTTCAGCAACAAGATTGATGAAAAAATAAGTATAAAATTCCGGAGCGGATTAAGATTCTGGAGCAGATTCCTCTCCGGAATTTATACTTTTTTTTTGGTTGTCTTCTTCTTCTTTTCCTTCTAAGATATAAAATGGAATCTATGGATTTTTTTTTATCCATATATTGGGCAAATCTCCTTTGGCAATTGGGGTCATTGGTTGACCTCTGCTCCTATTTTCCTTATTGGACAAATCTTCTTTCGCATTTGAATCTCTCATTCCTGCAGTCAAGATATTGTGTTAGAGATCATGAAAAATTAAATTAAGAAGAGACCACTTCGCCGTAAGTAATACTTGCCGCCGCTGTAAGAGCTTGAAGGAAGACAAGAGAAAAGAGAGAAGTTTGCTTCAATGGAGAGGAGAGATATGTTTGGTTTAATGGTGAAGAGAGGTGAAGGATATTTTAGACATTTCAAACCAAAGTGACATCATCAAAGGGTCAAAAAAGGTTAAAATAAATATGGAAGTCAATAACCCTTAATTGTTAATTTTAGAGGTCAATTTACCCAAATTTCCCATCGGCACACGTCTCGTCTTGGGTATATAGGGAGATCCCGGGTCGGGTCGTGACAGTTGATGTAATCAACAACGGGTTCATCTTTTCGTTGTCTCGTGTTGGTGAGTTCCATCATGCTAACTATTCACCGCGTGCTATTGAAATGGTTGAGAAATTCTTTTTCAAACTCTTCCCAGTTATTTATAGATTCTGCTTCTAAGTCCGTGTACCAATCGAAAGCATTTCCCTTCAAAATACGTACAAATTGTTTGACTAGAAGGTCTCATCTCGTACCATCATTTTCACAAGTTTCGACGAAATGAGCAACATGTTGCTTTGAGTTGCCTCTTCCATCGAATTGTTAGAATTTTTGTAGCTGATACCCGACTGGCTTTCTCAAGTTATCAATTCTCTTTGTATATGGCTAGGAATACAAGAGAGAATTTTGAGACGGTCCGCCGTATTGGGCTATGATAGAATTTGTTATCATGTCCTGAAGTTGTTGGACAGATAAAGAAACAACTGAGGTGGAATGTTGTATTGAAGATATGACTTGATTCATCAAGATCTTGATTTTCCAGCTTATTCATGAGCATTGCAATCTTCGAATCTTTTTCTCCTGCTGATATCATCATCAAAGCAATGTTCTTTTCCATTTCTATCATTCTCTCTTCAAGAGTAGCAGCAATCTTTGAAGATAAGTTTTATGAATATTATTTTCATTTTCTCTAGTATTTGTTTATTGGATATTATGCTTGGTTTTATGTATCTATTAGAATCAGTTTGAATAGAAGAATATTGATAAAATTTTAAGTGCAGGTTGATTCAATGAGGGAAGGTTTTTTTAAAATTGATAAAGTTGAGTAGTTCATTTTTACCTATTGTCATACAAATTAAGAGTTGCCTGACTGAATTTTGAACCTGATATTTTAATCAACGGTAAGGATTTTTCTTGTTAACTATCTTATTTACTAGGTTGTTAGTGCATTTTACTAAATACTTTCACGACTACCAGAATCTTATACAGCTTTCATCACCACCTGTTTTGGATGTTTAGTTCATATCACTATTAGTATAATTTGCAGTTGGGGTAATGGATACCTGATAGTGTTACTAGATACTAAGTATCTGTTGTAGGGTGAAATTGGATTACGTGGAATTTTACAACTTGGCAAAATTGGTCCGAAGCACCTGGTGTAAAGCACCTGGTTCGAAGCACCTGGTGTAAAGCACCTGGTGTAAAGCACCTGGTCTAAAGCACCTGGTCCGAAGCACCTCGTCTGATCGTGGTACCTAGGCATAAAGTCCATGCACCTGAAAAGAACTGGCTACGCAGTCTCCAACACAGACCAACACATTTAAACCAAATGCAAGCGTCCATTTAGAAAGCGACACGTGGCGTAACCCGAAAGCGACACGTAACTGAGAAGCAACATGTGGTCCAATCCTGACGTGACACGTGGCACGATGATGTCATCAACATATTCTCCTATAAATAGGAGAAGAAACTCATTCATTAGGTAACTAATCTCTACTACTACTCTCTGGCACACTAGCTCTGCTTGCTCTGACTTAAGCATCGGAGGGTGTTAGGCCGGCACCACACCGGTGCTCTTTTCCTTTCCTGTGCAGGTACCTACGTAGCACGCCGTCGAAGCAGCGCACTACCTCCGACTCGTCTCATAAATTAAGTTCGTTGCCTACGTGGAAGCCATCCATTTTTAGGTAACAACATTTGGCGCCGTCTGTGGGAAGAGTATATAACTAAGTGCTCTACCATCAAGGATGGGTCGTAGAGGTCAGCAACACGGTGATGTTACTGAAGACGGTGAAAACCGTAACCCTCGTAATACGAAAAATCAAACTCGTAGCACTAGGGAGCTACAACAAGTTGATGAAAATCAAGAAGTGGAAAGAGTTATGTCAATGCCTGATGGAAGGGTTGATGCTCTAGAAGAACAAGTCCGAGGTGTGAATCGAGATCTTGCTAAAGTACTTGAAATCCTTACACAGAGAACTGACCATCAATCCCCTACTGACAATCAAGAAGTCCAATCCAAGAAAGATAAAGAACCTATAGAACGCATAGGAGAATCGCTAAATCATGAGAAAGGCGGTTCAAAGAGGAAGTCAAATCTAAATATCCAGGACAATTCCTCCTCCTCTTATAACTCTTATCGCAACAAGCAACCTAGTCAGAAACGAAGATCCGACCTCAGAGAAGTTCTCAATCAAAAGAGAAAGGAACATTCAGATGTAGTGAAGTCTACTGCAGAAAGTGCCCAGCCTTGGGCACCAGAATTGAAAAAACTCCAAGATCAACTTGGTCATATGAAGAAAGAATATAGAGGAAAGACCCCTCTTGCACTAGAAGATCTACTCGAGCAAACTGAGCCTCCATTCAGTGATGACATAATGGAGGTGGAGCTTCCAACCAAGTTTAAAATGCCAACTATGACCACGTATGATGGTTCAAAGGATCCAATCGAGCATGTCGATACATTTCGGACCTGGATGGAGCTCCAGGGAGTCCGAGATGCTATCAAGTGTAGGGCATTCCCCCTTACATTAGGAGGCCCTGCTCGCGGTTGGTACAGACAGCTCAAGCCGAGGTCTATATCTTCATTTAAAGACCTCACTCGATCTTTTGTCACTCAGTTCCTTGGTGGAAGAGATCATAAGAAACCGGCCACGCACCTTTTGACTGTACGTCAGAAGTCAGAGGAGAGCCTCCGAGACTACGTAGTAAGATTTAACAGTGAGGCATTGAAGGTGCAAGGTTACAGTGATGACATAGCTCTAACTGCTATGATGGTCGGTTTAAAAGATGAAAAATTCTTATGGTCACTTGGTAAAACGACACCAGCTACGTACACCGAGCTTCTTACTAGGGCTCAAAAGTACATGAGTGCTGGAGAATTACTTAGTGCAAGAAAAGCTCCGGATGAGGGAGGTATTAGCAAACAATCAGAGCACAAAAAAAGAGACAGAACAGAAGACCTTTCCCGGAGTACTGAACGTCATGATGACGAAAAAAGGACAAGGTCGGGAGACCAACTTGATAAACAGAGTTTTCCTCCTAGCAAATTTAAAAAATACACTCCCACCACGGTCCCAATTGAACAACTACTCATGGAGATCCAAGACAAAAACATAGTGAGGTGGCCCGCTAGGATGATGGCAGCGTCAAATAAGAGGAACAAAAACAAGTATTGCCTCTTCCATAAAGACCACGGGCATACCACCTCTGATTGCTTCGATCTCAAGGAAGAAATTGAAACCCTAATTCAAAAAGGGTACTTGAAAGAATTTGTAAGAGGTAAAAGAGATGGGGAAGATCAGGACCGTGATGATCAAATTTTTCAATTGGAGAAGTAGGAAACGTATTCGGGGGCCCGACTATTGAAAAGGAGTCCAAGCTTTCAAAAGGACCATGCTGGGTCACTGAGGTATTGGCCTCATCTAAAAGACTCTACAATACCTATGAAGATGTCAAGCAGCATAGATTTTATTTCAATAATTTAATTTATTGCAATTTTCATTTCCAATAAAGTCTTCTATTGTAAGAGTTCGAAAATGAAATGAATAAAATTATATTTTTTCTACTTATTGCATTCATGAGAGTTAGATCATTCGAGAAAAATTAAACTCGAGCTAGACTTCAAGACATAAAACTCTACTCGAGTGGGGGCCAACTATGCGATTCCAACAAAATTAAAAATGTTCTCGAGTCCATCAAGGTGGAAAAGCAAAAAGTTCTAAGTCCGCCTAGGTGGAAGAACATAAAAATGAAAATGTTCTAAGTCCACCAATGTGGAAGAGCAAAATGCAAATGTTCTAAGTCCACTAAGGTGGAAGAGCAAAAGGAAAAAAGTTCTTAGTCCACCAAGGTGGGAGAGCTCTACATTAGAATGTTCTAAGTCCACTAAGGTGGAAGAGCAAAAGGAAAAAGTTCTTAGTCCATCAAGGTGGGAGAGCTCTACATAAAAAAATTCTAAGTCTACCAGGGAGTGCAGGGCTCCCACGAGCCGCACCTGGTAAAAGAATTTAAAACGACTAAAAAATTCTAAGTTGTACAGGGAGTGCAGGGCTCCCACGAGCCGCACCTGGTAGAAGAATTTAAAATGGCTAAAAAATTCTAAGTCTGTCAGGGAGTGCAGGGCTCCCACGAGCCGCACCTGGTAGAAGAATTTAAAAACGACTAAAAAATTCTAAGTCTACTAAGGAGTGCATGATTCGTAGAGGAATTAAAAATATTCTAAGTATACTAAGGGTGTAAGGCTATTACACCTACGAAGCAACACTTAGAAAATTTGAAGATGGAGCAATCAAGCAAGATTGTGTTAAGATTCAACGACAAGTCGACGACGGAAAACCAACTTGAAATTGGTTATTGTTATTATTATTATTTAAAAAAAAAAAAAAAAAGTATAAAGTAGTTTGACTTTGTATATTGGAAGAAAGAAAGAAAAAAAAAAGGGAAGGGAAAAAAGAAAGAAAGAAGAAAAAAAAAAAAGTTAAAGTTAGTGGGCGCGGGTCAAAACCTGACCCCCGCCCATGCCCGCAGGCTTTGACCCGCGGGCAAAAGAACCAGCAGGTTCAAAAAAAAAAAAAAAAAAAAATTTGAAGGGAGGGACGCGGGTCATTCCCTGACCCGCGCCCAGACCCGCGGGTCAAATCCTGACCCGCGGGTCTGGAACCCCTCCCCCCTTCATTTTTTTTATTTTTATTCCTTTCTTCTTTCTCTTTCAACCCCTCTTCTTTCCTCTCTACACTTGTTATTAATTCTTTTTTCTTTCAAATTTTGTAATCTTTTCTTCAATGAAAGCTAGACAATTTTAATATATTTGATTTCAAGAGAATTTTTACTCTTAAAATCAAAGGGGGCGAAGTATGTGATGATGAAATGTGACGACTTGGACATACAACCCAACTCCAAAACGATCAGAGACAGAAAATTCAACCTACCAAGCTTCAACACTTAGTATTTTCTCAAAAAAAAAATTATGACAGAAAATTCAAGCTACAAAGGAGAAAATTCAAGCTACAAACTCTCAAAATTTTGACGATTGCAATGGAAAATTCAAGCTACATACCTCAACACTTTGAATATTTTCAAGAAATTGACTAATGTAAAATTCCGCTTTGAAAGAATACTCCCAAGTAGCATTGAACTCACATCTCAACTCAACTCGGGAGTAGGGGGCCTCTGTTGTAGGGTGAAATTGGATTACATGGAATTTTACAACTTGGCAAAATTGGTCCGAAGCACCTGGTGTAAAGCACCTGGTGTAAAGCACCTGGTGTAAAGCACCTGGTCCGAAGCACCTGGTCCGAAGCACCTGGTGTAAAGCACCTGGTCCGAAGCACCTGGTGTAAAGCACCTGGTCTAAAGCACCTGGTCTAAAGCACCTGGTCCGAAGCACCTCGTCTGACCGTGGTACCTAGGCATAAAGTCCATGCACCTGAAAAGAACTGGCTACGCAGTCTCCAACACAGACCAACACATTTAAACCAATTGCAAGCGTCCATTTAGAAAGCGACACGTGGCGTAACTCGAAAGCGACACGTAACTGAGAAGCAACATGTGGTCTAATCCTGACGTGACACGTGGCATGATGATGTCATCAACATATTCTCCTATAAATAGGAGAAGAAACTCATTCATTAGGTAACTGATCTCTACTACTACTCTCTGGCACACTAGCTCTGCTTGCTCTGACTTAAGCATCGGAGGGTGTTAGGCCGGCACCACACCGGTGCTCTTTTCCTTTCCTGTGCAGGTACCTACGTAGCACGCCGTCGAAGCAGCGCACTACCTCCGACTCGTCTCATAAATTAAGTTCGTTGCCTACGTGGAAGCCATCCATTTTTAGGCGTTTGAGATAATTTTTAGAAGTGTTTATGAGAGATGTTTTAATGTATCAATCACTTCATTCCAACAAGTTTTACTTTCTCCATTCCCTTTATAAACTCTTTGTTTGGAGCAAACTAAATCTTACATTGGTTACACATCAAGAGGGGCAACATCTCCATGGGTAAGAGACGGAAGCCCCACGTTTTTATCACTCTTGTATTATATTTATACCTCAACGGGAAACTTTTGATTGGAGATTGCATATCTTGGTAATAAATATTGGTTTTCATTCTTTTCAGAGTTCGTCTTGTTTACATGGTTTCCATTTTTTTTTTGCCATCATCATCTTTGAGCTTCTTTTTTCTTTTATTTTAATTATCATTTCTTTATAAAAATCTGATAGAAAAAAAAAGACCCAAATAAACATACCAAAATATAAAGGCAATCTCATTTAAAGAGTTTTAAGACCGGATAAATTCCACTGGGCGGTTTTTTTTCTCCATTCTCTCTACCATCCATTCTCAACAAAATAAAACGAAGGGGGAGTGGAATAATAATAATAATCTATACTATCTAAAAAGTGGCTTAGAGGAAAAACTTTTGATTTCCATTTTTACCCTTATAATTCATTTAAATTTCTATAATGCCATCATTCAAAATTAATAATCATTTTATTACCAATTAATTAAATACAATACCAATTAATTAAATACAATAAATAAATTTTATACTGTAAAAAAATTTCTAAATATACTTTCTTATTATTAATAATTGAATATTATTACCAATTATTACAATTAATTAAATACAATAAACAATTGTTATGCTATCTAAATTTTTTAAATATACTTTCTTATTATTAAATTAATTAAATACAATAAACTAAAATTATCTTCGTTCAATAAATATTTCAAATATATTTTATCATGAGCTTATTTCAAAAATTAATTTAGTAATAATTTATTGGTCATATTTATAAAATAAATAATTTCATAGACTTATTAAATTTAAAATCAAACCCAACAATCAAATTAATTTTTAATAACTTTTCGTCTACTATTTTCTCTAACAAACCTTTCCCTTCCTAATTCTTTTTTTTTAATTATATTAAGACTAGGTCAAGCAGGGAAAAACACACACTAAAACAATTATCTTTCTAATTTAAATATATAATTACATTAGTGTGATTATTTTTTGTAACGTCCCGAATTTTTTGGTAAGTAATTAAATAAATATTAATTTTCCCTTTTTAATATTTATTTAAAATTTTTGGATAAGCTTTAGTAATTATATTTAATTATTTCTTTTCAGGAATTAATGTAATTACTAATTATCAATTATTGGAGATAAAGGAAAAGAAAATAAATAAATAAATAAAAGGAAAAAGAGGCCAAAACGTGGAAGGGAAGGAGAAAAAGAAAAAAAAAAGAAATTGGTCATTCATCTCTTTCACGTGAAAACCAAGGCAGAGAAGGAAAAGGTAGGGTTTTTCTTTTGGTTCTTCTTCTTCTTCTTCTCCTTCTCAATGTCGTTAATGGAGGTCTTGGTTTGATTTCTAAACGACTATTCAATTCCTCCTTGCTTTATTATAGGTTATTTTTGTGGTGGTGGAGGTGGAAGGAAGATTAGGGTTTTCTTTCAAGAAAGGTTTCAAGGTAAGGGATTCCCTCTTCTAATCTTTAAATTTCTTTTTGTTCATGGTTTCAAAACTCATGGATTCTCAATTTTCATTCCTCAAATTCATGATTTCAAAACCCACCTTCTTTAAATCCTAGAAACCCTAATTTCTTTTTTCTCTTGAAAACCCATCACCCTTTCTTTACAAAACCAAATTGGGTATTAAAAAAAAACTCGTCATAACCGTCCTATGTCTGTCCTACATCCGTCCTACACCCGTAGCCCTCTGACATAGCCGTCCTACGTCTGTCCTACATCCGTAGCCCTCTGACATAGCCGTCCTATGTCTGTCCTACATCTGTCCTATGTCTGTCCTACGTCTGTCCTACACCCGTAGCCCTCTGTCATAACCGTCCTAACTCAAAGTCGAACCCATCACTCTTCGTCCTAATACTGTCCTAATTGTCCTACCCCGTAATCCCTTCGTGTCGGTTTGCCCCGTGTGTCCGTTTTTGTTTCCTCTTTTTTTGTGGTATTTTTAGTGTAGATATTAAGTAGTTATAGGCTTGTTTCAGGTTCTTGAAGTTCTTGGAACAAAAGCTTAAGTTATAAAAATTTGGAAGTTAAAGGTGAGTAGAAATTTGTTAAGTTTAAAATTATGCATGTTTGCGTTTTTCTTTTTCTTTACAAGTAATCTCTGAAATTTTAGCATGATGTTGGGTGATTAAAAATATATTAAGGATGTTTATGGGCTGTTTTAAGGAATTGATGTGTTGGGAATTAAGTATGACAAAAATTGGATTTTAAAGCATGCTTTAGGTGACTTTTTGTATCGGTATTTACATAAGTTGATTCTTTGTGATCTCTGACTTGAAACTAAACTCTTATGCATATTTTGGATGTTTTTAAGATGTTCTAAGTTGTTGTCCATGAATGCCTTATTGATGAATTAGTGCCCTCTAAGCCGACAATTAAGCCTAGGTATAGATAATTACTATTTACTCTGCTCTGGACTGTTGGAATCTTATTCTCTATGTTTAGGTACTGTTTTGGGAGGCTTATTATAGGCGTTATGCTGCCAAAATTTAGTTAGAATATTAGAGACTTTAAATTGTCCGAAAAAGGAGCGAAACTACACTAGTTTAGGCTAGTTTTGCTTCTAGACTTGTAAAGTGTTGGGAGTTGTTGGAAGTGACCCAAGGATGTTTTATTGGGTGATTTTGGGACGTTTTAGAGTGGTTTAAAGGGGGATTTTCCAGAAATTAATTTCAAGGAATTTCTGGCCTAGAATGAGTGATTTTTCGAAAAATGTGAGTTTAGACTCGTATGAACATCATAGTAGTGATGTATAGGATCATATTACTTAAATACCTCGAGTAATATGGTAGTAGGTTCGCTTTAAGCAAAGGCCTTGCTTAAAGAAGAATATTTGCCGTTAAGGGAGATTATACGGTTGTGCACGACTTTATAGCACTTAACGGGGTAGGTTCATTCCATATGTACAATGGAAAAGAATATTTTAAAACTCAAAAGGATTTAAATATGTGAAAACAGTGTTTAAATGCCTTGTTGAGTATAGTCTCTTTTTGTTTGCGGACAAAAAGGAGATTAGAGGTATTAGAAAGTTAATGATCGAAAAGTTTTAAATGAGAATGGGAGTTTAGAGCTGTTTCGAAAGTTTAAATTCTTTTAATTTGAGGATTAAAAGATATTGTGGAGGAATGTTTTAGTTAAGAGAGCTTTGGGTGAATGAGTGTTTCAGAAGTTGTGATACCGATAAAGGACTTAAAGTCTTAGAAAAATCTCTCATGGCGTGATTTTTAATTTAACATTTTTCTACTCATTGGGCGTAGCCTCATGATGCTACACTTATTTTTTTTCAGATAAAGGAAAGAAGAAACTGGGTGGCTGATGCGGTTCGAGGTGGTGACCGGTTGGCGTGGATTTGCTCGCTAGCGAATCTTTTTTTTTATCTATCATTATGTTGGGGAAAAACCTTATGATTCATGTTTTGTTTTGTTTTGAATAAAAACAATAGTTAATGTTTATTTTGAGAATTCTTAGACAACGGATGAAATTGCCTTTTTCTTTGATGTTTTATTGATTTTAACAAACCGATCGGTTATGAACTATTTCTGAATTTGATTTCAATAAAGAGAACTATTTGATGATATTTATTTGCTTCCGCTGTGTTTATGTATTTCAATGTATTTGGGAATTTTTAGGGTTGTTACATTTTTAAAAAAATCAAAACCAAAGAACATAGCATACGATCTTGTAACACCCCAAATAAATGAGTAGTAGAAAAGTTTTGTAACTCACTAATTGAATTAAAAATTTATTGATATTTTCACTTTTAATTTACTATATATATACATGTAAATAGAGATGAACTAACACACCAATTTAAAAACAAAAAACTAGATGTTTGAGGATAGAGTTATGGAAAGGAAACGAATATTAGGTATGACTAACGAGATGATATAAAATCATGAAATTTAATTATTATTATTTTCATCTTAAAGATATTTTTTAATATGGGTTACGTTAATTTCTTCCATTTCATTATAAATTTTGAATTTTTAAAATATTAGTTAAGAAAATAACTTTATAATAATATTGACATTTTTATTATAAAATTTGAAAGACAAACCACGTGCCCCACGTGCATGGCACGTGTGAAAAACCTAGTAATAATGAAGAGATCAAACAAAATTTAATCTTCAACTTGATTAGTGGAATGATCTTCAGAGACTACATAACACGAGACGTAGCCCATTTAATGGTGAACCTGTGTAAATTTTGGGGTTAAATGCACCAATGACCCCTGCACTTTCAAGTTTTTTTCAATTTACACTCCTGGACTATCTATTTAGCTTTTTTCACCCCTACACTTTCTATTGGCCAATTTCTGTCAAAATAATCATCCAAATCTAACAGACTTTATTTTTTTAATATTTTTTTCTATCTAAGGGTATGTAAAAAGACATTTTTACCCCCAATTTCTTCCAGCTCCTCTTCTCCTCGTCCATCATGTTTGTTAAGCTTCTTCTATTTTCCTCAATTTCTGTATTTTTGTTCCGATCTAAAGCACGAGAATATCTGAATCAATGGTGCCGCATTCATTCAGACTATAAGTATCGAAGTCAAATGTGTAACAATTTCAGAAGCATTGTCACATTCAGATCCATTAGGAGATTTCCTGTTTAGCTTACATGTCTTCACTAGAAAATGGACAAAGTTTGATTGAAAAAAATGGAGAAATTGATGAAAATGGAAGAAGCTGAACAAACGTGAAAGGTAGCGTGGAGGAGGAGAAGGCTAGAAGAAATTGGGGGCAACAATATCATTTCACATACCCTTGGATATAAAAAATATTAAAAAATAAAATCGGTTAGATTTGGATGATTTTTTTTACAGAAATTAGACAATTGAAAGTGTATGGATGAAAAAAGCTAAATTGATATTCTAGAGGTGTAAATTAAAAAATCTCGAAAGTGCAGGGGTCATCGGTGCATTTAACCCTAAATTTTGATGTTATTTTTTTGCCCTTAATGTTTATTCTGTGTTTTGCATGTTTTTATCAATTTTAGATTTGGGAGTTTAAGATTTTAAACCCTTCAATTTCCCAACCAGAAAGAGTTGTTTGGATCTTTTGAGGAGAAGTTTGCTCTAGGTTAAGATTTCACGCGTCAGTGTTTAGTTTATTTCCATTATTTTGCTTGCTTTGTTTTAGAAATGAGTAGATTCACTTGTTTTCAAAGAATGCTTGAAATGCTTAGGTTTGCTTCAATGCATCGTAGCTTCTTTAAAAATATTATAGTCATGTGTTAGGGTCAAGTTGCTCTATGTTTGGTTGAAATGTTAGAAAAATGTTTAGGCCTTTGCTTGATGTATTTTTCTTTGTTTAAAAGTTTTAGAAACATGTATAAGGTCAAGTTATTCCACGTGTCATTGGATAAAAGATATTTAGAAGGAAAATTAAGCATTTAAAATTTCAAGGGACCCACAAATCCAGTTGGCAGCTTATGAGTGGAAGTGGTATAGAGTGAGTGGGTACTCCGGTAGTACAGGAAATTATCCCGATTTAGAAGTATATTTAGGATTTTTTTGGTTTGTTTAGGTTCTTCCCATTGTTTTTAAATACTCATTAAAAATCTTCCATATCCTTGCTTTGTTAGAAAAATCTTTCCTTACTAAGGATAAAATATATTTTTTTTATAAAAATATTTAATTAATTATTTTAAATAAAATAAATAATTTGTCTTTAACTAAGGAAGTGGGTAAACAATTATTGCCATTAAAAGGAGATAAATTATTTTATAAATAAATTAAAACCTTGAAAATATCTAACACCTTTTTACTCTTGAAATTCTTTAGGTGAAGATGCACAAAGACCAAATCAACAATTAAACCTTTTCGTATGAAGTTGGAGTTTTATTAGTTTTTTCTTGAAAACCTACTAAAGTTACATTTGGTCATACCATGAATCGGGTTGTTTTCTTTCCATGTCCACGCACAAAGGATAGAACTCGTATATTTTTAAAAGATAAAGGGTAAAATGGGAATGTAAAATATTTCCACACTTTCAATCTTTTAGAGGTAGTATTATATAATATAACGTGATAGGATTAATAGATTAAGATTAAGGGTGTGTTTGGGAGTGCTTTTGAATAAGCTAAAAGTGCTTTTAAATGTGCAAAAGCACTTCCTAAATACAATTTGTATGTTTGGCAACATTTTAGTGCTTTTGATTTTTTAAACCATTTCTAATTTCTTCTACACATTTTATCTCTCTAAATTCTCTCTAGACATTTTATCTCTCTAACCTCTCTCTACACACTTTCTCTCTCTAACATCTTTCTACATACTTTCTCTCTCTAAACTTCTCTCCATGCATTTTCTCTATCTAATTTCTCTCCACACATTTTCTCTCTCTAACTTATTTTTCTACACCCTCTCAAAGTTCTCTTTATACACTTTATTTCTCTAATTTATTTCTACAAATTTTCTTTTCTACGCACATTTTCGCTAACAAGAACTCTAAACAAGATTTAAAGCACTTTTTAAATATTATATCCAAACAATAAAATAATTTACCATTAAGCACTTTTTATCATAGTACTTATAAGAAAAGTACTTTGATTAAAAGCACAAATTTTATAAACACTCTCAAACAAGCCTAAGATAGTGTAGGAAATAGATAGTTAAAAAATAAAAGTAAATTGTTTCAAATATCATATTTCTACGTACTAATTACGGAAATGTTGGAACTTTTAAAATTATCAAAATAACATCATTATTATTTTTTAATGAATTTTATTGATTTTTTTTTTTGCCTTTTTAGTTTAATATAATATTGAACTACAGTTCAAAGGACTCTTTTATTATTTTTCATTTTTATTTTCAATGAATTTTGATAAGGCAAACTCAAATGTCAAGTTCAAACACCCGATGCTATTATACTTAGCATGAACCCTTGAAGCATGAATTCAAACCCTCCCTAACTATTTGATTTCAACCATAAGGAAAGGCTAGAAACAGATTGCCCTATGTGATCTAAAAATCATGAAACGGACAAACTTTTACGTTCCATCATCTCATGACTCGAAACACTCCACAAGTTGGTTGATCACTCCTCTCTTGAATGTTTCTAAACATGTAATCTAAAGCAAGATTACAAAGGGTGAGGCGCAAGGCTCTCAATGTGCATAAAAATGCTACATTTCATTCAATCTTTTGAATCTGTCAAGTCTTACAAGTCTTATTTACATTGGCTGATACATGGCCTATTTATAGGCTTAAAGTACAAGTAAATTTCGTTCATAATGCTCCCATAACAGCCCAATTAAGTCCCTAGCATGTAACCTTCGAATTTAAAGTAAAAACTTAAGTTACATCTACCACCATTTAATTTGTAACTTAAAATACAACTATTACAATTGAAACTGATGTTTGAACTCTAAATTAAGCTTTTAAATCTTCATTAAAGCTTGTCTTGATATTGCCTTGAGTTCCCTTGAATGAAGCTTTGAGTTGTCATAAATGCATCTAGAGTTGTCATCAATGCTACTACACTTGAAGCTTGAGTTGTCATAAATACATCTTGAGTGCATTAAATGCAACTTGAGTTGTCATCAATGCATGTATTTAAGAAATTCAAGCTTAAAAAGTAAAACCCTTTCGAAATGCTTTAAGAACCCTTAAACTTAACTAAGGACCCAAAAAGATCACAACCAAAGAACCCACATATGCCATTTGAAACAACCCAAGGAAAAAGGCTAGAAAATGATTATCCTTATGATCAATGATCTAAAGACAAGAATTGGATTTCTTGTTTTAGATTCGAATCAATCCACCAAATTAGAATGATCAATCCTAATGGCTTGATTCTACAGCCACCCTAAACACAAGGAATGACAAGATGAAAAGTTGAACAACTCACAACAATTCAAAGAAAAAGCTCTCAATGAGACTTTGGATTTTTAATTCAATCATAATCTGATTATTACAATGGAAAGAAAGGCATTATATAGCCTTTAAAAGACCATCAAAAAACGAAATATACAAGCCATTAAAGTCCTAAACATGTAACTTACACAAATAATGACAATTGATAGTGAAAATAAAAGTGTAACCTACATGGCTTTCCAAAAGTTGTAACCTACCATCTTTTGTAACTTATCATCACTCTAAATGCTAGAATATTTAATACACCAAAGTTCTCTTTAAGTAAGTGTCTTGTAATTATGATGAAAGCTGAGTTGCATTGAAAAAGCTTGAATTCCATTAAATGAGCTTCGGTTGCATTAAATGAACTTGACTTGCATTTAATGAACTAGGCTTGAAGTTTACTTGCATTTAATGAGCTTGGTTTGAACTTGACTTGCATTTAATGAACTCCACTTGAACTTGACTTCCATTTATTGAACTAATCTTGAACTTGGAGAACAACGAATGCAAGCTCGGAAAAGATCAACATTAAGGCTCCATGATTCATATCAAATTTGTTGTTTTTCTTTTTCTTTTTTAGTTCAATATTATATTGAACTATAATTATGCTATTTAGTAATTAGTATATAAAAATATAATATTTCGATAATTGTCCCTAAAAATAAAAATAGAGAAGAGACCGAGTTTGCATTAAAATATACTCGAATGAATTTTATCAAAACTGCCTCCTAATTCAATAGGAGGAGATTAGCCTATTAAAAATGAAAAAAAGCTAAACTTTCCATACAAATCATTTGAATTAAACTTAATAAAAGAAAGAATATCTACCAAATCCAAAAGATAAAAAAAAAAAAAAAAAAAACCTCAAATCTAATATGTTCAATAATGTGTATCAAGTGTGTTTTGATTGGTGGGTTGTTGACAGGGGTGGTCATGAGGGAGTGCAAAATTGGCGATCTTTTAAAATCGGTGTTTAAATATATTATTTATATATTAATGCGAAATTTATATTAAACAATCAATGTGGTGTTGTGGTAGACTAAACTTATGATTTATCTTTTTGAGGACAATAATAGGGGTTCCATTCCTCACTATAACAAAGTGAGTTCGTTTTCTTTATTTATTTATATTTAAAATATGTATTTTTTAATTAATTTCATTATAAAAAAAAAATCAACCATACCTCTACTTTTCCTTTTAATTATTTCAATTAAAAAAAATCAATCAATTTTAAATCAATTTTTAATAATTTTTAAAATAAATTTTAACTCTAATTTGTTTTCTTTATAATAATCAAATTAAAACATTAAAATATTAATTGGTTTTTTTCTCAATGTTATTTTGGATTTTTTATTGTAAAATTTATATGATAAAGTGCTTGATTTTTTTATTTTCGCACGAGGCCCATAAACTAATAGGCAGGCAAAAAAGCGTTATTCAATAATTTATTATCTTCAATACAATAACTTATTGAATTACAATCAAAACGCTAAAACTCATATTTTTAACTCAATAAATTATTGAATAACAGAATAATTTATTGAATTAATAAAACTCAGATTTTAATTCAATAAAATTATTGAATTAAACGGAATAATTTATTGAAGAGTAAAACTCAGATTTTAATTCAACAAATTATTGAATAAGAGAAAAAAATTTAATGAATTAATAATAAAGTGATATTTTTGTAAATTTGACAAAAACAATTAACTTTGTTATATTAGAAAAAATGTCATTTGGGGAATTATGAAAATGAAGTGCTATATTGGGAATTACCTTCATAAAATATGTCATTTGTGTCCATATCTCAATATTTAAACTTGTAGGTATAGAGATAAGAGATAGAGATTGGAATAAAGAAATATAGAATTAATTTAAAAATCATTAAAAAAATAATCTAAATATTTAAAAAAAAAATGACTCGTAACTTCCAACCAAACCTGGCAGATGCAATTTCCGGAAGCTTAGCAAAGATTCAAGGGTCAAGATTCAAATCTTATGGAAAAATTAAAAAGGAAAACTAAAATTCAACTTAATAAAGGAAACAATATCTGTGAAGCAAGCCATAAAATAATATCGAAAGGAATTCTCTCTTTGAAAAGCACGGCAAAGGCTAAGGCTAGGGCTAAGGAAAACGCGATGAGTATGGCTAAGAGGGCTTTGAATATTGGCAACCGTATCAATAAAATACCAGATGAAATCATGGAACAAATTCTTCTACATGTTCCTGTCGAAGATTTGGCCAATTTCAAGACATTGTGGTTTTCTATAATAACCAATCCTCGTTTCATCTATTCCAAACTCAAATTCGATTGGCCGCGGTTATCGCTCGCTTCCTCTTGCTTTAGCGCTCCTGATTTATTAAGCATATTAGAGAAAAGGGGTAAGCTGATCTTTACTTTACATCGACCTTTGCAATATCCGAATCACGATATAACTCTAATTTGTTGGAAGAAAATTAAATTATACGAGAAGGCTCTAAATGTCCAAAAAAATGATTCCAAAAGGAATACTTGGCTATGGTCAAATTTTGAAAGTGATGCAACTTCCTTGCATGGTTTGATTTGCTTCCACAACGAGTTTCGCTCAGTTTATATATGCAATCCTCTCACAAGAGAATTTATGACCGCCCCTAAAATTAAACACAATGCTCTGCTGCATGACGGCCGTATGTTGGAGCTCTTGGCGACGGGGTTTGGATTTTGTTCTTCCATAAACAAGTACAAAATCGTCCATGTTTGTGGTTGCTATTGTAAAAACAACGGTTTAACCAGACCTCATATTATTCACAAAAGGGTCGAGGTTTTGACGGTCGGTGACGATAAGTCTTGGAGAAGAATAAAGCAATGGGAAGGTCCATATCATCCCATAAAAAAAGCCCTGACTATTGATAATGTAATGTATTGGATAACTGAAACTGCCCCGAAAGACTTGGTGATTAGATTAGTCACCTTTGACATTTGCAAGGAGGAGTTCAAAGTGATTGAAGTTTCGGTGCCTGGATTTCAATTTTACTTAACTTATGAGTTGATTGAATTGGAGGGCAAATTGTGCATAGTTAGCGAGCAATGCAATGGGACAAATTTTTTTGTGCCGGAAGATATGACGGAGCTTGGAGAAGGTTGGATTATGAAGCACAAGCTACTATTTCACCCAAGAACAAGAGGTCTTTATGATTATAATCGTAGGCTGACTATAGGTATAATCTCTAACAATATTTATGTAAGGAAATCGTGTCGTTTAGAGACGAAATATTTTGATTTTAGAAGTGGACAGTTGTTAAGATGTCAGGCTCACTGTGCACCATATGAAACACGAAATGTACTTCCATATGTACCGAGCCTTGTACCCATCTTACATTTATAGAACCTTTATACAGATCAATTGGTTTGACATATATTTGAATATCCATGAAAAACTATGTGAATTACTTTTCATGAAATAAATATGGTTTATATTCCTATGTCTTTGTGTAATCCATGCAAAATTCAAATTACTGAGGTGTCTATCTTCTTTTCAATCACTTTGTTTGATTAAATGTAGTTTAATAATGTCCACATGTTTGGACCTCTCAAGAAATTGATGGTTCTTAGTGATAATGAAAAGAAGAAAAGAATGGTTTATATTTTGTGAATTTATAAACGTGGTTTGGTAAGTGTTTTGTGAATTTAATACTTTGGCAAAAGAATGATATTGAACTTTCATGGTTTATATTTGTTCAGCTATCTTAAAACAAAATGAACTTATTTGTGGATTTAGGAGAATTGAGTAGCTTAAATGTTTATTTGTTAAAGAATGTAATGTAAGAAAAAGGGTCGTCATTGTTGGTTTGGCTAAGATATAAGAGAGGAACAAAGGTAGATGAATTTATTGAGATGCTTTTAACAAATTAGGTATGTTTGGATTGCTGATGTGCAAAGTTTGGAGCTGATTTGAGAGAAACAAAAATAAAACAATGAATTTCAATTAGATAAAAGGTGATTCAATCTCACGTTGATTAATAGACAATAAATTAAAAATTTTCATTAGTGTGGTTTAGTAAAGCTTAGGAAAATGGTTGGGTATAAGCTCTGGCTATAGTCAAGGCTGTCGTTGGCATGGTGCAACTGATGCGACCGAAAAGGGCCCCCGAGCTTTAGGGGCCCAAATATTGAATTAAAAATTTATTATTAATAATATATAAATGAAAATTTATTCTAAATCGCACTGGCTGACCTTCTCCCTACAATATCTTTAAATGTTCTCCGCCATTATGAGTTGAGTTCAATCCCAACATAAGTTTAAAGTTCAATTTTTATACTACTTTGATAATTTTATGCTATTCTTTTATTATATTATTTTATTGATATTGTGTTTTATTAAAAAAAAAATTATGTATATATTCTTATGGTTTTTCATATTAGGGATTATATGATCGAGGGCCCAAATTTATATATCGCACTAGGCCCTTATTTTTTTAGGAACGACCCTAGTTGTACTAGCAAGTACTTTGGTATGAAGGCTAATTTTAAACTTTAACCTATTTTCGTGGGAAGTAAAGTAGTGTTTACTTAAAAGCTTTTTATCTCCTTGCCATAATATGTGATATTTTGGTTTAATGTTTTTAAGGTAGTTTATTGTTAGGATGGGATTATAGAGGCATATTAGTAAATAATGAAAGAGTTAGTTAGAGGTGAGTTGTTATAAATAGGGAATGAGTGAGTGAGTTCTTTATCCAATTATTATGATATAGTAGTCTTGAGACTATTGAGGGAGAGAGAGCTAGCCTCTTGAATGCTTAGCAAATTATTGTAATTGTTCTATTATCTTATTAATATTTTAAGTTGAAGGAATAGATGTGGTTGATTCGAAGCGATTTTGTGTGGTGTGTATCCAATGAGCTAATCACACAATAAAAGCATATTCATCTTTGAATCAGAGAGTAGATCGACTAAAGAGGTAACTCATATTCATCTTTGAATCAAATTGTGAATTAGGGCTCAAATTGAGGCCTGATTCTTTTGTTTTCTATGTTTCTATCATCAATTTGGATGATTCATATGAGCCTCTACTAATTTTGTAATCCTCAATTTTCAATTTAATGTTCTGTATGATTGAAGTATTTGACCTCTACTTTAACGATGAGTTACTAAATTACTTGATGTTTATTAACGAACTGGATGTCTCAATTTCATTTACTTTAGAATATGTCATTCACATTGATCTAATTGAATTGTTTCAATTTTTGAATTTTTTTGTGGGTGTTTATTTTGCACAAAGATTTTTTTTAAATGATTGTGAATTGGCAATTAACTAATCCCCTGAAGTGATTGGTTTTCGTTACTCACTAATTGACATGCTAAAAAATCCTCTATATTTACATATACATTTTAAATCGGGATACCCATTGAAATTTCTTAATGATTTTTGTATTCGTCACTGACAAGTCAATAAAACTTAGGGTAAAGTGCTCATTTGGTCCTTGAGTTTTGGAGCTCGTGTCTATTTGGTCTCTACGTTTTCAATTTGTGTCTAAGTTGTCCTTGAGTTTTGGATATTGTGTCTATTTGGTCCCTGCATTTCAATTTGTGTCTATTTGATCAATGAGTTTTAAATATTGTATCTATTTGTTCCCTGATTTTCCAATTTGTGTCTAAATAGACCATGGATTATTAGAAATAAGTTTAATTTTTTCTTAATTTGTTAACTCATTGACATAATATCGACTTAACGGTGACATAAAATGTTTAATTGATCAAAATACTGACATGAGATTAATAATTATGTCAAATTTTAGGCCTAGATTGAGAAAAGATTTATTTCTATCTTCGTATTTTGACCAATTAAACATGTTATATGTCAGTATTAAGTCAATAATATGATAAGAAGTTAACGAATACGTTAAATTAAGCACCAATTAAACTTATTTCTAATAGTTCTTGAAAATCTAGGGACCAAATAGACACAGTATCCAAAACTCATGGACCATTTAGACACAAATTGGAAATGCAGGGACCAAATAGACACGTGATCCAAAACTCAGGGACCACTTAGACACAAATAGAAATCACAGGGACCAAATAGACACGATCTCCAAAACTCAGGGACTAAAAGGGTACTTTACCCTAAAACTTATTAATTTTTTCTTTTTTTGGTGTAGGAATTTCAGTTTCTTGTTTGTTGTCTAGGCTTGCAATTTACATTGACAACCGTTCATCGCACCATTTGCGGCTGCAAAACTATATATATATATTAGGTCCTTTTTCTTCCATTTCCAATCAATCTAATTGCTCTGTTTTTCATTCAAATTATGCACATTTGGGTGTGATTTGAAATTTACTGTATTTTCGATTTGTTATTGTGTAGGGAAGCTGATAATTATATCGAACAACTGCCTACCTCTGCACCGATCAGAAATTGAATACTACGCAATGCTTGAGAAAATCGGGGTTCACCACTATAACGGAAGTGAGTGTGATGTATTTTTCCAGAGCTTAGTTAGTTATCTTCCTTAGTCATTTGTTTAGATTTGTTGCTCTATGATGTTTAGGATCACATATGGCCGATTCCAGGTCTATGAAATATAATTAATCTCATATGTGCAACATCCAGTTTTTCATATTCTTAAGAGTAGTTAAATGAGTTAGCATATTGCAGGATCTAGTCATGAAATTTGTTATGATAATTAGTTCTGGTTGCTTTTATGTTTGAGTGATTTGATCAATCAGATACTGGCTGAATATTCTTTTGTCGTGATTACTCATATGGATTTTTTGTGTTTAGTTAGTCATTTCCTCGTATTCTATATGAATATGATCTTTTAATATGTAGTTCATTTTAACTAAATTTTTTTTTGTAGATTTTGCCTATCGTTTCGCAACTTAATTATTTTACCTTCTATAGTCAGTGTCACTCTGATATTTAGTGTAAAAGCTTAACGAAAATTAATTGGAGAGTTACTCACAAATTGTTCAATGAGTTCAAGTTTTGATTTTACATTTGATCCATTGTATCTTTAGTTTGTGAATTGATCACTGAAGCACTTGGTTTATGTTATTTGCTTCTTATATGATCTAGGTATATATTCTTTTTGGAATGGCAGATAAACTCTCTCAGAATTCAAACTTACAACTATTGCTAGATGATTTAAAATAATAATATTAATTATTTTCACGTGTGCTTTTTTTTATAATTTAATTTGCTACTTAAAATTTATAGGGGCTAACTTGAAAGTATGTTCCATTGAGAGGAAAGCTCCCTAGCATAGCAGTTCTGCAAGGGTACCCGTGATTGTGCAAGTGGGATTTTAAAAAGTTGCAGCAGTTAAAAGTAAGGCTCATTATGTTGAAATCACCTTAATATTCTATAAAAGTAAGATCGTGGGGAAGTTGAGAGTTGAGTGAGGGATTTGATGAGAGAAATTGAGAGCTGAGGAACGATTTCAGCTTTTCGAAGATTTTCGTGAGCGAAATTTGCGAGATTAGTGGGGAGCTTCGTGAACGATTTCGAAGAAAGATTTTCGAAGCAGATCGTGGGAAGTTGAGAGCTGAGAGAATTTTTTGAGCTGAGGAAAATGGGTTTCGTGGGGAGCTGAGAGAAAATTTGAACAAATTGAAGTTGAGAGTTGAGAAAAATGGGCTTTTATTTTGGGCTTTATATATTGGGCTAAAAAAATGTCATTTTAGGAAATTCTAAAATGGGCTGCTATTTAGGGACTTAGTTTAATTTTTAGTGTTATATGAGTCCAAGCCCCTTATTCTATTAGGTAATTTTTTAAAAACTCTTGTCAATAATTAGTATGTAAAAATGTAATATTTTGATAACTGTCCCTAAAAATAAAAATAGAGAAAAGACCGAGTTTGGATTAAAATATACACGAATTAATTTTTTCAAAACTGCCCCCTAATTCAATACAAATCAGTTTAATTAAACTTAATAAAAGAGAGGATATCTACCAAATCTGAAAAAGATATCCTCTATGGAAAAAACCCTTTGATATGATTTGCATTTTTATAGGAGAGAATATCTACCAAATCTGAAAAAGATATTAAAAAAATAAAACTCAAATCTAATATCAAAGGGTTTCTGTCCCTCAAACTCAACACGAGCTTTTCGATTAAATGATTGATTTGAGAAATACCAGATCGATGAGTATATCTAAGAGGGCTTTGAAATTGAATAGTGGCTATGAAATTCCAGATGAAATAATGGAACAAATTCTTCTACTTGTTCCCGTTGAAGATTTGGCAAATTACAAGACATTATGGCTTTCTATAATAACCAATCCTCGTTTCATCTATTCCAAACTCAAATTCGATTGGCCTCCATCATCCTTAACTTCCTCTTGCTTTTACCTCTCCTTATTTACTAGCCCTAGGACAGAAAATCGATACTATGATTTTTACTTTACAACGACCTATGCAATACCCGAATCACGATAATACTCTTCGCTTGGAGGAAACTACATTATACACAAACCCTAATCAAAATTATTCGAAAGGAATGGGTAATAACTTGCATGCATGGTTTGGTTTGCTTCCTCGACGTCTACCGCATAGTTTATATTTGCAATCCTCTCACAAGAGAATTTGTGATCACCCGTCAACCCGACGCTTGTGCGCATTGCGGTCATATCTCGAGGCTCTTGGCATCTGGGTTTGGATTTTGTTCTTCCGTAAACAAGTACAAAATCGTCCATGTTTGTGATTGCCATTGTGGATTCCTTGGTTCAGTCAATCATCACATCTTCCCAGGGAACAAGCTCTGATTATTGATAATGTAATGTATTGGAAAACTGCCCGAGACGATTTCGTGATTAGATTACTCACCTTTGACATTTGCAAGGAGGAGTTTGAAGTGATTACACTGGTACCTGCTGGAATTCAATTTCACTTACCTTATTACTTGATTGAATTGGAGGGGAAATTGTGCATATTACAGACGTGTCCGACATATGAGAACCATGAATGGCGCGATGAGACGAGTTTTTATAAGCCTAAAGATATGACAAAGCTCGGAGATTGTTGGATTATGAAGCACAAGCTACAAATTCCTTTCCCAAGACTAAGACGTTGGGAAGATCATAAATATTATAATAGGCTGCCTATAGGTATAATCCATAACGATATATATG
Organism: Gynostemma pentaphyllum; assembly: GCA_028015215.1. Classification (NCBI taxonomy): domain Eukaryota; kingdom Viridiplantae; phylum Streptophyta; class Magnoliopsida; order Cucurbitales; family Cucurbitaceae; genus Gynostemma; species Gynostemma pentaphyllum. Next base: position 33,920,636 of record CM051346.1, on the reverse strand, counting down.
TAATGAAATCGATGGATCGAGAGATGGAATATTTTGATTTTAGAACTGGACGGTTGTTAAGATCTGATGAACCTTACTCTGGACCATATGAAAGACGAAATGTACTTCCATATGTGCCGAGCCTTATACCCATCTTACCTTTATAGAACCTTTATAGGGACCAATTGGTTTGACATATTTGAATTATACCACCTCTTTAAAAAAAGAGTTTAGAAGCATGTTTTAGGTTTAAATTTAATTGAGTATGTTTTTGGGTTGTTGATTTGAGATCGATGTCAAAGCTTAGATGTGGATTTTGTTTTTCCAAATAGCTTGTTCGTCTTATTAAGGGAAATTTAAGGATGAGTTTTGATTGAGTATGTGGTTGCTTTGTAGAAAATGTTTGTTAGTTTCTTTCTACTTTTATGAAATTGTTAAAGATCATTTTGAAGTCAATTTGAGCTTGGGTTGTTGTACTAATATTCTTGTTGATCTATTTCCATGCATACAACTCCTGTGATCATAGTGAGTCGATACAGTTCTTTTCTTTAAAACTCATCTTTTCAATAAAATAAAATAAATCATTGATTGAAATTTGAGAGTACACGGATACTTTAATCCCAAATTTCATTGAAGTTTCGTTGTTCGATGTAAAATAGGAAAAAAAATTTTTACAAAAAGGAAACCCTGCTTTTAAAATCTCTCTCCAAAAAAACTTCCTATGATTGAATTTGTGAGTACAAGAATATTTTGACTCCAAATTTCATTAATTGAAATGAAACATCCCAAAAATTCCAAAACATGAAATATACACAGCGGAAGACTTCTCAATCAAAACAAACCAAATACTCATATAAAACTCAACGTTTACTAAAAAGAAAATATATTTCATATTCACAAACTTTATTTCAAATCATAAATATCATTCCAGTTCCAAATAAAATCAGCAACTAAAATAAAAGTTTAATCAAACGTCTCCAAACCAAAACATGAGTAAATAACGATAGTTGACTTATTATAATATAAATCCCATCCCAAAGAAAATATCCAACGACAAAAAAGAACAAATATCACTAGTGACCAATCAAATCCAACCATTGTGTCACAAGATCCCATCAGTTGCCGAATCTTTTTTTTTTCTTCCCTGAAAAAAAGATGTGTAGCATCATGAGGCTAATGCCCAATGATTCTATTTTGCAGTTTCGATGGAAATGAAAAATACACTTACAACAAACAACAGAGGAACATGATTTAATTACATACGAAAAATACAATTATAATTAAGCAAACTCACTCCTAACCTATTGAAGTAAAGAAAGCTGATAATTCAAATTAGTAATTTTTTTTAGATTCTATTTTGTTTTTCCTTTTCACTTTGTTTGCCTTTTCTTCGTTGTCTTTGGTTGTTTTTAGGGTTAAGTGTGGAGATACCCACTTTCACCCATTAATAAAGCTCCATACCCACTTCTCCTAAAATAAAGGAAACTACCCACCTAAAGAGAGAATGACTAAGTAAAAGTTCATTTTTACCCTTCTTTCCATCGTAGATATGCTTTTATCGTGGCATAAAAACCGAGGCAACAAATTTTATTTCCCATAAAACCACTTTTCTCTCCATTTTTTAATTTCCCATAAAACCGCTTCTCTCTCTATTTTCTATCTCTTCAGATTTCAAAATCAAATCTCATAAAAGCTCTTATCTCTCCATCTTCTCTGTCTGTCTCATCTTCTTCTTTCATTTTTCTCTCAGACTTCTCATCGTACAAAACAACAAACAGGGAATAAACCAAACAAAGGTATTTTTTTCATCTATCATCTTCTTCGTACAAAAAAAGAAGTTTATTTTTTTTTTGTTAATGAATAAAACATTGGATTGTATTTTATTGGTTTTTAGTTGAACTATTTGAGTTTGAAAACATTATTCTTATTTGTTTTAAATGGTTTAAGGACAATGTATTTGTAAACACTTATTTACTCAAAAAAATGGTTTTGGGCTGACACGTGGCCCATGAGGTGTCAAAAAAAAAATTAAAACAAAATTCTTTTGCTGCAGCCCGTGAACATGAAATGCAAGAGAAAGGGAAATCGAAGAGACAGGGAAAAAGAACAGAAAAAGAAAATTGAATTTTTGATTGAATTATTTTGAAGGTTTCAACAATTGGTGGTCAATTTGTGGTGTAATTGCTTCTTTGTAAGTAGTTTCTTCAACCCAATTCTTCTATTGATGGATTTTGGTAGTTTTTGCTATGCTTCAAGATTGGTTTATGAGTTTTATTATTTATGGATTTTTAAGAGAATTGATAAAAGAATTGAACCTAATGGAGAGGTTGGTGTTTAAGGAATGAGTGTCGAAATGGAGTTTTTCATATTTTTTATGGAGTTGCTATGAAAATTGTATGGATTTGGAAGATGATTTGTATGTGGTTTTTCTTCAATTTGAGTTGGGATTTATGTGTGGGAAGAAGAAGTGCAATAAGATTGATATTATTGGCTTTGAAAAGTATCTTGGAAATGTAGTCATTGAAGGAAAAATGAAGCTTTAGCCATGTCATATTAACAACAATTTTATATTATTTTCAATATGGTTTCGTAACATTTCAAATTATTAAATATATTATTGATATGTATTTTCTTAAATCAATATTTTCAGGTGATATCGTGGCATAAATGATTTACGAATTGGAATGTTATCAGCAAAAGTTTGTGAGTGGATACATTTAAAATTATTAATAGTATTGAGCTTTTAGTAGTTTACAAAATATAAAAGTTTTAGAGTTTATATTATCGTATATGATTATTTATTGATATAAATACATATAGATGAAAGTTTTTAGATATTCATTATTCAGTATATATGATTTATGCCAGCTACGGATTTTACAATGGTTTGGAAATTATGATATTATTTTCAGTAGTTTATTTTCAAACCGCTAGAAACAGTACCCTCAGTTATCAGTTTTAGCAGGTCTTTGGGACCCACTTTAGCATACACATAGGCTTTGATCTGTATGTTAGGGTGCTTAGCCCTTTTGGGGGCAGCTCTGCGCGCGTATGACCAGTTTTAGTATTCAGATGCTCTGCTGCATGCATGATTTTGCTCTACATGCAGTATGACCAGTTAAGGGTACATTTTTATTGGATTTTTATCACTACGATATAGTATATGAACAGTTCTATTGTATATATATTTACGTACATGTATTGATCTACTTTCGACATCAGAATATTATGATTATTAAATTACGACTATAGCCATTTTTACGAGTTTTAGTTTTGAATATTATGATTATTAAGTTTTAAGAATATTAGTTTTGAACAGTTTTATGAATTTGGAAACTACTATATATTATGTAGTTTTGAAGAAAATATTAGTTTGATAAAAATTTCACTCACTGAGCCTTTTTAGCTCATTCTTTTCAAATGTTTTCCCCCCACTGGTAGCTTTCGAGTTTCAGAAGATGATTGAGCCTACGACGAGCTTATCTGCCCCCCATATTGCATCAGCTCAGCTAGTATATGAATATTTTAGTTTGAAATATTTTTCTAGAATAGTGATGTTTAGTTTTCCTTGATGGTACGTGTTGGCTTTTGGCTATCACTTACCATCGGCACACGACTCAGCACGGGTGTATAGGGAGATCCCGGGTCGGGTCGTGACAGTATCAGTTCCTTTTGATTTTGATTTCATTTTTATAACTCCGGAGTAATTGTTTTAAATAAATGTTCATTTGATTTAAGCGAAATTTTCACATTTTCAATAAATGTTATTTATTGAGTCTTCCGCTACTTAAATTATCTTTGTTTTAAACTCTGAAAAGTCGGTTTTTTACATACTGTAACGCCCCGTTACAAGGTAAATTTTAAACTTTCGGTTTAATTCTTATTGTAATTTTAATACCGGATTTTTGGAATTTATTATTAAATTCTTTATTTTGTATTCTTACGCTTGTTTGGTGACAAATTTACAAAGGGAGGATACTTTTACAATTTTGTCATCTTGGAAGGCATTTTGGTAAATAAAGAGGATTTGGTCTGATGAGGTGTCAAAGGCTAAGTCTCATTTTATCAAAAAAAAAAAGAAAAGAAAACGAAACCCTTCCTTTTTCCCTCAGCCACGCCGCCGCCCACACCAAGAGGAAGGAAAAGTCGGTTTTTGTCGATTCTTTTCGGTAAAGATCGATTCGTGGTTAGATTGTTTCCGGACTACGTTGGAGGATCGTTTTTAATTAAGAAGGTAAGAGATTTTCTTCTTCTTTGTTCTTTCTCCATTGCTGACGCCTTAGGGGTATTGAAAGGGTGGATATTTGATGATTTTGAATCAATAGGTGATCGGGTTGAAGCGTGTTCGAGTTGATTCGGAATCCGGCGATTGTCGGAATCGTTATCGTCGAGTTTGAGTAAGATTATAATCGAATTTCTCATTAATTAAATTATGGAATTTTATATTTTTAGTCATTCTTGAATTTCAAGAACCTAGGCCTTATTTCAAACTTATCGATATCACCCACCGATTCGAAAGCCAAACCATTAATCGATTTCGATTTACTTTGAACCGATTGAAAGCCCCATCGAAGTAGATTGTTCCCACAACTGGCCCGCAACCAAACCCAGACCAAATGGCCCCAGTTCAGCCGCGACAGAGGCAGCAACGCCATGGCTGCTGTCCCGTTCAAACGGCGATCTTTTTCGTCGTTTGGTTGTCCCATTCTTCCCGCCATCGAACCACGAACCTCTCTGATTTATTTGATATTGTTTTAGGATAGATTTTAATAGATTTAGATGGTCGTTTCAGGTCTGGACCATTGAGAAAATAATTCGGAAAGCGTTGACAAAGGTGAGTTAACGGATTAATTGACGGTTATGGTTTTGGAGAAATCTAAAGTCCAAACCGTAGTAAAATATTTTCTTATATTTAGTTATATTATTCTGAAATTTTTGGATTGAATTTGATCATTGGAAGTATGAGAAATAAATAAAGAAAACTATTTTTTCGGTTAAGGCTAATTTAGGCTTTTTCGGTGGAAATTGTATGATTCTTTGTTTAAATCGATTCTGATGGATGATATTTTTTTTATGGGATTATTTTGGAGTTTAAGGTTGTTTATGGTCAAGAGAATCGATTAGAATGTATTTTGGCTTTTCGGCAGTTTTTACCCGTTTTCGGCAGTTTTTGTGTTTTGTTTGTATTTCTGATTGGGCTGCTACGTTTTGATTCATAATTATGAATTTTATATTGATTATAAAGAGCATGACATGTACGTTTGTTGTTGAGAAAGTTGGAGAATTAATTGTCTACAGATTGTGCTTACTATTATTAAGGCTACGAGCTTAATACTATGTCATTTCAGTTATGAAAAGAGTTCATAACCAATTACTAATAATCATTTCTTGTAAGAATGATTTATTAGAGGATATAGTTATAGATGCGATTATAACCAGGTACTAGGAAGTGTTAGTAGTCCCAAGGGACCGCCTTCTTAGCATGATAGTGTAGTTTGATATAATCTTTATGTTAATCGATAGATTAGAATGTTTTAATGTCGGGTTGAGAATAAGAGTAATTGTGATGAGGCCTTGGATATGAGACCGGTGAGAGTTGTTTATCCATGTATGAGAATATGATAATTGACTTGGACTTAAGTGACGGTTTGAGTTTAAGAGATGTTGGAGAGTGTTGAGCGCTTGAGACTCAGTTTAGTTTGTTTAGAGACTATTTGAAATCTTTCCTGTTGATTAATTCGTTTTCTCACCGGCTTTAGCCTCACAGTGTTATATATATATATATATATATTTTTTTCAGGTAACAAAGGACCGAGAGGTGGCGGTTGATGATGTAGAAGAGATGAGGGTTCATGTCATGGTGGTCACCTATCTTTTATGCATTTTATTAATGAATAAATACTCAGATTTTATTGATTTTGAGTTAACTATTGAGTTAGAGGATTTTGTTTTATTTTTTTTTGAATGATTTAATAATAAGGATTAGCTAATTGATTTTTGGTTTTAAAGATTATAACTCCGGGGTTATTATTTTAATAAAGGGTTATTTGACTTGGTTGATTTGTGTATTTTCAATAAATGTTATTTCTCGAGTCTTCCGCTGCTTTTAAATATGTTTGTTTTATACTCTGAAATATCGGGTCTTTACACATACACTGAGAACCAATCAATTATAAATGAGATTATTGAAACTAGATGCTACAAGACAAGTCATGCGTCGTCCCGGGTACCAAATGAACATATGTTTCGCACAATAATGGAGTTTGATGATGCACTGGATAAGGTACCCACAAATTTTCCAAAATGTAATATTTTATTGGCAATGTAAAGGATCACTATTGATCTAATATATTTCTTTCAGTCATTAAATGTTTGGGCCAAAGCAACAGTTCATGTAGTGGATTTACACTACAAAAAAACTGTCAAAATGGGACCAGAAATTTGCGACCAAACAAAAAGGTAGTTTTTTGGTGACCACCTGGTCACTTTTTTTTAAGGTTGACTCTAAGTGACCATCTTGTCACTTTTTTTGCGACCATATTGCGACCAAAAGCAGAAGTAGTCATAAAAAATGGAGCGAAATTATGGCGCGAAAGAGAAAGAAGCGATCAATTGGTCACCTACAAAAACGACCACCTGGTCGCATATTTATGACTAAAAATATGACTTGGTAGCAAAAAATGGCGCGTAATTTTGGTGGGAAGAAAGCTACCAAGTGGTCACAATTAAAAGTGACTAAAAGGTCGTAATTTTGGTGACTTTTATTGAGCAGTGGTAGCTTAAAATTGGTGGGAAGAAATCTACCAAGTGGTCACAATTAAAAGTGACTAAATGGTTGTAATTTTGGTGACCTTTATTGAGCAGTGGTAGCTTAAAAATTTGGCGGGAATTAAGCTACCACGTGGTCACATTAAGAAGTGACCAGATGGTCGCAAATGTTGCGATTTTATGTGACCAGTAATATATAAATAATTTGGTGGGATAAAAGCTACCAAGTGGTCACCAAAAAAAGTGACCATGTGGTCGTAAATTCTGACTTGATGTGACCCGGGGCAGTGAGGAAAATGGCGGGAAATAATGGAGGGAAATTTTGGAGGGAAAATGCGACCAAATTTTGGCGGGAATGATCTATCTGTAGTGTGTACTTGACGCAAGAGACTACCACATTTTGTTCATACTACTTTGATCAACACATTGCAGAGCAGTTTCGACCAGTGAAACGAAACATTGTCGAAAATTTACTTGAAGGTGTTGACATAAACGACTTGCCGATTTTTACGGAACCTGGCATGACAGTTGGAAGATCAGTGCCTAGGCCGTTGACCAATTATGAGTATCAAGTAATGCAGACATACGTGTTATGCAACTGCACAGAGATCGAGCCTTACATAGAGTGAGTTTGTAACTTAACATTATTTCATCACATAAACAAACTATTTGCTAACTATTTTTGTAACATACAGATTATTTCTAAACGTATACGTTCGAATGACACGAGTTGGTCTTACAGACGCTGAGGAGGGATCAATAATCGACAAAGAGTTTCGTTCTTGGTTCAGTGCATACGTGAGTTATTTTAAATTGTCAAAAAAACCGTTGCATTATGTTGAAAACATTACTATCTTCCTAACATTACTGTATGTGGACAATGACACAGGTTGACTCCCCTACATTACCAGTGGATGATCCTCGCATCATTTCTTTGGCAAAAGGACCTGGACGGATAGCAAGGTCGTATGGTGGATACATCGGTAACGGTTACAGATTTCAAACGAAGGCCCATTCAGTAAACAGGAAAACAAACAACAGTGGTGTTTGCATCAAAGGTCACGTGTTCGGCACAAACGAAGACGATTACTTCTGAGTAATCGATGAGATTCTTGAGATTCAATACGTAAGTCCGACGCTAAAACGCATTGTTCTGTTCAACTGCACTTAGTTCGAGACAACCAGACAAGGCGGAGTCCGTAAGATTGATCATTTATAAATCGTTGAGGTAAACAAGTCTAAGCATATGCGCACCGCTGATAGGTTTGTCCTGGCTTCTCAAGCGATTCAAGTTTATTACCTGAACTATATGATTAATAGACGAGATCTGACAGATTGGTTAGTTGTTTGTAAAGTTAAACCACGCCAGGTAGAAGAAAACTTGTCCGAGAAAGACGACCATGCAGAGGAAGCTGTTGCTTTTCAAAAAGATGAGATAAGGTGTCGTGCAATCGACGATGGTCAGAATGCAAGTACTGTTCTTCCTTTGAACGATGGAACGATAACATTGCATGATGATGATGATGATACAAATGCTTCCACTTCTCACGCACATGACATTGATGCTGAATTTATTCGAGACGATGAATTCGATGAAGAAGAAGCAGAAGAAGAAGACTTTAAGTGACAGACTTCTTGGAGACGATGATGAATGAGACATTTCGTAACTTGATTATTCACTGTGTATGTGTTTATTAAAACTATTTCTTTAATGAATGATTAAAAAAAATATATATATATTAGTATTTGCAACCATCACTACAAAAAAACTGTCAAAATGCGACCAGAAATTTGCGACCAAAAAAATATGGTAGCTTTTTGGTGACCACCTGGTCACTTTCTTTGAAGGTTGACTCTAAGTGACCATTTGGTCACTTTTTTTGCGACCATATGGTCGCATTTTTGTGACCAAAATGTTCCTTGGTAGCAAAAAATGACGCGTAATTTTGGAGGGAAGAAAGCTACCAAATGGTAACAATAAAAAGTGTTTTTTTGCGACCATATGGTCGCATTTTTGTGACTAAAATGTTCCTTGGTAGCAAAAAATGGCGCGTAATTTTGGAGGGAAGAAAGCTACCAAATGGTCACAATAAAAAGTGACCAGATGGTCGCAATTTTTGTGACCAATAGTGAGCAGTGGTAGCTTATAATTGGAGGGAAGAAAGCTACCAAATGGTCGCAATAAAAAGTGACCAGATGGTCGCAATTTTGGTGACCCAAAGTGAGCAGTGGTAGCTTATAATTGGAGGGAAGAAAGCTACCAAATGGTCGCAATAAAAAGTGACCAGATGGTCGCAATTTTGGTGACCCAAAGTGAGCAGTGGTAGCTTATAATTGGAGGGAAGAAAGCTACCAAATGGTCGCAATAAAAAGTGACCAGATGGTCGCAATTTTGGTGACCCAAAGTGAGCAGTGGTAGCTTATAATTGGAGGGAAGAAAGCTACCAACTGGTCGCAATTATAAGTGACCAGATGGTCGCAATTTTGGTGACCCAAAGTGAGCAGTGGTAGCTTATAATTGGAGGGAAGAAAGCTACCAACTGGTCGCAATTATAAGTGACCAGATGGTCGCAAATTATGTGATTTTTATTGGACCAATAATTGATAAAGAATTTGGTGGGATAAAAGCTACCAAGTGGTCACCCAAAAAGTGACCATGTGGTCGTAAATTCTGACTTGATGTGACCCAGGGCAGTGAGGAAAATAGTGGGAAAATTTGACGGGAAACTGCGACCAGGTGGTAGCAAAAATACTACCATCTGGTCGCAAATGAGCAGAGGAGTCCATTATAAAAACCCCTCCACCCATTGTTTCTTAGCATTAAGAAAAAAGAAAATGAGAGAGTGGATGTATGTTCGTTTGATAGACGGGTATTTGAACGATGAGTTCGTGGCTAGGGGTTGAACAGTTTGTTGAGTTTTGCATGACAACCTGTCTATTATGAAAAGTATGGTGGAAAGCTACTACGCCGTGCAAGGGAAATGTGACAATAGGAGAATCATACCAGGTTCTGAGTTGAAGGTGCATCTTTATACTTGGGGGTTTGTGCGAATTATTATCACCTGGGGTGTTTGTGGGGAAACACAGGAAATGTTCGACACCAGCATTACAGGAATCGAGACGATACGAAGGTAGCGGCTCGAATGTAGAGGTTGTTGACGAAGAACGGAATGATGAACAACAGGATTGTCGGATGCAACAAATGATAATTGATGGTGCGGGGTATGGGGGCAATGAAAATTTCCGTGAAAGTTTAAACGAGACGAAGATGAACGGGTTGTAGAAGAGGAAATGAATCCAGGAAGCACGTAAGATGCATGAGATGCTAAAGAGACAACACCGACCATTGTACGATGGGTGTGAGGTAAGTCAACTTGTTGGCCTGCTAGTAACTTTTAAATATAAAGGCGCATGACAACATACCTGGGTAGAGGATTTGATGCGATTGCATCGTGGTTTCGTCGATGCGCTCCAGAAGAAAATAATATGCCCCACGTTTGTACGACACGAAAAAGCTAGTGGAGGGACTTGGATTACCCGTGGAGAAAATAGATTCGTGTCAAAACGGATGCATGATTTACTGGGATGTGGATGAGGACCTGCATCATTGCAAATCCTTTTTTCTTCCAAGATACAAACAAGGGAAACGCAGCCTGATTCCGAATGCCCGCATGTTCTATTTACCGCTGACCCCACGTCTGCAACGGTTGTATGCATCGGATGTGACAGCCTCGCACATGAGATGGCATCACGAGCATTCACAGGATGAAGGTGTTATGAGACTACCACATTTTTTTCATACTACTTTGATCAACACATTGCAGAGCAGTTTCGACCGTCAAAACGAAACGTTGTCGATAATTTACTTGAAGGTGTTGACATGAACGACTTGCCGATTTTTACGGAACCTGGCATGACCAGTTGGAAGATCGGTCGGAAGGCCGTTGACCGATTCTCGAGTATCACGTAATGCGGACATACGTGTTATGCAAATCGCCAGAGATCGAGCCTTACATAGAGTGAGTTTGTAACTTAACATTATTCCATCGCATAAACAATTACAAACTATTTGCTAACTATTTTTGTAACATACAGATTATTTCTAAACGTATACGTTAGAATGACACGAGTTGGTCTTACAGACGCTGAGGAGGGGTCAATAATCGACAAAGAGTTTCGTTCTTGGTTCAGTGCATACGTGAGTTATTTTTAATTGTCAAACAACCGTTGCATTATGTTGAAACAATTACTATCTTCCTAACATTACTGTATGTGGACAATGACACAGGTTGACTCCCCTACATTACCGGTGGATGATCCTCGCATCATTTCTTTAGCAAAGGGACCTGGACGGATAGCAAGGTCGTATGGTGGATACGTCGGAAACGGTTACAGATTTCAAACGAAGGCGCATTCAGTGAACAGGGCAACAAACAACAGTGGTGTTTGCATAAAAGGTCACGTATTCGGCATAAACGAAGACGATTACTTCGGAGTAATCGATGAGATTCTTGAGATTCAATACGCAAGTCCGACGCTAAAACGCATTGTTTCGGTTCAATCGCACTTGGTTCGAGACAACCAGACGAGGCGGAGTCCGTAAGATTGATCATTTACAAATCGTTGAGGTAAAGAAGTCTAAGCATATGCGCGCACCGATAGGTTCGGCCCTGGCTTCACAAGCGATTCAAGTTTATTACCTGAACTATCCGATTAATAGACGAGATCCGGCGATTGGTTAGTTGTTTGTAAAGTTAAACCACGCCAGGATAGAAGAAAACTTGTCCGAGAAAGACGACCACGCAGAGGAAGTCGTTGCTTTTCAAGAAGATGAGATACGATCTCGTGCAATCGACGATGGTCGGGGATGCAAAATCTTGTTCGTCCTTTGAACGATGGAACGATAACATTGCATGATGATGATGATATACATGCTTCCACTTCTCACGCACGTGACATTGATGCTGAATTTATTCGAGACGATGAATCTGATGAAGAAACAGAAGAAGAAGACTGTATGTGACGGACTACTTGGAGACGATGATGAATGAGATATTTCGTTAACTTGATTATTCAAATGTGTGTGTATGTGTTTAATTAATTAAAACTATTTCTTTTAAGGAAAGATTAAAAAAAAAAAAATTATATTTGCTACCAAGTGGTCGCAATTTCACACAAAAGGTGACCACATGGTAGTAATTTAGAAGTGAAATGCGACCAGTTAGTCGCATTTTATAATTATATTTTTAAAAAATATAAGTAAAATGGCTACCATATGGTCGCAAAAATGAGCGGTAAATTTAAATTTCCATGAAATTTATGGCGGTGAATTTAAATATTACGACCATCTGGTCGCAATATTTGGTGGTGGGCTACCATATGGTCGCAAAAATGAGCGGTAAATTTAAATTTCCATGAAATTTATGGCGGTGAATTTAAAGATTACGACCATCTGGTCGCAATATTTGGCGGTGAATTTCATTATTACGACCAGATGGTCGGAATTATTGATGGGACTCGTGATATGACAGCTGTTATAGATCATGGTAAAGTGGTGACCATATGGTCGCTTTTCATGAAATGCTACCATATGGTCGCAAATATCTCAAGAAATGCGACCAGTTGGTCGCCATTTTCCCCAGCACGCGCGACTTTTCGTTTCTTGTCATAATTACATATTTGCGACCATTTGGTCGCAAAAATCGATTTAAATTCCCATCGGTTTTCCTTTCCCCCGTTTCTGCTTTTCTTCCTTTCTCTTTTTCTTCCTCTCTTTTTGTTCTTTTCTCTCTTTCCCCTCTCCCGTTCCCCGTTATTTCTTCCCGTTCCCGTTCCCGTTCTTACTCTAAATCTAAAACCCTCAAACCCCAATCCCGGTTTCTATTACGAGGTTAGTTTTCGTATAAAATTGAAGTTTAGTTTAAGAATTTATTTTACTTAGTTTTAGTTTTTAGTTTTCAATTAAGTAGTTTAGTTTAGTTTTGTTAATTTAATTAGTTTTAGTTTAATGAATCTAAATTTGTGTAATCAATTACTTAGTTTACTTTTGTTTAATTCATAGTATTTTAGTTTACATTAACTAATTAATTAGTTTAGTTTAATTTTGTTACTTTAAGTAATTTTAGTTTAATTAATCTAACTTAGTTTACTTTAATTCAATTTAAGTAGTAATTAATTTAATTACTTAATCTAATTTAGTTTATTTAAGATAGTTTACTTTAATTTAATAAAATTAAACTAAATTAATTTATAATTACACTAGTTTAAATTTTAATTTTAGTTTAATTAATGTAATTTAGATTACTTTAATTAAATCAATTAATTTAAAGTAGGGTAATTAATTCAAATACTTTAACTTCAATTATACTTAAGTAGTTTAAATTAATTAATTACACTAATTTAATTAATTAATTTTAGTTTAATGAATAAATAAAAATTGTTTAATTACTTAATTTTAGTTAAAATTTGATTAAAGTAAAGTACAATTAGATTAATTAATTAGAATAATTTTGTTTAAGTATTCTAATCAATTAATTTGAAATAAAGTAAATTAAAATTAGATTAATTGAAACTAAAATTAATTCAATTAAACTTAAGATTTATTAATTAAAACTAACATAAACTAATCATTTAATTTGAATTAAAGTAAATTAAAATTAGTTTAATTGAAACTAAAATTAATTCAATTAAACTTAAGATTAATTAATTACAACTAAAATAAACTAATCAATTAATTTGAATTAAAGTAAATTAAAATTAGATTAATTGAACTAAAATTAATTCAATTAAACTTAAGATTAATTAATTAAAACTAAAATAAACTAATCAATTAATTTGAATTAAAGTAAATTAAAATTAGATTAATTGAAACTAAAATTAATTGAATTAAATTAATTTGAGTTTAATTCAATTAATTTTAGTTCAATTAATATAATTAAATAATTAATTAATAAATAATTAATAATTAATTAACTAATTATTGAAATTTAAATTTTAAAAAAAAATTCTTAAATGCGACCAGATGGTCACTTTTTAGGCGACCATCTGGTCGCATTTTAACTAAGCCTAAAAGTGACCATTTGGTCGCATAAAATGCGACCATTTGGTCACTTTTTTAAATGCGACCTGGATGGTCATTTTTAGGCGACCATCTGGTCGCATTTTAACTGAGCCTAAAAGTGACCATTTGGTCGCATAAAATGCGACCATTTGGTCACTTTTTAATGTGACCAATTGGTCACTTATCTTTTTAAGCGACCATCTGGTCGTATTTTAACTAAGCCAATAAGTGACCATTTGGTCACAAAAATTACGACCATTTGGTCACTTTTTATGTCACCAAATGGTCACTTCTATTGAAGATAAAATGCGACCATATGGTCCCTTTTAATGCGACCATTTGGTCGCATTTTCAAAAGTTTGACTTTTTTGCTACCAAAATTTTTTGCGACCATATGGTCGAATTTTTGTGACCATGCAGTCGCACAATTGAAATCCGACCAGCTTTTTAGCAACCACTCTGTTGGTCGCATTTTTGGTCGCATTTTAGGTTAAAAACGACCATTTGGTCGCAATTTGGCAGTTTTTTTGTAGTGCATGTGGTCGCAATTTAACACAAAAGGTGACCACATGGTTATAATTTAGAAGGGAAAGGCGACCAGTTGGTCGCATTTTTAAAAAAGTATAATTATATTTTTCAAAAATATAAGTGAAATTACAACCATATGGTCGCAAATCTGAGCGGTAAATTTAAATTTTCATGAAATTTATGGCGGTGAATTTAAAAATTACGACCGTCTGGTCGCAATATTTGGCGGTGAATTTAATAATTGCGACCATCTGGTCGCAATTGTTGATGGGACTTGTGATATCACAGTTGTTTTGTATAATGGTGAATGGGCGACCAAATGGTCGCTTTTTCAATAAATGCTACCAGATGGTCGCAAATATCTCTAAAAATGCGACCATGTGGTCGTAATTTCCCCAGCACGCGCGACCTTTCGTTTCTGGTCATGATTACATATTTGCGACCATTTTGTCGCAAAATCTGATTTAAATTCTGTTCAGTTTCCTTCCCCCCGTTTCCTTTTCCTTTCCTTTCTCTTTTTCTTTCTCTTTTTTCTTTCTTTTCTCTCTTTCCCCCGTTCCGTTCCCCGTTGTTTTTCCCCGTTCCAATTCCCCATTCCTATTGTAAACATAAAAACCCTAAACCTCCAATCCCGATTTCTATTACGAGGTTAGTTTTCGTATACATTTTAAGTTTTAAGTTAGTTTTTAGTTAGTTTTAGTTTATGTTTACACATTTAGTTTACTTAGTTGTAATTAATTAGTTTAGTTTAATTTTGTTAATTTCATTAATTGTAGTTTAATGAATCTAATTTAGTGTAATTAATTACTTAGTTTACTTTATTTTAATTCATCTAATTTTAGTTTACTTTAATTAATTAATTAGTTTAGTTTAATGTTGTTAATTTCATTAATTTTAGTTTAATTAATGTAATTTGGTTTAATTAAGTACTTAGTTTACTTAAGGTTAATTAATCTAATTTCGTTTACTTTAATTAATTAATAAATTTTAGTTCAATTAATCTAATTTTAATTTAATTTAATTTAATTAATTAGTTTAGTTTTTATTAATTAATGTTAGTTAAATTTAATTAATTTTAGTTTAATTTAATCTAATAGTAGAAATCTTCATTACTTAGTTTACTTTAATTAATTACTTAGTTCACTTAAGCTAATTTTAGTTTACTTTAATTCAATTAATTAGTTTAGTTTATTTTAGTTTACATTAATTTAATTAATTTTTGTTCAATTAATCTAATTTAGTTTAATTCTTCATTACTTAATTTATTTTAATTTAATTAATTTTAGTTTAATTCTTCACTACTTAGTTTACTTTAATTACTTCATTTTAGTTCAATTAATTTAATTTTAATTTACTTTAATTCAAATTAATTAATTAGTTTATTTTAAATTATTTACTTAATTTATGTTAGTTTAATTTACATTATTTAATCAATTTAATTTAGATTATTTCATTAATTAATTAATTTAATTTAGATTATTTCATTAATTAATTAATTAAATTTATTTTAATATTTTAATTACGTAATTAGTATTAAATTAGTTTACTTTGGTTGTAGGATTATGACGGGCAGACGACGTCCTCCCCAGTCAGACGAGCCTGACGACACGAGTGACGAGGCATCTCCGCAGCCGCCTACTACCGCTGCCCCTGATGCGGACCTGACTACAGAGGAGTTGGACAGCCTCCTCTTCGATTACGAGCCAGGACTTGTTGCCACGCTCGGAGATACAGTCCCTGAGACCTAGTCTACGACACCACGATTGCCACAGGACTCCCTGGCCACGACTCCCGGGTTAGCATCAGGGTCTGCATCAGGGTCTGCGTCAGGGTCGGATCCAGCTGGCCCCTCCACTTCATGCACGCAGCCTCCTCGGGCCGCCGACTCTACCCTTCGGATTGAAGGGGATACGTAAGTAATTTTGTTTATTGTTTTAATTACTTAATTTTTAAACCTTTAAACTTTGTTAAAAGTGTTTTCTTTTCTGTTAACTAATTGTTTCTAATATCACAATATTTTTTATGTTTTTGCAGAGTACAGCCGCATACAACCGTTTCAAAACGGTTTCGCGACGTCCTCTAGAGCATGCCTCTACCCAGCGACCTTCACTGGCAGAAGATTCGGACGATGGAGAAACGTCAAATGTACGACAATTGGAAGGTAAAAAACATCATTTATTTTTATAATTAACTAATTTTGAAATTTATAGAAATAAATTTATTACTTTAACAATTTTTTATTTCAATTTTTTCAGGGCAAGTTTCCTATTATCGATCCCAATATCACGGACGATAGATTGTTCCCCCTATGGGACAATCACGTTCGGGATCGATTCAAGGACCTCATGTACCGGGCGCACAGAAAACAAGCTGCAAACCACCCCATGTGGATGAGCCCGGAGGACCACGTGCAGCTTATCGCGAGCTTGAGCACTCCTGAGGGCATGGTAGTGTCAAGGAGGAATAAGGCCAACCGCGCGAAGAATCCCACCAAACACACAGCCGGGGCCCAGACCCACGACGAGCACCATCGTCGATCAGTAAGTTTTTTTTTGGTCATTTTCTTACATACTTTTTTCTTGTTTTCTTTTTTCAATTAGTTATCAATTTATTATGTTTTCTTCTTCAATCTTTAATATTTTTAGGAAGCGAAGCACGGACACCCTGTCCCACCCGATGAGCCGCACCGTGTTCTTCACACGAAGAAGGACCGGGACGTTAAGTCGGCGATAAGGCGAAAAGCGCCTAGGGTATTTAATAATTTTTTCAATTATTATTTTTTCTTTAAAATTTTTCCTAACTTATATATTAACTATTTTATTTTCTAAATTTTAAATGTTTAGGAACGTTTCACGGAGTCGTTGAGTCAGCGGTTGCCCACACCAGACTAGCAACCGACTCAGGAAGACTGTAGAGAGGCGTTCTTGGAAGCTGCTGAAGGGGTTCGGCCTGATGGATCAATTCCTAGGCTCGGCTCGTACGGGCGACGCCTTTACGCGGATGTGCCCCGGCCTCAGCGGAGCGGAGCGAGCACTAGCTCCGGCCCTTCTCTAGTTGAGCAGCAGCTGCGCGCGAACATGGACCCTATGCGCGAGGACTTCGTTTCTCGAGTCGCTGCGATTGAGTCGGACATGCAGGCACGGGTCGAGGCCCAGGTCACAACAGCTTTGGCCGCGTACTTCAGATCCCTAAGCGGCGGCCATTCATCATCTACGCTTCCTCCGCCACCCCCCGCCCCTCCGCAGTAGTTCTAGGATGCTTTCGTCTGTACAAAACGTTTTTTGAATATTTGATATATATATATATTTTTTATTTTAATTCCAATTTTTTGTTATTAAATTTTAATATTAATTAAATAAATAATTAATAATTAATTAACTAATTATTGAAATTTAAATTAAAAAAAAATTTCTTTGGTCGCATTTTATTTCAAGAAAACGACCATATGGTCGCATTTTGACTGAGTCCAAAAGTGACCATTTGGTAGCTTATAAAACGACCACGTGGTCACTGTTTCATGTGACCAACTGGTCACTTATCTTCAACATAAATTACGACCAGATGGTCACTTTTTAAACGACCATCTGGTTGCATTTTGACTGAGTCCAAAAGTGACCATTTGGTCGCTTAGAAATACGACCACTTGGTCACTTTTCTATGTGACCAACTGGTCACTTATCTTCAACATAAATTACGACCAGATGGTCACTTTTTAAGCGACCATCTAGTTTTTTTTTCAAAAAGTTGACTTTTTTACGACCAAACTTTTCTGGTCGTATATTTGTGACTATCCAGTCGCACAAATTTTGGACCGACCAACTTTTTGGCCACCACCATGTTCGTCGCGTTTTTGGTCGCATTATACAATAAAAACGACCATTTGGTCGCAAATTGCTGATCGCAAATTGACAGTTTTTTTGTAATGTTAGAGCAACAATTTTGGTATATGGCATGTGATAAGTGCAATCGTACTTGTGGAGCAAGTTATGAAGAAAATTTTCTATGCTTGAATTGTAATTGTTCTGCAACAGCTACAGCAAAGTAATCTATGTACACAACAACTTATTCTCTTGATCGTTTGTAATTATATACACAAATAAGCATTATGCTTTTTAAAATTTTAAAATTAAAATTCTATTTTTACTTTGTGCATATGTCGTGTGGATGTCATCATAAAAGATTGTAGTGGGAAAGCCAAAGCCACTGCTTTTGGAAAACACTCCGAAAATTTTTTAAACTGCTCTGCCACAAGTATAATGCACAATCTACTATGGAACAAACAAATCTCTGAAATTGTGAGGCTCAAGGTAAACGAGGAATGCTACATTCATTTAAAAGCTTCCAACTTTTATGGACAACCCAATGATCATGCAAAATATAATGTTTTATCCTTCCATGACATAACCTTGGAAGACAATAGTTCAAATGGATCAACTTCAACACTCGAACTTCCGTCTACTTCCACCTTTGTTCCAGGCTAATCACACAGATAGTTAACTTCAGAGATAAAAAGAATGTAAACAAGGGCTTGTTTTTTGTGCGATCTAAAATAATTGCAGTTTATAAATAGCCTTACATCCATAAAGTGATGTACTCATTCTGCTGTATGAAAAAAACTTGTATGTGTTGTGTAAATTCGATCAGTATTATTGTGGTTACTCATAAACGACCCAAAAAATATACATCTAACACTTTTTACACACTATATAATTTATAACATTAAAATTAATATATAGAGTGGACAAAGAATATATAAATTAATTGGCACAAAATTAAAACTTAAAAGAAAAAAAAAGAGTTTACAAATTTTAATATATTTAAGTGATGTGAAAAATAAGTTAAGCCCCTTAATTTGTACCTGTGACGATCCGACTCTTTTAAATAATTTAAAATCAGATTGACAGCGGAAGACTTTAAATTTAATAAAAATTTGGCATGGATATGTTTAAAACTCGGACTATCCATAACCTGTTTACAATTTAATTTCCGAAATCTAAAACACAAGGAAATTCAAGTTCCTATTCAGGAGTTCAAACAGCTTTATAATCATAAAAGTGAAATGAAAAGCTCTTAAGAGCTTATAACAAATTTACATCTCAAAGACCGAAAATAAAACAAAATAAGATAAGATAAGCCGCAGGACTTTTAAATGACAGCTAGTCCATCTCCGCATCATCATCCTCTCGATCAAGCAGCACCAGCTCCTCTCTCATGACCCGAACACCTGAAAATGTTTGTAATATCATGAGCTAACAACAAAGCCCAGTGAGAATAAACAGAATAAAAAGTAAAGTTATACCCCAAACCCGTATCCGAATTCATGTCCACGAACTTACTTACTCTTTGCTATCAATCCATTCAAAGAGTTTTATATCAAGTGTTCCACTTTTACTTACCAATTCTCCAATATAATTGTGGAACTACATTCCAAGCATTTCTGGGTATGGTTTCGTAATGCATATAGCATTTATTTCTCATTTTCTTTATATACCTTATACTATATACAAGGTTTACATCAAATCTTATTCTCCAATTTCAAGATCTTCCAATTTATTGAGAATCTAGTTCTCTTACATATATAACATAATAATTATACAAGGTTCAATATACCATTATATTCTCTCATTATACAATTCAATTTCCTTTATCTTTCTTATAGCACTCGGCTATCATCATATTTCATTCTTTTCTCTATGGAAAAGTATAATATACATAATGTTTCATTTCTTTTCTTTAATAAATAATGCTAAGCTCACTCGGTCTTAACATATATAAACATTCATTAACTCACTAAAAAAGTGTAAAAGGCACACAACCTTTACTTTAATATAACTCTCACATGCGAATAATGTCAGGTAATGAAGCTCCCGTAGGTCAGTTCATTCACCTCATTATCTCGCTTTCCAAAATAGAATATACAAAGTCCTTTCAATAATAGCATTCCATCTCTAGTGAATAATGACAGGTAATGAACCTCCCGTAGGTCAGTTCATTCACCTCATTAAACTCACTATCCAAAATAAAATATACAAAGTCTTTTCAATAATATCTTCCCACCTCTAGTGAATAATGTCAGGTAATGAAGCTCTCGTAGGTCAGTTCATTCACCTCATTAACTCACTCATCGAATACAGGTAATGAAGCTCCCGTAGGTCAGTTCATTCACCTTGTATCTTCGTATATGTATCATAGTAATTATGGATAATACTAGAAAATGTGAACTCGCATAGTTCCATCATTATCTCATTATCCATCTCCTCCGATCATGTAAAGTACTGCAACCTTTACATTCGTCATGATACATATACATAAACATAAAACGAATAATACCAGACAATGCAAACTACTGCAACCTTTACATGTCTCATTATTCCTCCCAATTTCGATTATGCAATATGATATGATATGAATTATGCTTTCGAATGCAAGTAAAGTAAATATAAACATTCAACATAATCGTAAGGGCATAAAGTAAATGACATAAAGTAAAGTGCATAAGGTAAATGAATCATAAATGTCCTTATGCATAAAGTAAATAAATAGGAATTTCGGAAGAACAATAAGTAAATCGAACTTCCGATACTTTAATAAAAGTAAGATCTCCTCTTAAACAATAATCTTCACTTTCAAGGATTCTAAACTCCCAAAATAAAGTCCAAGGTTCTATTTTCAAGTTCCTTTAACCATTCTATCTAAAAGTTTGGATCCTTTAACTTCCAATGATCCATTCTAACCTCCGAAACGATTCTAACCTAGAACTTTCAAAAATTCAAAGTTTCACTCGAGAAACTCCAAAGTTTTCAGTCAAAGAACTAGCTCCTAATCCTAAGGTCACTAGCTCACTTTCTTTTACTCTTAGATTCGAATCTTAACCTCAACTTCCGATCCTACAAACCGTTCAACTTATTCGGTTTCTAAATCTACTTTAAATCCTATTTATTCTCACCTTAGCCAAAGTAGTTTCACTACAAGTCTCTGAAAGCACGATCAATCAACGATCCAAAACACCTACAATTAAAAGTATATCTAACAAACATTAATAAACCAAACATCGGTCAATTAACATCTAAAAGCTCAAAACGACGAACAACCCCGGAAAAACCCAAAGGGTACTCTCGGCCCCTCTATGGAAAATGGGTTTCGGGTTCGGTTTTCCGGCTTTTAAGCACTTTAGAGGTGTTTCGAGTTGGTTTTAAGTAGTTTCGAAGTTCTCGATTTCAATGGGTATCGATGATTCAGGTTTTTGGACAATAAATACTTTCCCGAATTTAATTACAATAAACAATATATCAATAAAAATAAACCCCAAAACAGCCCCCACGATGTAAAATTCAAACAAGAAGGGGGGGTTTTGACTGAAACTCGATTTTAGGGTTTAGGGAAAGTTTCCAAATTCACTAAAAACAACTCCCGTAATAAAAAAAACATCGAGTTCCTCGGCAAGAAATCGAAGAATAAAAAAGAAAACTCCATTAAAACACTATTTGGAGCTTAGGGTTTGAACTTTAACTTACCGAGAAGTCCTTAGAACACGGATGGAAAGCACGATTGCTAGGTTGGAAAGAATCCTAGGACCGAGGCCTTTCCGATGCAACCGAAATCAAGTCGATCCGTCGAGAAACGAACGAAACCCGAAATTTTCTCCCCCCCCCCACTATGGCTCACGGCAAGAAGAGAAGAATGGATAAGGAAATGAAGTCAACTTTGGTCAATTGGTATATTTAAAGAGATAATGAATAGTGTTTTGGATATTTTTAAGAAATCGGAAATTACGGTTACGTCCTTTAATGACTTTTAACTTCTAAATCGAAACCCGAAGTTCTTAAATTAATCTAAAGGTGGTTAATAATTATTAATTGGCCTGTTAATAATTATTAATGTCACCGAAGCGAAATTTAAAGTATTAAAACGATTAAAAAGAATTTCGGACTAAAATAACTACTAAAATCGAAATCACTACTTTTAAATTAACCTTAAATACTTTAATTAAAATAAAAAAAAAATTCACTTCAAAATAACGGGACGTTACAGTACCTATTAAAAATAATATTAGTAAAATTATAACAAAAAAAATATTCAAAATCGAACAAACTATTTTAATATATCTTAATTATTTAATTGAAAGATATATTCACCTAAATTTTAAATATCATTTTGATCCCGAAGAAAAAACTAACAGAATCCATTTAAAAACTTCTATTTTAGAACACCGATTAAAATACCTTGCTATTACTACCTCTCCTATTTGTTTAGCCCGTATACTTGGTATGCAAGTAAGTTTAATTCCCATAATTAGAATCATCACACCTAATGCCCACATGTATTCACCTTATAAAAAACAAAGGATTGGTCATAAAAAATATTCATACCAAGCAACACATGGACAAGTATTCACCATATAAAAAACTATTTTATTTTTTCATTCTTCTCTTATAGCAAAATAATTGACATTCCAAGGTATTTACTTCCTTTTCTTTTTCCTTTTTAATTCCAGCCTTTTAGTTTTAAAAAATCTTGTTAGTTAGAGTTAGATAATGACTGGAATGTCAGAATTTTGAAAGATATGTGTAAACAGAGGACCTATATATTCTGCTAACTTCTAAAATTTTGATTTCAACACTTAACTAAATATCACTGTCTATGATGTAGGTGGTTTTATATATAGCTAAATCCTCATTCCCACTTCTTCGCCATTGACCTCATTTATGTAATTCTTTTCCATAACTTTTTTCTATTTGCCATTAGAATATCCTTATCAGTTTAATTACCGCTTCTCACATGAAAAATTACCTCCGTTTCATCTAAAGTGTGTTCATTTTCACTACCATAAGACTTTAACTCAGGCCGTATATAAATTTTAAAAAAACAAACTAAATCATTATTATTTATTTTAAAACAAAATGGAAAAGAAAGGATTAGGCCAACATCAAAAGTCCACCTCAGAACAAGGTATAATGAATCATACGAAAAGTTATTCCATAACAAGAAAAATGCATTGAATAAAAGGCGTAGAGAATTATATGCTATAAAACAAAAGAAAAGTAAAGGAATAGAATTAGATGTTCATTCGGAACTATTGAACAATGAAATTTTAAAAATAAATGAAAATGATAAGAATTATAACAAGAGATTAAAAGATAACAAACAAATTAAATCTAACCGATTGCAATATAGAAAAATCAACAATATTTTACTTTAATTCTCCAGAAATGATTGGAGAAAATTCAAATAAATCTCATACAATAATAGAGACAGACTCACAAAATCAATCAAAAAATACTATAGAAATATCAAGACAAAATCATCCACAAATATATTATTCACAAAATCAGAGAACAAACCAAAGTAATGTTCCCCATATTATCAAAAACAAAAAAATTACTTTAGAGAATATTTATTCTCAACCACATGTATTAAGACCCCAAGAAATTTGTAAATATTGTAATGCAAAAAGAATTGAATACGAACCAAAATGATTTTGTTCGGCTGATGGAGAAATTATGTTAGTGCCAAATAATATATCACCTGAACTTTACAAACTCTATACATATAATGATATAGATAGTGTCAATTTTCATAAATATATCAGAACATATAATAGTGCTTTTTCTTTCACTTCTTTTGGTGTTAAGTATGACAAAAAATTATGCTCTAAGAAAAAGGGTGTTTATACATTTTGAGTTCAAGGTCAGATTTATCATTTTATTAACAGTCTAATACCACCAACCGATATCCCATCTTATTTAAAACTTTATTTTTATGGTACAGAACATGAACTACAAAATCAAGGAACCATATTTGACAAGTTTGAATAATCCATTTTAATCAAAATATCAAAAAATTTAGAATGTAATCCTTATGCTATTTTTTTTCTGAATTCTAAAAGATATTGACAAGCTAGAAAATCATAAGATTTCAATTAAATGTGACCCTCAATTAGATCAGAGAATTTGCAATGCCCCATGTGTTTCACAAATAGCAGCTATATGGGTCGAAAATGAATGTAACAAACATAATAAAGAACGACATATTATTGTGTACAGATCTAATGATCATAGTCACAGAATACAGGAATACTATGGTTGTTACGATCCTTTACAATACCTATTATTATTCTCTTATGGTGATCCTGGTTGGCATCGTGGAATAGAAAAAATAAAAAAACCACAAAGAAACCCTTCTTACAGTGGTCAAGATTTAGTAAATCTGCACAACACATCAAATGCAGAGGAATTACTAGACAGAGAAAAACATGGTACAATTTTGAAATTTCAAACAAATCTTATATTTAATTAATTATTAATATATATGGATATGTACTAACAAATTTAACTTTTTTTTCGCAATGTCAGGAAAACTAAAAAAAGAAACGTAATATCTTATCGAGAATATTATTGTTATAAGTTCCAAATAAGACCGAATATGAAGTCAATTTTATTACATGCGGGACGATTATTACAACAATATATTATTGATATGTACATTAAAGTAGAAACATGCAGACTAGATTATTTACGTGCACAACAAACTCAAATTCAATCGGAGTTATATCAAGGTATCGTAGATAGTATTCATATAGTCGTAAATGACAGCCAAAAAATTGGAAGAAGGGTTGTACTGCCATCTAAGTTTATTAGAGGCCTTCGAGATATGAGAAAAAGATATATGAACGTTAAGGCTTCAGTACAACGCTTGGAAAACCTAACATATTTTTTACCATTACTTGTAATCCAAAATGGTTTGAAATACAAACAGAAATCAATCCCCAAGAACATGTTGAAAACAGACCAAATTTGACTACTCAAATATTTAGAACAAAACTAGAAGAATTAAAAATTGATTTATTTAAACGTGAACGTTTTGGCCTTTCTGCTTATGTATATGTCAATGAATTCCAAAAAAGAGGATTACCTCATGCTCATTTTTTAATTATTTTAAAACCAAATTCCAAAATCTTAATCCTGAATCATTTAATAATTATGTAACAGCTAAATTACCAAATAAAACAAAAAATATTTATTTACATTCTCTTGTAGTCAAACATATGATGCACGGACCATGCAGCGAACTAAACCCAAAAAATATGTATGAGGGATGGTCATTGCAAATATCAATATTCAAAGTCATTTTGCTCATATAAAACCCAAGGTAAAAACTTTTATCCTTATTACAGGCGTCACAACATAGGCCAAACTGTCAAAGTAAAAGGTTGCAACTTAGATAATAGATGGATTGTACCTTATAATTCGTATCTACTAGCAAAATATGATTGCCATATAAATGTAGAGATTTGTTCAAGCATACAAGCTATTAAATATTTATACAAGTATGCATATAAATGCCATGATCGTATTAGTTTCAATATAATAGCCAACACAAATGTATAAATATGTGACAAAATAGCACAATTTCAATCAGCACGATGGATTGCAGCACCTGAAGCAATATGGAGATTATTCGGATTCGTCATGAGTGAGATATCACCTTCAGTAATAATGCTACAATTACATCTAGAAGAAAACTGTAACGTCCCGTTACTTTTTGAGGTAAATTTTTTTTTTTAATTAATTAAAGTTTTTAAGATTAGTTTAAATTCAGAAATTTCGATTTTAGTAGCTATTGTCGTCCGAAATTCTTTTAATCGTTTTAATACTTTAAATATGTTTCGGTGACATTAATAATTATTAACGGGCCAATTAATAATTATTAATCACCTTTAGATTTATTTATGAGCTTCGGGTTTTGTTTTTAAAGTAAAAACAAAAGAGGGACATAGGCGTCATTTCTTAAATTGTTAAATATCTAAAAGTTACTATTCATTCATCTTTTAAATATACAAACAAAGGCAAAAATTGATCATTTTCTCTCCTTCTTCTCTCCTTGAAGCTGTGGGAACCAAAACCCTTTCCCCAATTTTTGGTTTTTCTTTATTTCTCGGTAGATCTTCTCGATACTACTTCCGTTGGAAAGCCCTTGGCCCGAGGATCATTTCCAACCTACCGATCGAGATTTTTGCTCGTTTTCTCGAGGCCTTAAGGTAAGTCAAAGTTTCTAAAACTTGAGATGAATAGTGTTTTAATAGAGGTTTTGAGTTGTAATCTTCGAATTCGTTCACCGAAGCTTGAAGGTTTCATTCGGGGAAGTCTTTATAGTCAATTTTAGAAACTTTCCTTAAACCCTAAAACCGAGTTTAGCCGGAAACCCGTCCCTTATGATTTTCCCTCTTTTGGCCTTGTTTAGGATGTTAGGTTTATTGTGTTTTTGCTTTTTACTTAATTTTTCAGAAATCGATTGTTGATCAAAACCCTAATTTACGGATACCCATTGTAGTTGCGAACCTCCAAAGTATAAACCAACCCAAATCACCTCTAAAGTGCATAAAAGCCGGAAAACTAAACCTGAACCCTAATTTTCCTAGTATGGCCGAGCACCATAGGGAGGAAATCCGGGATTTTCGTTGTTTTATGCGTTTAGATGTAGTTTGAACGTTTTCCGGTTAATTAATATTATTTAGGTGTAATTCGTTTGTAGGATTGTGATTTGATCGTGGAATTGCAACCTCGGTTATATATCGGAGCTTGTCTACAAGCTAAGGTGAGTTTAAAGAGAAAGTTAGTGGTTTTATGAATTGAGTTTCATTATGTTATTGTTTATCGAGGTTAAGAGGGAATTAGCTTCTTAGAATTAAGTTTTGGTTGGAGACTTTAATTCGGAAGTGAGTGGAAAGAATTTGGATTTATAATGAGTTCGATGAAAAAGGAAACATTGGAGTGGTTTGGAAGTATTGTAAAGTGATTTGGAGATGTTAGATAAAAGTGGAAGTTAAGTTACTTTGAGAGGTTTGGAAATTAAAGTAGCTTAAATGTTACACTTGAGTGATGACTCGTGTAATCTAAGTAGTTAGGTTCTTTAATAACTTAGTAGAATTCCTTAGAGGTTATCTAACTTATTGGAGAGCTTGATCAAATTGATTCGGCACATGATAGTATGTTGATATCGATCCATACGTATCATGGTGCGATGATTTGTGGAGACAGTGGCACATTGATTCGGCACATGATAGTATGTTGATATCGATCCATACGTATCATCGTCGCGATGATTTGTGGAGACAGTGGCACATTGATTTGGCACATGATAGTATGTTGATATCGATCCATACGTATCATGGTGCGATGATTTGTGGAGATAGTGGCACATTGATTCGGCACATGATAGTATGTTGATATCGATCCATACGTATCATGGTGCGATGATTTGTGGAGATAGTGGCACATTGATTCGGCACATGATAGTATGTTGATATCGATCCATACGTATCATGGTGCGATGATTTGTGAAGATAGTGGCACATTGATTCGGCACATGATAGTATGTTGATATCGATCCATACGTATCATGGTGCGATGATTTGTGGAGACAGTGGCACATTGATTCGGCACATGATAGTATGTTGATATCAATCCATACGTATCATGGTGCGATGATTTGTGGAGACAGTGAGCATAATTGATATGGTATATGATAGTATGTTGACTTCGGTCCATACGGTATCATGGTACGGTAACTTGAGACATGGTACGACCGTACGTGGTATGTTGATTTCAATCCATACAATAGCACGATACGATGAACTTGTTTGGTAATAAAGATAGTTAATGTTACCTTTACATATTCTTTAGAATTGTGTAGTAAGACTTAGTAGTGAATGTTACTTTACTTTAAGTCTTTATATCTATCTCATGGTTTTGAATGATGATTACGGGTAATATATGACTATCGAATGATTGTATGGAATTGGAAGTGTGGATGTGGGTAGTATTGAGCATTATAGGCCTTTGGACATGATTTTGGTTATGAGATTTTTTTCATAGGATTACTTGCTTTCGTTTTACTCTCACTAGCATTTTATGCTAATGGTGCTACACTTATAAATTTTCAGGTAAACCTCGAGCTAAGAAGCGTGGTAGAGGAG
Source organism: Gynostemma pentaphyllum (assembly GCA_028015215.1). Lineage (NCBI taxonomy): Eukaryota > Viridiplantae > Streptophyta > Magnoliopsida > Cucurbitales > Cucurbitaceae > Gynostemma > Gynostemma pentaphyllum. Next base: position 33,892,326 of record CM051346.1, on the reverse strand, counting down.
GTGGAACCGCGTGACTAGTCGAGATGGTGTATGGACAATGTTAAAGACATCTTTTGGTTTAGCATTTGTTAAATTGCTTGTAAATTTTTTCCATTTTACATACATGTGTCTTTTTTAGCCCGGAAGGGTATTTGTGTAAAATTTGTCTATGTCTTATGATTTATTTCTCCTTTGGAATGCGCATTCCCGATTTATAGCTTTCTCTAGATTTGGGTTGTAAAACAGGTTTTGGTTATTCGATTTTTAAACGAACCCATGCCGTTTTTCTTTAAAAAGTGAGTCTTCCGCTGTGCATTTGAATTTAAAGAATTTAACGAAAAGCGGGTCGTTACAGTTGGTATCAGAGCCTCTTTGGTTCTGAAGACCACATGCATCGCATGTTTTTCATATTTTAATATTGTCCAAACATCGCTCGAAGTCACCGGCGCCAGGTATCCTTAGAACGCTCTCTTTTGATTAGTTTGTGTGTACTTTTTCTTTTCCTTTCCTGGTATCTCATGTGAGGTTTTTTCTGATTGTGATTTCAGTATGCCTCTGAGGACAATTTGCACCGAGGAGAGCTAGGAGTAGAGTACTGACTGCAGTACAAGGCAGAGGCCATACTAGAGCAGTTACACCACCACCTGAGTATCGGGAGGATGAGCTTCCAGTAGATCAGCCACCTAGTCATAGTCGTAGTGTTACCATTTCTGAGGAGTATTTTAGAGATCTATTACGAGGTGGTGGAGGACATGTTGATCAGGTTATGCCACCTGTTAGAGCACCTGCTCCAGTGGTAGATCGACCCGGTGTTACCGATCTTGCGAAAACTCTGAAGGAGTAAATCAAGTATAACACTCCTGAGTTTGATGGTACATCTACCAATCCCAGTGATGTGGAGAGATGGATTACCAGGATTGAGAGGGTACTTGGGTTCATTAAGTGCCCAGATCGGTGAAGGTCCAACCGTAGGACCTATTCCTTGGTTGATGATGCACTTTATTGGTGGAATGGTATATCCCATACTCTCAGTCCTGATTTGCAGGTTAGTTGGGAGATGTTCAGGGAGAAGTTTTTTGATAAATACTATCTCGAGGATACACGAGACCAGTTAGAGATTCAGTTCCTTACCCTTAGACAGGGTGATATGTTTGTGGTGGAGTATGAGAGAGAGTTTGACAGGTTGTCAAAGTTTACCACTAGACATGTTATCGATCTGGAGAGTAAGAAGAGGAGGTTTATAGTGGGTTTGAGGGCAGAGTTACGAGGATAGGTACGAGCCTTGCAACCTACTACCTTCGCCGATGCTTTGAATGCCGCTTTGGCATTAGATATTGGGGATGCTGAGAAGAAGGCTTTTGAGATTACTGCGCAGGCTTCTTCTCAGAAGAGGAAGGTTGGGGACGACCTTTCAGGTCGAGGGACACAGCCACTTAGACATGCTCCTGGTAAGGGCAGAGGACAGACAGGACCTCAGTTTCATACAGGTCAGTCTAGTGCTCTAGCTCCTCCCTTATCCTATTGTACAAATTGCACCGGGTACCACCTAGGTCAGTGTAAGGTGGTGAAATGCTATCAGTGTGGACAGAGTGGACATATGAAACATTTCTGCCCTAGTTTGCAAACAGTACAGTATAGTGGAGGTTAGGGTTAGAGTTCTAGTCAGGGTCAGGGCCGAGGACAGACCCAGGGGCGAGGTCAAACTGTTGGTAGGGGCCAGGTTAGGCCTATTCAGCAACAGAGAGCACCACCGGCAGTTCAGGCACAGCCTCAGACATGTCAGCAGGCCCGTGTCTTTGCCATCACTCAAGAGGATGCTGAGGCATCTGGTACAGTTGTGACAGGTACTTTGTCCGTTGTAGGGCACTCTGCCTTTGTTTTATTCGATTCTTGGGCTAGTCACTCATTTATTTCTGCTGAGTTTGTTGAGTCTGCTACCTTATAGTCTGAGCCATTAGGGTATGAGTTGCATGTCACTACTCCGCTCGGGAAATCTGTTGTTGTGGATAGAGTCATTTATACTAATGATTTATGTATTATGGGTTGCTTTCTGCATGCTATGTTGATTGTGATGCCAATGACTGACTTTGATATTATTTTGGGTATGGATTGGCTATCAGCCAACCACGCCATTATCGGTTGTACTGAGAAAGTGGTAGACTTTATTGGTCAACGTGGGACTAGTTTACGGTTTCATGGGATCCGAGGTAGGGTGACACCTATGGTTATCTCGGTGATCCAGGCTAGAGCACTTTTGAGTGATGGTGCTTGGGGTTACTTAGCTAGTGTAGTTGACACATCTGTTAGTGTGACCACCCTAGTTTTTGTACCCGTTGTGAGGGATTTCATTGATGTCTTCCCTGATGAGTTACCTGGTTTGCCACCAGTGAGGGAGTTAGACTTCCAGATAGAGGTGATACCTGGGACTGCTCCATTGTCCAAAGCACCTTATCGTATGGCACCAGCTGAGCTCAAAGAGTTAAAAAGTCAAGTTGCAGGAAGTTTTAGATTTGGGATTTATACGCCCAAGTGTGTCACCGTGGGGAGCTCCGGTATTGTTTGTAAGGAAGAAAGATGGCTCTATGAGATTATGTATTGATTATAGAGAGCTGAACAGGGTCACAGTGAAAAACAAGTATTCTTTGCCCAGGATAGATGACTTGTTTGATCAGCTGAAGGGGGCCACTGTCTTTTTGAAGATAGATCTTCGATCAGGGTATCATCAGTTGAGGATTAGGGATGCTGATATTCCTAAGGCTGCGTTCAGGACACGATATGGTCATTATGAGTTTGTTGTCATGTCTTTCGGCTTGACTAACGCTCCTGTAGCCTTTATGGACCTGATGCATACAGTGTTCAAGAGGTTTATTGACACTTTTGTGATAGTGTTTATTGATGATATTCTTGTGTATTCGAGGACTGAGGAGTTACATGTTATCCATTTAGAGAAGGTATTATCGACTTTGAGGGCTCAAAAGTTGTATGCAAAGTTCTCTAAATGTGAATTCTGGTTGAAGGAAGTGAATTTTCTGGGGCATGTAGTATCTAGTAGGGGGATTTCTGTGGATCCTTCTAAGGTGGAAGCTGTTAGTAGTTGGCCCCGACCAACAAGTGTGACTGAGATACGGAGTTTTCTTGGACTTGCAGGGTATTATAGACGATTTGTGCAAGATTTTTCCAACATTGCATCTTCTTTGACTCATTTGACAAAAAATGGGGTTGATTTTGTGTGGAGTGATGAGTGTGAAGATAGATTTGAGGAGCTTAAGAGGCGACTTGTATCGGCCCCAGTTTTAGTATCACCTGATGAGTCTGGTGGTTTGACAGTATATACCGATGCATCCAAGAAGGGTCTGGGATGTGTATTAATGCAACATGGGAAGGTAATAGCTTATGCTTCTAGGCAGTTAAAGGAGCATGAGAAAAAGTACCCGACTCATGATTTGGAGTTAGCAGCGGTAGTACATGCGTTGAAAATATGGAGACATTACTTGTATGGTGAGAAGATTCTGATTTTCACCGATCACAAGAGTCTTAAGTACTTTTTCACACAGAAAGAGCTCAATATGAGACAAAGGAGATAGCTGGAATTGTGAAGGATTATGATTGTGACATCCAGTATCATCCGGGAAAGGCCAATGTAGTTGCTGATGCATTTAGTCGGAAGTCATCATATTTGTCTTCTTTGAGTGCTATTCCATTGAGACTTAGGTGGGAGATGGAAATAGCTGAGATAGTTATTCTTTCAGCTGAGACTACTGTGAGCTTAGCAAGTTTAACAGTTGGCCCTACTTTGAGACAGAGGATGATAGAGGTACAGAGGGGTGAGAAACACTTGGCTGAAGGTTTTCGTGAGGTAGAATCCGATTTACCTAGCCATTTTACTTTTTCCACAGATAATGCGTTGATGTATCGTAGGAGGCTATGTGTGCCTTTAGAATCAACTTACAGGAAAGAGCTGTTAGAGGAGGCTCACAGTTCTATCTTTTCTGTACATCCAGGTAGTACTAAGATGTACATGGACTGCGGCAACATTGTTGGTGGCCTGGCATGAAGCGTGAAGTTGCCGACTTTGTTAGTAAGTGTTTGGTTTGTCGCCAAGTAAAAGCATTGAGGAAGAGTCCACCTGGTTATCTTAACCCTTTGAGCGTGCCTGAGTGGAAGTGGGAAGAAGTATCGATGGACTTTATTAGTGGCTTACCGGGACGGCAAGGGTTATGACACCATTTGGGTGATAGTGGACAGGTTGACAAAGAGTGCACATTTCATACCAGGGAAGATAACCTACCCTGTTGAGACATGGGCACGCTTATACTTGGAGAGGATCGTGACTTCATGGAGTCCGGTCAGGATTGTTTTGCATCGAGACACCGGTTTTGTTTCGAAATTCTGGCAGAGTCTGCATACTGCTATGGGCACTGGCTTGGATTTCAACACTGCTTTTCATCCTCAGACAGATGGTCAGACCGAGAGGGGTTAACCAGATTCTGGAAGATATGCTGAGAGCTTGTACTCTGCATTTCGGTGGTAGTTGGGATACTCAGTTATATCTTGTTGAGTTTGCTTATAACAACAGTTATCAGGCTACTATCGAAATGGCACCTTTTGAGGCTCTTTATGGTAGAAAGTGTAGATCGCCGGCTCATTGGGATGAAGTTGGTGAGAGAAAACTTCTGGGACCGGAATAGTGATTCCATTGCTCTTATCAGAGAGAGAATGAGAGTGGCTCAGAGTAGACAGAAGAGTTACGCTGATGAGAGGCGTAGTGCACTTGAGTTTGAGGTTGGTGACCACGTATTCCTGAAGGTGGCACCCATGAAAGAGGTGATGAGGTTTGGGAGGAAGGGCAAGTTGAGTCCTAGGTTTATAGGCCCCTTTGAGATCTTGGATCGGGTTGGGTCTGTAGCTTATCGATTAGCTTTGCCACCGGCATTGTCAGCAGTTCATGATGTGTCCATGCTCAGGAAGTATGTGGCTGACCCTTCTCATATTATCGATTATGAGCCTGTTACCTTGGATGCTAGTCTATCCTATGAAGAAGTACCAGTTGAGATCCTAGCCAAAGAACAGAAGGTACTAAGGAACAAAACGATAGACTTGGTTAAAGTTCTGTGGAAGAACCAAGTATCATCGGAGGCTACGTGGGAACGTGAGGACGAGATGCGAGCGAAGCATCCTCATCTTTTCACTTAGGAGCCTACTTTTCGGGGATGAAAATCTCTTATAGGAGGGTAGTCTGTAACGTCCCGTTACTTTTTGAGGTAAATATTTTTTTTAATTAATTAAAGTTTTTAAGATTAGTTTAAATTCAGAAATTTTGATTTTAGTAGCTATTGTCGTCCGAAATTCTTTTAATCGTTTTAATACTTTAAATATGTTTCGGTGACATTAATAATTATTAACGGGCCAATTAATAATTATTAATCACCTTTAGATTTATTTATGAGCTTCGGGTTTCGTTTTTAAAGTAAAAACAAAAGAGGGACGTAGGCATCATTTCTCAAATTGTTAAATATCTAAAAGTTACTATTCATTCATCTTTTAAATATACAAACAAAGGCAAAAATTGATCATTTTCTCTCCTTCTTCTCTCCTTGAAGCCGTGGGAACCAAAACCCTTTCCCCATACGGTATCATGGTACGGTAACTTGAGACATGGTACGACCGTACGTGGTATGTTGATTTCGATCCATACAATAGCACGATACGATGAACTTGTTTGGTAATAAATATAGTTAATGTTACCTTTACATATTCTTTAGAATTGTGTAGTAAGACTTAGTAGTGAATGTTACTTTACTTTAAGTCTTTATATCTATCTCATGGTTTTGAATGATGATTACGGGTAATATATGACTATCGAATGATTATATGGAATTGGAAGTGTGGATGTGGGTAGTATTGAGCATTATAGGCCTTTGGACACGATTTCGGTTATGAGATTTTGTTCATAGGATTACTTGCTTTCGTTTTACTCTCACTAGCATTTTATGCTAATGGTGCTACACTTACAAATTTTCAGGTAAACCTCGAGCTAAGAAGTGTGGTAGAGGAGGTGGAGCCGCGTGACTTGTCGAGATGGTGTATGGACAATGTTAAAGACATCTTTTGGTTTAGCATTTGTTAAAATGCTTGTAAATTATTTCCATTTTACATACATGTGTCTTTTTGAGCCCGGAAGGGTATTTGTGTAAAATTTGTCTATGTCTTATGATTTATTTCTCCTTTGGAATGCGCATTCCCGATTTATAGCTTTCTCTGGATTTGGGTTGTAAAACAGGTTTTGGTTATTCGATTTTTAAACGAACCCATGCCGTTTTTCTTTAAAAATTGAGTCTTCTGCTGTGCATTTGAATTTAAAGAATTTAACGGAAAGCGGGTCGTTACAAAAACAATCTGTGTCATTTCATGAGAATATAGCTTTTAATAACAATCACAAACAATGACTTTTATTCAAAAACTATGCTAACAGAATTTTTTGTCATGAACAGATATAATGTATTTGCTCGCACATAACTAAACAGACAATTCCCTGAATTTTTTGTATGGAATAGATCAAACAAAGTTTGGACTCCAAGAAAAACATTGCCACGTGATTGGAAGAATAGTTACTGCAAGTCCAATTGAAGGTGAGCGATATTATTTACGACTGCTACTAAATCAAATTAAAGGTCCAACATCTTTTGAAGCTTTAAAAAATATAAATGGTAATATCACTTCATCATATCGGGAGGCATGTGTGTTACATGGTTTATTAAATTCTGATAATAATTTACAATTATGCTTAGAAGAGGCTTCAACATATCAAATGTCATATAATTTACGACGACTATTTGCCACCATCTTAGCTTATTGTAAACCTAAAAACCCTTGAGTATTAGGGGAATATTTTGAAAAGTCATTATCTGAAGATTATTTTAAAACAAATAAAGCTAACTCACATGTTCGACAACAAGTTTTATTTCATATTAACTCCATCTTAGAATCAATTGGACATGACATTAATGAATATTGTCTATTAGATTCCAAAATTATGTTCAACAATCTACAAGATGATTGTACAGAAATAAAAGAAGAAATTCAAATCAATATTCTAAAATAAGATAAATGGTTAGAATTAAACTTAAATACAGAACAAAAGTAAAATTTTGATGTAATACTAGTAACAATATTCACATATCACCCCAAAACCTTTTTCATTGATGGACTAGCTGGAACTGGTAAAACATTCTTATCTAGAGTTTTGCTTGCTGCCGTTAGACTTAAAGGTCATATTGCATTAGCAAACGCATCATCGGGCAATAGTACTTCATTATTACTTGGTGGAAGATCTGCACACTCTCGTTTTCAAATTCCTTTAACTATAACTTCAGATACTCCTTCTTGTTTTGTTAGTAAACAATCAGGATTGGCAAAACTACTAAGAATTAAAAAATTGATTATATGGGATGAAGCACCAATGTCAAGACGACAAACTATCGAAGCTTTAGATATTATGCTCTAGGATATAAACGATAACAAATTGCTACCATTTGGAGGAAAGATAGTTGTTTTCGGTGGATATTTTCGCCAAGTACTACCAATTCTCTCAAAAGAAACTACAACTAAAGAAGAAATCATAGCTTCCAGTTTAATAAGCTCATATTTATGGCCACATCTTACGAAATTTCATTTAACCCAAAATATGCGCTCTTCCCCTGACTCTTCATTCTGTAACTTCTAACTACAAGTAGGTAATGGTACTGAACTTATCGACGAAAGAAACAATATTACTCTTCTTGAATCCATGATTATTCTTTATACAGAAGATTCATCTTCATTAGAAAACTTGATCATACGTGTATTTAGTAATATGAATGAATACATCACATCACCAGTCACAATGATAAACAGAGTGATATTAACACTAAAAAATACTCATGTTGATCAAATTAATAATTTTCTCATAGATAAATTCCCTGGAGAACCTACGAAATATTACAGTTTCAATGAAACAATCGATGAAGATGATCAAGCGTTAAACGAAGATTTTATGAATAGTTTCACTCCAACTGCATATTAATCGTGTACCATTACATATCATGTTCATGAATTAACATTAAAACCAAATTGCCCTATTATATTCTTACGTAATATCAATCCATCAGAAGGATTATGTAATGGTACACGATTAATATGTCTTCATTTCGAACATAACGTAATTGAAGCAGAAATAACAATTGGATATTATAAAGGAAAAAAAGTTTTTTTTACTCAGAATTCGTTTTGATGAAAAGCAAGGAATATACTTTAAAAGAATACACAATTTCCTATCAAACTAGCTTTCACAATGACCATAAATAAATCTCAAGGACAAACATTAGATTACATAGGTTTATACTTACCCCAACCAGTATTTTCCCATGGACAATTATATGTCGCCCACTATAGAGCAAAAAATAGCCAATCTTTAAAAGTTCTTGTGCATTTCCAGTTACTAGATAGACCAAATATTACATGTATGACGAATATTGTATATCATGAATTACTCAAAAATCCTGACGATTAGAACGAGGTAAGTTTTGCTTTTTTCCCATAATTTATTTCTTATTCTAAATTGTTTCAAAAATTTGATTAATTCATTTTGGTATGTTGTTATGACCAACTCTCGGTTGAGAAAAATCACCTTCCCACGTTCACCGTTAGGAATAAAAAGTAATCGAGAAATTAAAGAATAAAACACAATCAGAGAGACACGAGAATTTATACTGGTTCACCCAAATTGGCTACATCCAGTTGCTACTGCTGCGGAATCTACTATGATGAATCAGAGTTACAATAGAGAAATATCAAATACACTAAACCGTGTATTAACCGTCAAAAGCCCTCAAGAAAGAAAACTCTTTCTTTTACAATATTTCTCTCAAACTCACATCAACTCTCTCTGCTGCCAAACTTACCCACGAAAACAAGAAGAAAAAATTGTCGACTATTTTATTCTTCTCTCTCGGCTTGACCTATCACACGACGTCAGAATGAAGTCTTTTTAAATCAATTACCCACTGCCACAATTGTCCAATGAAGCTGCTGCCCTAATTTGTTCTTATCAAGCTTTTTGATACAAGATAATACTAAAGCCAACCAAAGGCCTTCAACCCACGTGAAAACATATTGGAATCAAGATGTCAATTGGGCTTAATTAAACTTGGGTTTTATAGTCAAAATTGGACTTTGACTATTTTATTTTTATTTGACTTCACATATACATAACAAATTCCACCTTGAAGACAACATCAAAATACCATGTCTTCACTGCAACGGTAGCGACTCCTCCAATTCCACCTTGAGAAGATAGAATAAACCATAGCTTCTGCTACAATCACTGTCTTCACCGACAATCATAGTTCTCAAATTAGAGAGCTATCCTACTCCACCATATAAGTAAACCACTTGAAATATTACCTTTCAAGATTTCCCTTTTTCCGGCACATGTCGATAAAACTTGCTGAAATTATGGTCCAACTTCCACCTACTTAGCTTCCCCGGAAGTTCTTCAGCCATCAACATCATTCCACACGCCTTGCATAACTGCCAAGTCAATGCCTGCGTGCATCCGCTAACAACACATCCTCTATCATGGTAAAGCGGTCATACCATGAGGATGAATTTCTTCTCTCTTCAAAGAAATTCGTCATCTCCCTTTACAAGAAAGACAATGTTAACTTCCAACCCAGAACCTTTTGCCGAACCTGCTCTGTTTGGACAATCTATGTATGCACCTTAATTCATACCTTTGTTTATATATAAAATGGAAATCTCCAAATCATAAACTGCCCAATATGTATTATGTAGGCTTTTCACCCATACTCCGAAATCCGTAAGGTCAGAACTTTCTTGTTTTTTCAAAAAAAAAAAATTTACATCTGACACGCAGGAAATCAATTTCCTTTACTGATTTAATCAACTATTTTTTTGTTTAACCTTATCGAAATCAAAATTATAGGCGCAAAAAAACGTATTTCCTTAACCAATTTCATCTTAACAGATCAATCGAAACCTCTGTAGAATACCATTTAACTGTATGATTAGATCTAGATTTGCCTTTTTTTTCAACAACTGAATTCATTTAGGAGAAGAACATAACCTCAAAATCAAACTTTTCTAAATGGAGAATTGTTAAAAAAATTCTAATATAAACCAAAAGGCAAATCATAAAAATGAGAATATGAAGGAAAAATCTTAAAAATTAGTCAATGAAAAGGCTCTGATACCACTTTTTGGAAATTTTAGCCATGCCTGAATTTAAGATAAACGAATACCGAATTACCGAAAGCGGAAGCGTATCTTACTTTATGATCGAAAACGATTACTATACGGGTATTGGATCTTTCAATTCTATTGTGCCTTTACCATATCTTTGTAATGTTACAGAGAGCCAACAACTTTAATAGGGAGGAGAAGTTAGGTAATAAGCACAGAGTATGGGACCATAACCTTCTTTTAAAAGTGTTCAAAGTAACTGCTTGGTCAGTTATCAAGTTTCATTTATTTCTAATTTAGCCCCTCATAAAATTAGAAATGACATATGAAATCTATGCTTATCAAAATCCATGGAATTACACATTTACTCTTTTAAGTCAATATTAAAACTTTCGTAGATCACTTTATTTGACTAACAAAAAAAAAACTAGCATATACATTTACTATCTACATTTGTGGTCCCAATATTGATTTTTTCCAACAATGTAAACCTAATTTTAAGGACTTTTTTGCACAATGGTAACTTTTTTTAAAAGTGTATAGGTATTTATCCAAAAGTTTAAAGTAATTAGGCGAATATCTATTTTTGTCAAATCCTATTTTGAAAACCTCTTTTTTCAGGGGTAATCCATTATATAACCCAAAATGGCTATACCCTATGTTTTCTAGCCTTACAAATTTCTTATGTTTTTATAGCCTTTTTAAAGTATGATTTTTTTAATATACCTGATTTGCCCCTTCTTTCATTTAATTTCATTTTTTCCTTTTTTGTTTTTTAATTTATATTTTGTATCTTTTTTCCACATTCTCCCTCCATTTTGATTAATTATACGGTATTATTCTTCCTAATTTCACTCCAGTCTTTATCTTTTTTATTATCTTTCTTAATTCATGGGATTTTTTTTTTGTTTTTATTTTTCCTTCGTTTTATGTACAGTTTTCAAAGCGTGGTTCGTAGGGGTTTTATGTTTTGTTTTTGGTATGTTCTTCATCATATAAGCTTGCTTCTCCATTTTCTTTTTTCCAAATAGGCTCTTAACATTCACTACAAAAAAACTGTCAATTTGCGACCATAAAATTCCGACCAAATGGTCGTTTTTTACCTAAAATGCGACCAACTGAGTGGTGGCCAAAAAGCTGGTCGGTCCTGAATTTGTGCGACTGGATAGTCACAAAAATACGACCAAAAATTTTTGGTCGCAAAAAAGTCAACCTTTCAAAAATGCGACCAGATGGTCGCATTAAAAGTGACCATATGGTCGTAATTTATCTTTAATAGAAGTGACCATTTGGTCACATAAAAAGTGACCAAATGGTCGCATTTTATGCGACCAAATGGTCACTTTTAGGCTTAGTTAAAATGCGACCAGATGGTCGCCTAAAAAGTGACTATCTGGTCGTAATTTATGTGAAAGATAAGTGACCAATTGGTCACTTTTAGGCTCAGTTAAAATGCGACCAGATGGTCGCCTAAAAAGTGACCATCTGGTCGTAATTTATGTGAAAGATAAGTGACCAATTGGTCACATAAAAAAGTGACCAAATGGTCGCATTTTATGCGACCAAATGGTCACTTTTAGGCTCAGTTAAAATGCGACCAGATGGTCGCCTAAAAAGTGACCATCTGGTCGCATTTAAGAATTTTTTTTTAAATTTAAATTTCAATAATTAGTTAATTAATTATTATTTATTTAATTAATATTAAAATTTCATAAAAAAAAATTGGAATTAAAATAAAAAATATATATATCAAATATTAAAAAAACGTTTTATACAGTCGAAAGAATCCTAGAACTACTGCGGAGGCGGGGGGGGGGGAGGAGGCGTCGATGATGAAGGGCCGCGCTAGAGATCCAAGTACTGGCCAAAGCGGCCACGACCTGGACCTCGACTCGTGCCTGCATGTCGGCCTCAATAGCAGCGACTCGAGTAACGAAGTCCTCGCGCATAGCCTCCATGTCCTCGCGTGTTCGGCCGCTTAACCTGGAGAATGGCCGGGAGCTAATGCTCGCTCCGCTCGCTCACGAGGCGGGGCACATCGCATAAAGGCGTCGCCCCTACAACCAAAATAAACTAATTTAATACTAATTACGTAAGTAAAATATTGAAATAAATTTAATTAATTAATTAATGAAATAATGTTAATTAAACTAACATAAATTAAGTAAATAATTTAAAATAAACTAATCAAATTAATTTGAATAAAAGTAAATTGAAATTAGATTAATTGAACTAAAATTAATTCAATTAAACTTAAGATTAATTAATTAAAACTAAAATAAACTAATTATTTAATTTGAGATAAAGTAAAGTAAAATTATCTTAATTGAACTAAAATTAACTGAATTAAACTTAAATTAATTTAATTCAATTAATTTTAGTTTCAATTAATCTAATTTTAATTTACTTTAATTCAAATTAATTGATTAGTTTATTTTAGTTTTAATTAATTAATCTTAAGTTTAATTGAATTAATTTTAGTTCAATTAATCTAATTTTAATTTACTTTAATTCAAATTAATTGATTAGTTTATTTTAGTTGTAATTAATTAATTTTAAGTTTAATTGAATTAATTTTAGTTTCAATTAAACTAATTTTAATTTACTTTAATTCAAATTAAATGATTAGTTTATGTTAGTTTTAATTAATTAATCTTAAGTTTAATTGAATTAATTTTAGTTTCAATTAATCTAATTTTAATTTACTTTATTTAAAATTAATTGATTAGAATACTTAAACAAAATTATTCTAATTAATTAATCTAATTGTACTTTACTTTAATCAAATTTAACTAAAATTAAGTAATTAAAAAAATTTTATTTATTCATTAAACTAAAATTAATTAATTAAATTAGTGTAATTAATTAATTTAAACTACTTAAGTATAATTGAAGTTAAACTATTTGAATTAATTACCCTACTTTAAATTAATTGATTTAATTAAAGTAATCTAAATTACATTAATTAAACTAAAATTAAAATTTAAACTAGTGTAATTATAAATTAATTGATTTAATTAAAGTAATCTAAATTACATTAATTAAACTAAAATTAAAATTTAAACTAGTGTAATTATAAATTAATTTAGTTTAATTTTATTAAATTAAAGTAAACTATCTTAAATAAACTAAATAAGTAATTAAACTAAATTAGATTAAGTAATTAAATTAATTACTACTTAAATTGAATTAAAGTAAACTAAGTTAGATTAATTAAACTAAAATTACTTAAAGTAACAAAATTAAACTAAACTAATTAATTAGTTAATGTAAACTAAAATGCTATGAATTAAACAAAAGTAAACTAAGTAATTGATTACACAAATTTAGATTCATTAAACTAAAACTAATTAAATTAACAAAACTAAACTAAACTACTTAATTGAAAACTAAAAACTAAAACTAAGTAAAATAAATTCTTAAACTAAACTTCAATTTTATACGAAAACTAACCTCGTAATAGAAACCGGGATTGGGGTTTGAGGGTTTTAGATTTAGAGTAAGAACGGGAACGGGAAGAAATAACGGGGAACGGGAAAGGGGAAAGAGAGAAAAGAACAAAAAGAGAGGAAGAAAAAGAGAAAGGAAGAAAAGAAGAAACGGGGGAAAGGAAAACTGATGGGAATTTAAATCAGATTTTGCGACCAAATGGTCGCAAATATGTAATTATGACAAGAAACGAAAGGCACGCGTCTTTGGGGAAAATGGCGACCAACTGGTCGCATTTCTTGAGATATTTGCGACCATATGGTAGCATTTCATGAAAAAGCGACCATATGGTCGCCACTTTACCATGATCCATAACAGCTGTCATATCACGAGTCCCATCAATAATTGCGACCATCTGGTCGCAATAATGAAATTCACCGCCAAATATTGCTACCAGATGGTCGTAATCTTTAAATTCACCGCCATAAATTTCATGGAAATTTAAATTTACCGCTCATTTTTGCGACCATATGGTAGCATTTCATGAAAAAGCAACCATATGGTCGCCACTTTACCATGATCCAGAACAGCTGTCATATCACGAGTTCCATCAATAATTGCGACCATCTGGTCGCAATAATGAAATTCACCGCCAAATATTGCGACCAGATGGTCGTAATCTTTAAATTCACCCCCTTAAATTTCATGGAAATTTAAATTTACCGCTCATTTTTGCGACCATATGGTAGCCATTTTACTTATATTTTTTAAAAATATAATTATAAAATGCAACCAACTGGTCGCATTTCACTTCTAAATTACTACCATGTGGTCACCTTTTGTGTGAAATTACGACCACTTGGTCGCAAATATAAATATATATATTTTTTTAATCTTTCCTTAAAAGAAATAGTTTTAATTAATTAAACACATACACACACATTTGAATAATCAAGTTAACGAAATATCTCATTCATCATCGTCTCCAAGAAGTCCATCACATACAGTCTTCTTCTTCTTCTTCTTCTGTTTCTTCATCAGATTTATCGTCTCGAATAAATTCAGCATCAATGTCACGTGCGTGAGAAGTGGAAGCGTTTATATCATCATCATCATGCAATGTTATCGTTCCATCGTTCAAAGGACGATTAGTACTTGCATTCTGACCATCTTCGATTGCACGAGATCGTATCTCATCTTCTTGAAAAGCAACAGCTTCCTCTGCGTGTTCGTCTTTCTCGGACAAGTTTTCTTCTACCTGGCGTGGTTTAACTTTACAAACAACTAACTAATCTGTCAGATCTCGTCTATTAATTGGATAGTTCAGGTAATAAACTTGAATCGCTTGTGAAGCCAGGACGAACCTATCAGGTGCGCATATGCTTAGACTTCTTTACCTCAACGATTTGTAAATGATCAATCTTACGGACTCCGCCTGCCTGGTTGTCTCGAACCAAGTGCGGTTGAACGGAACAATGCGTTTTAGCGTCGGACTTTCGTATTGAATCTCAAGAATCTCATCGATTACTCAAGTAATCGTCTTCGTTTGTCTTGAACACTTGACCTGTTATGCAAACACCACCGTTGTTGTTTTTGCCCCGTTCCTGAATGCGCCTTCGTTTGAAATCAGAATCGTTACCGACGTATCCACCATACGACCTTGCTATCCGTCCAGGTCCCTTTGCCAAAGAAATGATGCGAGGATCATCCACCTGGTAATGTAGGGGAGTCAACTTGTGTCATTGTCCACATACGATAATGTTAGGAAGATAGTAATTGTTTCAACATAATGCAACGGTTGTTTGACAATTTAAAATAACTCACGTATGACTGAACCAAGAACGAAACTCTTTGTCGATTATTGACCCCTCCTCGGCGTCCGTAAGACCAACTCGTGTCATTCGAACGTATACGTTTAGAAATAATCGTATGTTACAAAAATAGTTAGCAAATAGTTTGTAATTGTTTATGCGATAGAATAATGTTAAGTTACAAACTCACTCTATGTAAGGCTCGATCTCTCGCGGGTTGCATAACACGTATGTCCGCATTACGTGATACTCGGAATCGGTCAACGGCCTTCGTGACCGATCTTCCAACTGTCATGCCAGGTTCGTAAAAATCGGCAAGTCGTTCATGTCAACACCTTCAAGTAAATTATCGACAACGTTTCGTTTTGACGGTCGAAATCGCTCCGCAATGTGTTGATCAAAGTAGTATGAACAAAATGTGGTAGTCTCTTGCGTCAGGTACGCACTACAGATAGATCCTTCTACTCGTGATCTATTTCCAACCATCTTTTTCAACCGACGTAAGTACCTGTGGGTACAAAACATTATTAACATTCGATGATCACTGTACTGATTCATACGCGTACATTACAAAATAACTGTGCTTACCTTTCAAATGGGTACATCCAGCGGTAATGTACGGGACCCCCTAAGAATGCCTCGTATGGAAGATGCACTGGAAGATGCTCCATGGAGTCAAAAAAGCCAGGTGGGAACATTCGCTCCAACTTACAAATAATAACGGCTATCTCCGAACTCATTGAAGCGACAGTAGCTTCCGTCAGCTCTATACATGTCAAGTCCCTGAAAAAAACACTCAACTGGGCAAGCGGCTCCCAATGTCTATTCTCTAGGAACGGTCTGAACGCGACGGGCATCAATCGTTGCATGAATATATGACGATCGTGGCTTTTCATCCCGAACATGATATGTTTTTTGCTGTCTATACACCGACTCAAATTAAACGTATCCGTCCGGGAATTTGATGGATTTGATCCACTCAAATAATGTTTTCTTTTCATCCGTCGTCAACATGTACTTTGCTTTTGCGTAATTATCATTGTCGCCAGGCTCCAACTCAGGACGGTCACATATCTCCCGTATATCATAACGTGCCTTGATTGTCCTTCGTTTTTCCTGAACGTTCAAAATCGTATTGAAAATGTTGTCAAAGAAATTCTTCTCGATATGCATTACATCAAGATTGTGTCTAATCGGTAGATCTTCCCAATACGGTAGATCCCAAAAAATACTTCGTTTCTTCCAACCCGTGTTTTTTCCAGTCGCATTGTTTGCACTCTCTGCACCTTCCACGGTAATCTTCTGCATCCCTATAGTATCTATACCGTGCGGAACGTCTTCCACTATACATGGTCGGGGGGGTTTGTTTTCTTACTCGTCGACCCTTCTTCCAGTCACTGCCGTTTGAACGGAAAGTGTGATTCAAAGGCAAGAATCGACGGTGACAGTCAAACCAACAAGTTTTCCGACCGTTTCCGAGATAAAATGCATCCGTGTCTAGCATGCAATGCGGACATGCGTATGTCCCCGACGTACTCCATCCTTTAAGAGGAGGAGATTGAGGTTCACACAATTAACTACAATGACTAAGGAAAGCAATAACAAAAGCTAAACACCGACTCAAAAATGTATATGAAAGCAATTAAATATCAACATACCTGGACAAAGATTGAATACGCGGTGAAGTCACCGATCGCCCATTAACGCGCGCGCATCAAGAAATTTTGTTTCTTGAAATGTCATACGTCATAACACCGTCACCCACAACCTTTTCAACTCGCAATAAGTGGTTGCAAATACACATCCAGTTTCGTTTTGGACTTTTCGGCCCAGGTACGATCCAACGTTAGAAAAATCACAGGGTCTCGCATGCACATCGAGGGAGGCAAGTTATACGGGGTTACCATGATCGCCAAACTGAATATTGTGCCCTGGATGCCCCGAACGGGTTGAAGCCATCCGTGCATAAGCCCAATCGGCGTTTCTCGGATCTTGTGCAAAATCCAGGATGACAATTATTTAAATGCTTCCATGCCGCAAAGATCGAGGGATGTCTCATAACACCTTCATCCCTGTGAATGCTCGTGATGCCATCTCATGTGCGAGGTCGTCACATCCGATGCATACAACCGTTGCAGACGTGGGGTCGCCGGTAAATAGAACATGCGGGCATTCGAATCAGCCGCGTTTCCCTTGTTTGTATCTTGGAAGAAAACAGGATTTGCAATGATGCAGGTCCTCATCCACATCCCAGGAAATCATGCATCCGTTTTGACACGAATCTATTTTCTCCACTGGGTAATCCAAGTCCCTCCACTAGCTTTTTCGTGTCGTACAAACCGTGGGGCATATTATTTTCTTCCTGGAGCGCATCGACGAAACCACGATGCAATCGCATCAAATCCTCTACCCAGGTATGTTGTACTTGTGCCTTTATATTTAAAAGTTCCTAGCAAGAAGCAAGTTGACTTACCTCACACCCATCGTACAATGGTGGTCGCTGTGTCTTTAGCATCTCGTGCATCTTACGTGCTTCCGGATTCATTTCCTCTTCTACAACCCGTTCATCTTCGTTCACGTTTAATCTTTCACGGAAATTTTCATTGCCCCCATACCCCGCACCATCAATTATCATTTGTCGTCATCCGACAATACCGTTGTTCATCATTCCGTTCTTCGTCAACAACCTCTACATTCGAGCCGCTACCTTCATATCGTCTCGATTCCTGTAATCTGGCGTCGAACATTTCCTGTGTTTCCCCCGAAACACCCGGTGATAATAATTCGCACAAACCCCCAGGTATAAAGATGCACCTTCAACTCAGAACCTAGGTATGATTCTCCTATTGTCGCATTTCCGCACGGCAGGCGTAGCTTTCCACCATACTTTTCATAATAGACAGTTGTCATGCAAAACTCAACAAACTGTTCAACCCCGGCCACGAACTCATCGTTCAAATACCCGTCTATCAAACGAACATACATCCACTCTCTCATTTTCTTTTTTCTTAATGCTAAGAAACAATGGGTGGAGAGGTTTTTATAATGGACTCCTCTGCTCATTTGCAACTAGATGGTAGTATTTTTGCTACCACCTGGTCGCAGTTTCCCGCCAAATTTTCCCGCTATTTTCCTCACTGCCCCGGGTCACATCAAGTCAGAATTTACGACCACATGGTCACTTTTTGGGTGACCACTTGGTAGCTTTTATCCCACCAAATTCTTTATCAATTATTGGTCCTATAAAAATCACATAATTTGCGACCATCTGGTCACTTATAATTGTGACCAGTTGGTAGCTTTCTTCCCTCCATTTATAAGCTACCACTGCTCACTTTACGGTCACCAAAATTGCGACCATCTGGTCATTTTTTATTGTGACCATTTGGTAGCTTTCTTCCCTCCAATTATAAGCTACCACTCGCTCACTTTACGGTCACCAAAATTGCGACCATCCTGGTCACTTTTTATTGTGACCATTTGGTAGCTTTCTTCCCTCCAATTATAAGCTACCACTGCTCACTTTACGGTCACCAAAATTGCGACCATCTGGTCACTTTTTATTGTGACCATTTGGTAGCTTTCTTCCCTCCAATTATAAGCTACCACTGGTCACTTTTGGTCACTAAAATTGCGACCATCTGGTCACTTTTTATTGTGACCATTTGGTAGCTTTCTTCCCTCCAAAATTACGCGCCATTTTTTGCTACCAAGGAATATTTTAGTCACAAAAATGCGACCATATGGTCGCAAAAAAACACTTTTTATTGTGACCATTTGGTAGCTTTCTTCCCTCCAAAATTACGCGCCATTTTTTGCTACCAAGGAATATTTTAGTCACAAAAATGCGACCATATGGTCGCAAAAAAATGACCAAATGGTCACTTAGAGTCAACCTTCAAAGAAAGTGACCAGGTGGTCACCAGAAAACTACCATATTTTTTTGGTCGCAAATTTCTGGTCGCATTTTGACAGTTTTTTTGTAGTGATTGTTTCTTCTTCTTCTCTCATGGCTGAAGCAAAGAGATCAATCGACATTGTCTAGTAGTTTATTGCTCAGAAAGGCTATGGTTTCATTTCTCTATATTGTCATTTTTTAAGTAAAAGAATAATGGTTTTTGTGCTTTTTTGGCACTTTTTTTTTGTTTTTTTTGGCTTTATTTGTTTAAGTTTTTTTTTAATATTGTACATGAATAGGATTCTATATTACAATTATTTACTATACTGTATTGTTTTCTTCTATATTTATAACGTACAATATAGTGTTTATTATTATTACTTACTTTTTAAAGGGAAAATTTACTATATTGTAATGTTTTATTTTATGTATATAACACACAGTATAATGTTTATTATTATTACTTACTTTTTAAAGGGAAAATTTACTATATTGTACTTTTTTATTCTATGTTATTAACGTATAGTATAGTGTTTATTATTATTACTTACTTCAATTTTTGTAAATCATTATATGTAAAGACTCGAATTTTCACAAATCTTTAAATCAGAAGTAAAACAGCGGAAGACTTATTTTTACAAAAATTTGGCGAGGATCCATTTAAAATACGAACTCCCTAAACCTGTTTTTCAGAACACATCTCAGAGAATTTTAATCACATATATTCCTACTCCAGAATATACTCAAATCAGAGAAAGTATCTCAAAATATACATACAACCGACTTTAGGCTCTCATGAGCCACAAAATACAAGTTTTAAGACTTTATTTCAAGTTTATATGTATATATTGCATTCCTAAAATGCTCCAAACTTAGATTTACTAGTCCAAATATCCATAAGCATTCACTCGAGATCACGCAGCACCACCTCCACGACCTCGTCCTCTACCACGAGTATTACCTGAAAATAAAGTGGTGTAGCACCATTAGCAAACAATGCTAGTGAGAATAAGATGGATGCAAGCACTTTTATGAACCAAATTCCATATCGGAGAATGTGTCCAAATAAATCTAAGTACTCTTGCACTACCCATTCAATATTCCGAAGTACTTTACATAATAAGATCAATCCATTCTACTAGCTCGTAAATTCGGAAAGTAAATATTCAAGCTCGTAAAATAAAGTAGGTACTAGTGCTTAACAAAGTAAATGATAAAGTAAATAACAAAGTAAATAACAAAGTAAATTTCTCATTTCATCCGTGACCACTTGTCACCAATCACAACCATACCGTGACCTCACTGTCACCGTGACATCCGTGCATAACAAGATGCAAGTCACCAATCACAAACATTCCGTGACATCCGTGCATAACAAGATGCAAGTCACCAATCACAAACATTCCGTGACATCCAAAAGTGAATCTCATCACTAATAATATCGTACTAACTCGATTCTACACAAGAATCTCTCCAAAGTTCTTTTAACTATTCTAAAACTACTCAAGATAAAAGGAGTACATAATACTCTTCTCCAAGTTCCGGAATCTAATTCTCCTCGAGAATAATAACTTAATCCACCAATAACATCTTATTTTAAACAACAACCAATCCTATTTCATTCTCTTTAATACCTTATACTATACATAAGGTTTACATCAAAAATTACAATCTCCAATTTCAAGATCTTCCAAATAAACGAGAATCTAGTTCTCTCATATATACAATTCAATCTCATTCTTCTTTCCTATGGCTCTCGGTTATATATCAATTGCATTTCTTTTCTCTATAGAAATGTATGTTAGACATAATGTTTCAATTCTTTTCTCTATAGCATCTTAGGCTATCAAAAGTTTATATAACCTTTACCAAAGCTCCCGAACTCAAGAAACTAACTCCCAAATAACATACATTCTTGGAAAGTTCTCAAGTCTATTACCCCTCTTAACATCGATCTAACATAAACGTCAAGCAATTCGAAAACATAAAAGTAATCGCAACCATTTTAAACTCACCTTAGCCAAATTAGTTTTGGTCCAAAACTCCGATTTCCCACAATTCAACAACCGAGCAATCGCACCTACAATTCATCAATTGCACAACATATTACAACTCATATCTAATATGAGAACAAGTTTGCATTTTCGGATGAATAGTGTTTTCGGATGAATAGTGTTTTCGGGTGAATAGTGTTTTTCGAAAATCCGGGCTCAAAATCGTCAAATTCATGATTTCAACTTCAAAACTCATTTATAATCAAAAACGAACAAAACCATGTAAAAAGTTTTGAAAACTTACTTTTTAGGGCTTCCCGTAAAGAACGAGAAACCGCACAAGGTTAGGTTGGAAAGAAAGCCCACGTCCCGAGCAATCCAACGCAACTGACCTCATCGAAATCGGTCAAGAATTGATGAAAACCCAAGTGATTTTTCTTCTCATCAATGGAGGCTCCCACGTATGAAGAAGAGAGAAAGGAGAAAAATGAAGTCTTTGTCTTATTTTTGATATTTAAGATGAAGATGAATAGTAAAAAGTAGATATTTAAGAATTTGGAAAATGACGCCTACGTCCCTCTTTTGTTTTTACTTTAAAAACGAAACCCGAAGCTCTTAAATAAATCTAAAGGTGATTAATAATTATTAATTGGCCCATTAATAATTATTAATGTCACCGAAACAATTTTAAAGTATTAAAACGATTTAAATGAATTTCGGACGAAAATAGCTACTAAAATCGAAATCACTATTTTTTTTAAATTAACCTTAAATACTTTAATTAAAGTAAATAAATAAAATAAAATAAAATAAAAAAATTTACCCCCAAAAGTAACGGGACGTTACATTATATGTTTCATGTAATATAGTACAATATATTTTATTATTATTTATATTACGTGGTCATTTACAATATAGCAAATGTTACCTTCTATTTGTTCTTCTTCTTCAATCATCTTCGTCATTTTCTTCTTTTGGCTTAGTTTTACCTTTTTTTTGTCAGTTTCTTCTTCATTATACTACTTATTTGCATGTTGAATGTTTTTATGAAAACCATGTAAATACAAACTCATCACTTACCTTCATCTTTAATGAAGCCTGGTTATCATGTTTCTTCTTCAATTTTTGCAATTTTTCTCACAATTAATGCAATTCCTTTCTCTTCAAATCCTTTCCGTTTTGCTTCTTGGTTTTCTGATTTGTTTTTTTAGGAAAGATTTTTAATCGATGAAAGATTTTAACTTCCCCGAAAATCCTCCCAGATTTCCTCTAATTTTTTTGCCTTCCATTTCAGTCGGTTTCAAATCCTTCCGTCTTCCTACTTTCTGTTTCAAATCTAGGGACTTTCTTGTACTTTCAGCTTTATTTGGATGATTACTTAGGCTGTTTTGCTTTATTTTTTTTCCACATGCTATAATGCTTTAGAAAAACCCTTTATGGGCTATATACCAATATAACCCTTTTTTTCAAACGCGGTAGAAAACCGGGTTTTAAGACCCTATTTCACTTAAGAAAAAAAATGCAACTATAGAAGTTTGGGAGGTTCCTCACCCATCGTAGCTTCTAGATTTGGTTTAATATTTTTTTAGGGGTAGTTGCAAATCTAGCAAATTTTGTGTAGTAATATTTGTAAAAATAACAACTCTAAAAAATATTTGTAAATATAGCCGATTTTGATCGGGTGACTCAGTGATAAACATTAAATTACATATTTTTACACTAAATTTATCACTTATACATATTAATAATCGTTAATCACTGATTAACATAGTAAAAATTACTCTATTTACAAATATTTTTAGAATGACTATTTTTACAAATATTACATCAAAATCTACTACCTAATAAAATTTCCTTTATTATCCTAAAAAGAAATAAAATTATGACTCAAACCTCAACCGTTCCCCCTTCGTTTTAGTGGCTTGAGAATTGACGGTAGAGAGAATGGAGAAAAAATACCACCCGATGGAGATTTATCGGGTCTTGAAAACTCTTTAAATGTGATTGACTTTATATTTTGATTTGTTTATTCTTTTATTTTATTTTCATGTTGATTTTCATAAAGAAATGAGTATTAAAATAAAATAAAAAAGAAACTCAAAGATGATGACGGGAAAAACAATGGAAACCATGTAAACAAGGCCGACTCTGAAAAAAATGAAAGATGATATTTTATCACCAAGAGCAGCAATCTACCATCAAAAGTTCC
The DNA here is from genome assembly GCA_028015215.1 of Gynostemma pentaphyllum. Lineage (NCBI taxonomy): Eukaryota > Viridiplantae > Streptophyta > Magnoliopsida > Cucurbitales > Cucurbitaceae > Gynostemma > Gynostemma pentaphyllum. The sequence continues at coordinate 33,868,767 of CM051346.1, read as the reverse complement.
CCATTGAGGTATAATACAAGAGTGATAAGGACGTCGGGCCTCCCGTCTCATATCAATAAAGATGTAGCCCCTCTTCATTGATCATCGCTTGATGTAACTAATGTGAGACTTGGTTTGCTCTAGCAAAGAGTTTATAAAGGGACTGTTGGATAAACCACATATATTTCATAAAAAGTAATTCACTAGACAAATATTATAGGTGGCAAAACAATTGATCACTATAAAGGTAAGATGGATACAAGACTCGGCACATATGGAACGTCATATGGTCCAGAGATAGGATTAGATCTTGACTTTCCAGTTCTAAAATCAATATGTTATCTCTCAATTAATCGACTTCATTACATAAATAACGTTACAGATTATACCGCCTATTACTATAATTATCGAAACGAACTCTTAGGCTCCGTTTGATATAACTTCCTCTAAAAATGTTTTGAGTTAAACATTTTAAAAGAAATACTAATTAAGTGTTTCATCTTAAAACACTTGAGTTTATTAAAATGTGTTTTTGAAAGAATCACAAATCAAATAATTTCTCTAAAAACACATTTTAGTATACTCAAGTGGTTTTAGATGAAATACTTAATTAATATTTATTCTAAAATGTGTCACTCAAAACATTTTTAGGAGAACTTGTACCAAACAGACCCTTAGTATTGGGGGAGAAATTTGTAGCGTGTGCTTCATAATCCAACATGCTCCAAGCTTCATCATATCTTTGGGCCCAAAAAAATTCGTCAATTCAATCAACTCATAAGCCAGGCATGGAAACTACAATCACTTTAAACTCCTTCTTACAAATGTCAAAGGTGAGTAATCTAAGATCATTAAGCATGTGAGGCAGTTTTCTAATACATTACATTATCAATAATCAAAGCTTTTCTTATTGGAAGATATTGACCTTCCCATAGCTTTATTGTTCTCCAAGACTCATCGTCACCGACAGTCAATAATCACCTGGCAGATTGAATGTTACGATTCATTTTATTTTTCATTTCATTTTTCAAAAAAGACGTGTGTTGGTTGGTTTCATATAAATGTTATTTTTGAAATTTTTTCAAAATTTTTGTTATTTTTAAAAATATTCATTCATAATATGTATAAGAAACTGTTTTAAATAACATATATCTGCATACTAATTATTGAAATGCAGAGTTCAATAATTTAGGAGTAACTTAAAAAATAACCACATAATTTTCTTTTCTCCTTTTATCCCTAATCACATTATCTCTCATTAATCAAATTTAGTTAATTAGTTTGTTTTTTATTATTTAAAATTCGCTTTATTCAAATTTTAGGTGTGACGACCCGACTCTTTTTAAATTCATTTAAATATAAAACACAGCGGAAGTCTTTATATTTTAAGAAAAATGGCGTGGTTATGTTTGAAAATTGGCTAGCCAAAAACCTGTTACATTTTAATTTCAAGAATTTAAAATACACAAGGAACATTAAGTTCCTACCCAGGAGTTCAAAAGAGTTATAATCATAAAAGTAAAGATGAAAAGCTCTTAAGAGCTATATACAAATGTACAAATCCCAAAATGTATAAAATTCACAAAACCGAAGTCCATGGACTTTAAATACACCTAGTCCATTCCGAGGTCATCATCCATCGATCATGCAGCACCATCTCCTCTCCCACGACCTCTAGCCAGGGCATTACCTGAAAATGTTTGTAATATCATGAGCTAGCAACAAAGCCCAGTGAGAATAATAAGAATAAAAAGTAAAGTTAGACCTCAAACCCGTATTCCGATTTGTGTCCAATTTGTCTTACATATTCTTCCTAAAGTTCTCTAAACTGTAGGTGATTACATGATCTATAATCTTTGAAGGATGATAATACTAGCACACGTAGTCTAATTCCCATCCATTAACTTGTTACAACATATATAAGAAAAATAAATAAACTTTACATAAACATAACATCTCAATTCTTTATCCATGATATATATTTCTATCGATAATATGCATGAAGGTAATGAGGACATCCCGTAGGATTCGCATTCGCCCTTTATGCATGAATGAAGGTAATGTGGAACTTATTGTAGGATACACATTCTCCCTTATGAATGAAGAAGGTAATATATGGAACTTCCCGTAGGATCCATCATTCTCCCTTCTTTTCTTTCTCACTTTCTTTTCTTTTTCTCTGAAGGTAATGTGAACTTCCCGTAGGATTCATCATTCTCCCTTCCCAAACCATAGTTTTCGAGTTTAGTTTAGTTATCAATTTGTTTTTATTTTGAATTATGTAATAACTATTGGTTCTCATTTCGTATGAACCAAGTTTGGGAATATTTTAAATAAGAGTTATTTAGGTAGATATTCCTTTACAATTATATTACAAAGTTCCAAAGTGTGATTGGATGGTTATTCAAAATACTTAGTATAAAACAAATAAATTCCAAATCCAAATTCTAAACTCCGGTATATCTAAATGAGTTATAAGGTTTAAAAATGTTTAAATACTTAAGTCTAAAATTACTTAAATAAGTTAGAGGGATTAATCTCTTAAAGATGGTTCTCAAGGAGTTTGAGATGATAACCATATTAATCCACGAACTTATGGGATAAGTAAAATCGAATATCTTTTGATTTATCAAAGATAACTAGACTTAAACATCACTAAAGTTGGACATTTAGATGTTAGAACTTAAGTGATAAGTAAACATTAAATCGATTTCTTATATTCCAAACATTCAGTTATTTAAAATGATGTTTTAAAGGTAATAACTGATATGGAATAAACAAAACAGAAATCAGAAAGTAATAATTAGTGAATAATTGAATTCACAAATTATTAAAGAAAAGTTCGGTAAATCAGTGATACTGAAAGCTTTAAACCTTACTTAAAATAGACTAGAATTACAATAATTTTATTTCACAATAAAACAAGTAGTTATTTAAAAGTTTAAATGATTAAACTACTTGTAGAACTTTATTTGAGTGGGAGCGTCATAGAACGAACCAAACAGACTTTTAGAAGTCCAAGTGAAACTCATTGACTTCAAAATCAATGAATAAAGTTCAAAATAAGTGAAATAAAAATGACATGAATTTTCAATAGTTGAGTTGAAAAAGGTCACTTATACTTATACATTATTTTTGGAAATAATAAGAAGTATAGAATTGTAATCATTAAACAAATGAAAGTAATGGAGAATTACTTTGTAGTGAGAGCTTAAGAATTTCGAGAATCCTAGAACCAATGTGACTAAAATAAAATTTACAAATAGTATGTTAGTGCACATAGATAAAATGAGAGATTTTATGAGTTGCACGGGCTCAAATTCGAACATGAATTTACTTCCATGTAATAATTCGACAAAAGACCTTTGCGAATTAAACATCAAATGAGTTAAGTATAAGTAAAATGAGTTTTTACTGACTAAACTCTAAATTTGCGTGATTACTAAGTTGTTAGTAAATGAAAGGTGGTTGAACATGATGGTTTCAAATCAATAGTTAATAGAGTTTATTTTATGGCGATAAAATATGGAATCTATTACACTTAATGAAACTAACATAAGACAAAAGAAATACATACTAAACAAATGAAAACGTTATTGATAAAGTATTAAAATGACTACCATGGCTAAGTAGTTGATAGTCATCCAGTTTGACTGGAATTACAAGTCAAATCTCCAAAGATCTAGGACAAGTGGGAGATTGTTAGGAATGGTGTCCTAGAACTTGTAATTATTTAAGTATAATAATTTATTTCAAATAAATTAAATAAATAAACATAAGTTATTTATATTATCTAGATTGATTAAATTGAAGATATTAGGAATATATGGAAATATATAAATATCAAACATTCAAATAGTAAAACCCTAAGTCACTCTTATGAAATCACGACTTAGTATGTGAGTCATACGAGAGGATTAAAGTCGAGATGAGTAACTTAAAAGTGTCTACAGTAAATGAATAACGTTTGGGAACCTTATCCTGGTAACACTGTTGATAGCTTCACATTTTGTTTATAGACAAATGATCTAATCCTGATCATTCATGTGGGAGACATGAAATGGAAGTATCATATGCAATGTTGATTGTATAAGACAGGACCACGATGTTCGATCAAATTTCTCATTAGTACCGTTTACGAGAAATGATCGAATATCAAACTAAGTTTATCAACTGTGATAGATCTCAATCCTGAGTGAAATGCGGACTCTTATTTATGGAGTTATGTTCTTTGATTCACATGGTTGAGAGCTATCTGTAAGAATGCTCAATACACTCCTGTTTTGGGAACATGGCTAGATAAGTAGCTGGGAACTCATTTACACGAGATGAAATTCATAACTTTCCTAAAGAATTAACGGTATCAGTGTGATACCTAACCATTCTAGGAACTTTAGGAAGCTCCCTTGATGTACTGATTCAAGACATGAACAAGTGGCGCCACGACTTCTATTGATCACAGAAATATATTATCTATAGTTCGACTAAAGATAATGTTCATTGGAGAATCAGTGGGAACACAAGGATATAGCGGTAATTACAGGGGTAAAACTGTAACGTCCCGGTATTTTGAGGTGAATTTTTTTTTTTTTTTTTTATTATTATTATTTTATTTTATTTAATATTGTTTATTTATTTATTTATTGCAATTCAAGTATTTAGTTTAATTATTATTTTGTAATTTCGATTTTAGTTCTTAATTTTGCCCGAAATTCATTTTTATCGTTTTAATGTTTATTTTTCGCTTCGGTGACATTAATAATTATTAATAGGCCAATTAATAATTATTAATCACCTTTAGATTTATTTAAGAGCTTCGGGTTTCGTTTTATAAGCTAAAAGTCATAAAAGGGCAAAACCGTAATTTCCAAACTACCAAAATATCTAAATTTACTATTCATTTATCTTTAAATATCACCAAAGTTGACAAAAATCATTTCATCTTCTTCCTTCTCCTTTGTCTTTGCCGTGAGCTTCCATCCACCATGGATGAGAAGTTTCTTTTCTTCGTTTCTCGGCGGATCGTCGTGTTTTCAGTTGCGTTGGATTGGTAGGGACGAGGGCTACCTATCCAACCTAGCTTTTCGAAGTTTCCCGTTCTCTAAGGAAAATCCCAAAAAGTAAGTTTTCAAAACTTTTTAGGTGGTTTTGTTCGTTTTTGATTGTAAATGAGTTTTGAAGTTGAAATCATGAATTGTTATCATGGAATTTGACGATTTTGAACCCGGATTTTCGAAAAACACTATTCATCCGAAATCACTATTCACCCGAAATTGAACACTTGTTCTCATCTTAGTTATGAATTGTAAATTGTAGTTCAATTGGTGAATTGTAGGTTTGTAATTGTCGCGTGGATTCGACTTCGATTCCTTGGATACTCGACTTCAAATCTAAGGTGAGTTTAAAATGGTTGCGATTACTTTTATGTTTTCGAATTGCTTGACGATTATGTTCGATCGAGGTTAAGAGGGTTAATAGACTTTAGAACTTTCCAAGAATGTATATTATTTGGGAGTTAAGGAAAGTGCATAAGGAAAATTAGTTAAGATTGGTTGTTGTTTAAAGTAAGATGTTATTGGTGGATTAAGTTATATTCTCGAGGAGAATTAGATTCCAGAATTTGGAGAAGAGTATTAGATACTCTGTTTATTTCGAGTGATTATAAGGTAGTTAAAAGAGACTTTGGAGAGATTCTTCGTGTAGAATCAAGTTAGTAGGATATTATTAGCGATGTGATTCGCTATTTAGTACTACCGAAGGGGAGTAGTACGTGTGGTGTTATGATAAGCACGATTTATGTTTGGTGGCTGTGAGGTCACGGTGACAGTGAGGTCACGGTACGATTTATGTTTGGTGACTGTGAGGTCACGGTGACAGTGAGGTCACGGTACGATTTATGTTTGGTGACTGTGAGGTCACGGTGACAGTGAGGTCACGGTACGATTAATGTTTGGTGACTGTGAGGTCACGGTGACAGTGAGGTCACGGTACGATTTATGTTTGGTGACTGTGAGGTCACGGTGACGAGTGAGGTCACGATGCGATTTATGTTTGGTATTTGTGAGGTCACGGTGACGATGAGGTCACGTGACGATTAATGTTTGGTGATTGTGAGGTCACGGTGACGAGTGAGGTCACGATGCGATTTATGTTTGGTGAGTTGTGAGGTCACGGTGACAGTGAGGTCACTGTACGATTTATGTTTGGTGACTGTGAGGTCACGGTGACAGTGAGGTCACGGTACGATTTATGTTTGGTGACTGTGAGGTCACGGTGACAGTGAGGTCACGGTACGATTTATGTTTGGTGGCTGTGAGGTCACGGTGACAGTGAGGTCACGGTACGATTTATGTTTGGTGACTGTGAGGTCACGGTATGGTTGTGATTGGTGACAATGTGGTCACGGTGACAGTGAGGTCACGGTATGGTTGTGATTGGTGACAAGTGGTCACGGTTGAATTGTGAATTGTGACAATGTGGTCACAATGTGAAATAACGTGTGGAATGACGTAAATGATAGAAATTTACTTTATTATTTACTTTGTTATGCTTTAGTTGTTTTAGTACTTTATTTTACAAGCTTGAATGTTTACTTTTCGAAAGTTCGATATAGTAGAATGGATTGATTTTCTTATGTAAAGTACTTGGGAATATGAAATGGGTAGTAAGAGCACAATAGGATTTTTGGACACATTTTCCGATATGGGATTCAGTCCATAGAAGTGCTTGCATCCATCTTATTCTCACTAGCATTTTTATGCTAATGTTGCTACACTTAAACTTTTTCAGGTAATACTCTTAGTAGGGTACGAGGTGGAGGAGATGGTGTTGCTTGATCACGAGTGGATGGCTTTCGGGACATGGACTTTATATGTATATGTTGGGGCATTCCACGAATGCTAGTTGAAACATTGTATGTTGTTGTCTTCAAACTTATGTTTTGAGGCTAATGAGAGCCTAAGATTGTCGTACATATTATCGAGTCTATTTCTTTTGATTTTGTCATGAAATGGAGTATGTACATCTTTGTTTTTACTTTCTCTGAAATGGGCCCATGTAAACAGGTTTTGATAGTTCATATTTTAAACGGTTCCACGCCAAATTTTTATAAAAACAAAGTCTTCCGCTGTTTATTCTGATTTAAAGATTTGAGAAATTTCGAGTCTTTACAAAAACGATAAATCTTATCTATCTGTAATTATGAGTGTTCCACGTGAAAGATAATATCACAGATATAAATAAAGATAAACAGAATGGACATAACTCATCTATAGTGAGGGGAGTTCAGCTATGAATCTATAGTGGAATTATTCATAGTTAGATAATAAGTAATTAACTGATTATGAGTTAATCACTTAATTGACTAACTATTAAGCCCATGATCTATAGGTCCATCGGGTACTTATGCTAGCCCAAATATCGTAGTCGCGAAATCAAGTAGAAGAAATGGAAAGTTTAAGTAAATTTAATTACATAAATAGGCAATATTAATTGTTTAAATATTGAGTATATTCAAACGGTAATTAATATAAACATTATTAATTGTTTAAATAATGAGTTTATTTAAACAGAAAATTAATAATGAAATATTATTAATTAGACATTATTAATTATTTAAATATTGAGTATATTTAAATGGTAATTAATAATTGAAATTAATTGACAATTATTAATTGTTTAAATAATTAATTTTATTTGAACGGAAATTAATAATTAAAATTATGTAATTAATAATAAAATATTATCAATAAAATTATTAATTAAATAATGAGTTTATTTAATGGAAAATAATAAATAAAATATTTATTATTAATTATTTAAATAATGAAAATTATTTAAATGGAAATTAATAATTAAATATAATTTGATAATATTTAGTCGGGAGAAAATATTAATATTATTAATTATTAATTATTTAAATAAAATATTTTATTTAAATGGTAATTAATAAATTAATTAATTAAGTTGGACTTATTAATTTAAGAGAGAGTTTCAAGCCCAAAGCCCAATTGGATTAATGAACCCAATTGCAATTGGCCCAAAATAATTAATTAAATAAATTTGATTTATTAATTATTTATTATTAATTTTGGCCATCATAGATAATTTGTAGGAGATAATTATTTGAATTATATCCTATAAAAATTATATAGATTTATTTACCCAAGATAAATAAAATAAAGAAAAGAAAATATTCTCTTATTTATCTATGGCATTTTAGAAATACCAAGATAAAGGAAAGAGATAATTCTTTTTTCTTTTTGTATTTATCTCCATGGATTAATCCTAATGTGATTAGGATGAAGGGATGATTTACTAAACTAGCGGAATTTGATTTAGTAAACTAATTAACATTTAATTATGGATCTATTAATATCATGCAATTTGTGAAAAAACATGTAGATTCATGCTTTAAATTTCGAAAATTAAAATCAAAACTTACATTGAGTAATAAATGGAGAATCGGTTGGAGGTTTCTTTACAGCATCAAATCCTCAGCAACACCGGATCTTCTATGCTATATCCCGATCGATCAAACGAAACCCGATTGTAGGATCGAACTTTAGAAGAAATTGGGAAGAAGAAAAAATATTTTCTTCCCAATGTACTAGGGAAAATCGGCCAAGGGGGAAGGGAGAAGGGAGAGAGAATTCCGAATTTCTAAGGAATTTAATTGTGTGATTTATGAATGACCCAAACCTCCTATTTATAGAAAAATAAGAATCCTAATCCCATTAGGATTAATCTATAGAGATAAATACAAAAAGAAAAAAGATTTTCTCTTTCCTTTATCTTACAATTTCGAAAATGCCATAGATAAATAGGAGATTATTTTCTTTTCTTTATTTTATTTATCTTGGGTAAATAAATCTATATAATTATTATAGGATATAATTCAAATAATTATCTCCTACAAATTATCTATGAAGGCCAAAATTAATAATAAATAATTAATAAATCAAATTTATTTAATTAATTATTTTGGGCCAATTTCAATTGGGTTCATTAATCCAATTGGGCTTGAAACTCTCTCTTAAATTAATAAGTCCAACTTAATTAATTTATTTATTAATTACCATTTAAATAAAATATTTTATTTAAACAATTAATAATATTAATATTTTCTCCCGACTAAATATTATCAAATTATATTTAATTATTAATTTCCATTTAAATAATTTTTATTATTTAAATAATTAATAATAAATATTTTAATTATTAATTTCCATTAAATAAACTCATTATTTAATTAATAATTTTATTGATAACGTTTTATTATTAATTAATTAATTATTAATTATTAATTCCGTTCAAATAAAATTTATTATTTAAACAATTAATAATTGTTAATTAATTTCAAATTATTAATTACCATTTAAATATACTCAATATTTAAATAATTAATAATATCTAATTAATAATATTTCATTATTAATTTCATGTTTAAATAAACTCATTATTTAAACAATTAATAATGTTCATATTAATTACCGTTTAAATATACTCAATATTTAAACAATTAATATTGCCTATTTTAAGTAATTCACTTTACTTAAAATTTCCATTTCTTCTACTTGATTTCGCGACTACGATATTTGGGCTAGCATAGGGACCCGATGGACCTATAGATCATGGGCTTAATAATTAGCCAATTAATTAATTAACTCATAATCAGTTAATTACTTATTATCTAACTATGAATAATTCCACTATAGATTCATAGCTGAACTCCCCTCACTATAGATGAGTTATGTCCATTTAGTTTATCTTTATTTATATCTGTGATATATCCTTCACGTGGAACCCTCATAATTACAGGCGGATAAATTTACCGTTTTGCCCCTGTAATTACCGCTTTATCCTTGTGTTCCCGCTGATTCTCCAATGAACATTATCTTTAGTCGAACTAGAGATAATATACTTCTGTGATCAATAGAAGTCGTGGCGCCACTTGTTCATGTCTCGAATCAGTACATCAAGGGAGTTTCCTAAAGTTCCTAAAATTATTAGGTATCGCACTGATACCGTTAATTTATAGAAAAGTTATGAATTCCATCTCGTGAAAATGAGTTCCCAGCTACTTATCTAGTCATGTTCCCAAAACAGAAGTGTATTGAGCGTTCTTACAGATCGCTCTCAACCATGTGAATCAAAGAACATAACTCCATAAATAGGAGTCTGCATTTCACTCAGGATTGAGATCTATCACGGTTGATAAACTTAGTTTGATATTCGATCATTTCTCGTAAACGGTACTAATGAGAAATTTGATCGAATATCGTGGTCCTGTCTTATACAATCAACATTGTATATGATACTTCCATTTCATGTCTCCCACATGAATGATCAGGATTAGATCATTTGTCTATAAACAAAATGCGAAGCTATCAACAGTGTTACCAAGATAAGGTTCCCAAACGTTATCCATTTACTGTAGACACTTTTAAGTTACTCATCTCAACTTTAATCCTCTCGTATGACTCACATACTAAGTCGTGATTTCATAAGAGTAACTTAGGGTTTACTATTTGAATGTTTGATATTAATATATTTCCATATATTCCTAATATCGTCAATTGAATTAATCTAGATAATATAAAGAACTTATGTTTATTTATTTAATTTATTCTAAATAAATTATTATTATTAAATAATTACAAGTTCTAGGACACCATTCCTAACATAGGATTCCTATTTTCCTATAAATAGGAGGCTTGGGTCATTCATAAATCACACTGTGACGACCCGTCACTTTTAAATAAATTAAAATCAGAGAAAACAGCGGAAGTCTTTTAATTTACGAAAAATTGGCGTGGTTTTGTTTGAAAATTGGCATGCCGAAAACCTGTTTACATCCTAATTTTCAAATCTAACAAAATCTCATGGACTTTAAGTCCAAATCAGGAGTTCAAATATATAATATCATAAAACATCAACATTAGGCTCTTAGGAGCCAAATACAAAATACAATTCCTTAAAATTCATCAAAATAAGACATAAACTTTACAATCCATTAGTCCATCTCGAGGTCAGGCATCCCTCGATCAAGCAAGACCACCTCCTCTTCCTCGACTTCTAGCCAAGGCATTACCTGAAATTGGTTGTAATATCATGAGCTAACAAACTAAGCCCAGGTGAGAATAATAAGCATAAAAAGTAAAGATAGACCTCAAACTCGCATTTCGATTTGTGTCCAAGTATTCTGACACTAACTTTCCTAGAATTCTCCAAAGTCTAGGTCATTTTATTTCATATTTTCTAATTGATGATACTAACTAGCACACTTGGTCTAATTGTTCATCCAATAACTTGTCATAACATGAGTAAGAAAAGTAAATCAATAAACTTTGTATAATTATAACATCTCGATTCTCTTTCTCGTCTATCATATGCATAAAAGTAATGAGTACATCCCGTAGGATACACATTCGCCATTTATGCATGGAATGAAGGTAATGTGGATTTTTACATACTATCCACCCTTATCCTTATGTATGAAGTAGTGTGGACAATTATCGTATTCCACCAGGTACTTATGTATAAAAGTAGTGTGGGCAATTATCATGTCCCACCAGGACTTATGTATGAAAGTAGTGTGGGCAATTATCATGTCCCACCAGTACTTATGCATGAAAGTAGTGTGGGCAATTATCATGTCCCACCAGTACTTATGCATGAAAGTAGTGTGGACTTTCTCATATTCCACCATTAACCTTTCGTTTTTCTTTCACTTTCTTTTCTTTTCGATAATGCGAGATGTTATGCATATGCTTGCATATGCTTGCAAAAGTAGATAAAGTAAACGTAAATGATGAAACAACTGAAATATGCATAAAGTAAATGAGTAAAGTAAAGACATAAAGTAAAGGACAGATAAGAATTCTCGAACGAACGATTTATAAATCGAACTCCGGTATCAATAATAATAAAAGTAAGAACATAATATAACGATTAACCTAAACCTCCAAGGATTCTAAACTTCCAGTAATCCGAGGTTTTATTAACCGTTCTAAAAACAAACTTTGATCTTTTGACTTCTAATGATCCAATCTTAGTTCGAATCAAATCTAACTTAGAATCTTCTAAAATTCAAAGTCTCTATCGAGAACTTCTAAGTTCTCACTTAAAGGATTAACTCTTAATCCTAAGGGCACTAACTCACATCCTTCTAATCTTAGATTCGGATTCTAATCTTAGTTCCAAACTCTTCAAACCATCATACTTGTCCGATTTCTATAATTACTTTAAATACTAACTATTCTCACCTTAGTTAAAAGATGACTTTGCTCCTAAGTCCGAAGGAGCGATCATCCACGAGGTTCAAAAACACCTACAAACGAATTGTATCGTACAATCAATAACTTTACCAACTATCGATCAAACAACTACTAAACATACAAAGTAACAAAAACCCAACAAAATCCACAAAGAGGCCCACAGCCCTAGCCTCAAAATTGGGTTTCGGATTTGGTTTTCCGGCTTTTTGGCAATTTAAATACATTTCGAGTTGGTTTTAATCAAATTCGATAATCCCGATTTCAATGGGTATCGATGATTAGGGTTTTCGAACAATAAGCCCTTTCCCGAATTGAATTTAAATAATCATTCATTCATTAATTTCTAACCCAAAATCAAACCCAAAAGGGTAAATTTCAAACAGAAAGGGTTTCGACTGAAACTCGGTTTTAGGGTTATGGGATAGTTTCCAAAAACACATAAAACTACTCCCGAATTGACAAACACCGAGTTTCACGGCAAGAAATCGAAAGAAAACAATGAAAACTCCATTAAAACACTATTTGGAGCTTAGGGTTTCAAGAGAAACTTACCGAGAACTCCTTGGATCTCGAGAGAAACGGACGATGGCTAGGTGGAAAATGATCCTTGACCCGAGGGCTTTCCAAAATATCCAAGCTCGAGTCGATCCGGCAAGAAACTAACAAAAACCAAATTTTCTCTCTTCCTTCTTTGAGCTCACGGGTGGGGAGGGGATTTTTGGAGAATTTTGGTCAATTTGTGAAGTCAATGACTCATTTAAAGAAGATGACAAATAGTAATTTTAGATATTTTGCAAATTGGGTAATTACAACTTTGCCCTTTTTTGACTTTTGGCTTAAAAACGAATCCCGAACATCTCAAACTATCCCAATGGTGATTAATAATTATTAATTGGCCCGTTAATAATTATTAATACCATTAAAACGTATTTAAATAAATAAAGCCATTAAAATGAAATAAAATGAAATAAATTACTAAATTCTAATTTAATAATAAATAAATAAATTTTAATTACTCAAATTAAAATAAAATAAATAAAAGTTTTTTTTTTCACACAAAAATAACGGGACGTTACAGTCAACCCTCCTAAAAAGGCTTTTCGTCCCCGAAAAGTAAACTTACTAAGTGAAAAGCTGAGGGTACTTTGCCCGCATATCATCCTCACGCTCCCACGTAGCTTCTTGGACACTTGGTTCCTCCAAAGAACCTTAACCAAGCGAATCGTTTTGTTTCTCAACACCTTTTGCTCGAATGCTAAAATCTCAACTGGTGTCTCCTCATTAGACATACTAGCATCCAAAACTATCGGCTCGTGATCAATCACGTGGGAAGGATCTGCCATGTACTTCGAAGCATAGATACATGGAAAACATTATGAATCGCCGATAAAGAAGGTGGTAAAGCCAATCGATAAGCCATCGCTCCTACTCGATCGAGTATCTCAAATGGGCCAATAAATCTAGGGCTCACTTACCCTTCTTCCCGAATCTCATAACACCATTCATAGGTGCTACCTTCAAAAACACGTGGTCCCCTAACAAAACTCAAGTGGACTACGTCGTTTGTCCGCATAACTCTTCTCATGCGCTCTTGGGCAACCCTCATCCCTCTCTCGATCAAGTCAATAGATCGACTAGTCAATGTAACAACTCGGGTCCCAAAAGCCTTCTCTCTCCAACCTCATCCCAGTGAGTCGAGATCGACACTTTCTACCATAAAGTGCCTCAAATGGTGCCATCTCAATAGTAGCCTGGTAGTCGTTATTATAAGCAAACTCTACCAAATACAACTGAGAATCCCAACTACCTCCAAAATCAAGAACACAAGCCCTCAACATATCCTCCAGAATCTGGTTAACTCTCTCGGTCTGACCATCTGTCTGGGGGTGAAAAGCTGTGCTAAAATCCAAGCCTGTACCCATGGCTGAATGCAAACTCTACCAAAACTTCGAGACAAAACGAGTGTCCCGATCTGATACTATCCTCACAGGCACACCATGTAATCTGACAATCTCCCGTAAATACAACTGTGCCCAAGTCTCCACTGGGTAGGTGATCCTCCCAGGTAAAAAGTGCGCGGTCTTCGTCAAACGGTCTACAATCACCCAAATGGTATCATAACCCTTGGGCGTCCTCGGCAAACCACTGATAAAGTCCATGGAAATCTCCTCCCATTTCCATTCCGGGGCACACTCGAGAGGGTTAAGTAAACCCGATGGACTCTTCCTCAAAGCCTTGACTTGCTGACAAGTCAAACATCTACTAACAAAGTCCGCAATCTCAAGCTTCATTCCCGGCCACCAATAATGCTCTCTCAGGTCCCTGTACATCTTCGTACTACTTGGATGTATAGAGAAGATAGAACTGTGAGCCTCCTCCAACAGTTCCCTTCTAAAAGTCGATCCTAAAGGCACACATAGCCTCTTACGATACATCAGAGCACTGTCTGTAGAGAAGGTAAAATGACTAGGTATATCGACTCGGCCTCTCTAAAACCGGCCCGCAAATGAACCTCATCTCTCCGTGCATCAATCATCCTCTCGCCTCAAAGTAGGCCCCACTGTCAAACTAGCCGGACTCACGGTGACCTCGACAAGAAGCAATGCTATCTCACTCGTTCCATATCCCACCTCAATCTCAAAGGTAAGGCCGACAAAGTCAAGAATGAGAAGACTTCCCATCGAGCGCATCGGCCACTACATTGGCTCTCCCAGGATGATCTTGAATGTCACAGTCATAATCCTTAACAAGCTCTAACCATCTCCATTGTCTCATATTCAATTCCTTCGAGTGAAGAAATATTTGAGACTCTTATGGTCGGTAAATATCATAATCTTCTCACCGTACAAATAATGCCTCCATATCTTCAATGCATGCACAAATACCGCCAACTCTAAATCATGAGTCGGATATTTCTTCTCATGCTCCTTCAACTGACGAGAAGCATAAGCTATAACTTTACCATGCTGCATCAACACACATCCCAAACCTCTATGGGAAGCATCTGTATACACAGTCAAACCACCAGTCCTATCAGGCGACACTAGAACAGGTGCTGTCACAAGCCTCCTTTTGAGCTCTTCAAAGCTCCTCTCACAATCCTCAGACCATACAAAATCAACCCCCTTCCGAGTCAAACGTGTCAAAGCTGAAGCAATCTTGGAGAAATCTTGCACAAACAGTCTATAATAGCCTGCAAGTCCCAGAAAACTGCGAATATCAGCCACACTCATCGGTCTAGGCCAGTTAGTAACTGCCTCGATCTTAGAGGGATCAACAGATACTCCTCTACTCGATACTACGTGGCCTAAAAATGCCACTTCCCTCAGCCAAAACTCACACTTAGAGAACTTGGCATACAATCTCCGATCTCGTAGTACTGTCAGAACCTCTCGAAGGTGTATAGCGTGCAACTCCTCTATCTTGGAATAAACCAAGATATCATCAATAAAAACAATCACAAAAGAGTCAAGGAACCTCCCGAACACCGTGTGCATAAGGTCCATAAAAGCTGCAGGCGCGTTGGTCAAGCCAAAAGACATAACTACGAACTCATAATGTCCATAACGCGTCCTGAATGCAGTCTTGGGAATATCCTCATCCCGAATCCTCAACTGATGATAGCCAGATCTCAAATCTATCTTCGAAAAGATAGTGGCTCCCCTCAACTGATCAAACAAGTCATCTATCCTGGGCAAAGGATACTTGTTCTTCACCGTAACACGGTTCAACTCTCTATAATCAATGCATAAACGCATAGAACCATCCTTCTTCTTCACAAACAACACCGAGGCTCCCCACGGCGAAACACTTGGGCGTATAAACCCCAAGTCTAAAAGTCCTCAGAATCGGCTCTGAGTTCTTTCAACTCAGCAGGTGCCATACGATAGGGTGCTTTGGACAATGGAGGTGTCCCAGGTGCAACCTCAATCGAAAATCAAACTGTCTCACCTGGTGGCAAACCTGGTAACTCATCAGGGAAAACATCAACGAAATCCCTCACTGCGGCACGGAACTCAAACTAGCCTCCTGGTATAGAAGTGTCAACCACACTAGCTATATAGCCCAAGGCTCCATCACTCAGAAGCATACTAGCTTCTAACATCGATATCAAAGTGGGTACTGATCTACTACTAGTCCCACGAAAACGTACACTAGTCCCACATGGACTCATAAAATCAACCACTCTCTCTGTACAATCAATAGTGGCACGATTAGCTGATAGCCAATCCATACCCAAAATCACATCGAAATCAGACATAGGCATGATAATCAAAGTAGCATGCAAGCAACAACCCATAAAACACAGATCATCTGTGCTAATCGTACTATCAGCAATAATAAACTTCCCCACTAGGGTAGAAACACGCATCTCAAAACCTAACAGTGCAGACTCAAGCATAGCAGACTCAACAAAAGCAGAAGAAATAAAAGAGTGGCTAGCCCCAGAATCAAATAAAACAAAGGCCGAATGGCCCAAAACTGTCAAAGTACCAGTAACTACAGTACCTGTAGCCTCTGCCTCCTCTCTAGTAGCATAAACTTGGGCCTGATACTGAGCAGGTGGAGGCGGTAACTGACGTGGCGGTGGAGGAAATCTCGGTGGTGGTGGAGGTAAAATCTGTGGCGGCTGAACAACAGGCGGAAGTCTAAAACTGCTGTGCCTGGCCACCCTGACCTCTACCCCTAAATCGTCCTCTGCCTCGGTCGACCTGCCTCGGTCATGACCTCTACCTCTAACCGGAGGAGCATATAAAGCAGGGGGTGTCTGATAAGGTCTCTGCTGACTAACCTGGCCCGGGTAACCATACTGTGGTGGCTGAGCCTGATAAGCTCTACAGTGCCTAGATGTATGACCCTCCTGACCACAAGTATAACATATAAGTGGTAGGGGACATGCTCCAGCATGATGACTAGAACAGTGTCGGCAAAAGCGGAGAGGTGGCCCCTGTACCCTCTATGTCCATACCGAAATCCACCCAGCCTGCTGCCGCCATCGTCTCTCTGCTGTGGCGGTGGTACTCGACTAGCAGGGTCGCTCTCTACCTTCCTCTTATGAGAGGAAGTCTTTCCTGTAGCGGCTAGTTTACCCTTTCTTTCTTCAGATGCCAAATCTAAAGAAAGGGCAAACTCTAAAGCCTCCTCGTAGGTAGTCGGACGCAGGGTGCGTAAAAGACCCCTAATCTCGGCTCTCAGCCCTACCAGAAACCTCCTCATCTTGCTCTCAGGATCAGCAACCTGTCCAGGAGCAAATCTAGACAGTCGGTCAAACTCTCGCTCATACTCGGTCACAGAGCTATCACCCTGTTTCAGGGTCAGAAATTCCACCTCCAATCTATCTCTCAAATCAGCAGAATAGTATTTCTCATAAAATTTCTCACGAAATACCTTCCAAGTAACCTCCATAGTCAAAGAAAGTGATCTATGGAGACCTCTCCACCAATATAGAGCATCATCAACCAAAGAATACGTACCACAATGGACCTTCAGATGGTCCGAGCACCTGATAAACTCGAAAGCTCTCTCAACTCTATCAATCCAGAGCTCAGCAAAAGATGGATCC
The DNA here is from genome assembly GCA_028015215.1 of Gynostemma pentaphyllum. NCBI lineage: Eukaryota > Viridiplantae > Streptophyta > Magnoliopsida > Cucurbitales > Cucurbitaceae > Gynostemma > Gynostemma pentaphyllum. The sequence continues at coordinate 33,850,947 of CM051346.1, read as the reverse complement.
AAAGACCTACCATTAAACTCACCAGGTGCATGTCTACTATACTCTCTCAAAAACCTAGCAGCATCGGTAGATCCAACCTGATCAACTGCCACATCAGCTGGTCTAGGTGGTGGTATAACAGGCAATACTAGTCTACCAGCATCTCGCAATAATCCCAGATAATCCTCCTCAGAAATATAAACTCCTCGCCCCTGAACAGGTGGCGGTACAACAGGAATCACTGGCGGAGGTACTGCAGGAATCACAGGTGGAGGTGGTAGTGGAGGTGTAGGGCTCCGAGCTCTGCTCCTACCTCTACCTCTCACTCCAGCTCGTCTAGCCCCCCTTCTAGGAGGCATACTGAAATAAAGTCAATAAAACAAGATAAGTCACTTGTAAAAGAGAATTCACCACTCTTTTACCAAATCGAAATGAAATGCGAGTTTAAAGATAAGGTCTAGGAATACCTGGTGCTGCTGATCTCAGATGATGACTTTCGAGAATGGACTTAAAACAAAACACGAAATACAAACATGCATCGCATGTAGTCTACAGAACCCGTCGGCTCTGATACCAACTGTGACGACCCGCCAATTTTTTGTAAATTAAAAGACTTCCGCTGTTTTCTCTGATTTTAATTTATTTAAAAGTGACGGGTCGTCACACACACAATTCAATTCCTAAGAAATTTGGAATTCTCTCTTTCTCCTTCTTCCCCCATGGCCGATTTTCCTATAGTCATTGGGAAGAAAATATTTTTTTCTTCTTCCCAATTTCTTCTTAAGTTCGATCCCACAATCGGGTTTCGTTTGATCGATCGGGATATAGGGTAGAAGATCCGGTGTTGCTGAGGATTGATGCTGTAAAGAAACCTCCAACCGATTCTCCATTAATTACTCAATGTAAGTAAAAGGGTTTTAATTTTTGAAATTAAGCATGAATCTACATGTTTTATCACAAATTGCATGATGTTAATAGATCCGTTATTAAATGTTAATAAATTTACTAAATAAATTTCCGCTAGTTTAGTAAATCATCCCTTCAAACACATACCATCAAGGCAAACTAAACTTGATTATGCTAAGAAAATATTATAAACTAAAATGATTCATGTACTAGCTGATCTGATGCGATATGGGTGGTGGATAAGCTCGTCGTAGGCTCGATCATCTTCTGAAACTCGAAAGCTACCTGTGGGGGGAAAACATTTGAAAAGAATGAGCTAAAGGCCCAGTGAGTGGAATTTTTATTAAACTAGTATTTTCTTCAAAACTATATAATATATAATAGCTTCCAAATTCATAAAACTGTTCAAAACTAATATTCGTAAAACTTAATAATCATAAAATTCAAAACTAAAACTCGTAAAACTGGATAGAGTCATAATTTAATAAACATAATATTTAGCTGTCGAAACCATATCAATACTTGTACGTAAATATATATATATATATATATATATATATATATATATATATATATATATATATATATATATATATATATATACACAATATAAACTGTTCATATACTATGTCGTAGTGATAAAAACCCACTAAAAATGTACCCTTAACTGGTTATACTGCATGTAGAACGAAATCATGCATGCAGCAGAGCAACTGAATAATGAAACTGGTCATACGCGCACAGAGCTTCCCCCAAAGGGCTAAACACCCTAACATATGGCCCAAAGCCTATGTGTATGCTAAAGTGGGTCCCAAAGACCTGCTGAAAGCTGATAACTGAGGTACTATTTCTAGCGATTTGAAAATAATTATCTACTGAAAGTATTAACATAATTCTTAAACATTTCGTAAAATAATACTGTTTTTAAAAACATAACTGGGTGCCCATAATATTCGTAAATAATATATATTATATCATAAAATTCATTTCCATAAAATCTATAGCTAAATATCTAAATATTTATATTTCAAAAATCTAAATTTTGATAATATCATAAATCTTAAAATAGAAACACTCACAAACTTTTTCTTTGAATACTCCAAGCCGTAAATATTTAAAGTCTCGTTATCACCTGAAAATTAATTTAATAAACATATCATTGATTAATTCCAAATTTAAAACTATTTACCACTTATAAAACCTCAATTGTTATTCATATCATATGAAACTTAAATAAAACTCATGATTGCTGGATTTTTCTCTAGTTCACCTCTCATAACAACAACACAAAATCTTCCTTTTCCCCCATTATTCCAAACGTAACTTCCAAAATTTTAGTCTCCAACTCAATTACTATTTCCTTTCCAATATTTCTTCCTGTATGAAACACATCTCTTCATAACATTAAATTCAATATTTTTCTCAAACTTAAATCTCATTTATCACAAATCTCAACTCTAAAATCTATAAAACCACACACAATCCTCTTACTAGTTCACACAAATTTCCATAACAACTATATCAAAAACATGGAAATAATTCATTTCTACACCATTCTTAATTAATCTTAAACACTAACCACTCAATTTAACCCATAACACTTAAAATTCACAAATAACAAAACTCATAAACCAACTTTGAAGCTTAGCAAAATCTAACAAAATCCATCAAATAAAAGAGTTGGGTTGAAGAAATCACTTACCAATATGCAATTTCACCTCAAATTAAACTCAAAACTCCAAAATTGATGTTATTTCCGAGCCAATTTTTCTTTTCCTTCCTCCCTTTTCTCTTTTTCTCTTTCTCTCTGTTTTTCATTTTCTTTCTTCTTTGTCTACGGGCTGTTGCATCCCAAATCTGAGTTTGTTTTTTTTTTTTTTTTTTATTTAACACCTCATGTTGCCACTTGTCAAAGCCAACCACCTCATATTTCTTTTTAACCTTATCTTCTTTTCTTTTCCTTTTCTTTTGTTTTTTTTTTAACTTTTTTTTTTATAAACTGACGTTACAGAGACTCTCTCTTATGTGGATCTTGAAAATATTCCAACGACTCCGAGTTAAACTTAAGGAGTTGTAAGCCCTAATTTTGTAGTTGTGAATCTGGAATGGAAGCCCTAATTGTGGAGCAAATGATCAGGTTTTCATCTTCTACACTTTCGATTTTCTCTTTACCATATGAATATTATTTTCATTTTCTCTAGTATTTGTTTATTGGATATATGATGCTTGGTTTTAATGTATTTATTGGAATCAGTTTGAATAGAAGAATATTGATAAATTTAAAGTGCAGGTTGAGTCAATGAGGGCAGGTTTTGGAAAATTGATAAATTTTAGTAGTTCATTTTTACCTATTGTCATACAAATTAAGAGTTGTCTGACTGAATTTTGAACCTGTTATTTTAATCAACGGTAAGGATTTTTCTTATTAACTATCTTATTTACTAGGTTGTTAGTCTTTTACTAAATACGTTCACGATTACCAGAATCTTATACTGCTTTCATCGTCATTGTTTTGAATGTTTAGTGCATGTCACTATTAGTATAATTTATAGTTGGGTTACCGAATACTGATAGTGTTCCTTTATTACGTTAGATACCGTTTGAGATAACTTTTGAAAGTGTTTAAAAGTCTTTTTGATAACCATTCAAAAATACTTTTAAACAATTTTAAAAGCTATCCCAAACGAACCCTAAATTACTAATCAATTAAACTATTGTTTGTTTTTAGTTGGGGTACCGGGTAATCTTTTCTTATTTACTAAGTTATTTGTTCTTTTATTATCATTCTCAATTTTTTTCAGGACAACCAGCTTTTCAGATGCACTTGGAAAGAACGTCATCGAGGATGTAGTTAGGTGACGGTACAAAGAAGCCGTTGAGAAACCGTTAGTGTCCAGATTCCATTTTTTTTTTCCTTATGTGGCCATTGTTTTGATGGTTGTTTTACTGTTAATCTATACAATTCTCACCCACCAAACTATTTATTTTAATGTTTAAATTGAATAAAACGTATCAAGTTAAGTTTTGTGTCTGAATGGAGTTTACAAGAGATGTTTTAATGTATTTTCATTACTTTATTCCAACAAGTTTTACTTTCTCCATTCCCTTTATAAACTCTTTGTTCAGAGCAAACTAAGTCTCACATTGGTTACATCAACGGATGATCACGAGTAGGGGCAACATCTCCATGGGTATGAGAAGGAGGCGCCACATTTTTATCACTCTTGTATTATAGTTATACCTCAATGGGGAACTTTTGATGGGAGATTTAGGGGTGGCAAAATTCCCACCGGTTAATCCCCGCTTTATAGGGTTAACGGGGGAAATTTTCCCAAATTTCTTTTAGGGTTAGGGGATAAAAACACATTCCCCACCCGCCCCCGAACCCGATATTTTAATAACATCTTATGTATTTTGTTTACTTTTATCTTTGTTTATTAGAAAAAAAATATATAAAATATGGTTATATTAACTTATAAATTATAAAGTGTTTAATATTATGTTTTCCTTTTATCTTAAAAATGTATAGTTAAAATATATATTCCTTTTTTATATTTATTTTTAAATAAGAATTAAAATATAAAAAAATAGAATTTTCCCTACGGGGAAACCGATCCCGAACGGAGAATCCCCGAACCCGCCCCGATTATTTGATTAGGGGATCGGGTAGGGTATGGGGATGTAAAATCTCCGCGGGTTAGGGGATGGGAATGGCATCCCCGACCCCACCCCTCCCGTTGCCATCCCTAGGGAGATTGCTCATCTTGGTAATAAATATTGGTTTTCATTCTGTTTAGAGTTTGTCTTGTTTACATGGTTTCCATTGTTTTTTGCCATCCCATCATCTCATCTTTGAGCTTCCTTTTCTTTTATTTTAATTATCATTTCTTTATAAAAATCAGCTAGAAAAAAATACCCAAATAAACATACAAAAAATAAAAGCAATCTCATTTAAAGAGTTTATGACCCGATAAATTCCACCGGGCACTCTTTTTTCTCCATTCTCTCTACCATCCATTCTCAAGCCAATAAAACGAAGGGAGGAGTAGTTGAGGTTTGAGAAGGGATGTCAATTTCCCACGAAGCCTCAACCCTATAGGCGCGGGGAATCCCTGTTTTATTAAGTTTAGGGTTAGGGTTGGGGGGGAAATTTCCACCAATTTGTTTTATGGTACGAGGATGAGAATACATTCTCCGCCCTGCCCGCCCGCTACCCCGAACCTGATATTTTAATAATATCTTATGTATTTTGTTTACTTTTTATCTTTATTTACTGAAAAAAATATATATAATATGGTTATAGTCACTAATAAATTATAAAATGTTTAGTATTATATTTTGTTTGTCTTAAAAATGTATATTTTAAATATATATTTCATTTTTATATATGTTTTTAAATAAGAATTAAAACATAAAACGGGGAATTTTCCCTGCGGGGAATCCTCGAACCCGCCCCCGATTTTTTTTATTAGGGGATAGGGTAGGGTAGGGTATGGGGATTAAAAATCCCCACGAGTTAGGGGATGAGAAATACATCCTCGACCCCGCCCCGTTGTCATCCCTATGTTTGAGTCGTATTTTTTTTAGAGTTATACAAAAAAAAAGGGCTAAACCAAGGCTAGAAGCTACCCCAGTTGAGGAACCTCCCACGAACTAACTTCTTTGTCAATCTACATGTTAATGATTATTCCACATAAAAAAAGATGAAAGGATCAAACAAAATTTGATCTTCATAGTCTACCGAAGACGAGACGTAACACATTTAGGTTGTTAGTCTTTTACTAAATACTTTCACGACTATCAGAATCTTATACAGCTTTCATCGCCACCTGTTTTGGATGTTTAGTTCATATCACTATTAGTATAATTTGTAGTTGGGGTACTGGATACCTGATAGTGTTCCTAGATACTAAGTATCTATTTGGGATCATTTTTAGAAGTGTTTACGAGAGATGTTTTAATGTATCAATCACTTTATTCCAACAAGTTTTACTTTCTCTCCATTCCCTTTATAAACTCTTTGTTGGGAGCAAACTAAATTTCACATTGGTTACCCATCAAGAGGGGCAACATCTCCATGGGTATGAGACGGAGGCCCCACATTTTTATCACTCTTGTATTATACTTCAACGGGGAACTTTTGATTGGACATTGTATGTCTTGGTAATAAATATTGCTTTTCATTATTTTCAGAGTTCGTCTTGTTTACATGGTTTCCATTCTTTTTTTGCCATCATCATCTTTGAGCTTTTTTTTTTCTTTTTTTTTAATTACCATTTCTTTATAAAAATCTGCTAGAAAAAAAAAATACCCAAATAAACATACCAAAATATAAAGGCAATGTCATTTAAAGAGTTTTAAGACCAGGATAAATTCCACCGGGCGGTTTTTTTCTCCATGCTCACAACCATCCATTCTCAAGTCAATAAAACGAATGGGGAGTGGAATACAAAAACAAAATTGAAGGGATCAAACAAAATTTAATCTTCAAATTGATTAGTGGAATGATCTTCAGAGTCTACAGAACACGAGACGTAGCTCATTTAGTGGTGGACTTGTATAAATTTTGGGGTTAAATGAACCAATTTTCACCTACACTTTCAAGTTTTTTCAATTTACACCCTGGACTATTAATTTAGCTTTTTTCACCCCTACACTTTCTATTGGCCAATTTTCTGTCAAAATAATCATCCAAATATAATAGACTTTATTTTTTAATATTTTTTTATATCTAAGGGTATGTAAAAAGACATTTTTACCCCCAATTTCTTCTAGCTCCTCGTCTCCTCGTCCATCATGTTTGTTAAGCTTCTTCTATTTTCATCAATTTCTGTATTTTTGTTCCGATCTAAAGCACGAGAATATATGAATCAATGGTGCTGCATTCATTCAAACTATAAGTATCGAAGTCAACTGTGTAACAATTTTAGAAGCATTGTCACATTCAGATCATTAGGAGATTTCCTGTTTAGCTTATATGTCTTCACTAGAAAATGGTATTCCAAAGTGTTGTAATATATAAAGATTCCACCCAATATGAGCTTCTAGATCTCTGAACAACTGATACAATGCTCCTTATAACAGGGCATTTTAGTCTTGAACATTCAGATCTTTTCCTCGAACCAAAGGTATATATAGTAATTTGATAATGAACGGCAGAGTGAGATCCATTTTTCGAATCAAGAAATGTTTTCGATCCCGGATATGGAGAAGGTGTCGTAATTAATGGACAAAGTTTGATTGAAAAAAATGGAGAAATTGATGAAAATAGAAGAAGCTAAACAAACGTGAAAGGTAGCGTGGAGGAGGAGAAGGCTAGAAGAAATTGGGGGCAAAAATATCATTTCACATACCCTCGAATATAAAAAATATTAAAAAAATAAAACCGGTCCGATTTGGATGATTTTTTTGACAGAAATTAGACAATTGAAAGTGTATGAATGAAAAAAGCTAAATTGATAGTCTAGAGGTGTAAATTAAAAAATTCGAAAGTGCGTGCAGGGGTCATCGATGCATTTAAACCCTAAATTTTGATGTTATTTTTTTCCCTGAATGTTTATTCTTTGTTTTGCATGTTTTTATCAATTTTAGAGTTGGGAGTTTAAGATTTTCAACCCTTCAATTTCCCAAACAGAAAGTGTAAACTCTTTTTTTTTATAAAATAAATAAATAAATAAGAGGATAAGATTGAATTGTTTGAAAAAGAGAAGAAGATAAGGCTAAGAAAGAAGAGATGGGATCTTGGCTTGACATGTGGCAAGGAAGTTTATTTATAAAAAAAACAAAACCAAGCTAAAATTTGGTTTAGCCACCCGTGGAAAGCAAAATAGAAGAGAAAGGGAGAGGAAAAAAAAAAAGAGAAAAGGAAAGAAAGAAAGGAAAAATGAAAAATTGGCTTGGGATTTTTCTAAGATACATCAATTTGTGGAGTTTCAAGCTTCAATTTTTGGTATAATGGCTAGTTGGTAAGTAATTTCCTCAACCTAATTCTTCTATTTGATGAGATTTGGTAGTTTTTGGCTATGCTTCAAGGTTGGTTTTTGAGTTTTCTTGTTTATGAATTTTAATTGCTATGGGTTAAATTGAGAGGTTGATGTTTAAGAATGATCAAGAAGAGTGTAGAAATGGATCATTTCCATGGTTTTGTTAGAGTTGTAATGAAAAACTGGTATGATTTAAAAAGAGGATTATGTGTGGTTTTTGTTCAATTTGAGTTGGGATTTTATATGTTGGAAAGGAGGAAAAGTAACAAGTTAATATTATTGGCTTTGAAAATTATATTGAAAGTGTAGTTATTGAAGGAAAGTTGAAGCTCTAGCCATGTGAAGCACAATTTTATATTATTTTCAATACAGTTTTCTAATATTTCAAATTATTTAATAGATGATTGATATGTATTTTCCTAAATCAATATTTTCAGGTGATATTGTGGCGTAAATGATTTACGATTTGGAATGTTAACAACAAAAGTTTGTGAGTGGATTCTATTTTCACATTTGAAATTATTAGTAGTATTGAGCTTTTAGTAGTTTACAAAACATAAAAGTATTAGAGTTTATATTATCGTATATGATTATTTATTGATATAAATATATATAAATGAAAGTTTTTTTTTATATTCATTATTCAGTTATATGATTTATGCTAGTTACGAAAGTTTCAATTACGATTTTACAATGGTTTGGAAATTTTGATATTACTTTCAGTAGTTTATTTTCAAACCGCTAGAAAGAGTACCCTCAGTTATCAGTTTTCAACAGGTCTTTGGGACCCACTTTAGCATACACATAGGCTTTGGGCAGTATGCTAGGGTGCATAGCTCTTTAGGGGCAACTCTGCGCGCGTATGACCAGTTTTAGTATTCAGTTGCTCTGCTGCATGCATGATTTCGCTCTACATGCAGTATGACCAGTTAAGGGTACATTTTTAGTGTGGTTTTTTATCACTACGATAAAGTATATGAACAGTTTCTATTGTATATATATTTAAATACATGTATTGATCTAGTTTCGCAGCAGAATATTATGATTATTAAATTACGACCATAACCAGTTTTATGATTTTTAGTTTTGAATATTATGTTTTGCGAATAAAAGTTTTATGAATTTGGAAACTACTATATATTATGTAGTTTTGAAGAAAATACTAGTTTAATAAAAATTCCACTCACTGAGCCTTTTAGCTCATTCTTTTCAAATGTTTTTCCCCCCACAGGTAGCATTCGAGTTTCACAAGATGACCGAGCCTACGACGAGCTTATCCGCCACCCATATCGCTTCAGCTCAGCAAGTACATGAGTCTTTTTAGTTTATAATATTTTCTTAGCATAGTCATGTTTAGTTTGCCTTGATGGTAGGTATTGGCCTTTGACTAATACTTGCCATCGGCGCACGACTCGTCTCGAGTGTATAGATAGATCTCGGGTCGGGTCGTGACAGAAAGAGTTGTTTGGATCTTTTGGAGGAGAAGTTTGCTCTAGGTTAAGATTTGGACTTTTTTGCAACTTAGCCCTTTTTTAGGAAGTAATTAAGTATATGTCCAAACGTTTAAAGTAATTGGAAAAATGTCCATTTTTTGAGAAGTCAGGGGTTGAAGACCCGTCTTTGACTGACTGAACTGAAGACATTTGCCATGTGCCAAAGACGGTTTTGAAGACTCGTTTTCAAGAGTTTTTTTTCTCTTTTTTTTTTACACAAAATCGATTTTAGAAAAATTGTTCCATTTGAAACTTGTTGCAATGGATGTAAAACTAAAAACTCAATGTGTTTTTAATTTAAGTGATAATATCGAATTACCGAGTTTCCATTGTCGATAAGATGCGGTTGATCGGAGAGACGGAAGTAGAGATCTTTCTTCTAATTTCTATTCAAGAAAGATCTCTACTTCCGTCTCTCCAATCAACCGCTTCTTATCGACAATGGAAACTCGGTAATTCGATATTATCACTTAAATTAAAAACGCATTGAGTTTTTAGTTTTACATCCATTACAACAAGAAGTTTCAAATTGAACAATTTTTCTAAAATCGATTTTGTTTTAAAAAAAAAAAACTTGAAAACAGGTCTTCAAAACCCGTCTTTGCAACATGGAAACTGTCTTCAGTCCAATCAGTCAAAGACGGCTCTTCAACCCCCGACTTCTAAAAAAATGGACATTCTCCCAATTACTTTAAACGTTCGGACATATACTTAATTACTTCCTTAAAAAGGGCTAAGTTGCAAAAAAGTCCTTAAGATTTCTCATAATGTTGCTTTTCAAGCGCCAGTGTTTAGTTTATTTCCATTATTTTGCTTGCTTTGTTTTAAAAATGAGTAGATTCACTTGTTTTCATAGAATGCTTGAAATGCTTAGGTTTGCTTCAATGTATTGTAGCTTCTTTAAAAATATTATAATCATGTGTTAGGGTCAAGTTGCTCAATGTGTTTGGTTGAAATGTTAGAAAAATGTTTAGGCCTTTGGTTGATGTATTTTTCTTTGTTTAAAAATTTTAGAAACATGTATAAGGTCAAGTTATTCCACGTGTCATTGGATAAAAGAGATTTAGAAGGGAAAATTTCCTGTGCCACCGGAGTACCCACTCACTCCATACCACTTCCACTCATAAGCTGGATTTGTGGGTCCCTTGAAATTTTAAATGTTTAATTTTCTTCCATCAGCTTCCTTTCTCTCACCAACTATATTTACTACATTAGGTTTCTCTCACTTCAATTCTTATTTTCACATCATTTTTTCATTTACTACGTTCATGTCATTTTCGTTAAAGAACACTTCACATTTTTTTTAAAAATCTCAAAAATAGTATTTTAAAAATAAATACTTAAATAGAAAATATTTTTTTTTCACTTTACTTTATGGATTAAATGTAAAATTATTTTATTTTTGATATATTATTTTGTTAAATAAAAAAAATTGGAACAGAGATTAAAATATTAGTTTTTAAGTTTTATTAGTAAATTAATTAAAGTTTATGGTGTGAGACTATATTTTTACCATTTATATAATACTCATATGCAAATCACCTTGGATTCCAGTTATTTTTTTTAAGGTTAATATATAATTTTATTCTTTTATTAAAAAAAGAATGTATCGCCTTATTAATTTTACATAGTATACAGGAAAAAAAATAATAAAAAAAATAATATATTACATAGTAATACAGGGAAAAAAAAATACTATGTAAAAAGAAGTTTCAACTGGAATTAATAAGGCGATACATTCTTTTTTTAAGAAAAGAATAAAATTATATATTACTTACCCTTAAAAAAAATAACTGGAATCCAAGGTGATTTGCATATGAAGTTGGAGTTTTATTAGTTTTTTCTTGAAAACCTACTAAAGTTACATTTGGTCATACCATGAATCGGGTTGTTTTCTTTCCATGTCCACACACAAAGGATAGGACTCGTATACTTTTAAAAGATAAAGGGTAAAATGGGAATGTAAAATATCTCCACACTTTCAAATCTTTTAGAGGTAGTATAATATGACGTGATAAGATAAATAGATTAAGATTAAGATAGTGTAGGAAATAGATAGTTAAAAAATAAAAGTAAATTGTTTCAAATACCATATTTCTACGTATTAACATCATTTTAAAATTATCAAAATAACATCATTTATAGTTCAATATTATATTGAACTAACTTTTTATTTTTCATTATTATTTTTTAATGAATTTTATTGATTTTTTTTGCCTTTTTAGTTTAATATAATATTGAACTATAGTTCAATGGACTCTTTTATTATTTTTCATTATTATTTTCAATGAATTTATTGTTTTTTTTTTCTTTTTTAGTTCAATATTATATTGAACTATAATTATGCTATTTAGGTAATTTAGTAATTAGTATATAAAAATATAATATTTCGATAATTGTCCCTAAAAGTAAAAATAGAGAAGAGACCGAGTTTGCATTAAAATATACTCAAATTAATTTTATCAAAACTGCCCCCCCTAATTCAATAGGTGGAGATTAGCCTATTAAAAACGAAAAAGCTAAGCTTTCCATACAAATCATTTGAATTAAACTTAATAAAAGAGATATTATCTACCAAATCCAAAAGAAAAGGAAAAAAAAAAACTCAAATCTAATATCCTCTCCTATAAAAATACCAAATGAATTAGGTCACATTAAAAGATTTTTGTCCAAAAAAGAAAAAAATTGGGAAAGAAAATTATGACTCAAATCAAAACTTGAATAACCAAAATCATAACTCTGATAATCTAGCAGCAGTAGAAGATAATGGAGATGACCTTGTGGTAGTTTCTAGTGCTACTATAATTTATAGTCATATTGGCTTGAATATTACTATAGATTTGCTAGGTTAGAGCACGAGTCTATAATGATTGGGCTTAGCTCAGCCCATGAAGATAATGATATGGATAATGTGCCCCCCCTGAATTTGAATCCTGGCTCCGCCACTGTTGATAGGTTCTATAATGTGTATCAAGTGTGTTTAATGATTGATGGGTTGTTGACAAGGGTGGTCATATGGGAGTGCGAAACTGGCGATATTTTAAAATCGGTGTTTAAATATATTATTTATATGCTAATACGAAATTTATATTAAACAATCAATAAGGTGTTGGGGTAGACTAAACTTATGATTTATCTTTTTGAGAACAAGAATAGGGGTTCCATTCCCCACTAAAGCAAAGTGAGTTCGTTTTCTTTATTTATTTATATTTAAAATATGTATTTTTTAATTAATTTCAACAAAAAAAAAAAATCAACCATACCTCTACTTTTCCTTTTAATTATTTCAATTAAAAAAAAATCAATCAATTTTAAATCTGTTTTATATCATTTTTTTTATAATTTTTATAATAAATTTTAACTCTAATTTTTTTTCATTATAATAATCAAATTAAAAACATTAAAATATTAATTAGTTTTTTTCTCAATGTTATTTTGATTTTTTTATTGTAAAATTTATATAATAAAGGGCTTGATTTTTTTATTTTCGCACGAGACCTGTTATTTTAAGACCGACCCTGGATGTTAATGTAGAAACTAATAGGAAGGTAAAAAAGCGTTATTCAATAATTTATTACCTTTAATACAATAACTTATTGAATTACAATTAAAACGCTAAAACTCATATTTTTAACTCAATAATTGAATTAATAAAACTCAGATTTTAATTCAATAAAATTATTGAATTAAACAGAATAATTTATTGAATAGTAAAACTCATATTTTAATTCAATAAATTATTGAATAAGAGAAAAAATTTAGTGAATTAATAATAAAGTGACATTTTTGTAAATTTGACAAAAATAATTAAATTTGTTATATTAGAAAAAATGTCATTTGAAGAATTATGAAAATGAAGTGCTATATTGGGAACACCTTCATAAAATATGTCATTTGTGTCCATGTCTCAATATTTAAACTTGTAGGTATATAGAGATAGAGATAGAGATTGCATTAAAAAGAAATATAGAATTAATTTAAGGGTTAAATGCATGAATGATCCCTCCACTTTGAGGCTTTTTCAATTTACACCCCTACACTTCTAATTTGAAAATTTTCACCCTTGCACTTTCATAAACCATCAAATTTAACTTTTTCATCCAAATTAATAGAATCACTATTTTTTTAATATTTTTTTGTTTTTTAATTCTTAATATTCTAACCAAGGGTTATAATTATCCAAACCCATAGTCAAAAATGATTTTAACCACTTCTTTGACTATTGACTTGGATAATATATAATTTTTTAATTAACAAAAAAACATTATTTTACCTCATCCTCTCCACGAGTGCTTCCAGAACCATAACGACATCCAGAAACCTAAGAACAAAAAGTTTGCATCTCCATTACTTGCTATGGGCTAGGATTTCGACCAAAAGTAAAAGCAACGAATTAGGAGTTTTAGGCGGTGAATCCAGGTGACCAAATCAGACAAGAATCTCGATTTCAACCTTTTGACTTTTGTGTACTTCAACCACAACTAATTGAAACAACATCCATACAAAATCAAATTAAAATTTTCTTGTAAGCTCTATCACAAGGGTTTACAATTCAATCCAAATACTCATTCATCCATTCAATTCATCCGTATTACAATTCAATCCAAAATACACATTCATCCATACTATTTCATAACCAGTCAATCCATAATATTACAGTACAAATTAACCAACAAAATGCTTCATATAAACATAAAAAAATATGCTTCAGTCATCCAAAATAGACATCCCTTTTTCCTCGGCTCCTTGTGCATCCATACCTGAGACTAAACTTTAAAAAATAAACTCACATCATAATATCTCAAACATATTAAAAATTTGTCCCCAATTTTTTCCCAAACCCGAGGGGAGGGGTAAAAAAAAAATCTGTATGGATGGAAGACACAATTTTTTCAATTAGTTGAGGTTATCTTTAGTAGTTTCAATTAGTTGTGGTTGTTTCAATTTCCCCTTCATAATTCAAGACACGAGATGGAAGCAGTGGCGGAGCTAGGATTTAACTCGAGGGAGGGCACGCAGTTAAACCGCATCTTAAAATTCCAAAACCGATAGAAATTGAATCGAAACTGACTAAAACCAATATAAATTCAATAATATAAACTGCTTACATGTCAAAACAAATTTACGATTTATAATTTTTTTTTCACTTTAAATTAGTTTACTGTCGGTTTTAATAAAACTGACATAAACAAAACTTAAAAAACACCCTTAATGTGAAATTATATAATTATTGATTATAATATTAATAACTATGAAAATAAAATCAATGTATTCTTTAGTAGTATTTAATTTTTTGAAAATGATGTTGAGTAAATATTAATAAATTTTAATCTATTTTTATTTTTTATGTTCAAAATCATTATATTTCTATCAATAATTATATTGATAGATGAAAAATAAATAATGAAAAAAATTATCAGAAATAATATTTATAATATAAAAAATATGCTTAATTATATTATGATTTCAAAATCTTGAAATTAGAGATATTAAATATAGTGAACTAGTTTATTTATATAAAATTAAAATATAAAAAATTAAAGGGTTTTTTTTTATTATCTAATTTATAAATTAAACGAATATATATATAATAATGGATGTAACTTTAAAAAAGTGCGCAGAACTCAACAAGTCTCTTATAGTGTTCGAACTTGGTATGTTAGAGATATCATCCAGCGCATTAACCAATGCACTACGTAATTGTCATGTTGCAGGTGAGAACTCATTTTGTATATATTTATTCATTAAGGGGCCCTAATTAATTTTAATTTTAATTATATATATATATATTCTAAAAATCGGGGGGGGGGGGGGGGGCACGTGCCCCCCTATCCCTATGTAGCTCCGCCTCTGGATGGAAGCATACCTAGGTCAAAATATGGATTGAAATTAATCGAGGTTCGTTGCTCGTGGAGTTCGTCACCTGGATTCGCTGCTTACGACTCACAATTCGTCGTCTAGAAATTCAGAAATCGTGACAAGTGCTTCCAGTCGCAAGTTTTGTAGATATGAATGCTCTTGGCTTCTGGAAATAGTCATGAGAAGGAGAGGTAAAATGTTGTTTTTTTTTTTTTGTTAAAGTAAAAAAATGGTATATTATTTATGTGCGTCAATAGTCAAAGAAGGGGTAAAACTATTTTTGACTATGGGTTGGGTTAATTATAACCCTTGGTTAGAATTTTAAGCATTAAAAAAAAATAGAGATTCTGTTAATTTGGATGGAAAAATTAAATTGATGGTTTATGAAAATGCAGGTTAGTCATTCATGCATTTAACCCTTAATTTAAAAATCATTAAAAAAATTATCTAAATATTGAAAAAAAAAATGACTCATAACTTCCAACCAAACCTGGCTGATGCAATTTCCGGAAGCCTAGCAAAGATTCAAGGGTCCAGATTCAAATCTTATGGAAAAATTAAAAAGGAAAACTAAAAATCAACTTAATAAAGGAAACAATATCTGTGAAGCAAGCCAAAAAATAATATCGAAAGGAATTCTCTCTTTGAAAAGCACGGCAAAGGCTAAGGCTAGGGCTAAGGAAAACGCGATGAGTATGGCTAAGAGGACTTTGAATATTGGCAACCGTATCAATAAAATACCAGATGAAATCATGGAACAAATTCTTCTACTTGTTCCTGTCGAAGATTTGGCCAATTTCAAGACATTTTGGTTTTCTATAATAACCAATCATCGTTTCATCTATTCCAAACTCAAATTCGATTGGCCGCGGTTATCGCTCGCTTCCTCTTGCTTTACCACTCCTAATTTATTAACCATATTAGAGAGAAGGGGTAAGCTGATCTTTACTTTACATCGACCTTTGCATTATCCGAATCACGATAGTACTCTAATTTGTTGGAAGAAAATTAAATTATACACCATCCACGACAAGGCTCTAAATGTCCAAAAAAAATCCAAAGGGAATACTTGGCTATGGTCACATTTTGAAAGTGATGCAACTTGCATGCATGGTTTGATTTGCTTCCACAACAAGTTTCGCTCAGTTTATATATGCAATCCTCTCACAAGAGAATTTATAACCTCCCCTAAAACTAAACACAATGCTCTGCTGCATTGCGGTCGTATGTTGCGGCTCTTGGCGACGGGGTTTGGATTTTGTTCTTCCATAAACAAGTTCAAAATCGTCCATGTTTGTGGTTGCCATTGTGAAGACCATGATTCAATCAATCCTCAGATTATTCACAAAAGGGCCGAGGTTTTGACTGTCGGTGACGATAAGTCTTGGAGAAGAATGAAGCTGTGGGAAGGTCCATGCCATCCCATAAAAAAAGCTCTGATTATTGATAATGTAATGTATTGGAAAACTGCCTGGGAAGAAGATTTCGTGATTAGATTTGTCACCTTTGACATTTGCAAGGAGGAGTTCAAAGTGATTGAAGTTTCGGTGCCTGGATTTCAACCTCACTCACCTTATGAGTTGATTGAATTGGAGGGAAAATTGTGCATAGTACAGGAGAAATATGAGAATGGCGACGGGCCGAATTTTTTTGTGCCTGAAGATATGACGGAGCTCGGAGAGGGTTGGATTATGAAGCACAGGCTACAATTTCACCCAAGAACAAGATATCTTCTTGATAATTATCGTAGGGTACCTATAGGTATAATCTCTAACAATATTTATGCAATGAAATCGATTCGTCAAGAGATGAAATATTTTGATTTTAGAGCTGGACAGTTGTTAAGATGTGAGCCTCAATCTGGACCATATAAAACACGAAATGTACTTCCATATGTGCCGAGCCTTGTACCCATCTTACCTTCATAGAACCCTTTAAAGTGATCAATTGGTTTGACATATATTTGAATTCTACCTACCTGCCTCCTTTTCCTTTGTCAATTAAATCAGGTTTTCATGAAATAAATATGGTTTATATTCATCTGTCTATGTGTAATCCATGCAAAATTATAATTTCTGAAATGTAATGTTCATGAAATTGATGGTTCTTAGTGAGATTATATCATACTTTGTTTATCACGTAAACACCACAACTCTACATTGGTATGATATCAATGGAGATCTGACCTTCTCCTTAAACACGCATGTGGGATTTTGTTCACACCCAACACACCACTCTTCCCCTCCATTTGTTGACACGTGATGATGAAAAGAAGAAAAGAACTAGTAGGGGAATGACAGCTAGCAAAGAAAGATTAAAAACAGAATTGAATTAGTTCAACCATGAAATGGTGGCGGTGGAGGGAAAGAAAGAGATTTAAAAGAGGTTTCAGTAGCAGCAAAGCTTGAGTAAAATGATATTGAATTTTCACATGGTTTATATTTGTTAAGCTTATACATGAAGCTATCTTTTTAAAACAAAATAACATGTTTGTTTTTTAAAGAATGTAAGAAACAAGGCCATCATTGTTGGTTTAGGGGATTAATTAGTAAAAGCATCTGGAAATTAAAAAAATTTGGCAAAACTAGATTACCCTAGAAAATATTTAGTAAAAACATCCTGTTTTGACCAGTCAAAGTTCAAATACGTAGTCTTTGACTACGTATTCGACGTGGCGGGCTGAATGGCAGCTTGGCTGGTACGGATTGGTTGATGGGTGGGCCAAAGGATGACAAGTTGGATAGAATGCGTAGTCATGGACTACGCATTCTTTGGAAATTTAAAAAAAAAAAAAAAGATTGCATAGAATGCGTAATCATGAACTACGCATTCTTTGGAAATTTTCTATCCAAACAATGATTTGAATAAGAGTTTGTTTTTACTCTATTTTATTGCATTCCTTTACCATAAACTCTTATTCAAATCATTGTTTGGATAGAAAATTTCCAAAGAATGCGTAGTCCATAATTACGCATTCTATGCAATCTTTTTTTTTTAAATTTCCAAAGAAATGTAATGAATTTAAAGGATTAAAAATAGAACAGAAAAAAAAGGATAGCAAAAATAAGAACAAAAGCAAAGGGAAATGAAACCTTACATGTGTTCGTATCTACTCCATTTGTGCCTCTTATTCATCATAGCTTCATTAGGTCCGTTCATCGTTCCATTACTCGAAATATAAGAACAAAAGCAAAGGGAAATGAAACCTTACATGGACTACGCATTCTTTGGAAATTTAAAAAAAAAAAAAGATTGCATAGAATGCGTAATCATGGACTACGCATTCTTTGGAAATTTTCTATCCAAACAATGATTTGAATAAGAGTTTGTTTTTACTCTATTTTATTGCATTCCTTTACCATAAACTCTTATTCAAATCATTGTTTGGATAGAAAATTTCCAAAGAATGCGTAGTCCATGATTACTCATTCTATGCAATCTTTTTTTTTTAAATTTCCAAAGAAATGTAATGAATTTAAAGGATTAAAAATAGAACAAAAAAAAAGGATAGCAAAAATAAGAACAAAAGCAAAGGGAAATGAAACCTTACATGTGTTCGTATCTACTCCATTTGTGCCTCTTATTCATCATAGCTTCATTAGGTCCGTTCATCGTTCCATCACTCGAAATTTGTAGACGCGATACTTGTCGCCATTTAAAATTTCCAAAAATGTCGTCTACAAATTTCGAGTAATGGAATGATAATATATAACCTGTTTATGCCACTACTTCTACCGTCGACGCAGCCGCCATCACCGCCATCATTACCACTGTCATCGCCGCCAGCACCACCGCCACCGGAATAATTTACCTACAGATATTGTTCTCCTTACCTAAGGCTTGATCGCCACTGGAATATATTTCAATTTTTTATTTCGATTCATTCAAGGTAAAACTTAGTTTGTTGCCTTATCCTCTTCAATCTCACGTGGTGGAAGAAAAAAAATTGGATAAAAAAAGAAAAATTAAAGCAAAAAAAAAAAATGCTTAGCTTATCTATTAAATATTGAGGTGGTGGAATTTGAAAAGTAAGTTTTGTTTATGGTTTTAGGATAAACAATAAGGTTGACAACAATAAAATAGAGTAAAAACAAACTTTTATTCAAATCATTGTTTGGATAGAAAAATTCTAAAGAAGACTACGCATTCCATGCAATTTTTTTTTTTTTTTTTTTTAAATTTCCAATTGTCATCCTTTGGCCCACCCATCAGCCAGTCCGTGTCAGCCAAGCTGCCATTCAGCCCGCCACGTCGGATACGTAGTCAAAGACTACGTATTTGAACTTTGACAGGTCAAAACATGATGTTTTTACTAAATATTTTCTAGGGTAATCTTTTTTGCCAAATTTTTTTAATTTCCGGATGCTTTTACTAATTAATCCTGGTTTGGGTGATGAATTTATTGAGATACTTTTAACAAATTAGGTATGTTTGGATTGCTGATTGTGCAAAGGTTGGAGCTGAATTTGAGAGAGAGAAAAGGTGATTCAATCTCACGTAGGTAGAAGGTAAAGAAGTAAGAAGAAGAAAATAAATTACAAGTTTTACGTATGTGCGTGGTTTTGTAAAGGTTAAACAAATGATTGGTATAAGCTATGACTATAGTTTTGTCCTAGCAAGTACTTTGGTACGAAGGCTAATTTTAAACTTTAACCTATTTTCTTGACAACTAAAGTGGTGTTTACTGAAAAGCTCTTTTATCTGGCCATAATATGTGATATTTTGGTTTAATGTTTTTATGGTAGTTTATTTTATCGATACCTTAACATTAATGAATTAGTTTTATGTCTTCTAACACTAATATTTCAGGTGATATTAAGATGTAAATTATTACTGACACGACCCGTCCCGATAACCCCCTAAACACTCGAGACGACACGTGTCGATGGCAAGCTAAGGCTAATGCCAACGCATACCATCAAGCTGAACTTAAATAACTAATTAATCATAAATCTAAATTCTACTTATTTAAGGAAATTTTGACAGAGTTTCATTTATTTTTTGAGTAAACCAACCTGTGAATACATTTAACATAAACCTGGATATATTATAACGGGCACTGCCCTCAGCAAATAACTCAAAACAGCCACACACACGCTAGTTCTGATTTTACTACATTAAGATAACATCTCCACTTACTCAACTAGCCTCAAGATCATGAAAACCACCTACTCGGGCTAACACTGACAATATAGACAAACATGTACAATCACACGCAAAAATGTCATACATAGGCTAGCTGAAGATGATATTAAAACTTGTGGTGCAAACGTCTTTCGTAAGGCTTATCCTCGGAATTCAGGAGCTACCTGGAGGGGGGAAAACAAAACATGGAAAACTATGAGCAAAAACTCAGTGAGTGGAATCTTTTATAACTAACATATACTTTTGAGTTAAATATCGTAGAAAACACGAATTTTGACAAACAAATACATTTATGAGTAAAACACTTTTCATACATAATAAAAACTCATTGCTAACAAGTTCTCATAATAATATCATAATCATATAATAGCAAAACCGACACTAAACGTATACCCATAACTGGTCATACTACACACAAGATAAATCAAGATATGCAGCAGAGCAACTATATATACTAAAACTGGTCATAAGCGCGCAGAGCTGCCCCCAAAGGGCTAAGCACCCTAACATACGGCCCAAAGCCTATGTGTACTCTAAAGTGGGTCCCAAAGACCTGCTAAAAGCTGAGCTAGTGGGTACAACAATTTAGCCGTTTGAAAATAGTTTACGAATATCATTATATAACTTTCAAACTATCTTAAAACCATAAAAATCAATACTCTATACATAAATATATATGGTCGAGTTCTATAAGAATATTTCATAGGTACTCGTAAAACACATAAACGTAATTGGTAAATCATAAAAACATGTGTATAGTAGGCTATTCATAATATATAAGCTAACTTGAGATTAATAAACAAATAGTTTAGGGATAAATCAAAAATAACGTTTTAACCACTCACAACAAATATCCCGTTTACGATCCCGGGTTGTAAGCAGTTCCAATCTCCGTATCACCTGAAATATATATTGAATAAAAATACCTATTAATAATTTTTTAAAACTTTTATATATTCGAAAAACATATTGAAAACACATAACATATCGGTTAATATCCTAATGGCTCACTTTTCCTTCAATACTACACTTCCAATATACTTCTCAAACCAAATAACATCAACTTTGAAGCTTAGAAAAAATCCGCCAAAATCCACCAAATGAAGAATTGGGTTGAAGAAATCACTTACCAACAAGCAATTACACCTCAAATTGAACTGAACACTCCACGATTTGTCGTTATTATTCGAAAATTCCAAGAAAATTTCCAATTTTCTCTTTTTGTCTTTCGTTTCCCCTTCCTCTTTTTCGTCTCCTTGGCTCACGGGTGCTGAGACCAAATTGAGTTTTGCTTTTAATTTTTTTTGCCACATGTCAAAATCTTTCCATGCATTTTTCCTTTCTTTTTATTTTAAAAAAAGCGTTTACAAACTAGTTTGGTATCAGAGCAGTACGATTCATTTTGTGATTTATTTAGACACTACATTTAAAGTTCATTGCATTTGAGTGTTATTGCATGACATGCTTCATGTTGTAGGTAAACATGTCTCGTGGTGGCAGAACTCGTAGGCTTGATGATATTCCTATTGAAACTCAACAAGCTATTGGAAGGCAAAATCCAATTAATGAAAACACATTTCAAGAGGAAATGAATGAAGGAACTAATCGACCAGTTGGTCAGTAACCCGAACGAGCTAATGTTACGAGTGAGCAAATGTTTGAGAGTATGGATCAAGCAGTAGCTTCTGGATTGAGAATGCATAGTCAAAGTAAAGAAGCTGAGAAAGATTATAAAATAGAGCGGGCAACAGCTCTTGGTGCAAAGAGTTTTGCAGGGACAGTTGATCCAACTGAGGCAGAAGCATGGATAGGGAAAATAGAGAAGTGTTTTGAAGTGATGCAGTGTCCTGATGATAGAAAATTGAGGCTGGCTACTTTCTTGTTAGAGGGGGCAGCTGAGGATTAGTGGAAATTAGTTGTGAGTCGACGTCAAAACCTTGCACCTATCCCTTGGGCTGACTTCCGGAATGCATTCTATGAAGAGTATTATCCTCGATCGTATAGAGGTGCTAAACGAAATGAATTCTTGAAGTTGGTACAGGGTTCTATGAGTGTTGCTCAGTATTACAAGAAATTTATTGAACTATCAAAGTATGCTACCACTGTGATTACAGATGAGATCGATAGATGCAAGAGGTTTGAGGAGGGTCTTAGAGGAGACATTAAAATAGTTGTTACACTTCTAGCATGGAACGATCTTGGCAAAATGGTGGAAGCAGCAATTCGTGTTGAGAAGGGTTTAACAGAAAGGAAAAGTCAGGGGGAACAATCAAGGGTTGGTCGTGGTGCTCAATCTTTTAGCAGTGATACGTCTGGTGTACGACCACACATGAGGGGTAATCGGGGGTCTTGGCCTAGCGTGGCAAGTCGTGGAAATTTCAAACCAGATTTTAGGGGGTCATCGAATTTCAGACCGACTCAAGGTAGCTCCCAACAATCATTTGGTAGTTTTCCACAGTTCACGACAAGTAGATACCCATACCCTTAGTGTTCGATATGCGGCAGATTCCATCTTAGTCCGTGTTTGAGGGGTGCGAATGTTTATTTTAACTGTGGTCAGGAAGGTCATATGAAAAGAGATTGTCCAATGTTTTCTCAACGTGGTAGTGTACAGGGAACTACTGCGCAACCATCTCATAATGGTCAAAGAAGTAACCAAGGACAACAAGGATCTAATGTACAAAGTACAATGGGCAGTGGTGTGGGGCAAGGTAGTGATGCAAGTACAAGCAATACGAAGCAGAGTCGGACGTCCTCGTGCACAAGGTAGAGTTTTTGCCATGAATCAACAGGAGGCTCAAGAAACACCAGGAGGTTGTGATGGGTAAGTTATCCATTTTTGACAAAAATGCACATGTTTTGATTGACCCTGGTTCCACACATTCGTTTATTTCTTTTATTTTTATTATCTTCCTTAATTCATGGGATTTTGTTTTTTGTTTTTATTTTTCCTTTGTTTTATATACAATTTTCAAAGCGTGGTTCGTAGGGGTTTTATGTTTTTTTTTTCTTCATCATCTAAGCTTGCTTCTCCATTTTCTTTTTTCCAAATGGGTTCTTAACATTGTTTCTTCTTCTTCTTCTTCTTCTTCTTCTCTCATGGCTGAAGCAAATAGATCAATCGACATTGTCAAGTAGTTTATTGCTCAGAAAGGCTATGGTTTCATTTCTTTATATTGTCATTTTTTTAAGTAAAAGAATCTTGGTTTTTGTGATTTTTTGGTACTTTTTTTTTGTTTTTTTCGGCTTTATTTGTTTTAAGTTTTATTTTTAATTTTGTACATGAATAGGATTCTATATTACAATTATTTACTACACTGTATTGTTTTCTTCTAAATTTATAATGTATAATATAGTGTTTATTATTATTACTTGTTAAAGGAAAAATTTACTATATTGTAATGTTTTATTTTATGTATATAACATACAGTATAATGTTTATTATTATTACTTACTTTTTAAAGGGAAAATTTACTATATTGTACTTTTTTATTTTATGTTTTTAACGTATAGTATAGTGTTTATTATTATTACTTACTTTAATTTTTGTAAATCATTATATGTTTCATGTAATATCGTACAATATATTTTTTTATTATTTATATTACGTGGTTGATCATTTACAATATAGCAAATGTTACCTTCGATTTGTTTTTCTTCTTCTTCAGTCATCTTCGTCATTTTCTTCTTTTGACTTAGTTTTACCTCTTTTTCGTCGGTTTCTTCTTCATTATACTACTTATTTGCATGTTGAATGTTTTTATGAAAACCATGTAAATACAAACTCATCACTTACCTTCATCTTCAATGAAGCCTGGTTATCTTGTTTCTTCTTCAATTTCTGCGATTTCTCTCTTAATTTATGCAATTCCTTTCTCTTCAAATCCTTTCCGTTTTGCTTCTTGGTTTTCTGATTTGGTTTTTTAGTGAAGATTTTTAATCGATGAAAGATTTTAATTTCCCCAAAAATCCTCCCAGATTTCCTCTAATCTTTGCGCCTTCCATTTCAGTTGGTTTCAAATCCTTCCGTCTTCCCACTTTCCGTTTCAAATCTAGGGATTTTCTTGTACTTTCAGCTTTATTTGGATGATTATTTAGGTTATTTTGCTATATTTTTTTTTTCAACCGGCCATAATGCTTTAGAATCCCCTTTATAGGCTATATACCAATATAACCCTTTTTTTCAAACGCGGTAGAAAACCAGGTTTTAAGACCATATTTCACTTAAGAAAAAAAAAATGCAACTATAGAAGTTTGGGAGGTTCCTCACCCAGCGTAGCTTCTAGATTTGGTTTAACATTTTTTTGGGTAGTTGCAAATCTAGCAAATTTTGTTTAGTAATATTTGTAAAAATAACAATTCTAAAAAATATTTGTAAATATAGCCGATTTTGATCGGGTAACTCAGTGATAAATATTAAATTACATATTTTTATACTAAATTTATCACCGATACACATTAATAATCGTTAATCACTGATTAACATAGTAAAAATTACTCTATTTACAAATATTTTTAGAATTATTATTTTTACAAATATTACATCAAAATTTGCTCCCTAATAAAATTTACTTTATTATCCTAAAAAGAAATAAAATTACGACTCAAACCTCAACCGTTCCCCCTTCGTTTTAGTGGCTTGAGAATTGACGGTAGAGAGAATGGAGAAAAAACACCACCCGGTGGAGATTTATCGGGTCTTGAATACTCTTTAAATGCGATTGCCTTTATATTTTGATTTGTTTATTCTTTTATTTTTTTCATGCAGATTTTCATAAAGAAATGAGTATTAAAATAAAATAAAATAAAAAAGAAGCTCAAAGATGATGATGGGAAAAACATTGGAAACCATGTAAACAAGGCCGACTCTAAAAAAAATGAAAGATAATATTTTATCACCAAGAGCAGCAATCTACCATCAAAAGTTCCCCATTGAGGTATAATACAAGAGTGATTAGGACGTCGGGCCTCCCGTCTCATATCAATAAAGATGTAGCCCCTATTTATATACTCATGATCATCGCTTGATGTAACTAATGTGAGACTTGGTTTGCTCTAGTAAAGAGTTTATAAAGGGAATGGAGAAAGTAAACCTGTTGGATAAACGTACATATATTTCATAAAAAGTAATTCACTAGACAAATATTATAGGTGGCAAAACAATTGATCACTATAAAGGTAAGATGGATACAAGACTCGCCACATATGGAACGACATCTAGGGGGTCCAGATATAGGAATAGATCTTACATCTAGGGGGTCCAGAGATAGGATTAGATCTTAACTTTCCAGTTCTAAAATCAATATGTCATCTCTCGATTAATCGAGTTCATTACATAAATATCATTACAGATTATATCAATAGGCATCCTATTACTATAATTATCGAAACGAACTCTTAGTCTCTGTTTGATATAACTTCCTCAAAAAATGTTTTGAGTTAAACATTTTAAAAAAAAAATACTAATTTAGCGTTTCATCTTAAAACACTTGAGTATACTAAAATGTATTTTTGAAAGAATCACAAATCAAATATTTTCTCCAAAAACACATTTTAGTATACTCAAGTGTTTTTAGATGAAACGCTTAATTAATATTTATTTTAAAATGTATCCCTCAAAATATTTTTAGGAAAACTTGTACCAAACGGACCCTTAGTATTGGGGGAGAAATTTGTAGTGTGTGCTTCATAATCCAACATTCTCGAAGCTTCGTCATATCTTTGGGCACAAAAAAATTCGTCAATTCAATCAACTCGTAAGGTAAGTGCGAGTGAAATCCAGGCACAGAAATTACAATCACTTTAAACTCCTTCTTACAAATGTCAAAGGTGAGTAATCCAAGATCATTAAGGCCCTGTTTGGTTTGCAATTCATATTCAATTTTATGAATCTGGATTGCAGGAATAAAAAAAAATGAATTTTAAATTTGTTTGGTTTGCCATCCAGATTCACAAAATTAATTTTGAATAGTTTGGATTCTTGTTTTAGTTGAATTTAGATTTTAGGTTTTTAAAAAAATTGTATCCAAAATTTGTGAATTTGAAGGGCAAACCAAACAAATTTAAAATTCAATTTTTTTTATTACTGCAATTCAAATTCATAAAATTGACTCTGGATTATAAACGAAACAGGGCCAGCATGTGAGGCAGTTTTCCAATACATTACATTATCAATAATCAAAGCTTTTCTTATGGGAAGATATGAACCTTCCCATAGCTTTATTGTTCTCCAAGACTTATCGTCACCGACAGTCAATAATCACCTGGCAGATTGAATGTTACGATTCATTTTATTTTAATTTATTTTCATTTCATTTTTTTAAAAAGACATGTGTTGGTTGGTTTCATATAAATGTTATTTTTGAAAAAAATTCAAATTTTTTGTTGTTTTTAAAAATTTTCATTCATAATATGTATAAGAAATTGTTTTAAATAACATATATCTGCATACTAATTATTGAGATGCAGAGTTCAATAATTTAGGAGTAAATTAAAAAATAACCACATTTGGACCTATCAATTACAAATATAACAACAACCTTTTTTATATTTAAAACTAGCCATTTTGTAAGATTTCATAATTTTATTTTCTCCTTTTATTCCTAATCACATTATCTCTCATTAATCAAATTTAACCCTTTCTTTTAATTAGTTTGTTTTTTTATTTAAGATTCGGTTTATTCAAACTTTGGGTAATCTCTATGTTTTTCTTTGGGAAATTTCATTGGGTAGCAGAATTTTTAGAAATATTTATAAATATAACAGTTTTAAAATGTATTTGTAAATATAACAGTTTTTAAAAACCCCATTCATGTGATCAGAGATATCAGTGATAACTTATAAAATAATCAGTGATTACTATCAGGTAATCAGTGACTCCTGCTCAAAAATCAGGATATTAGTAAATCAGTGATTACTTGTGAAGATATCACTGATTACTAGTGGCAGTTTTGTAATATTTTAGGTGTGAATTTAATTTTTCTGCTATTTTTGTAAATATGTTTTTTTACTGCTATTTTTACAAATATTGGACCTATTTTTGCTATTTTCGCAAGAGCCCCTTTTTCTTTTTTCATTTTATCAAAAAAAATAATTTATTTATTTATTTGGTTTTTCTAAATTAAACGTATTCCTCATTGTTTTTTCTTTTAATTTGATTTTTTTATTTCAATTCTTGTTAAATGTTCATCTTAAAAAAAATTCAAAAAATTTAAGATTTTGATTTCGTTTTTTCAAATCATCATGTTTTACAACTTCCTTTGTTCATATTCATCGTTTTTTTTCTTCTTCTTTCACTTTTTATTGTTTTATTTATTATTTTTTTAATCTGTTTTCTGTTTTTTCATTCTTTAGTTTTTAATAATATTTTTATTTTTTACGATTTATATATTTCTTTTAATTCCATTATTGAGGGCTACATCTCCGCTTCTATTGATGTCGTCTTAGTATATGTAACTTATACAAATTTTCTTATTTCGTTTGTTCATTTTCTAATTTGTTCATATATTAACATAAACAGTTATCAATTTTTTTACTTACAATTTTCTGATTTTCACAAATATATATAGATTTTCTAAGTTTGAATTACCTAATTTTTAGCAGATTATCTAATCCATTGTATATCAACACAGTAAATTATCAGTTTTTTATTCTCACATATAAACTAATTAAAAACTTTATAAACTTAGGGTTTTTTCAAGGGAAATTTCATTGAGTAGCAGAATTTTCTGCAATATTTATTAAATATAGCATTTTTAAAAAGTATTTGCAAATATAGCATTTTTTTAAAAACCCTCATATATGTGAATCAGAGAAATCAGTGACTTATAAGATAATCAGTGATAAATATTAGTTAATCAGTGATTCATGCACAAAATATCAGGATATCAGTAAAATCCGTGATTACTTGTGAGGAAATCACTGATTACTCATGCAAAACAAGTGACATTTTTGCAATATTTTAGACGCGAATTTGAGTTTTTTGCTATTTTTGCAAATAACTTTTTTTATTGCCATTTTTATAAATATTGGACCTAATTTTGCTATTTTTGCAAGAGCCCCCTTTTTTTAATAATTTTTAGATGAATCTCAATTAAGAATATTTCTTTCTATTCAAATCAAAGTTTTCAAATGTTTTATACGAATGTACTAACATGATATTAGTCTTTTTGCTTGAGCTATAGAAAATGGCAACCATGGTGATTTTCGTGAGAGTAAGCTTTTTTTTTTTTCCTATTTGATTTTCTTCTAGAAAGAAGACAAAAGTGGTTATTTTGAAAATCTGAAATTTTTATATTTCACAATCTTGATTTATGGCGGGATTTTTTTTCTTTTACCTGAAAAAAACGTGTTTAGGGTTGTTTAGACATTTGGTAACGATTTTTAAGCTTGACCCACACCAATTTGGCTATTTTTGTTCGGCTTCTTGTAAGGTGGATAGTTTTGTTATTTTTTTTTCGTTGCACGTTATTTTGCTAGTTTCATATAAATGTTATATATTTTTCAAAATATTCATTCATACAATTAGTTTAACAATCTCTGTGTAGCAAGGCATAAAATAATATCAAAAGGAATTCTCTCTTTGAAAAGCAAGGCAAAGGCAAAGGCTAGGGTTAAGGAAAACGCCTATCCATGAGTATGGCTAAGAGGGCTTTGAATATTGACAACAGTATGAATAAAATACCAGATGAAATCATGGAACAAATTCTTCTACTTGTTCCTGTCGAAGATTTGGCAAATTACAAGACGTTGTGGTTTTCTATAATAACCAATCCCCTTTTCATCTATTCCAAACTCAAATTCGATTGGCCGCGGTTATCGCTCGCTTCTTCTTGCTTTACCTCTCCTAATTTATTAACCATATTAGAGAAAAAGGGTAAGCTGATCTTTACTTTACATCGACCTTTGCAATATCCGAATCACGATAATACTCTAATTTGTTTGAAGAAAATTAAATTATATACCATCCACGAGAAGGCTCTAAAAAAATTTGAAGGGGATACTTGCCTATGGTCACATTTTGAAAGTGATGCAACTTGCATGAATGGTTTGATTTGCTTCCATAACCTGTTCCGCTCAGTTTATATATGCAATCCTCTCACAAGGGAATTTATGGCCGCCCCTAAATACGATGCTTGGCTGCATTGCGGTGGTATTTTAAAGCACTTGGCGTCGGGGTTTGGATTTTGTTCTTCCATAAACAAGTACAAAATCGTCCATGTTTGTGGTTCCTGTTCTAGAGACCATGGTACAATCAATCCTCAGTTTATTCACAAATGGGCCGAGGTTTTTACTGTCGGTGACAATATGTCTTGGAGAAGAATAAAGCTATGGGATGGCGATGGTCCACATCATCCCATAAAAAAAGCTCTGATTATTGATAATGTAATGTATTGGAAAACTGCCCCGGAAAATTTCGTGATTAGATTAGTCACCTTTGACATTTGCAAGGAGGAGTTCAAAGTGATTGAAGTTTCTGTGCCTGGATTTGAATCTCACTCACCTTATGAGTTGATTGAATTGGAGGGAAAATTGTGCATAGTACAGGGATTTCAGAATAATGAGAATGGCGACGACGGGACAAATTTTTTTGTGCCTGAAGATATGACGGAGCTTGGAGAAGGTTGGATAATGAAGCACGAGCTACTATTTCAATTTGACCCAAGAACAAGAGGTCGTCTTGATAATTATCCTAGGGTACCTATAGGTATAATCTCTAAAAATATTTATGTAGTGAAATCGATTTGTGAAGAGACCATATATTTTGATTTTAGAACTGGACAGTTGTTAAGACGTGAGCGTTACTCTAGACCATATCACCCTCTAGATGTATTTCCATATGTGCCGAGCCTTGTACCATCTTAGGTGACACTTCAAAATTTATAATAGTGGATAGTTAGGCAGAGATGAGGCGAGACTCTCTCTTATGTGGATCATGAAAATTTAAACTTAAGGAGTTGTAAGCCCTGATTTTATTGTGGAGCAAATGATCAGGTTTTCATCTTCTTCACTTTCGATTTTCTCTTTACCATATGAATATTATTTTCATTTTCTCCAGTATTTGTTTATTGGATATATGATGCTTGGTTTTAATGTATTTATTGGAATCAGTTTGAAAAGAAGAATATTGATAAATTTAAAGTGCAGGTTGAGTCAATGAGGGCAGGTTTTTTGAAAATTGATAAATTTGAGTAGTTCATTTTTACCTATTGTCATACAAATTAAGAGTTGTCTGACTGAATTTTGAACCTGCTATTTTAATCAACGGTAAGGATTTTTCTGGTTAACTATCTTATTTACTAGGTTGTTAGTCTTTTACTAATTACTTCCACGACTGCCAGAATCTTATACAGCTTTCATCGTCACTGTTTTGAATGTTTAGTTCATGTTATATTTTGTAGTTGGGGTACCGGATACTGATAGTGTTTCTTGTTTGAGATAACTTTTAGAAGTGTTTAAAAGCTTTTTTTTAATAAAGAATGTGTTTTTGATAATCATTAAAAAAACACTTTTAAACAATTTCAAAAGCTATCCTAAACGGACTCTAAATTACTAATCAATTAGGTGACGGTACAAAGAAGCCGTTAAGAAACCGTTAGTGTCCTCTTTTTTTCTTTTTTCTTTTTTTATTTTTATGTGGCCATTGGTTTGATGGTTGTTGTACTGTTAATATCTACAATTCTCACCCGCCAAACTATTTCCACCATTTTCAAATTTAGAACTCAACAAACATTTCTGGTTCGGAAATTTGAATGCATTTTCAACAAGTTCATGGGCAAGTATTTGCTTGTTGCAATCACTTTATTTTAATGTTTATATTGAATAAAATGTATCAAGTTAAGTTTTGTGTCTGAATGGAGTTGACAAGAGATGTTTTAATGTATAAATCACTTTATTCCAACAAGTTTTACTTTCTCCATTCCCTTTATAAACTCTTTTGTTGGGAGCACACTAAGTCTCACATTGGTTACATCAACAGACGATCACGAGTACATAAAGAGGGCAACATCTCCATGGGTAAATATATTTTTTTATATATAAATAGTAATATTTTAAGTAATAAATTGATTTTTTACTCTAATTCATCTATTTTGCCCCCCTTAATTTTTTTAAAATTGGTTTTATATAATTTTTGGCCCCTCTATAAAAAAATTCTGGCTCCGCCCCTACCTCAATGGGGAACTTTTGATTGGAGATTGCTTATCTTGGTAATAAATATTGGTTTTCATTCTTTTCAAAGTTGGTCTTGTTTACATGGTTTCCATTGTTTTTTGCCTTCCCATCATCATCTTTGAGCTTCTTTTTTCTTTTATTTTAATTATCATTTCTTTATAAAAATTTGCTGGAAAAAAAATACCCAAATAAACATACCAAAATATAAAGGCAATCTCATTTAAAGAGTTTTAAGACCCGATAAATTCCACCGGGTGGCATTTTTTCTCCATTCTCTCTACCATCCATTCTCAAGCCAATAAAATGAAGGGGGAGTGGTTGAGGTTTGAGTCGTATTTTTTTTAGAGTAATACTACCAAAAAAAAAGTTGAAGGGATACAAAATTTAATCTTCAACTTGATTAGTGCAATCTTTCATAGTCTATAGAAGACGAGACGTAACCCATTTAGTAGTGAACCTGTATAAATTTTGATGTTATTTTTTTGCCCTTATTGCTTATTCTGTGTGTCACATATTTTTATCGTTTTTAGATTTGGAAGCTTAGGATTTTCAACCCTTCAATTTTCCAACCAGAAAGAGTTGTTTGGATCTTTTGGAGGAGAAGTTTGCTCTAGGTTAAGATTTCTCATAATGTTGCTTTTCACGGGTCGTGTTTGTTTATCTCCATTATTTTGCTTGCTTGGTTTTAAAAATGAGTAGATTCACTTGTTTTCAAAGAATGCTTGAAATGCTTAGGTTTGCTGTCTTATTTACTAGGTTGTTAGTCTTTTACTAAATACTTTCACAACTACCAGAATCCTATACAGCTTTCATCGCCACCAGTTTTGGATGCTTAGTTCATATCACTATTAGTATAATTTGTAGTTTGGGTACTGGATACCTGATAGGGTTCCTAGATACTAAGTATCAATTTGAGATAATTTTTAGTAGTGTTTACCAGAGATGTTTTGAGCGGCGGCTCAAGGTTCTTTGAGGCCATAGGCAAAAATTAAAATGAGGCCTTTTATTTATTTATTTTCCTTTAAATAAAATTAAAATGAATTAATATCTTATATAAATATTACTTTTCTTGTTTTTTTTAGATGCAATTTTTTTATTTAATCTTTTATCATCTAAATCCATCAAATATATTTTTCGACAAATAATATTGTTATTTGATCAAATTAGGCAATCATTTCATTTAAGCTTAAAAATTTGTATTGTTTTTCATGATAATTTTTTTCCATTATTTCCACAAAAGGCAAATTATTTTTACAAGATTTTAGACAACAACAATAATTCTCGTTAATACTTTATTTCAATGATCTTTTTATTTACTAATTAAATCTTGAAATTTTTATGAATCAATTATGTTATGAGTACTAGAAAATAGTCTAGAATATCTTTAGAAAAATATTATATCACTTTCTCTAATTGAACCTTTTTTGTACTAATAAATATCTTAATTTAGAATCGATATTTTTCCATCTTCTTGGATTATATATATTATAAGTATAATGCATAGAACAAATATTTGAATCACTATTAAAATGATTGTTGTTTTCATTTATTTAGATTTTTTGGTCATGGTCTGATGATTCTTTCGTAATTTCATCAATTTTTCCAATTTTAACTTTGTTGTTATTTTTTTCTTTTTCTTTTACCTCATCTCTTGATTCTATTCAATCATCATTTTTATTACTTTTACTACTTATAACAATAGAAAACCTTTTTGAGATTGAATCAGTTTCTCTATTACATCTATACTAAAAGGATAAAATGAAAAGGAGTGAATCAAAAAAATTATTGTATTAGATAATATATGCTAAAAAGAGGATACAAAAACCTGAACTTTTAAAATCACCAAACTAATTGCTAAGAGAATGACAATAGAAGTCTTGTGTTTCCTTTAGTGTTAAAAAATACCAAGATTGCTTTGTTAATAAAACTCTCAATTTGTAATTGTGGTTTAGTTTTGTGAATTGCAAAATGAATAGAGAAATAAATGAGGAGATGACAAGTTTTAATAAATTAAGGTTTCAATTTTTAAAATGAGTGGTTAATAAATGTTTACATTTATGTACGTATTATGATGAGAATTGATAAATTGGAATTCGTCTTGTGTATTACGAATTATCAAGTTATTGCAGGCCTAATTATATTTAAATCATTTAATTAAAGGTGCCTCTAATGTTTTTTGGAATTTTTACATCTTAAATCAGATCGGTGGCCTTAATTACAACCATATCGGGATTTCACATTTAATTATAATGGACTTTGTAGGCAGTGGTTGGTGGTTTTCAATATTTTTGAGACGATTTTACCCTTCTTGCAACCATTAGCAATATTTACATTCCATATCAGATTTTAAATTTAAAGGTTTCAAAATTGCAATCAAATCATACGGTTTTTAATTTCTTATCCCATTCCCCTTAATTCACGCTTTCATTTATTTCCATTTTTGTTTATAAATTCTTGATTAATTGTAAATTATCTTCTAATTATTGTGTTTAAATCCCACAAAATCAGCCCTTATCCCACGTTTGAGTTACCTTTTAATTTTTTTTTTGAATTTTAAATTTTCAGAATCTTGTAGAATACTTTCCGTCTTTGTATTATTTTTCAGTTTTGTTTTCTTCCTCTTCGTGCATCCTCTCTCATTTTTTTCATTCCCTTCATCTATGTTCATTATCAGTCTTCATCATTTCGATGTGTCAAAAATATAAACCTCAAAAATTTGCAGAAAAATTGGCGAGGGAATTGGCTTCAACAGAAATTCGCACAAAATATATATGGAAGATCTTTCACTATTATGGGGAAAAGAAGTTCATTTCATTTAATTTCGGATGACAACGTATTTTTTTTGTTACTCAGTTGGTGATCATTTTTAGAGACAATATCTACGAATTTTAAAGTTGTGAACAAAATTTAATTATTTACTTGTTTATTAAAAATAATGATATTAAATATTTACCTTTTATAAATTCAACAAAAATTTCATTTATTACTTGGATTTAAATTTTTTTTTTAAAATAAATATATGGTTTGAACGTCGCTTATCCACTTTTTTTCCTTCTGGGGTCTTCTCTATCACTACTTTTGTCTTCTTCAAATTACTAAAATTAATAAATATTCATTATAAGCATAGAAAAATGTAGTTAAATATGTATCCATGTTTAACAAAAGTAAATATGTATTTAAATTATTCACGACAGTTTACAATGTACATGATAATTTAGCAATGTTTAACAAATATAAATATTTCTGGGTCTTCTTCCTCGTATGAGTGTTCTTCTTCAACATTTTCGTCATCCCTCCATGGTTTCCTCGTCGCTTGAATTTGCAAAGTATTCAGATTGTTCACTTTACCGACGGATGTTTTCCCTTTTTCAAAAAATGAAATCTTTTTAAGTTTATAGAAGTAAAAGTGGTGAGATTGATACTTTAACATCAACACTGATGTAAAGATTCAATATTTATACAAAAAAAAAAAATAACAAGAACAATAACATATCTATTGGATAAAACAAGAACATACCTTTTCTAGGGATTTCGATTCGCCAATCTGTTGTTCCTTCTCGTTATTCTTTGTTTTTTGTTGATTATGTGCTTCTTCGTTATCCTTGTTCATCATCTTCGATCTTTCCTCCAAGATTTTGTTTTTACTCCACATATTGCTTCAATTTTCCGTTTCTTTCTTCGCACCTCTGCTTCTCACCGTGTTCTACAATTTCTGTTTTTGTTTTTTAAATTTCAATTTATGTTCAAATATCAGAAGAGATACGTTATTATTTTTTCCTTTTTTAAAAAATCCAAGATTTTCGTTACCTCCCTTGATTACCCGCTCCTTTTTAATTTTTTTTTCACGTTTTCCAAACGACAGTTATGCAATTATGACGATTGTCAGATGAGGGTCTTTTCTGTCTTTAGACTGGCGCATGCGGTGGTGCTAGGTCGTTTTTGTAATTTTTTTAGTTTACCAATCACTAGTGTAATTAGACATAGTGATTTAATTATTGATGAAATTATCCCATGTTTTTTTTGTCCTTTTCCAAAAGCCCTTTGATGTCTTTTTTCCTTATCCAAAATGCCTTTAATATTATTAATAGAATGAGTTTCTTACTATTTAGATATTTTATATTATGAAATTATAAGTATAACAATTTAAAATGATCATAAAATATTAATACATATGTATTATATATATTTTAAGAAAAATGGGGCCTTCTAAAATCTGAGGCCTTAGGCAATCGCTTATTTCACCTGTAACTTGAGCCGACCCTGAATGTTTTAATGTATCAATCACTTTATTCCAACAAGTTTTACTTTCTCCATTCCCTTTATAAACTCTTTGTTGGGAGCGAACTAAATCTCACATTGGTAACACATCAAGAGGGGCAACATCTCCATGGGTATGAGACGGAGGCCTCACGTTTTTATCACACTTGTATTATACCTCAACGAGGAACTTTTGATTGGAGATTGCATATCTTGGTAATAAATATTGGTTTTCATTCTTTTAAGAGTTCGTCTTGTTTACATGGTTTCCATTGTTTTTTTGCCATCATCATCATTGAGCTTCTTTTTTCTTTCATTTTAATCATCATTTCTTTATAAAAATCTGCTAGAAAAAAAAAATAATTACAGCAGTAACCACTTTAATTCACCCAATTACAATAATGCTGGTGGTTATGATTTTATTTCATTTTTACCCAAAAAACACCATATATGGTGGTGATTTGGTGGTTTCCGATTTCTTTTTTTTACCATCTTACCCTTTTATCTCTCTTCATAATCATATCTTATTAATTGTAAATCATTTAAATTTTCATAATCATATCTTATTAATTGCAAATCATTTAAATTTATAATTTATTTGATTATTTATTTTGAATTTAAATCAATTGAATTCTTATTTAATGAAAAAAATCTTTAACCTAAATATCTCCCATCATCTTCTTCTTCCTCCTCCTTATTCGACTACAGCCATCAATGGAGATTTTTTTTCACCGTCTCTACACTTCAGATCCTCGTTTATAGAAAAATAATGGTGAGGTTATGGTCGTCACAATCAAATAAAGTTTCAATTGTGATTTTCTTCTTGAGTATAGGAAGATCCTCATGATCTCCTCCTTATTCGTCGTCACAATCAAAGAAATATACTCGAAATAAATAGAGTTGTGATTGTGATTTGCTGGATTCTTCACAATCTCCTTCTCTGTTCAGATCCTCGTTTTTCCTTCTTCGATTTTATCGACTCCGAAACGAAATCGACCTTATCTGTATCCGAGAAATCGACGAAGGGGATCGCTGTTGTGGCTCATGTTGCTGTTCAATCGATGAAGAAAGCAACAGCAGAAGGTACTTTTAAGTAAATGTTTATTTTTGTTCAACGTTTATTTTCGATCTTACTAGTGACTTTTCTTGCGGATGAGTCAGATCTAGGGTTCTGGTGATAGATCTATCGTTTATTCGCTTATATATTTGATGATTTTTTTATCCAGATTTGAAAGATTTTATTAAAATGTTTATTTTGGTTCAATATTTATTTTAATTTTCTATTTACATATCTTTAAATCTCAATTATCTGGCGAACTCGTTTTCTTTGTATTTTTGTAGAATAAGTTACTTTTAATTAAATGTTTACTTTTTATCTCTGTAATTTGTAGGAGGACGAACAAGAAAGACATTCGAATTTTCCTGGAAGAAGGAGTCAAAGTTTGAAGATTTTTCTTTTCTTTTTTGTTATAGTTTAATTTTTGTTTAGATTTGATTTTTCCATTAATTTTATAAAATTTAAGGGATTTTTATTAATTTCCTTAAATTTTGCACAAATTAAGGAGAAATTAAATTGGGGGTATGTTTGTCCTTTCACAATGTAATTTAATTTGGCCGGTGGCGGTTTTGGGTACAATTGATATTTAATAAAAACATTCGGTATATTTGATATATCCATATTTTTTTTTATTATTAGTGAAATTAACTCAAAAAAAAAATACCCAAATAAACATACCAAAATATAAAGGCAATCTCATTTAAAGAGTTTTAAGATTGGATAAATTCCACCGGGCGGTTTTTTTTCTCCATTCTCTCTACCATCCATTCTCAAGCCAATAAAACGAAGGGGGAGTGGAATACAAAAAAATAATAATGAAGGGATCAAACAAAATTTAATCTTCACTTGATTAGTGGATTGATCTTCAGAGTCTATAGAACACGAGATGTAGCCCATTTAGTTGTGAACCTGTATAAATTTTAGGGTTAAATGCACCAATGACCCCTGCACATTCAAGCTTTTTCAATTTACATCCTTGGACTATCAATTTAGCTTTTTTCACCCCTACACTTTGTATTGGCCAATTTCTTTCAAAATAATCATCCAAATCTAACAGACTTTCTTTTTTTAATATTTTTTTTATATCTAAGGGTATGTAAAAAGACATTTTTACCCCTAATTTCTTTCGCCTCCTCTTAACCTCGTCCATCATGTTTGTTAAGCTTCTTCTACTTTCATCAATTTCTGTATTTTTGTTCCCATCTAAAGCACGAGAATATCTGAATCAATGGTGCTGCATTCATTTAGACTATAAGTATCGAAGTCAATAGCGTACCAATTTCAGAAGGATTGTCTTCAATGTTAACATTTAAAATCAAAGCCTCTGAAGTTGCATCATCACATTCAGATACTGACACGACCCGTCCCTATAACCCCCTAAACACTCGAGACGACACGTGTCGATGGTAAGTGAAAGCTAATGCCAACGCATACCATCAAACGGGACTAAAGTAACTAGTTAATCATAAATTTAAATTCTATAAATACATTTTACATAATTCTGCACAAACTATAACGGGCTCCGCCCTCAGAAATAACTCAAAATCAGTCAAATATGTTGGTTCTTAATTTAGTAACATTAAGAGAAACATTTGCACGCTTGTTCAGCTATAAACATCTCCACCTACCCAACTAGCCTAAAAAATCACTTACACTTTCACGAACTATCACCGACACTTATAAACAAACATGTACAAACTCCCAAAATGTTACTACAAGAAAACTGTCGATTTGCGACCAGATAGGTGAGGTAGACATTTTACGACTCTACAAGTCGCAATACTAAGCGTTGACTTAGGGCTAAGGTGGGGTCACAAATTTTGCGACCAATTTGTGACCTAACCAAACAAAGCGTCATAAAAACTGGTGCAAACTGATAGTGCAAAGACTGCGACTCTAGGGTCGCAAAAAATTTACGACCAGGAGGTCGTATTAAAGTGACTCTCCACATTCCCAGTCACTAAATTTTGGCGAGAACTTTTGGCGAGCAATTTGCGACCATCTGGTCGCAAAATTGCAACCATGGGGTCATAAAAATTGGTGGGGACATTTCTTATGTTCCAGCCAATATTTGTGACAACTTGGTCGTAAAATGAGAGATTTACCCCTATATAACTGCCCCTCCAAACATTGTTCATCAACATAAAAAAAAAAGAGTGGATGTATATTCATTTAATAGATGTATATTCGGGGTTTAGCAATTTGTTGAGTTTTGCATGACAACCGTGTATTACGAAAAATATGGTAAAAAACTACGATGTCCATGCAGAAAATGCGACAATAGAAAAATCATATTGGTTCCTGATATGAAGAAGCATCTTTAGAGTCATGGTTTTGTGCCAAATTACTATCACTAGGTGTATTAGGGTGAAACGAAGGAAATGTTCGACGTTGCATTACAGGAATCTCGACAGTACGAATAAAGCTGCTCAAATGCTGATGTTGCAGTTTATAATGAAGAACACCATTTTTGTCAAATGCTACAGATGGTAATGGATGGTGCAGGATATGATAATGAAATTAATCGTGAAAGAGAAGATGATGAATAAACTTTCGTTGAGGAGGAAATGAATCCAGAAGCACGTAAGATGCACGAGATGCTTATGACAGCTAGTCGACCGTTGTATGGAGGTTGTGAGGTAAGTCAACTTGCTGCTGCTATGGAACTTCTAAATATAAAATAGCAGTGCCACATCCAGGTTAGAGGATTTGATTTAATTGCATCATGGTTTCGTCGATCGCTCCGCCAGAAACCACACTGCCAGAGAGTTTGTACGACACGAAGAAGCTAGTGGAGGGTCTCGGTTTATCCGTGGAGAAAATAGATTCTTGTCTAAACGGATGCATGATATACTGGGATGTGGATGAAAGCTTGCATCACTGCAAATTTTGCTTTCCTCCAAGATATAAACAAGGGAAATGCAGCCTGATTCCACACACCCGCATCTTCTATTTACCGCTGACCCCACATTTGCAACGGTTGTATGCATCAGATGTGATAACTTCTCACATGAAATGGCATCACGAGCGTTCGTAAGACGATGGAGTTATGAGACATCCCTTAGATGCTGCGGTGTGGAAGCATTTGAATAATTGTCATCCAGAGTTTGCCCAAGATCATAGAAATGTCAGATTGAGATTATGCACGAACGACTTTAACCCGTTTGGGGCATCAGGAGCACAATATTCACTATGGCCAGTGATTGTTACCCCGTATAACTTGCCACCCTCGATGTGCATGAAAGACCTGGTGATCTTCTTAACATTGATCATACCCGGTCTGAAAAGTCCAAAATAGAAACTGGATGTATATTTGCAACCGCTTATCGCGAAGTTGAAAAAGTTGTGGAATGATGGT
Source organism: Gynostemma pentaphyllum (assembly GCA_028015215.1). Classification (NCBI taxonomy): domain Eukaryota; kingdom Viridiplantae; phylum Streptophyta; class Magnoliopsida; order Cucurbitales; family Cucurbitaceae; genus Gynostemma; species Gynostemma pentaphyllum. The sequence continues at coordinate 33,810,738 of CM051346.1, read as the reverse complement.
GTTATGACGTATGATATATCAAGGAAACATAATTTCTTGATGCATGCTGCATTAATTTGGACGATCAGTGACTTCCCAGTGTATTCAATGTTATTAGGTATGTTCAATATAATTTTAATACTTTTATGTGTTTATTTTTGGTAATTGCTTGCTTAGTCATATATGTAGTTAATTTATACTTCTCATCCTCTTAAAGGATGGAGTACGATGGGAAAATACGCATGTCCACATGGCATGCTTGAAACAGTGGCAATTTCTCTAAGATACGGTCGAAAAACTTGTTGGTTCGATTGCCATAGAAGATTTCTACCTTTGAATCATTCATTCCGTTCTAACAATAATGACTGGAGAAAGGTCGACATGCACGAAAGAAGATACCCCCTACAATGTTTAGTGGACGGCAAATTCTTCAGAAGATTACAGGGGAAGGTGTAGAGAATGCAAACAAGTTGGCTGGGAAAAACACAGGATGGAAGAAATGGTGTATTTTTTGGAATCTACCGTTTTGGGAAGATCTACTAATCAGACATAACTTGGATGTAATGCATATTGAGAATAATTTCTTCAACAATGTTTTCAAGACTATTCTGAATGTTGCGGGTAAAACAAAGGACAATCTGAAAGCACGTTATGATATCCGGGAGATATGTCATCTCTCTGAGTTGGAGCCTAACGATAATGATCATTACGCAAAAGCGAAGTACATGTTGACGATGGAGGAAAAAAAGGCATTATTTGAGTGGATCAAATCAATCAAATTCCCAGACGGATACGTTTCTAATCTTAGTCGGTGTATAGACAGCCAAAAACATATAAAGTTAGGGATGAAAAGCTACGATTGTCATGTATTCATGAAACGATTGATGCCTATTGCGTTCAGGCCATTTCTAGGGCATAGACATTGGGAGCCGCTTGCGTAGTTGAGTGTTTTTTTAGGGACTTGACTTGTACTGAATTGACCGACGTAACTGTTGCATCAATGAGTTCGGAGATTGCTGTTATCAATTGTAAGTTGAAGTGAATGTTCCCACCTACGTTTTTTGACTCAATGGAGCATCTTCCATACGAAGCTTTCTTAGGAGGTCTGGTGCATTACCGCTGGATGTACCCATTTGAAAGGTAACACCCATTTTATGAATATTTAACGTACGCATTCATTGACAACTTATATGAACTTTGCGCATTAAATATGTATTACGTTGTATCGACAGATACTTACGTCGGTTGAAGAAGACTGTCGGAAATAAATCACGAGTAGAAGGATCTATCTGTAGTGTGTACCTTACGCAGAAGACTACCGCATTTTGCTTCTACAATTTTGATCATCACATTGCAGAGCAGTATCTATCGGTGAAGCGAAACGTTGTTAAAAATTTACCAGAAGGTGTAGATGTAAATGACATGTCCATATTTACAGAGGCTGGCATGACTATTGGTAAATGTGTGCGGAGGCCATTGACCGATGTTGAGTATCACGTTATCCAAACGTATGTGTTATGCAACTGCACCGAAGTGGAGCCATATCTAGAGTAAGTTATTTTTTAAATATTTTCATCACTTAAACAATTTGGACGTTTCAATTATTACCCAATTTGTTTAACCTATACATCATACAGATTATTTCTAAACCTATACGTTCGAACGTTACGACCAGGTATTTAGGGATGGCAACGGGGCGGGACGAGGTCGGGGATACACTTCTCATCCCCTAACCCGCGGGGATTTTTAATCCCCATACCCTACCCTATCCCCTAATTAAAAAATCAGGGGCGGGTTCGGGGATTTCCCGTTCGGGGATCGGGTTACCCGCGGGGAAAATTCTCCGTTTTATATTTTAATTATTATTTAAAAAGAAATATAAAAATAAAATATATATATTTAAAATATACATTTTTAGGAAAAAAAAGAAAACATAATACTAAACATTTTATAATTTATTAGTTAATAAAACCATATTATATATATTTTTTTCAATAAAAAAATAAAAGTAAACAAAATACATAAAATGATATTAAAATATCAGGTTCGGGGTCGGGGGCGGGGCAGGGGAATGTATTCCCATCCCCATACCCTATAAGAAATCGGGGAAATTTTTTCCTCCTAACCCTAACCCTAATCCTAATAAAACGGGGACTCCCTGCCCCTATAGGGTCGGGTCCCTGCGGGGCCCCTAACCCGCCGAGAATTTTGCCATCCCTACTGGTTTTACATCCGCTGATGAGGGATCAATTATTGACAAAGAGTTTTGTTCTTGGTTATGTGCACATGTGAGTTTTTGCCCATTATGTCATATATATTTTGTAATATATATTGATTTTGAATTTACATTTTAATATATGCGATGACAGGTTGACTCACCTACATTGCCAGTAGTAGATCCTCGTATTATTTCTTTGGCAAAAGAACCTACATGGGTTGCAAGATCATACACTGGCTATGTTGGCAATGGGTACAGATTTCAAACGAAGGCGCATTCAATTAACAGAGCAACTAATAATAGTGGAAGGGTCAAGTTTTCGGCACCAATAAAGACGATTATTTTGGAGTAATAGTTGAGATCATTGAGATTCAATACGCAAGTCTGACTCTAAAACACTTTGTTATGTTCAACAGCACGTGGTTTGAGACAACCAAACGAGGCGGAATTCGTAAGCTGCCTCATTTGCAAATCGTGGAGGTTAATAAGTCTAAACGTATGTGCACAGAAGATAGGTTTGTCATGGCTTCACAGGCGATTCAAGTCTATTGTCTAACCTATCAATGTAATATATGAGACCTGAAAGATTGATTAGTTGTTTGTAAAGTAAAACCATGTCACATAGAAGAAGGTGTCTTCGATAAAAACATTGCAGAGTACAGTGCTTTCCAGGAAGACGAGATAAGATTTCGTGCGATTAACGATGGTCAGAACGGTAGTACTGCTCGTCCTTTGAATGATGGAACGATGACATTGCAGGATAGTACAGATGTTCCAACTGATCGTGCACGTGAGCATGAAACTTCGCCAGATGAAACAGTTGATGAAGAAACTGAAGAAGAATCTGAAGATGAACTTGAAGCAGGCACCGAAGACACAGAGGATGATGACTTATATGTTTTATTTTTTTTTAATTTCAAATGCATTTAAAATCTTTGTAGAAAAAAATTGAATAAATTTGCGACTATTTGGTCGCAATTGACAACTGGGAAAAGTAAAAATATAATACAGCTGTAAATAAGACAATTGCGACCAGATGGGCGCAATTTTATTGACAGCTGTTATAAATTTTTGCCTTCTCAATGCTCAATTGCGACCAGATGGTCACAATTTGACATTGGGAATCTAAAAAATTAAAAACAGCTGTCAATAAAATTGCGACCAGATGGTCGCTGTTTTTAACGGGGTTTTCGAATATTTTATGAAAATTTTGGCAGTGAATATAGGATTTGCGACCCCAGGGTAGCAACAGTGAGAAAGCGTGACTTCCCATATTCTATCATAATTATATATGGCCGTAAAAATTGAATTAAGAAGGGCAGAACGGATTTCCCTCCCCATTCGTTATGCCCATTTCTTTTCTTCTTTTTTCCTTTCTCTTTTCTTTCCCTCCCCCGTTCCCTCAAATCCCAGGTTAGTTATCTAAACATTTTCCTTTCAAAGTTCATTAGTTTTTTATTCGTTTAATTAGGCTCGATCGTTTAAGTTAGAATTTTAGGTTAGTTTAGTTTATGAATGTAATTAGGTTAGGTAATTAATTTAATTAGGATAGTTTAATTTACGATTATTATAAATAGAGTTTAGATTAGATTTCGTTTAAATTATTTTAGTTAAAATTTATATAGTTTAATTTAGATTATTTAATTATAATTTAATTAAATTATTTAAGTTATAATTTAATTAGTATTTTAGTTATAATTTAATTAGAATATTTTAGGTTATAATTTAATTAGAGTATTTTAGTTATAGTGTAATTAATTAGATTAAATTTAAGTTAATTAGTTTAAATTAGTTTTAGATTAGTGAAGTTAGAATTTAATTAGATTTATTTTATTTATAGTTTAATTAGTTTAATTGACTTAATTAATTTAAATTATTTTTAGATTAGTGCAATTATAATTTAATTAGCATTAGATTATTTATTAAATTCTAATTATAGTAATTTAGTTAATTAATTAATTTAAATTAGTTGTAGATTAGTAAAAATAGAATTTAATTAGATTTAGTTTAAATTTAGTATAAAGTAATTAGACTACTTTAATTCTTTATTTTATTTTATTCATTACTTAGTTATAGATTAATTAATTTTCACATTTTACTAATTATAGCATTATTTTTACAACTGCAGATAAAAAAATGATTGGCGCACGACATCCTCCGCGATCACACGATGATGATGATGTAATGAGGAGTTGGCTACTACACCAACGTTAACTACATAGGAGTTGGATGACTTACTCACAGCGTACGAGACTCCCAACCCCACTGTACCACCTTCTGCAGTAGTACCTGAGTCACAGCTCGGTACTCCGCGTGCAGCAGAGGACACACCTGGGCCCTCTCAAGCTACTTCTGGATCTGGTTCCTGTTCTGGTTCCTGTCCAGCAATTCCACCTCCCGTCCCTCTTTATGATCCATCCATACTTCGGATCGAAGGAAATGAGTAAGTAATGCGTATTTTAAAGTTAAATTTGTTTATTTCTTTTTTATTCTAATTATGCTCATTATTAAATATATAATCATTTTTTAAAAAAGAATATCAGATTGCAGTTGCATAAAACCATTTCAAAACGGTTTCGAGAGGTACTTCAGAGTGGTCCTCTTCCCAGCGAGTTTCGATGGACGAAGATTCCTTATACTGAGAAGAGAAGGTTGTTCGACAATTGAAAGGTAAAATAGATTTCGTTGACTTAGGTATTTTATATCTATGATTTTTTTTTCACTACTAAATATTGTAAATTTACTATCGGATTCGATATCACAGACAAGGGGTTGTTTTCCCTCTGGGATAAACACGTGATGGACCGATATAAAGACCTACTCTACCGTGCACAAAAAAAGCATGCAGCAAACCGCTTTGTCTGGATGAGTAAGGAGGAACACGCCCGGCTTGTCGCGAGCATGCAGATTGCTGAAGCGATGAGGCTATATGCGAGGAATCGGGCTAACTGTTTGAAAGGATGATAATAATTAAATTTAGCTCTTATACCAATTGAAAGGATGATTTACTAAATTAGCAAAATTCCATTTAATAAACTAATTAACATTTAATTACGGATCTATTAACATTATGCAATTTGCGATAAAACACGTAGATTCATGCTAGTTTTTCGAAAATTAAAACCGATTTACTTACATTGAGTAATAAATGGAGAATTGGTTGGAGGTTTCTTTACAGCATCAAATCCTCAGCAACACCAGGATCTTCTACGCTATATCCCGATCGATCAAATGAAACCTGATTGTGGGATCGAACTTAAGAAGAAATTGGGAAAAAGAAAAAAATATTTTTCTTCCCAATACACTAGGAAAATCGGCAATGGCAATGAGAGAGGAGAAGAGAGAATTTTCAATTTCTAGAGAATTGAATTGTGTGATTTATGAATGACCCAAGCCTCCTATTTATAAGCTAATGGAATTATCTAATCACATTAAGATAGTCCATAAAGATAAATACAAAAAGAAAAAGATATTCTCTTTCCATTATCTTGATATTTTAAAAATGTCATAGATAAATAAGAGATTATTTTCTTTTCTTTTATTTGATCTTGGATAAATAGATCTATATAATTGTAAAGAGAAAAAATAGCCCTCTTATGGGTTGCGCTCTCACCGGGCCGATTCACATGGGGATAGACCCATTCGAGTCATATCCCGAAGGAGCCGATCCCTCTTGGGCCGAATAAAAGCCCATAAGCCTAGTCTCATGCTAGCCCAGCCGGAATGCCCACGATCAAGGAACTATAAAAGGCACCTGACCTATCAAATCAGGTATGTGTGAAAATCAGAACCATCAGTCATATACATTTTGACCTAATCCTTGCGGCGCAAGGCAGACCTCACCTAACACTACCTAACTTGATCGTCGGAGGGTTCTCGGTCGGTACTGCACCGGTGCCCTTCTGACTGTCTCTCCTTTGAGTGTTACAGGTAGCTCCGCCGCTAAGGAACAACACGTGACGTGACATGCTCGATTGTGTGGAACAAGGCTCCGACGAGAAATATCCCACACAGTTTGGCGCCCACTGTGGGGCCGTTCATCTTTGATTTCCGGTAGAATCTAGATACTCACGTGGTTCCTACAAAAACGAATCAATGACTACTCGTTTGACCAGGCAACGAGCTCTTAATGAAAACGCAAACAAAGAGAATGGAGTAACCGACGATACTCAAGACCTCAGTGCTCAGAACCTCAACCCGGCACCGGGAACCATCACCATCGCCTTGACAGAGCATCGAGAGATGGTAGAGGAGCACAAAGCTCTGCTAGAAGAAGTACGGGAAATAAGGGCCTTGTTAGGGAAAGGCTTGGCGGCGGTCCAAGCCAACAGCCAAAACATCCTGAACGTTTATGAGGGAGGCCCTTCCAAGCCGCGAACTGGCAAGTCTCAGGCCAGGCAACGACGTAGGAGGGCCACCATGTCCGAAAAGGCAAAGAGTGTACCAGGAGACGACCTCCGTACCAGGCTGACGGCTCGTTGATGGGGGGAAAACGCAAGTTTAGAGATCTCCTCCTCGAAGGAAAAAGACACACTAAGCAAAACAGACCTCGCCCGGCAAACTAGAGATAAGGTGCCGTCACAAAGGGGTGACGGAGGAAATCAGGATTCAAGCTACACCGTAAGCTACGAAGGAAGCTCAGCATCTGCAGGCAAGAACAAATGCCGAGAAAAGCAACAGAAGTACACCGATGTGAGGCAAATCCTCGAAGAAAAGCTGGCAAAGAAGGCATCCGATAAAGGGGCTAAACCTAATTCGGACGCCCGAGAACCGGGGGATTCTCCCTTTACAAGAAGAGTCATGTCCATCCCACAGCCGAGGCACTTCATCCTCCCAAAGTTCTAAATGTATGACGGAACTGGAGACCCGATGGAGCACGTGGCTCATTTCGTGAATATGATGAAATCCTCATACATGATTGGGCCCGATCTGGATGCCTTAACCTGCCGTTTCTTGCCCACAAGCTTGAAAGGGTCACCCCTGCTATGGTTCAACAGCCTCCCTAAGAGGTCCATTAAAACCTTTTCGGACCTATCTTCTGCCTTCCTCAGTGAATATAGCGTGAGTCGGAAGTTCGCCAAAACGAACCACGACCTCTATGATGTGCTGATGGGAGAAAAAGAAGCCCTCCAAGACTTCATTGTCAGATTTCGACAGGTAAAGTTAGAGGTCAAGGACTGCAATGACCTAGAGGCGGCTACCGCATTCTCACGTGCAATACAATACACCCAAACCATCCCCTCTGGAGGTCTTTTAACAAACGAATGCCTACAACTATGAAAGACGCACTGGATAGAGCAATGGCGAAGATATCGCAAGACGAGTCCGAAAGGGTAGCCCGAGAGATGCGGAGAACGAGATCAAAGTCCGAAGGGGTATGGAAGAAGAGAGAACCTCTCGCCGAAGAAAGGAGAGGAAGAGAGCGCGGACGCTCAGAAAGGGGGAAAGAGGAGAAGAAAGACTAAATGGAAAGAAAATCCGTATGGGGAAGAATCAGAGATCTGAAGAAACGCAGCCCGGAACGAATCCTTCATGCGGAGATAATTCATTCTTTCCGAAAGGAAGAAAGAGAGAAGAGGCTGCGGCACGCTCAAAAGAGCCTAGAGAGAAAGGAACCCTACTGCAGGTTCCATAAGTCTAAAGGGCATGCCACGGAGGACTGCAAGATCCTCGCCCGTGAAATAGATCGCGTATGCGAGCAGGGTCCGATCAAAAGAATTGATAGGCAAGATCCGAGGGAAAAAGATGAAAGGCTCGCAGCACCCGCAGAAATTCCGGGGGGACGGCCAGATTAGTTCAATCCACTGTACCGGAGAATCTGTCAATGCTCACAAAAGGTCTCATTGCGAAGCTGGGCTCCCCGTCTATCGTGTCGAGCACACTTCCGAAGATCTGATTAAATATTCTCGGAAGGATCTAGAGGACGTGCACCTGCCCCACAACGACGCGTTAGTAATAGTGATATCCATCGGGTCCTATACGGTCAACAGGGTTTTAGTAGACCCAGGATCTTCCGTTAATATACTCTATATGTCAGCATTCCGAAGCATGAAGCTTAGGGAGTTGGATCTCACAATGAACTCTCAGGACCTAGTAGGATTTAACGGGACGGTAACGAGGTCCAACGGAACAATCAAATTGCCAGTCAGAGTCGAGGGTGCAACCCCAATGGCACTCTTCCATGTCATCGATTCTCGCTCCGGGTATAACGCCATACTCGGGAGGCCGTGGATTCATGACATGAGAGCACACCTTTCGACTCTTCACCAAAAGCTGAAGTACCCTACCGAGAAAGGGGCAGGGTCATAAAGGGGGACCAACAAGTCGCAAGGTCATGCCTAGTCGAGATTGTGAAGCTCAAATCCCAATGTCAAGCATAGCAGCTACAGGATCGGGGCCCCGAGAGAGGCCCGCCCTTTGCTCGACCAAGAATCGAAGCACCTGAGGATGGATCAGCGAAAATACAGATCCATCCAGAAGATCAGGAGAAAACGACGAGCATTGGGAAAGATCTGGATGAAGGTCTGAGAGACGGACTGGTAGACCTCTTAAAGAAAAATTGGAAAACGTTCGCCTGGGACCACACGAACATGCCTGGTATAAGTTCCGATATCATAACTCACAATCTCGAGGTTGATCCGAATCAACCTCCCATCAAGCAGAAGAGGCGCAAATTCGTGCCTGAACGGAATGACATATCAACGAGGAAGTGCGGAAGCTTCTGGAAGCTGGCTTTATCCGAGAGGTAAAATACCCCGATTGGCTGGCCAACGTAGTAGTAGTGAAGAAGAAAAATGGAAAATGGAGAGCATGTATTGACTTCACCGACCTCAACAAGGCTTGTCCAAAAGACTCCTTCCAATTGCCCAAAATAGATCAACTGGTAGATGCCACGGCCTGGTACGAGCTGCTCAGTTTTATGGATGCCTTCTCCGGGTATAACCAAATCAAGATGAACCTAAAAGATCAAGAAAAAACTTCGTTCATAACCAACATAGGCACATACTGCTACACTGTGATGCCTTTTGGTTTGAAAAACGCAGGAGCCACCTATCAGCGCCTAATGAACAGAATGTTCAAGGATCTTCTAGGGAAAACAATGGAGGTGTATATTGACGACATGTTAATCAAGTCGCGGAAGGCTAAAGACCATCTGGCCCACATGGAACAAGCTTTCGAAGTGCTGAACCAATACGGGATGAAGTTAAACCCTGAAAAGTGCACATTCGGAGTCCCGGCAGGCACGTTCCTAGGCCACCTAGTGACCAGCCGTGGAATCGAGGCGAATCCCAATTAGATCCAAGCGATAATAGACATGCAAGCACCGACGCACCTAAAAGGTGTGCAGAAGTTAACTGGATGTTTGGCAGCACTGAACAGATTCATGTCCCGGTCATCGGATAAATGCATACCCTTCTTTAAAGCGCTGAAAAAGAGCAAGGAGTTCGGCTGGGGAGCTGAGTTCCAGAAAGCGTTCGACGAGCTCAAAGCCTACTTGTCTTTGCCCCCGTTGTTGGCCAAGCCCTCGAATAACGAAAAGCTATTCCTGTACTTGGCGGTATCTGATACGGCGGTTAGCTCGGTGCTGGTGCGCGAAGACGGCCAAACTTAGCACCCAATCTACTACGTGAGTAAAGCGATGATTGACACCGAAACACGGTACTCAAAGATGGAGAAGCTAGCACTGGCTTTGATAGTTGCGTCGCGCAAGCTAAAGCACTATTTTCAGGGCCATCGGATAGTGGTGAGGACCACCTTCCCACTGAAAGCCGTTCTTCACAAACCGGACGTTTCGGGACACCTGACAAAATGGGTGATAGAATTGGGCGGATACGATATCACTTATGAGCCAAGAATAGCTATCAAAGGACAAGTTCTTGCAGATTTCGTTGCGGAAATGACTCCAGCAAGTCCGAGCGAAATCGAGACAAACCCACCGCTCGCAGCTGACCTCGAAGTGGAAACCTAGACCTTAAGCGTTGATGGATCCTCGAACTCAAGAGGATCCGCCGCAGGGCTAGTCCTATCGACCCCCGAGGGATACCTCCTAGAACAGTCAATCGATTAGGATTTGCAGCTTCAAACAACGAAGCCGAATACGAAGCGTTGATAGCTGGGCTACAGAGAGCGAAGGAACTAGGAGTAGAGAACTTAAATATCAGAAGTGATTCTCAACTTGTGGTAAACCAGGTAAAGGGGTTATTTGAGGCAAAAGACCCCAGAATGGCGAAATATCTGGAGAAAGTTTTGTCCATCATATCTCAGTTCATGAAGTACAACATCAGCCAAGTACCAAGGGATGAAAATGGACATGCCGACGCTCTGGCTAGTCTCGGATCCGCAGTCCAAACGGAAACAAGAAGAATCATTCCCGTCGATCATTTATCCGAACCAAGCATTACCCTTGATTCGAACATGGGGAGTGGAGACGATGGAATAGTTAGACAGGTAATGCCGGTAGAAAAAAAATCTAGAGCTCGAGTCGGATTGGAGAAATCAAATCCTCGAGTACCTACAAACAGGACTTCTGCCCGAAGAAAAACTAGAAGCACGAAAAGTCTGATCCAGAGCAGCCAGATACTCGATTATTCAAGGAGAATTGTACATGAGATCCTTCAGCGGACCCTATCTGAAATACCTGGGAAAGTCAGAAAGTTCTTACGTTCTGGCAGAGTTGCACCTTGGACATTGCGGAAATCACGCAGGACCGAGGTCCTTAAGTCATAGAGCGTTAACGCAAGGGTATTACTAGCCCACCATGGTGAAAGATTCGAAAGACTTCGTTTCCCGCTGCGATAAATGCCAAAGGTTTGCAAAGACCATTCACGAACCGCCGACGGTGCTAACTACAATCTCGGCACCTTGGCCCTTCATGCAATGGGGCCTAGACCTGGTGGGAAAATTGCCGTTAGCTCCAGGACAGAAATGTTATCTGATCGTAGCAACGGACTACTTCTCCAAGTGGATTGAGGCCGAGCCACTGGCAAAGATTACAGAGAGGAAAGTCGAGATGTTCCTCTGGAAAAACATCTTCACCCGCTTCGGAATTCCCAAGGTCATCATCACCGACAACGAAACCCAGTTCACAGGAAGATCCATCCAGAAATATTGCGCGGATAGGAGGGTGGAACTGAGATATTCGACACCCCGCTACCCGCAAGCTAATGGGCAGGCTGAAGCGTCTAATAAAACCATCATGGACTCTCTGAAAAAGAGATTGGAACGAACGAAGGGGAGATGGGTGGATGAACTTCCAGGAGTCTTTTGGGCATATCGGACCACCCCTAGAATCCCAATAGGCGAAACCCCATTCGCCATGGCTTTCGGGGCTGAGGGCGTAATTCCCACGGAAATGATTGTCCCCATAACCCGAAGCTCGATTCCAGAAACAAAAAACAACAACATGATGGCCGAAGCGCTAGACATGACCGTAGAAAAAAGGGAACAAGCGCTAGTCCGTATGGCATGTTACCAGCAGAAGTTGGCCAAGTACTTCGAAAAGAAAGTAAAACAGCACAACTTCAAAGTAAATGACTTTGTTATAAGAAAAGTATTCCAAAACACATAAGAGCCTGGAGCGGGGAAGCTGGGTTCGAATTGGGAAGATTCGTACAAGATAATTGAAGAAGTCAAGCCGGGAACTTATCGACTCGAAGATCAAAAGGGCGAATTGATTCCGAGGGCCACACATTTAAGAATTTATCGTGTGTGAGGATGAGAAAACCATGTAAGTACTTGGCCGAAAAGGCCCATTTCAAATTAATATATAAGTATTACATGTCTTTCCTCCCATGTGGTCATCTGTTTCCTCTACAATGAAAAGCCCTAATCCGATTAGGCAAATTACTAAGTCCACCTCGGATCAAAGTCCACAATTCGCTAGATTAGTTTCTAAGTCTATCGCAGACAAAAGAATCTAACACATTCAGAAATATTGAAAAGTAATTCACACAGAAAGTGAAGCAAGCAAGCAATAAGTGAATAAAGTGCCAACTTTTATTTCGCAACAAACAAGTAAGGCTCGGACCCACATATCAGGAACTCAGCCGAAGGAAATTACACGAGTTCTACAAAGTAAAATTGCTCAATTCAAGGCATCAGGTTCGGAAACAGTAAGGATGTTCTTCTAGGAGAAGACGAGGATATTGCTCGAAAAATGAGTGAACAGAGCCGAATCACCAGCCTGCTACTCCACCCACTCATCAAGTCCGAGGCTCAATAGAACTCAACAGAAGGAAGATGGTAGGTCTTCTTCTGCTTGCTGCGCCTGAACCCCTGACAAATTTTTGAAAGTATCCATGTTTTCGCTGGGGACGGAAAGGGCGAGGGTGGTGGTACTCTGAGGACAACATTCAGGCCCAAAGAGACACCATTCCCACCGCTCTCCGACTCCGCAGTGGACTGCTTCTCCAATTAAGTCAGAGCAGGTTCAGGCGTGGACAGACGGAGGACCACCTCTTTCATCTGACGTCGCTCGATGCTCGTTTCAGAAGGAGCGTATTTCTCTCCTTCCTAAACATCAAACAAGCTGCCACCTCCAATGTTGAAGTCCCAGACGGTGTGATGATGAAGAAGACCGTCGAAGGGCCAGCAAGGGAGTTGCTCCCCCCCATCGTTCACCCCATTTCCCGGATGATGCAGGAACAAACTCTGGAGACGCGGTGGGAGGAGGTCGAGCGACTGGTTAGCCAGAACAACTTGAACCCTAAGGTCAATCCTCATAGGCGTGGAGGATTACGATCACCAAGTTCAAGCCTGCTAAGGCCAACCAAACAGGCGTAGAAGATCACGACCAAACTTCCTGGGCAAAGGCCATCACCGAAGAAAGCCAAACGTGAAAGAGAAATAAAGGGAAACGGGAAGAACGCCTGGTATGAAATTCTGGAATTGATTTGAAGGTTTGAAGATCTAAAAATGAAGAAGAAACCGCTTCAAAAAATAGGGTCTCAAAGTTTAAGTGGGAAAAGTCATGGAGGACTATTTAAAGGACCTTCAGATCGTCGCGATCGTGACAGTTGTCAAGAATCGAGCACCGCTACGCGAATCCTCAGGCATGCGAAACGACGTGTGTTTAACCCATAGTTAATGCTGTTAACCCCCCCAAATTAACCGCATTCAAGATTATTTGACGGGAATGACAAACGTTTGACACGACAAATCGCTACCTGACGTCACCGCCTCAAGATATGAAACGGTCCTTTGCACCGAATAACATCCGAATTAATGACAAGTCCTTTCGACTCCCACACGAAACGCCTCCTTGCTATAGAAGGATAGGGATCATAAGAACATCTTACATACTACCCTACCAACCAACTAGCGTCTATTAGAAGAAATGGAAGACTCCACAGAGACCTCGAAGTCGACAAACAAGGTCCTGAAATGGGAAAACCGCAGATTGCGTGCGGAAATAACCAAACTAGAGACACCTCTACTGGAGGAAAAGGAGAAAGGAGAAGACTCGGAAGCCCTGAGACAAGTGGTCCAGAGCATCCGAGGGACCCTCGATGCGGCTAACAGCCGGGTAGAGCATCTCGAACAAGAAAACCTTTCTCTCCGAGAATGCCTGGAAATCGCAGGGACGGACGAGGATAGCGAACTAGGTGAGCCCTACCACGTGCTCGAAGATCGCCTTCAGTCGGCGAAGAATCTCAACGACTACTACGAACGGGAAAACCAATCCCTGAAGGAGGAACTGGCCTCCTTGAAGCAACGAAGAAGATTGACTCCAATGGTCATCATCGACAGCGATGAAGACTAGAAGGGTTGCCTGAGAGGCCGGAGACTTGTGAATAACTTTGCCTTTTTTTTTTATGTTTCATGTTTTTGATTAAACGATGTACAAGCAAAGAAAAAAAAAGGGAAATTATATCGTTTTGCTTCATAGGGTCTGCTTACACCCCCTGTCCGGGCAATCAAAAGCCTTGGCCCATCCAAGCATCAAAAGCCTTGGTCCGTCCAAGCATAAAAAACAAAGCCTTGGTCTGTCCAAGCATCAAAAGCCTTCTCCGGAAGCAAAAGCCTTGGTCTGTCCAAGCATAAAAAAAAAAGCTTTGGTCTGTCCAAGCATCAAAAGCCTTCTCCGGAAGCAAAAGCCTTGGTCCGTCCCAGCAGCAAAAGCCTTGGCCCGTCCAAGCATCGAAAGCCTTGGTCCGTCCAAGCATAAAAAAGCCTTGGTCCGTCCAAGCATCCCAAGCCTTCTCCTGAAGCGAATACCTCAGTCCGTCCGAGCACTTCCTATTTAGAAGAATAGAAGACGTTGGAGTATTGAAACGTAGAAAACCTCAGTCCGTCCGAGTACTAAAGTCTTCTCAGAAAGCGAAAAACCTCGGTCCGTCCGAGCACTAAAGCCTTCTCAGGAAGCGAAAAACCTTGGTCCGTCCGAGCACTAAAGCCTTCTCAGGAAGCGAAAAACCTCGGTCCGTTCGAGTATTAAAGCCTTCTCGGGAAGCAAAAAACCTCGGTCCGTCCGAGTAACCAAGAACATTTTTAAGAATATTTACAAGTCAAAACATTCCTGCAGAGCGGGCAAGACAACAAGACAAGCAGATACAAAGAAGAAGCACATGTTCACTTAAAAAAAAATATGTATGTTCAAACGTCAGAGGAGAAAACGAAAAGGAGTTCAATGCAACAAGTAATATAGGGGCTCCACAATCCGGAGGTTACCCTAGATAAAAGAAAAGACGGGGTCAGTTCGAAACATAGACGGTATCAGTGGGGGGAACCTCGGTAAAAGCATCTTCAACGATCACTCCATCTCCGCCTTCAGAACGGATAACAGCCTCCTCGACCACAACGCCCTCTGCAGCGGCCTCACCTCTAGAAGCCTTCAGACTCGTAGCCCGCTCGAACAACTCCCTTCAGCGATCCACAACATCATCATAACCGATCGGACTGATCAGATCATCTTCATCTTCAGATTGCTCCATCTGCAGCTTGACCGAATCTCGCCCGACGGCTAGCCCGATAAGAATGGAGTCCACCGACGCCGCAGTCGCCACGGCCAACTTTCGCTGGAGGTCGCTAACGCTGTCACGAAGGATCGGAAGCTCGGACATCTGATTCCTCAGCGAATCATTCTCCAACGCAACAAGGTCCATTTCCTCCTTGGCTTTCTTAAGGGACTCAGCTTCCCAGTTGAAGGCATCCACGGCCTTAGACCCCTCCTCATGAGTAGCGCCCAGATTCTCCAATGCTTTGTTCCGAGCAACAATAGCTTCATCGAGCAGCTTCTTGTTGTTCTCGTTGAGGGATCAGAGGTCCTCATATTCTTTCCGGACGCGCTCAAGATCTGCGGACAGCTGCAGCCCATTGACCTCCAGTGAGGAAATTTTCTTCTCGACCTCATCCAGATCGGATCTCAATTGAAGGCCCTCATTCAGTGCCAAGTTGAGGACGTGAGACTGCCCGACCACTGGCCCTCGCCTCCGCCAACTCTTGCTTGAGCTCCCGATGCTTGATAAGCAGACTCTCCAAATTGAGAGTTATCTGCGTCGAAGCCTGGGTCCCCCTGACAGATCGGATACATTTTCAAGATGTAAGTGAAGGGATGATTTACTAAATTAGCGGAATTTATTTAGTAACACAAATTAACACTTAATTTAGGATCTATTAATATCATGCAATTTGTGATAAAAACATGTAGATTCATGCTCGTTTTTCGAAAAATTAAAACCCTTTACTTACATTGAGTAAAATATGGAGAATCGGTTGGAGGTTTCTTTACAGCATCAAATCCTCAGCAACACCGGATCTTCTACGCTATATCCCGATCAATCAAACGAAATCCGATTGTGGGATCGAACTTAAGAAGAAATTGGGAAGAAGAAAAAAATATTTTTCTTCCCAATGGCCTATGAAAATCGGTAATAGGGGAGGAGAGGAGGGAAGAGAGAATTCCGAATTTCTAAGGAATTGAATTGTGTGATTTATGAATGACCCAACCCTCCTATTTATAGGAAAATAGGAATCATAATCTCATTAGGATTAATCTATAGAGATAAATACAAAAAGAAAAAAGAATTACCTCTTTCCTTTATCTTGGTATTTCTAAAATGCCATAGATAAATAAGAGAATATTTTCTTTTCTTTATTTTATTTATCTTGGGTAAATAAATCTATATAATTATTATAGGATATAATTCAAATAATTATCTCCTACAAATTATCTATGAAGGCCAAAATTAATAATAAATAATTAATCAATCAAATTTATTTAATTAATTATTTTGGGCCAATTTCAATTGGGTTCATTAATCCAATTGGGCTTGAAACTCTCACTTAAATTAATAAGTCCAACTTAATTAATTTATTTATTAATTACCATTTAAATAAAATATTTTATTTAAACAATTAATAATATTAATATTTTCTCCCGACTAAATATTATCAAATTATATTTAATTATTAATTTCCATTTAAATAATTTTCATTATTTAAATAATTAATAATAAATATTATAATTATTAATTTCCATAAACTCATTATTTAATTAATAATTTTATTGATAATATTTTATTATTAATTTAATTAATTTTAATTAATAATTTCCGTTTAAATATAATTAATTATTTAAACAATTAATAATTGTTAATTAATTTCAAATTATTAATTACCATTTAAATATACTCAATATTTAAATAATTAATAATGTATAATTAATAATATTTCATTATTAATTTTATGTTTAAATAAACTCATTATTTAAACAATTAATAATGTTTATATTAATTACCGTTTAAATATACTCAATATTTAAACAATTAATATTGTCTATTTTAAGTAATTCACTTTACTTAAAATTTCCATTTCTTCTACTTGATTTCGCGACTACGATATTTGGGCTAGCATAGGGACCCGATGGACCTATATATCATGAGCTTAATAATTAGTCAATTAAGTGATTAACACATAATCAGTTAATTACTCATTATCTAACTATGAATAATTCCACTATAGATTCATAGCTGAACTCCCCTCACTATAGATGAGTTATGTCCATTTAGTTTATCTTTTATTTATATCTGTGATATATCCTTCACGTGGAACCCTCATAATTACAGGCGGATAAATTTACCGTTTTGCCCCTGTAATTACCGCTTTATCCTTGTGTTCCCACTGATTCTCCAATGAACTTTATCTTTAGTCGAACTAGAGATAAGATACTTCTGTGATCAATAGAAGTCGTGACGTCACTTGTTCATGTCTAGAATATGTACATCAAGGGAGTTTCCTAAAGTTCCTAAAATGTTCAGGTATCGCACTGATACCGTTAATTTATAGGAAAGTTATGAATTCCATCTCGTGAAAATGAGTTCCCAGCTACTTATCTAGTCATGTTCCCAAAACAAGAGTGTATTGAGCGTTCTTACAGATCGCTCTCAACTATGTGAATCAAAGAACATAACTCCACAAATAGGAGTCCGCATTTCACTCAGGATTGAGATCTATCACGGTTGATAAACTTAGTTTGATATTCGATCATTTCTCGTAAACGGTACTAAGGAGAAATTTGATCGAACATCGTGGTCCTGTCTTATACAATCAACATTGTATATGATACTTCCATTTCATGTCTCCTACATGAATCATCAGGATTAGATCATTTGTCTATAAACAAAATGCGAAGCTATCAACAGTGTTACCAGGATAAGGTTCCCAAACGTTATCCATTTACTGTAGACACTTTTAAGTTACTCATCTCGACTTTAATCCTCTTGTATGACTCACATACTAAGTCGTGATTTCATAAGAGTAACTTAGGGTTTACTATTTGAATGTTTGATATTTATATATTTCCATATATTCCTAATATCGTCAATTGAATCAATCTATATAATATAAAGAACTTATGTTTATTTATTTAATTTATTCGAAATAAATTATTATAATTAAATAATTACAAGTTCTAGGACACCATTCCTAACAGTAAGAAACCAACTAGAAACAACAGAAGAAAAGTAAGTAGTGAAGTAAACGACTAACCAGTCAGCCACGATTACACATGCGGCTGAAAGTCTCATCGTCACTGTCGTAGTCGATGAGAGGTTTCAACTGCACGTCCCCCAAGTCACGGGAGAATCTGTTCGAATGCAAAGCTCGTCGGATATAATAAGAGCTGGAGAGAGACCCCTTGTCAAAGTCTGCATCATGAGGAACGAACAAGCGAAGCAAGGGAGATCCACCGCCCGCAGCGCCCGATCCACTCGGCATCGACGGACCCACGTCCGATGGAGGGAGGATAACTGGAGTAGTCTGAGTGGGTAAGAACGGAATTTTGCCATCAAGGGACCCCCTGGTCGCTTGGTCGTCCTCCTGTTCAAAGTCCGTATCAAAAGATAAAATATGGGCATGATCAGAGGGAGAGGGAGATTCCGCCTCGGAAGGAAATGACCGATAAGGCATCTCAGGATGCTTCAAAATATATGCAACAGCACCCCTTACAGCGCAGTCGAGTGCCCCGATGATTCCGCGGCTTCTTCGTTTCTAGACGGGAGAATCCGTAGAAGGATCTACAGGGGAATCCGAAGGATGGTCCGTAGGAGGATCCATGGGAAGAACTGATGCACCCGCTGTAGAGGATTCTGTGCTCACGATCTTCACGGATTTCCCACCTCCGGATTTACGTGGACGCCTGAGAGCAGCCACCTTCTTTCCTTTCGGATCGGATGAAGATGCCGCCTCAACTCTTTTCTTTCCCATACCCTGAAGAAGGGTAAGGAAGGCCTCGGGGTCATTGGAGTTGGGGACAGGGGTGAGCGTGACGCCAGACATTCTTCCGCAGAAACCTGCGTCACAACCACCCCAAATTAGCCGCACGCCAAGTTAAGCATATAGAAATGGAAAAAGGAAAAAGGAGTAAAACAAACACTTACGAGGAGTAACGGGCACAAAACCTGGAGGTGGAGCCCAAAGTTTGGCAAAGACTAGCCAAGGATGCTGGTTAAACTCCTTCCAGTTGAAAGGGCCTTTCTGAGCGAGAATCCTGCACTGACCAAGAGTTTCCCGAGAGGCACCCTTCGGAAGCGGATTCTTCACTGCAACGAGACAAACTGAAGATGGTTAGCACGACTATAGAAAAAAGAGACACAAAGTAGTACAGAACTCATGTTCTCACCCTCGTCTTCCCACGAGGCAGGAAGGGACCCGCCTCCAGGAAGAAAGAGGCCACAGATGAAAAACCACTCCTCTTTCCAATGCTTGTCACAGGAAGTCTCATCCACCCGAGCTGGTTTGCTACGATTATGAAAGATGAAACGCATACTGTCTTGGACATTCAAGCGAAGGGACCAGAAGTGGGAGACCATGCTCAGGGTAGGCCGAAAACCCAAACCGTAACACACCACCGAAAAGGTGATCAAAGATCTCAGGGCGTTCGGCATCAGTTGACCCAACGCGAGGCCGACATTCTGAAGCAACTCGGCCATCAAAGGGGGAAGGGGAAGCCGAACAACCCATTGGAAAAATCGCGGATAAAAAGCGATCCAACCCTCCCCTGGGGAAAGTTAAACTCTCTCTGACGCCTCTGGGAGCCTCATCTCAAAATCCGAAGAGATCCCATAATTGACCCTCAGCCTATCGAGTTTGGCCTGCGTTAGTTTTGAGAGAAAATGGAAGGGGCCCCTATCTTCTTTGATGCCCTTCGGCTGAGGCTCCTTTTTCTTCTTCTTCTTCTTCTTGCTCACTGTCTCCACCTCGTCCGAATCAGCAGTAGGAGATCCAAGAGAGTCAGAGATGATAACCTTGCCAGCCAAAGAGGAATCCACTTCCCCCGACGGCGTAGGGAAAGATGGATCAACCTGAGATGCGGCCTCACTACCCTTAGAGCGATTTTTCCTTTTCTTCTTTTCCTCTTGGGCCGCCTCCTCGGCAGGAACAGGAAGAGGAGGATGGGAAAGGTCGAGAACAGTAGTTGGGCCCATCGAAACAGAATCTGTTCCCCCTAAAGAGTGAGAAGTAGGAGAAGGGACGGGGTCTACACCTGCCTGAATCTCATAAACTAACCCAAGCTCACTCACAGAAGGGAGGGATTCCTCACCAATCGATGAACGAAGATCAATCGCAAGCTCATTCCTAGGCTCATTCCCCTCAGGCTCACCCCGAGCTGAGGGAATGGCATTAGCCCCATCGGCACAAGCAGAGGAAGGGGAAGCCCCAGACTCAATCCTCTCAAAAACCAGACCATCATAGTCATCATCTCCCACAGCTAACCTAGGGGTCCTATGACCTCTAACCACAGAGTTTCCCTCAAAGTTATCCATTACAGCACGAACGGGAAACAAAAGAAGGAGAGGAGAAGACTAACATTTGAAGAAGAACAGGGAAAGCTTCGAGGGAACAGAACGAAGACGATGAAGAATCTTTTGAAAGCGGACGGTTCACAGACAACTTTGAGAATTCAAAAGGCAAACGAGCCTTAAAGTCTGGGGAAAAACCCTATTTAAAGAAGGGAACACACGTCCAATCATCGCGACACATGGGGAGGGACACGACGATCTGGATCACCCAAAACTCGTTGGCACTCGTGCCCATCCAAAGATCCAACGGATCAATTTCACAAGGAGCCGCGTCCCTTGGAGCGGACACATCCACAAGAGAACGTGACGACTCCAAAGATAAGGTCAATAGAGCCCGAGTCATGACAAGGCCGAGGCGGTCTATTTTCCGAAGGGTCGTGGTCCCCAACCACTCCAAAGTAGCATGAAGATCAGGGCAAGCATCGTGCCCCAAATTCGACAAATCTACTATCTCCTGCATCGGACTTTCCGACCCAGGAAATAGGGGAAAACTGTAAAGGGTAAAAATAGCCCTCTTATGGGTTGCGCTCGCACTGGGCCGATTCACATGGGGACAGGCCCATTTGAGTCATATCCCGAAGGAGCCGATCCCTCTTGGGCCAAATAAAAGCCCACTAAGCCTAGTCTCATGCTAGCCTAGCCGGAATGCCCACGATCAAGGAACTATAAAAGGCACCTGACCTATCAAATCAGGTATGTGTGAAAATCAGAACCATCAGTCATATACATTTTGACCTAATCCTTGCGGCGCAAGGCAGACCTCACCTACCACCACCTAACTTGATCGTCGGAGGGTTCTCGGTCGGTATCGCACCGGTGCCCTTCTGACTGTATGTCCTTTAAGTGTTACAGGTAGCTCTGCCGCTAAGGAACAGCACGTGACGCGACGTGCTCGATTGTGTGGAACGAGGCTCCGACGAGAAATACCCCACAGAATAATTATTATAGGATATAATTCAAACAATTATCTACATATGGCCGAAAATTTGAAGATAAATAATTAATAAATCAAATTTATTTAGTTAATTATTTTGGGCCAATTTCAATTGGGTTCATTAATCCAATTGGGCTAGAAACTCTCTCTTAAATTAATAAGTCCAACTTAATTAATTTATTTATGAATTACCATTTTTTTTAAATAATTAATGATATTGATATTTTCTCCCGACTAAATATTATCAAATGATAATTAATTATTAATTTCTATTTAAATAATTTTCATTATTTAAATAATTATTAATATTTTAATTGATAATACTTTATTATTAATTAATAATATTAATTTAATTATTAAATTCCATTTAAATAAAATTGATTATTTAAACAATTAATAATTACCAATTAATTTCCAATTATTAATTACCATTTAAATATACTCAATATTTAAATAATTAATAATGTCTAATTAATAATATTTCATTATTAATTTTCTGTTTAAATAAACTCATTATTTAAACAATTAATAATGTTTATTTTAAATACCGTTTAAACATACTCAATATTTAAATAATTAATATTGTCTATTAAGTAATTCACTTTACTTAAATTTTCACTTTACTTAGTAATTAAATTAATAAGTTCTTCTACTTGATTTTGCGACTACGATATTTAGGCTAAAATAGGGACTCGATGGACCTATAAATCATGGGCTTAATAATTAGTAAATTTAGTGACTAACTCATAATCAGTTAATTACTTATTATCTAACTATGAATAATTCCACTATAAATTCATAGTTGAACTTCCCTCACTATAGATGAGTTATGTCAATTTAGTTTATCTTTATTTATATCTGTGATTTATCCTTCACGTGGAACCCTCATGATTACATGCGGATTAAATTTATCGTTTTGCCCTTGTAATTACCGCTTTATCCTTGTGTTCCCATTGATTCTCTGATGAACTGTATTTTTAGTCTGACTAGGGATAATGTACTTCTGTGATCAATAGAAGCCGTGACGTCACTTGTTCATGTCTCGAATCAGTACATCAAAAGAGTTTCCTAAAGTTCCTAAAATGTTTAGGTATCGCACTGATACCGTTAATTTATAGAAAAGTTATGAATTCCATCTCGTGAAGATGAGTTCCCAGCTACTTATCTAGCTATGTTCCCAAAGCAGGTGTGTATTGAGCGTTCTTACAGATCGCTCTCAACCATGTGAATCAAATAACATAACTCCACAAATAGGAGTTCACATTTCACTCAGGATTGAGATCTATCACGGTTGATAAACTTAGTTTGATATTCGATCAATTCTCGCAAACGGTACTAGTGAGAAATTTGATCGAACATCGTGGTCCTGTCTTATACAATCAACATTGCATATAATACTTCCATTTCATGTCTCTCACATGAATGATCAGGATTGGATCATTTGTCTATAAACAAAATGTGAAGCTATCAATAGTGTTACAAGGATAAGGTTCCCAAACGTTATCCATTTACTGTAGACACTTTTAAGTTACTCATCTCGACTTTAATCCTCTCGTATGACTCACATACTAAGTCATGATTTCATAAGAGTGACTTAGGGTTTTACTATTTGAATGTTTGATATTAATATATTTCCATATATTCGTAATATCGTTAATTGAATCAATCTAGATAATATAAAGAACATATGTTTATTTATTTAATTTATTCAAAATAAATTATTATTATTAAATAATTACAAGTTCTAGGACACCATTCCTAACATGTCTTATACAATCAACATTGCATATGATACTTTCATTTCATGTCTCCCACATGAATGATCAGGATTCAATCATTTTTCTATAAACAAAATGTTAGGAATGGTGTCCTAGAACTTGTAATTATTTAATTATAATAATTTATTTCGAATAAATTAAATAAATAAACATAAGTTCTTTATATTATCTAGATTGATTCAATTGACGATATTAGGAATATATGGAACTATATAAATATCAAACATTCAAATAGTAAACCCTAAGTTACTCTTATGAAATCACGACTTAGTATGTGAGTCATACAAGAGGATTAAAGTCGAGATGAGTAACTTAAAAGTGTCTACAGTAAATGGATAACGTTTGGGAACCTTATCATGGTAACACTGTTGATAGCTTCGCATTTTGTTTGTAGACAAATGATCTAATCCTGATCATTCATGTGGGAGACATGAAATGGAAGTATCATATACAATGTTGATTGTATAAGACAGGACCACGATGTTCGATCAAATTTCTCCTTAGTACCGTTTACAGAAATGATCGAATATCAAACTAAGTTTATCAACCGTGATAGATCTCAATCCTGAGTGAAATGCGGACTCCTATTTGTGGAGTTATGTTCTTTGATTCACATAGTTGAGAGCGATCTGTAAAAAACGCTCAATACACTCCTGTTTAGAGAACATGACTAGATAAATAGCTGGGAACTCATTTTCACAAGATGGAATTCATAACTTTCCTATAAATTAACGGTATCAGTGCGATACCTAAAAATTTTAGGAACTTTAGGAAACTCCTTGATGTATCGATTCGAGACATGAACAAGTGGCGTCACGACTTCTATTGATCACGGAAGTATCTTATCTCTAGTTCGACTAAAGATAAAGTTCATTGGAGAATCGCGGGAACACAAGGATAAAACACGAATTACAGGGGCAAAACGGTAAATTTATCCGCTGTAATTATGAGGGTTCCATGTGAAGGATAATATCACAGATATAAATAATGATAAACTAAATGGACAATAACTCATCTATAGTGAGGGAGTTCAACTATGAATCTATAGTGGAATTATTCATAGTTAGATAATAAGTAATTAAGCGATTATGTGTTAATCACTTAATTGACTAATTATTAAGCCCATGATCTATAGGTCTATCGGGTCCCTATGCTAGCCCAAATATCGTAGTCGTGAAATCAAGTAGAAGAAATGGAAAGTTTAAGTAAAGGATATTACTTAAATAGGCAGTATTAATTGTTTAAATATTTAGTATATTTAAACAGTAATTAATATAAACATTATTAATTGTTTAAATAATGAGTTTATTCAAACATGAAATTAATAATGAAATATATTAATTAGATATTATTAATTATTTAAATATTGAGTATATTTAAATGTTAATTAATAATTTGATATTAATTAACAATTATTAATTGTTTAAATAATTAATTTTATTTGAACGGAAATTAATAATTAAAATTAATTAATTAATAATAAAATATTATCAATAAAATTATTAATTAAATAATGAGTTTATTTAATGGAAATTAATAATTAAAATATTTATTATTAATTAGTTAAATAATGAAAATTATTTAAATGGAAATTAATAACTAAATATAAATTTGATAATATTTAGTCGGGTGAAAATATTAATATTATTAATTGTTTAAATAAAATATTTTAATTAAATGGTAATTAATATATTATTTAATTAAGTTGGACTTATTAATTTAAGAGAGAATTTCAAGCCCAATTGGATTAATGAACCCAATTGAGACTGGCCCAAAATAATTAATTAAATAAATTAGAATTATTTATTAATTATTTACACATAATTTCGGCCATACATGTATTTTAGGAGGAGATAATTGTTAGAATTATATCCTAAAATAATTACATAGATTTATTTACCCAAGAAAAATTAAATAAAGAAAATAAAATATTCTTTTATTTATCTATGACATTTTCGAAATTGCAAGATAAAGGAAAGAGATAATCATCTTTCTTTTTGTATTTATCTCTATAGATTAATCCTAATGTGATTGAGATTTCTATTTTCCTATAAATAGAAGGGTTGGGTCATTCATAAATCATACAATTCAATTCCATAGAAAATTGGAACTCTCTCTTCTTCCCTTCTCCCCCTTTGGCCGATTTCCCTATAGTCTTATTGGGAAGAAAATATTTTTCTTCTTCCCAATTTCTTCTAAAGTTCGATCCCACAATTGGGTTTCGTTTGATCGATCGGGATATAGCATAGAAGATCCTGTGTTGCTGAGGATTGATGCTGTAAAGAAACCTCCAACCAATTCTCCAATTTTACTCAATGTAAGTTTTGGTTTGATTTTAATTTTCGAAAATTAAGCATGAATCTACATGTTCTTCGGGTTTTTATCACAATTTGCATGATGTTAATAGATCCGTTATTAAATGTTAATAAATTTACTAAATAAATTTCTGCTATTTTAGTAAATCATCCTTTCAATATGATATTGTATATTTTTGAATTAAAACCATTTTTCAATAAATCATTACCTTTATTAATTCAATAACAATAATTTATTGAACTAAGACTAGATTAACAAAAGATAAATGATAATAAATTTGTACTTCTCTATCTTACCAAATAAAAAAATGTGGTAAATGATTGAAAATCAAATTTATATTAAAGGAAAAAATCTTTTGGTGGGATGATTTGATATAAGTCAGTTTTTTAAACTAAAACTATTACTTATTGAACTTCATATGTTGATATGTTCTATAATGTGTATCAAGTGTGTTTACTGATTGGTGGGTTGTTGATAGGGGTGGTCATGAGGGAGTGCGAAATTGGCGATCTTTTAAAATCGTTGTTTTAATATATTATTTATATACTACTGCAAAATTTATATTAAACAATCAATGTGGTGTTGTGGTAGACTAAAATTATTATTTATATTTTTAAGGACAAGAGTAGGGGTTCTATTCCTCACTAAAGAAAAGTGAGTTTGTTTTCTTTATTTATTTATATGTAAAACATGTATATTTTTTTATTAATTTCAATAAAAAGAATTTTATCAACCATACCTCTATTTTTTCTTTTAATTATTTTAATAAAAAAATCGATCAATTTTAAATATGTTTTTTATCATTTTTTTTTATAATTTAAAAAAAAATATTTAAATCTAATTTGTTTTCATAATAATAATAAAATTAAAACATTAAAATATCAATTAATTTTTTTCTCAAATATTATTTTGAATTAATTTATATGATAAAGGGTCTGATTTTTTTATTTTCGCACGAGGCCACGTTATCTTAGGACCAACGCTTTGGTTGTTGATGTAGAAACTAATAGGCAGGTAAAAAGCGTTATTCAATAATTTATTATCTTCAATACAATAATTTATTGAATTAAAATCAAAACGCTAAAACTCATATTTTCAACCCAATAAATTATTGAATTAAACGGAATAATTTATTGAATTAATAAAACTCATATTTTAATTCAATAAAATATTGAATAAGAGAAATTTTTTAGTGAATTAATAATAAAGTGACAGTTTTTTAATTAATTTTGTTATATTAGAAAAAATTGTCATTTGGGGCATTATGTAAATGAAGTACCTATATTGGGAATTACCTTCATAAAATATGTCATTTGTACCCATGTCCCAATATTTAAACTTGTATGAATAGAGATAGAGATAGAGATTGTATTAAAAAGAAATATAGAATTTGTAGAGGTAAAATTCACCATGGACCAAGCCCAATATCAAAAGCCCAAATCTTGATTGATCCGGTCCAAATAGAAAGGAAATACTTAAAAGCCACCACGACAAACCCAACCATGTTTCAACATCTGGAATGCTATGAGCTCGGACTTGGAGTGATGTCCGGACCGCCTCCAATTAGCTCAGATTATCATAGGCGGATCGCTTGGTTGAGGAGCCCATCAAAAGTTACCTTATCTGATCATACAAATATATTTTCTCCTAAGATCATGGGATAAAGATATTATTCAGAAAAGATATTATCTTCCTAATATCAAGGAAGCCTACCAAATAGAATCCATGAATTATACTCTATAAAGTGTTCTATAAACCCTAAAACGGTAACGTGTATTCATTATTCTACTCTACAATACTACAATTATTTGCTTCCAAATCACTGATTTGATCGTCAGAGACGGTTTGGCGAGCACCACACCTGGTGTTTTCTTGTTCTTATTTCTCAGGCTTTCTAGATCAAGGAGACGTGACGCATGTAATCTGCACTTGATCCACCGTAGAGGAAATCACCCTCTACAAAATTAATTTAAAAAATCATTAAAAAAATAAACTTAATATTTTTTTTAAAAAATAAAATGACTCGTAACTTCCAACCTAACTTGGCTTATGAAATTTTCGGAAGCTTAGTAAAGATTCAAGGGTCAAGATTCAAATCTTATGGGAAAAAAAGAAAAATTAAAATTCAACTTAGGGCTAGTTTGCATTGTTGTAGCTTTTGAAATAATTGCTGTCAGCTGTGCTGTTGAAAAAATAAGCTGTATCATGAATCAGATTTGTGTTTGGTAAATTTAGCTTATGCAGAAAATTTATGTTGATAAATTCAGTTTCAAAAACTGCTGTAAGATATATAATTAGTTCAATTGTGTTCTTTTAGGTTAATTTAAAGGTTTTTTTTTCCTATTTTTATAATGATATTTAGTTCAATAATATTTTAATTTTTTAAATTTTAATTTAAACATAGTATATGTTTTTAATAATAAAAAAAATATAATATTTTGTACATATAAGTTGTAAACGTTTATTATAGCTAGACTATAATTTATTTTAATTGAATCACAGTCATAAAAACAATTTATTAAAATAATAAAAACATAAATATGATGTTGGAGTATTTTAATGTTGATTTTTACGTAAAAATAGCTGAAACTTGAGAGGTTAGAGATAAATAGTGAAAATTAGGAGAGAGAGAGAGAGAGAGAGATTTTTTTAAAAATAATTTTGAGAGAAGCATATATGTATCAGATTCTAAAATTTGCACCAATTGCTTTTCAAAAAATCTATCAAATTTAGATTTACCGAACAATAAATACAGTTAGAATTTTTTTAAAAGTTGATTAAAATCAATCCCAAACGGGGCCTTAATAAAGGAAAGAATATCTTTGAAGCAAGGCATAAAATAATATCGCCAAAGGATTCTCTCTTTGAAAAGCAAGGCAAAGGCTAGGGCTAAGGAAAACGCCTATCGATGATTATGGCTAAGAGGGCTTTGAATATTGGCAACAGTATTTATAAAATTCCAAATGAAATCATGGAACAAATTCTTCTACTTGTTCCTGTCGAAGATTTGACAAATTACAAGACATTGTGGTTTTCTATAATAACCAATCGTCGTTTCATCTATTCCAAACTCAAATTCGATTGGCCGCGGTTATCGCTCGCTTCCTCTTGCTTTAACGCTCCTAATTTATTAAGCATATCAGAGAAAAGGGGTAAGCTGATCTTTACTTTACATCGACCTTTGCAATATCCGAATCACAATAATACTCTAATTTGTTGGAAGAAAATTAAATTATATACCATCCACGAGAAGGCTCTATAAACGGAGTGGAACAGGTTATGGAAGAAAATCAAACCATGCATGCAAGTTGCATCAGTTTCAAATTTTGACCGCCCCTAAACACAATGCTGGGCTGCATTGCTGTGGTACTTTGCAGCACTTGGCGACGGGGTTTGGATTTTGTTCTTCCATAAACAAGTACAAAATCGTCCATGTTTGTGGTTGCCGTTCTAAAGACCATGGTACAATCAATCATCAGTTTATTCACAAATGGGCCGAGGTTTTTACTGTCGGTGACGATACGTCTTGGAGAAGAATAAAGCTATGGGATGGCGATGGTCCATGTCATCCCATAAAAAAAGCTCTGATTATTGATAATGTAATGTATTGGAAAACTGCCCCGGAAGATTTCGTGATTAGATTAGTCACCTTTGACATTTGCAAGGAGGAGTTCAAAGTGATTGAAGTTTCGGTGCCTGGATTTGAATCTCACACACCTTATGAGTTGATTGAATTGGAGGGAAAATTGTGCATAGTACAAGGATTTCAGAATAATGAGAACGGCGACGGGACAAATTTTTTTGTGCCTGAAGATATGACGGACCTCGGAGAAGGTTGGATTATGAAGCATAAGCTACAATTCCACCGAAGAACAAGAAGTCCTTTTGATTATTATCCTACGTAACCTATAGGTATAATCTCTAACAATATTTGTGTAATGAAATCGATTCATCAAGAGACCGCATATTTTGATTTTAGAACTGGACAGTTGTTAAGATGTGAGCGTTACTCTGGACCATATCACCCTCTAGATGTAGTTCCATATGTGCCGAGCCTTGTACCCATCTTAGGCAGAGACAAGGTGGAGGAGCAATTAAAGACTCTCTTATGTGGATCTTGAAAATATTCCAACGACTCCGAGTTAAACTTAAGGAGTTGTAAGCCCTAATTTTGTAGTTGCGAATGTGGAATGGAAGCCCTAATTGTGGAGTAAATGATCAGGTTTTCATCTTCTTCACTTTCGATTTTTTCTTTACTATATGAATATTATTTTCATTTTCTCTAGTATTTGTTTATTGGATATATATGATGCTTGGTTTTAATGTATTTATTGGAATCAGTTTGAATAGAAGAATATTGATAAATTTAAAGTGCAGGTTGAGTCAATGAGGGCAGGTTTTGGAAAATTGACAAATTTGACTAGTTCATTTTTACCTATTGTCATACAAATTAAGAGTTGTCTGACTGAATTTTTAGCCTGTTATTTTAATCAACGGTAAGGATTTTTCTTGTTAACTATCTTATTTACTAGGTTGTTATTCTTTTACAAATTACTTTCACGACTGGTAGAATCTTATACAGCTTTCATCGTCACTGTTTTGAATGTTTAGTTCATGTTATAGTCATGATAGTGTTCCTTTATTATGTTATATACTAAGTGTCTGTTTGAGATAAATTTTAGAAGTGTTTAAAAGCTTTTTTAATAAAGAATGTGTTTTTGATAATCATTAAAAAAACACTTTTAAACAATTTCAAAAACTATCCCAAACGGACTCTAAATTACTAATCAATTAAACTATTGTTTGTTTGTAGTTGGCGTATCGGATAATCTTCTCTTATTTACTAAGTTATTTGTCCTTTGTTCTTATTATCATTCTCAATTTTTTCCCGGACAACCAGCTTTTCAAATGCACTTGGAAAGAACGTCATCGAGGATGCAGTTAGGTGACGGTACAAAGAAGCCGTTAAGAAACCGTTAGTGGCCATTGGTTTGATGGTTGTTGTACCGTTAATCTCTACAATTCTCACCCGCCAAACTATTTGCACCATTTTCAAATTTAGAACTCAACAAACATTTCTGGTTCGGAAATTTGAATGCATTTTCAACAAGTTCATGGGCAAGTATTTGCTTGTTGCAAGCACTTTATTTTAATGTTTAAATTGAATAAAATGTATCAAGTTAAGTTTTGTGTCTGAATGGAGTTTACAAGAGATGTTTTAATGTATCAATCACTTTATTCCAACAAGTTTTACTTTCTCCATTCCCTTTATAAACTTTTTGTTGGGAGCAAACTAAATCTCACATTGGTTACACATCAAGAGGGGCAACATCTCCATGGTATGAGACGGAGGCCCTACGTTCTTATCACTCTTGTATTATACCTCAACGGGGAACTTTTGATTGGAGATTGCATATCTTGGTAATAAATATTGGTTTTCATTCTTTTCAGAGTTCGTCCTGTTTACATGGTTTCCATTGTTTTTTTGCCATCATCATCTTCTTTATAAAAATATGCTAGAAAAAAAAAATACCCAAATAAACATACCAAAATATAAAGACGATCTCATTTAAAGAGTTTTAAGACAGGATAAATTCAACCGGGCGGTTTTTTTTCTCCATTCTCTCTACCATCCATTCTCAAGCCAATAAAACGAAGGGGGAGTGGAATACAAAAAAAAAAAAAAAAAAAAAAAAATGAAGGGATCAAACAAAATTTAATCTTCAACTTGATTGGTGGAATGATCTTCAGAGTCTACAGAACACGAGACGTAGCCCATTTAGTAGTGAACCTGTATAAATTTTGGGGTTAAATGCACCAATGACCTCTGCAGTTTCAAGCTTTTTCAATTTACACCCTTGGACTATCAATTTAGCTTTTTTCACCCTACACTTTCTATTTGCCAATTTATGTCAAAATAATCATCCAAATCTAACCGACTTTATTTTTTTAATATTTTTTTTATATCTAAGGGTATGTAATAAGACATTCCAATTTTCTTCGGGCTCCTCTTCTCCTCGTCCATCATGTGTGTTAAGCTTCTTCTATTTTCAACAATTTCTATATTTTTGTTCCGATCTAAAGAAAGAGAATATCTGAATCAATGGTGCTGCATTCATTCAGACTATAAGTATCGAAGTCAACTGTGTAACAATTTCAGAAGCCTTATCTTCAATGCTAACATTTGAAATCAAAGCCTCTGAATTTGCATCATCACATTCAGATCCATTAGGAGATTTCCTGTTTAGCTTACATGTCTTCACTAGAAAATGGTATTGCAAAGTGTTGTAATATACAAGATTCCACCCAAGATGAGCTTCTAGATCTGTGAACAATTGATACATTGTTCCTTATAACAGAGCATTTTAGTCTTGAACTGCCAGATCTTTTCCTCGCTGCAAAGGTATATATAGTAATTTGATAATGAACGGCAGAGTGAGATCCATTTTTCGAATCAAGAAATGTTTTCGAATCCGGATATGGAGAAGGTGCCGTGATTAATGGACAAAGTTTGATTGAAAAAAATGGAGAAATTGATGAAAATGCAAGAAGCTGAACAAACGTGAAAGGTAGCGTGGAGGAGGAGAAGGCTAGAAGAAATTGGGAGCAAAAATATCATTTCACATACCCTTAGATATAAAAAAATATTAAAAAAATAAAACCGGTTATATTTGGATGATTTTTTTGACAGAAATTAGACAATTGAAAATATAAGGATGAAAAAAGCTAAATTGATAGTCCAGAAGTGTAAATTAAAAAAGCTCGAAAGTGTAGGGGTCATCAATGCATTTAACCCTAAATTTTGATGTTATTTTTTTACCCTTAATGTTTATTCTATGTTTTGCATGTTTTTATCAATTTTAGATTTGAGAGTTTAAGATTTTCAACCCTTCAATTTCCGAACCAGAAAGAGTTGTTTGGATCTTTTTGAGGAGAAGTTTGCTCTAGGTTAAGATTTCTAATAATGTTGCTTTTCAGGCGTCAGTGTTTAGTTTATTTCCATTATTTTGCTTGCTTTGTTTTAAAAATGAGTAGATTCACTTGTTTTCAAAGAATGCTTGAAATGCTTAGGTTTGCTTCAATGTATTGTAGCTTCTTTAAAAATAATATAATCATGTGTTAGGGTCAAGTTGCTCTAATATGTTTGGTTGAAATGTTAGAAAAATGTTTAGGCCTTTGCTTGATGTATTTTTCTTTGTTTAAAAATTTTAGAAACATGTATAAGGTCAAGGTATTCCACGTGTCATTGGATAAAAGAGATTTAGAAGTATATTTAGGATTTTTATCTTAAAACTTAAAAACTAATATTTTAATCTGTTTAAATTTTTTCTATTTAACAAAATAATCTATCAAAAATAAAATAATTTTACATTTAATCCATTAAGTAAAGTGAAAAAAAATATTTTCTATTTAAGTTTTTATTTTTAAAATACTATTTTTTAGATTTAAAAAAAATGTGAAGTGTTCTTTAAAAAAAATGACATGGACATAGTAAATGAAAAAATGATGTGAAAATAAGAATTGAAGTGAGAGAAACATGATGCAGTAAATATAGTTCGTGAGAGAAACGAAGTTGATGGGAGAAAATTAAGCATTTAAAATTTTGAGGGATCCACATATCCAGTTGGCAGCTTATGAGTGGAAGTGGTATGGAGTGAGTTGGTAATTTTCCCGATTTAGAAGTATATTTAGGATTTTTGTTTGTTTGTTTAGGTTGTTCCCATTGTTTTTAAATACTCGTTATAAATCTTCCATATCCTTGCTTTGTTAGAAAAATCTTGGGTTAATTTCAGTATTAGACAAATTAATGTTGTTTATTTCAAAAAAACACAATTTTTTATATATATATATATCAAAACTACCCAAAACCACCACCAGAAAAATTAAATTACATTGTAAAATGACGAAACATACCCCGATAAATTTTCCTTAATTAAATGATATGTAATTAATGAGATATAGTTATTAGGAGAGATAAAAGGGTAATAAGGTAAATAATGAAATCAGAATCCACCAGAATCGCCACCATAAATGGTGTTTTATGGGTAAATATGATATTAATATGAAACAACCCTTAAAACTGAAATTAAGTGAATTAAATTGGTTATTGGTGTAATTAATTCAAAAATCTTTCCTAAGGAAAAAATATATTTTTTTTATAAAAATATTTAATTAATTATTTTAAATAAAATAAATAATTTGTCTTTAACTAAGGATGTGGGTAAACAATTATTGCCATTAAAAGGAGATAAATTTTTTATAAATAAATTAATAAAATAAAACCTTGAAAATATCTAACACCTTTTGACTCTTGAAATTATTGAGGTGAAGATGCACAAAGACCAAATCAACAATTAAACCTTTTTGAATTTGTCTCAAATAGCATAAATCTGCATACTAATTACTAAAATATCAGAATTTTTTAAAAATTACTCAAATAGCATAATTATAGTTCAATAAATTATTGAACTATACTTCAATTAATTATTGAACTATTTTTCATAGGTATTTTTAACGAATTTGTTTGTTTTTTGGTTTTTTAAGTTTAAAGTCAATAATTTATTGAACTATTTGATCATTTTTTATTATTATTTTCAATGAATTTGTTAAAAAAATTAATTTTTTTAGTTCAATAAATTATTGAATTATAATTATGCTCTTTGAGTAATTTTTGAAAAGTTCAAACATTTTAATAATTAGTATGCAAAAATATGCTATTTCAATAATTGCCCCTAAACATTTTCATATGAAGTTGGAGTTTTATTAGTTTTTTCTTGAAAACCTACTAAAGTTACATTTGGTCATACCATGAACCGGGTTGTTTTCTTTCCATGTCCACGCACAAAGGATAGAACTCGTATATTTTTAAAAGATAAAGGGTAAAATGGGAATGTAAAATATCTCCACACTTCCAATCTTTTAGAGGTAGTATAATATGACGTGATAGGATTAATAGATTAAGATTAAGATAGTGTCGGAAATAGATAGTTAAAAAATAAAAGTAAATTATTTCAAATATCATATTTCTACGTATTAATTACTTAAATGTTGGAACTTTTAAAATTATCAAAATAACATATTTTAGTTCAATATAAAATTTTTTATTTTTCATTATTATTTTTTAATAAATTTTATTTGTTTTTTTTTTTTTACCTTTTTTAGTTTAATATAATTTTTTTTTTTTTTTTGAGATTACATCAAAGTGGGGGAAGGGGGACTCGAACCTTCGACCTCAAGGGGAAGGGAGTATATGCTTAACCAGTTGAGCTATGCTCATATTGACTAGTTTAATATAATATTGAACTATAGTTCAATGGACTCTTTTATTATTTTTCATTATTATTTTCAATGAATTTGTTGTTTTTTTTTTCTTTTTTAGTTCAATATTATATTGAACTATAATTATGCTATTTAGGTAATTTAGTAATTAGTATATAAAAATATAATATTTCGATAATTGTCCCTAAAAATAAAAATAGAAAAGAGACCGAGTTTGCATTAAAATATACTCGAATTAATTTTATCAAAACCGCCCCCTAATTCAATAGGTGGAGATTAGCCTATTAAAAACGAAAAAGCTAAACTTTCCATACAAATCATTTGAATTAAACTTACTAAAAGAGAGAATATCTACCAAATCCAAAAGATTATAAAAAAAAAAAAATCTCAAATCTAATATGTTCTATAATGTGTATCAAGTGTGTTTAATGATTGGTGGGTTGTTGACAGGGGTGGTCATGAGGGAGTGCGAAATTGGCAATATTTTAAAATCGGTGTTTAAATATATTATGTATATACTAATGCGAAATTTATATTAAACAATCAATGTGGTGTTGTGGTAGACTAAACTTATGATTTATCTTTTTGAGGACAATAATAGGGGTAGGGGTGTAAACGGGGCCGGGTGGGGCGGGGGCGGGGTCCCCCGTTTATCCCCCGCCCCGTTTAAGGGAAAAAACCTCACCCCTGCCCCTGCCCCTGTTAACATTTCCCCCGCCCCTGTCCCCGCCCCGTTTATGGAATAGGGGCCGGACCGGGCGGGGGATAAACTGGGTGGGGCGGGGTGAGGGCGGGGCAGGGGAAATATTTTAAAAAAATGCATGACCTTTTTTTTTTTTAATTTTGTTATAAATTTTAATATTTTCAAATATAAATCTTATATAATATACACATTTTTATTTCTTTCCATTCTATATACAATGTATTTAACAATAAACTAAGAGTCTCAAACATAATATATATTTTCATTATAAAGTCTTAACTAACAATTCAAAAACAATTTTCGTAAACATACATAATCAATTTTCATTTTATTCTAATATTATCAAATCAATCCAAATTCTAATTTGATATTTCAAAGTCTCAATAAACATAAGTAATCCAAATTCAAACATAATTAATGTATATAAATAAATAAATAAATAAGAAAAAAAAAACTAGTGCTAAACGGGGCGGGGCGGGGCCCCGCCGGGGACATTCCCATTACCCCGCCCCCGCCCCGTTTAGTAAACGGGGGAATTTTTTTCCCCCTACCCCACCCCCTGCCCCTGCCCCTGCCCCATTTACGAAGCGGGTTTGGCGGGGCAGGGGCGGGGTAGTTTGCTTTCACCCCTAAATACCTTCCTCACTAAATCAAAGTGAGTTCGTTTTCTTTATTTATTTATATTTAAAATATGTATTTTTTAATTAATCTCAATAAAAAAAAAAAACCAACCATATCTCTTCTTTTCCTTTTAATTATTTCAATTAAAAAAAATCATTCAATTTTAAAATCTGTTTTTAAGCATTTTTTATAATTTTTAAAATAAATTTTAACTCTAATTTGTTTTCTTTATAATAATCAAATTAAAACATTAAAATATTAATTAGTTTTTTTCTCAATGTTATTTTGATTTTTTAATTGTAAAATTTATATGATAAAGGGCTTGATTTTTTTTATTTTCGCACGAGGCCCACAAACTAATAAGCAGGTAAAAAAGCGTTATTTAATAATTTATTATCTTCAATACAATAACTTATTGAATTACAATCAAAACGCTAAAACTCATATTTTTAACTCAATAAATTATTGAATAATAGAATAATTTATTGAATTAATAAAACTCAAATTTTAATTCAATAAAATTATTGAATTAAACGAAATAATTTATTGAATAGTAAAACTCAGATTTTAATTCAATAAATTATTGAATAAGAGAAAAAATTTAATAAATAAATAATAAAGTGACATTTTTGTAAATTTGACAAAAACAATTAACTTTGTTGTATCAGAAAAAATGTCATTTGGGGAATTATGAAAATGAAGTGCTATATTGGGAATTACCTTCATAAAATATGTCATTTGTGTCCATATCCCAATATTTAAACTTGTAGGTATAGAGATAAGAGATAGAGATTGCATTAAAAAGAAATATAGAATTAATTTAAAAAATCATTAAAAAAAATAAACTAAATATTTAAAAAAAATGACTCGTAACTTCCAACCAAACCTGGCAGATGCAATTTCCGGAAGCTTAGAAAAGATTCAAGGGTCAAGATTCAAATCTTATGGAAAAATTAAAAAGGAAAACTAAAATTCAACTTAATAAAGGAAACAATATCTGTGAAGCAAGCCATAAAATAATATCGAAAGGAATTCTCTCTTTGAAAAGCACGGCAAAGGTTAAGGCTAGGGCAAAGGAAAACGCCTATCGATGAGTATGGCTAAGAGGGCTTTGAATATTGGCAACCGTATCAATAAAATACCAGATGAAATCATGGAACAAATTCTTCTACATGTTCCTGTCGAAGATTTGGCCAATTTCAAGACATTGTGGTTTTCTATAATAACCAATCCTCGTTTCATCTATTCCAAACTCAAATTCGATTGGCCGCGGTTATCGCTCGCTTCCTCTTGCTTTAGCGCTCCTGATTTATTAAGCATATTAGAGAAAAGGGGTAAGCTGATCTTTACTTTACATCGACCTTTGCAATATCCGAATCACGATATTACTCTAATTTGTTGGAAGAAAAGTAAATTATATGAGAAGGCTCTAAATGTCCAAAAAAATGATTCCAAAGGGAATACTTGGCTATGGTCAAATTTTGAAAGTGATGCAACTTCCTTGCATGGTTTGATTTGCTTCCACAACAAGTTTCGCTCAGTTCATATATGCAATCCTCTCACAAGAGAATTTATGACCGCCCCTAAAATTAAACACAATGCTCTGCTGCATGGCGGTCGTATGTTGTGGCTCTTGGCAACGGGGTTTGGATTTTGTTCTTCCATAAACAAGTATAAAATTGTCCATGTTTGTGGTTGCTATTCTGAAGACCACGGTTTAATCAAACCTCATATTATTCACAAAAGGGCCGAGGTTTTGACTGTCGGTGACGATAAGTCTTGGAGAAGAATAAAGCAATGGGAAGGTCCATATTATCCCATAAAAAAAGCCCTGACTATTGATAATGTAATGTATTGGATATCTAAAACTGCCCCGAAAGACTTGGTGATTAGATTAGTCACCTTTGACATTTGCAAGGAGGAGTTCAAAGTGATTGAAGTTTTGGTGCCTGGATTTCAATCTCACTTAACTTATGAGTTGATTGAATTGGAGGGCAAATTGTGCATAGTTAGCGAGCAATGCGATGGGACAAATTTTTTTGTGCCTGAAGATATGACGGAGCTTGGAGACACTACAAGAAAACTGATTTATTTCGACCACTTTTTTTCAAAGGTTATTGATAACCTTTGAAAAATGTTATATTTATCAACAATTATTAAAAACCTTCAAAAAATATATAAATTTTATCAAAGAATATTAATAGCCTCCGAAAAATATTTACACTTTTTCGAGGGTAATAAAAATCTGTCGAAAAATCTAATTATTTTTATCGAAGGCTCTCAAAAACCTTCTAAAAATTATGTGTTTTATCAACCAATTTTAAAAAACCTTTGAGAAATATGACAAATATCAAAAGGATATTGAAACCCTTTGAAAAAGGTGGAAAAAAAAGGAAGGACAATATTGACATTTTGAAAAAACACAAAACGAAAAGATCATTCACGGAAAAAAAAAGGAAGGGCATTCTTCGTTTTCACAACTCAACGGATTCTTCACGGACCATTCTTCGTTTATTTCATCGCAGATACTGAAATCTTCTTCGTTTATTCATAGACAATTCTTCGTTTATCACTCATCGCTCTCTCATTCTTCGTTTTATCTTCTTCTTCTTCAAAACTCACGATCTATGTGAGGAACAAAACAAGAAAATCGATTCCAAAAATATTTTAAGTTGAAGGAATAGCATGCAGTGGTTGATTCGAAGCGATTTTGTGTGGTGTTCATCTTTGAATCGGTGAGTATATCGACTAAAGAGGTAAC
The DNA here is from genome assembly GCA_028015215.1 of Gynostemma pentaphyllum. Classification (NCBI taxonomy): domain Eukaryota; kingdom Viridiplantae; phylum Streptophyta; class Magnoliopsida; order Cucurbitales; family Cucurbitaceae; genus Gynostemma; species Gynostemma pentaphyllum. The sequence continues at coordinate 33,771,850 of CM051346.1, read as the reverse complement.
TCATATTCATCTTTGAATCAAATTGTGAATTAGGGCTCAAATTGAGGCCTGATTATTTTGTTTTCTATGCTTTTATCATCAATTTGGATGATTCATATGATCCTCTACTAATTTTTGTAATTCTTAATTTTCAATTTCATGTTCTGTATGATTGTAGTATTTGACCTCTACTTTAACCATGAGTTACTAAATTACGTGATGTTTATAACGAACTGGATGTCTCAATTTCATTTACTTTGGAATATGTCATTCACATTGATCTAATTGAATTGTTTCAGTTTTTGAATTTTGTTGTGGCTGTTTATTTTGCACAAAGAATCTTATAATCTTATAAGTTTTTGAATTTTGTTGTGTTTTTTTCTTCCCTTTATCCCATATAAGTTGTCAGTGACTGTCGTATACACCGACCTTTGAAGTCCAGAATCCTGGTGGATAGACATAGACATAGACACAGACCAGACCAGACTCGACTCATCTCTTTAGGTGAGGCTTCTCTTCTTCTGAAATTCTATCTCTTTATCTGTGGTATTCGAAAATTGAATTTGGAATTTGTTTAATAATTTATAACAGTTATGGGAAGTGAAACATTGATCTAATTGAATTGTTTCAGTTTTTGAATTTTGTTGTGGCTGTTTATTTTGCACAAAGAATCTTATAATCTTATAAGTTTTTGAATTTTGTTGTGTTTTTTTCTTCCCTTTCTCCCATATAAGTGGTTCCCTTTGCTGCTTCAACTGACCACTTATTTCTAACACCTTCCCATTTTCAATGTATATTTGCTCTGTGTTTTTCCCAGCTTCTGTTTTGTCAAATTGCTTTGTGTCAATGAAACATATCACCAACTTTGTATAAGTAGCTACTGAATTGAACCCTTGGTGTCTTTATAAATGAATTTGATAGATAATTCAGCATTAAAATCTATTCTCTCTTATCATCCTAATTTCAAATATAGTGAATTTGATAGGAAAAAAAAAACGTTTTCCCCGTTCTTTACACAGTTATCTCGTAATATAGTGAGAGAAGTCAAAATACACACAAACTAACTCATACACTCACGGATCAAATAAAACATGGTTAAAAGATGTACTCCCAGAAGGCTCTAATCTACCTAAAAATTACTATGAGACAAGGAAGATTATTCGGGATTTGGGACTTACTTATTCAAAGATAGATGCATGCCTGAATAATTGCATGTTATACTGGAAGGAAAATGCTAGTGCAGAAAATTGTTCAACTTGTGGAGAATCTAGGTGGAAGCCAAAAGTCACAAATGCAAAAAAAAAAAAGGTTCCACAAAAGGTTTTAAGATATTTTCCTATAACTCCAAGACTAAAAAGACTGTATATGTCGAGGAAGACAACATCGAACATGACATGGCATACTAATGGAAGAGTAAATGATGGGATTCTTAGACATCCTACTGACTCTATGACTTGGAAGAAATTTGATGAATCATATAATTCATTTGCTTCAGAGCCTCGAAATGTTCGACTTGGATTGGCCAGTGATGGTTTTAATCCATTTGGAAATATGAGTCTGTCTCATAGCGTATGGCCTGTCATTCTTGTCCCATATAATTTGCCACCATGGATGTGTATGAAAGAGCCTAACTTCATGTTATCATTACTAATTCCTGGGCCTAGCGGTCCAGGTAACAATATTGACATCTTTTTACGGCCATTAGTTGATAAGTTGAAGGAGCTATGGGAAGTAGGTGTTGAAACTTATGATGCCTCACTAAAGCAAAATTTCACCATGCGTGCAACATTGTTGTGGACAATAAATGATTTTCCAGCATATGCAAACTTGTCTGGTTGGAGTACAAAAGGTAGATTAGCGTGTCCCTCATGTAATTCAGATACTCGATCAAGTTATTTGACAAATGGAAAAAAAGAATGTTTTATGGGTCATCGTCGCTTTTTGCCGTTTGAACATGATTGGAGGCTACAATCGGAGTTGTTTGATGGGACAATTGAAGAAGGACTCCCACCTATGTCATTGTCAGGAATTGATATACTTGAACAAGTGAGTCAATTAGAAGAGAATTTTTTTGGAAAAGTTAAGAGAAAAAGAAAGAAAAGGTCGGATAATAATTGGTTGAAGAAAAGTATCTTTTTTGAATTACCTTATTGGAGCACCTTATTATTACGACACAATCTAGATGTCATGCATATTGAGAGAAATGTTTGTGAAAATGTGGTTGGGACATTATTGAATATTAAAGGGAGAACTAAAGATAATTTGAATTCTCGACTCGATCTCCAAGAAATGAATATAAGAAAGGAATTACATCCAGTGAAACAAGAAAATAAGTACTACATGCCACCTTCAGACTGTACATTGTCATTAGATGAGAAAAATGCATTTTGTGAATACTTGAAGGCGATAAAAGTTCCAGATGGGTTTTCTTCTAACATTGGAAGGTGTATCAATCTAAATGAACGAAAAATATTTGGTCTTAAAAGTCATGATTATCACATTCTTATGGAATATTTACTCCCATATGTACTACAGGGGTTGATGAAAAAGGAAGTACGTGATGTATTGATTGATTTGAGTAACTTTTTCAAGGTTCTCTGCTCAAGGGTGGTTAAAATGGATGATTTGAGTATTATTGAAGATGGAATTGTAAAAATTCTTTGCAAAATGGAAATGATATTTCCTCCATCATTTTTTGATGTCATGGTGCATTTGCTAATTCATTTGCCAAATGAGGTGAAAATAGCTGGACCTGTTCAATATAGGTGGATGTACCCATTTGAAAGGTACTTAGGTAGGTTAAAGGCTTATGTACGCAATCGAGCTCATCCTGAGGGGTCTATAGCAGAAGGTTATATTGCCAATGAGTGCGTACTGTTTTGTACTAGATATTTTAATAACATTGAAACTAAGTATAATCAACTGGGAAGGAATTGGGACAATTCTAATGACTCGAATTCTTATGATGGAATTCCCATTTTTAAGCCTGTTGGTCGTCCTATGCGGTCAAGTACACAATCAAGAAGACTCACCCTAGAAGAGTGGAGACAAGCTCATCTTTATGTTTTAAAGAATTGTGAAGAAGTTTTACCATTTATTAAGTGAGTAAAATTTCATCTATGTAAATTTTATTTACTAAACAATTATAACTTAAAATTATAATATTTTTTTAAACTTTTCAGTGAGCACATGCAAACATTGCAATATGTTGGTGCTAAAAAAGCTCAGAAGATACATGATACGGAATTTGTTGAGTGGTTTGAAAGAAAGGTAAGCAAACAAGAACATAATGTTTATGATAAGTTCTGATGTGTGTATCAATTTAAGTAATAATCAAACGTAACAATATTTTCTATGTAGGTTACTCAATTGTATGATGGTGGAAACGATCAAGTTGACAAACAAATATTAGATTTAGCACGAGGTCCATCACAGGAAGTAGTATGTTACAAAGGATACATAGTTAATGGGTTTAGATTTCGGATCAAGGACGATGATGATTCAAGGAAAACACAAAATAGTGGGGTGGTGGTGAAAGAAGATATCGATACCAACAATCAAGAGTACTTCGGAGTATTGCATGATATTATTGAAATGCAATATATGGGAGGGAATAAAATTGTTTTGTTTAAGTGTACATGGTGGGATGTCAATAGTTATGGTAGAGGAATAAGAATTGATGACCATGGGCTGACAAGTGTGAATATCACATGCACATTTGCTACAAATGAGCCATTTGTATTGGCATGCCAATCAGAACAAGTTCTGTATCTTGAAGATAGGAGAAATCAATTTTGGTATTTCGTATTGAAAGTTGATCCAAGGGATTACTACAAAATTCCTATCATCAAAGATGTAGATCTTGAAGGAGAAGAAGATGGTGGTGGTGAAGGAGTATAACTTTGTTTTCATTTTTGTTTCATTATGCAATGATTTTATCATTGGTAGGTAAATCTTACATGATTTAGTTTTTACTATTGGTATGTAAATCTTTCATTTCTTCATAAATCTCATATTATAATCATGATCATTTACTTTTATATGAGCTAGGATGAGAAGTTTGGCATCTAATAAAGGAACATTCAAAGTCAATGAGGGGAGTAATTCAAATGGTCGTGGGAGTGCGATGACTACATCTGCTATATCTTCTAGAAGGTTGGATTATGAAGCACAAGCTACTATTTCACCCAAGAACAAGAGGTCTTTATGATAATAATCGTAGGCTGCCTATAGGTATAATCTCTAACAATATTTATGTAAGGAAATCGATGCGTCTAGAGACGAAATATTTTGATTTTAGAACTGGACAGTTGTTAAGATGTCAGGCTCACTGTGCACCATATGAAACACAAAATGTACTTCCATATGTACCGAGCCTTGTACCCATCTTACATTTATAGAACCTTTATAGAGATCAATTGGTTTGGCATATATTTGAATATCCATGAAAAAGTATGTGAATTACTTTTCATGAAATAAATATGGTTTATATTCCTATGTCTTTGTGTAATCCATGCAAAATTCAAATTACTGAGGTGTCTATCTTCTTTTGAATCACTTTGTTGATGAAATGTAGTTTAATAATGTCCTCATGTTTGGACCTCTCAAGAAATTGATGGTTCTTAGTGATAATGAAAAGAAGAAAAGAATGGTTTATATTTTGTGAATTTATAAACGTGGTTTGGTAAGTGTTTTGTAAATTTAATACTTTTGCAAAAGAATGATATTGAACTTCCATGGTTTATATCTGTTCAGCTATCTTAAAACAAAATAAACATATTTGTGGATTTAGGAGAATTGAGTAATTTAAATGTTTATTTGTTAAAGAATGTAATGTAATGTAAGAAACATGGTCATCATTTTTGGTTTGGCTAAGATATAAGAGAGGAACAAAGGTAGATGAATTTATCGAGAGAAACAAAAATAAAATAATGAATTGGAATTAGATAAATGGTGATTCAATCTCACGTAGGTAAAGAATTAAGAAGAAGAAATTTGATTAATATACAATAAACGTTAAGCGTATATCTTATATATTGACATTTACAATTATTGTAGTATTCAGCTTTCAGTAGTTTATAAACGCTAAGCGTTTTCGAGTTTATATTATCATATATGATTATTTATTGATATGTATATATAAATGTACTTCCATATGTGCCGAGCCTTGTACCCATCTTATCCTTCTAATATGAAAATAACTGATTTGTGCCGTTCACCCTCTGCTCTCTCTTCTTTATCAACTGTTGTTTAATCTGTCATGGATTCAGAAAGGAAAAGCAAAAGAAAGAAGAGAAAAGAGAAAGAATTCTTGTTGTTTATTGATGCTAACTGAATATGAATGAATATTCATTATTTTCTTTCTATTACATCAGTAAGGCACGAGGGTAGGAAAAAGCCAGCTGTCTACATCTAATAAACTCCACTAACTAACAAGCCATTAACTATGGTAAAAACTTAACCCAAAAAGAGTTAAGCTAAAATGACAAAATAACAATCACCCTCTTTAGCATAAGCCAAATCTCTAGCAAGACATCTAATGCAGCAACTACAAAGCAACAATTAGACTTTAAAAAAACATTACAAACACCTTCACAAAAACTCCAGCAATTTTTACACAAGTGACTGCACCAATTATGAAAATCATACTCCTCAAAGAGCTACATATCTTCCCAAAAACTAATTCGCCATATCAGCAATCTTCAACAAAGAACAAAGATAATAGAACCTAGTTTTTGGCACTGATTTGGTAAGCATATCAACTGGATTATGTTGTGAGCAAATCTTCTCCAAAATCACACCATTACTCAAAACAATGTCTCTTAAGTAATGTAAACGCTGCTTAGTTCTATCATGGTAAACATGGTTCTTAGACAAGGCTAACGCACTTTGACTATCACAATAGATTAAAGGAATAACACCCTCTAACATCATATCTTTCAATAAACTTGATAGCCAAACCACTACAAGAAAATAGTGAAATAGCGACGGCGGAATAGCGACGCAACGGGCCTATTTTCCGTCGATAGCTGTAATTAACGACGAAACTACCTGACGTTATTTTTGTCATCGTTAGACAAAACTAACGATGAAATGCATCGTTCAACAACGATGGAAAAGTATGTTCTATCGTTGGCTATTGTTGACCAAAAACTGGCGATGGAATGCGTCGTTATAATAGTCAAAGTAACCGTTGACTATAATGATGGAATGCGTCGTGGATAAGTCAAAGATACATATTGACTACAACGACCCCGTGTGTCGCTAATTAAGTCAAAGTGATCTTTGACTCTAACAATGGAATGCGTCGTGGATAAGTCAAAGATACATATTGACTACAACGATGCAGTGCGTCGTTATTTAAGTCAAAGTGATCTTTGACTCTAACGACGGAATGCGCCGTCATATCTTTTATTTTTATTTTTTGAAATTTAATTATAAATTATTGTAAATTGGAAATTAAATTTAATAAAACATAAAATAAATTAAATTTAAGAAAAAGAATATTATATAAATAATATTAAAAATCTCAAAATAATACAAAATAATGTATAAACCCTAAACCCTAATCAACAGGAGGATCAGATGGAGGATTGGGAGGAGGCCAAGCAAAACCGGAAGTCGAAGAATCCTCGCCGCGCATCTGCACCATGAAGATGTCCATCGTTGCCTTCATCGAGTAAGCTTAGATTGATATTCTGAGGCAGCATGATGACGAGCGTTGAACCATTCTTGAAGCTTAAAAAGGATTTCATTCAAGGCGGAAACAATTGGTAACTCCCTAGTAGTGAGTAACACAGAATTGTAGCTTTCACAAATATTGGTTGTCATTATATTGTACCTCATATCGTTAAAATGTGCACGAGACCACATCCTAGGGTGAATTTCATTGAGATACGGAATAATATTAGGCTCGGCCACTGCCAAATCATTCATGTAATTTTCATACTCATCCTTCGTATAAGCTTCTGCACAACGCTTGAATAATCCATGAAGACCTTCTTTTTTAAATGAACCTCAATATTCGCAGCAATATGTTGCATGCAATATCCATAATGACAACCTGGAATATTCTTTTCAATAGCCTTCCTTATGCTAGGATGACAATCAGAAATTATAAACAGATTTTGGACATGACCATACGTAAAATTAAGATGATAAAAAAACCAATCCCAAGAGTTTTCGTTTTCAGAATCAACCACAACACATGCTAGGAGAAATATCTAATTGTTACCATCAAGAGTACAAGCCGTCAACAAAATTCTAGCATATTTTGATTTCATGAAAGTTCCATCAACCGACATCACTGGTCTACAAGCAAAAACCCAAAAATAGAGGCACCAATACTCATGAAGAGATATTTAAAACGACCAGCATCATCCAATACATACTTGATGTATGTGCTTGAAAGTGAAAACAAACAAAAATAAATAAATGTTTATATAATATAAACAAATATAAATATATACCAAAAATATACGGACTTATATAGTAAATAAACGCCAATACAAAATTTTAAAAAACATTTAATAAAAATGTATAGTAATAAAACCGGGAATACACATACCATGAATTTTTTCGAAAATAACATGACAGAATTTGGGAACAAGCCTATAATATTCTTCCAGATTTTCTCTTATCTCATTCAACACCAATTCTTGTGCACACCATGCCTTCATATAATTTATGAATATATCATGTCTAGCTTGCTTGAAATTTTTTACATCTATCATATTCATAAATGATCCATGTCCAATGCGAAAATGATCTTTAATATATTTAGCAATAACAGACGGCACAAGCTTGAGGATGTCGACCATTTATCAAATCAATTTCACAATTGTGCTTAAAACAATGTTCACTTATAATCCAAGATGGGGTACTAAGATACCTATTAGCCCTCAAGAAAAAAGAATCATTTTCACCTTTGCAACATGTATAACAGTGCTCTAGATCAGATTTCTTAGTTATGATCTTAAAATTGTGTTTCAAGGCATAAATATTCAGCGCTTTTGTGAGGACAGTCTTTGAAGAATACAACGTATTATCGACTTTAAGATAATAACTATCTCTAGGGCAATCAACATTTAGAAATTTAACATACTCAAACCCATCAGGAGTGTCATATAATATGTGATCATCATCAGACTCGTGAACAACATAGGCAAAAGAATATGAAGTGTTAAAATCTTTGTCCGTTTCAGCGACAATTTCATACTGAGTAAAAACATCCATGATTATTACCACTGATTTGAAAGAAGTGTCAGTAACCATGAAACCAAAAAATGTAACATCATAACAAGATTTTAAAACAACTTACTTTTTTCCATTAGTAATTTAAACAAGTCTCCATGTATATTTTGTGAGTATGAATGTAAAACTCGTATTCCTTAGACATCTTGATCTTCTTATGCAGATTTTCCACACTTATGTTATTGGCACATCTAAAGACTTCAGATATGTAATCAACGTAAACAAAATTATCATTAAACCGGCCACTGTTGTAAATAAGTGTTTCAACTAGGGTTGGGCTCGGTCCGGTTTTCACCAAAACCAAGAACCGAACCGAGGTCCTCGGTTCTGCATTTACTTGAACCGCTCGGTTCTGCATTTTTAGAGAAACCATTCGGTTCGGTTTTTTTCGGTTTTCTCGATTTTCGGTTCGGTTTCCGGTTTTGGGCTTGAATTATTGGGCCATTAGTATTTTCTTAATTTTATACTTACAAATTTGGGCTCATATCTTATAATTGTTATAAAAAAAAAAATTAAAAACCAATTTACCTTAATTTTTAAGTCTGTGATACAAATTCAATTAATTGGAAACAAAAATCTAATACTACTAATGAAATTATTCACCGAATGAATCAATTTTTTTTTTTTTTTGAGAAACGAATCAATCAAAATTGAATCAGTATTCTCACATATTTTCCATCTTGACTTAAACAAAATCTCAAATAGATCATCATAGTTTGAACATTATCTCAGATTTGAATGAAATCAAATTACAATCTTTTTTTTAAAATTTTAAACGACATTTTATAACATGATATTATCATTTTCCATTACATTTCATCATAAAGATTTTATCATTTACCATGGAATCATCTTCCATTAGAGATAGGACCTCTACTGTCTTACACAAAAAAAAGTTGAAAGAATTCATTAATAAAATGACAGAAAGTGAGTTTGCTCAAAAGCTTCTCCATCTCCACCAATGGCTGTAGAAAGCCCACGTCTTCATCTTAGTTCTTCCTATATCACATGCTCTGAGACGAACAATATTGCACCATCACCAAATTATATACAATTATTTGTAAATCATTGTGATTTCAAATTGAAGGGAGCCCCTAAATTTGAAAGCAGACACCGATTTCGATTTTAGGGTTCCATAATTGAAATCAGTGTTTGATTTAAGGGGAATCCCTAAATCAAACACAAAATCAAATTGAAACAAAGAAAATTCAGGAAGAAGAATGAAACTAAAAAAAATATACCTGGAAATGAAGGAACTCGAAGCTGAATTCAAAGAAAATGAAGGAGATGAAGAATCTATCTAATGAATATGGAAAGAGATGAATGAAATGATTGAATCAAGCAAAAATTTTAGAGAGAAAAATCGAAGGAGGCGTGCGGCTAGGGTTGAAAGAATGACAGAGTCTCTCCTTTTTTTTTTCTATTTATATGTGTTCGGTTCGGTTCGGTTTTCACGGTTTAGTGGACCAGTGAACCGGACCAAACCGAATTTTTTCGGTTTTCTCTATTTCCAAACCGAGAAAACCAATAACACCATAATAACCGGACCGAACCGGACTCCGGTTCAGTCCGGTTCGGTTCGGTTTCTCGGTTCGGCGGTTATTTTGCACATCCCTAGTTTCAACATAACGACCCATCCTATTATGAACAAAAAAAAACAAAGGTCAAATCTGAGAATCTAAAAAAGAAAGAAATAACAAACTGATAGGATAAAAACAAAAATGAACAAAAGCACACAAACCTGAAGAAGATAGAAAAACTTCGGAAATTTCAAATGGATGGATGAATAAAACAAAGATAATCGTCTTTCGTAATAAGAATAAAACGAGAACAATGATATATCAAAGAAAAATACGTGAACAAAAATGGAATCACCATGTGAAGAGATCAAATTACAAAAAAAAATTATAAAAGAAAAACGGCATGAAGGCTTGAATTAAGGGGAATTAGATCAGAAATTAAAAACCGTATGATTTGATTACAATTTTGAAAATTTAAAATTTAAAACCGTTTAGATAATGCAAGAAACGGATTCTATGGGATTTAAAATCGGATATGAAATGTAAATATTGAAAACGGTTGCAAGCAGGGGAAAATCGTCTAAAAAATATTGAAAACCACCATCCACGGCCTAACAAAGTCCTTATTTGTAATTAAATGTGAAATCCCGACTGTAGACACCCATTTTCGTCCGGTGTTATTTAAAATTAATTCTAATATAGAAAAAAAAAAGAGAAAGATAATAGATTTTTGTTTGTTTAAATTTTAGTATTTAGATTTTTAGGATAAGATTAATAAAATTGCAATTTTTGTTTTTTTTTTAGTTTTTACTATTTAGAACAAGAAAATAAAAAAATAATAATAATAATTTAATTTCAATAAGAAAACTTAATTTCAGTGAAAAAAAAAAATTAAGATTTGATTTTTAATGATAAATTGATTTTTATTTAAAAAAAAAGAAGAAGAGAAAATCAAAGAAGTTTGCTTATTTGAAATTGGTTTGATTTTAATAATTAATAAATAAAACTAGGTTTGAACGTAAATTGGGTAAAAAAAATAAAAATAAAATAATAAATAAATAAAATTTTGAAATATAAACTGATTTTTGATTGGAAAACATTTTTGGAAGAGAACGTAAATTTTGGTAATCTGGTGACAAGATAATTGTTTAATTTGAGCTAATTAGGGAACAATTTATCAATCAATTCAAATCTTCCTTATTTTATTACCTCATTTTTATTATAAATAAAGCTAGTTTTTAACCTAAAAAATACTCACTCTCATCCTCCCATTCCCTCCCTTACAGATTCTCATCCTTCCTAAGTACGTCAGTGTTCTCTTTTTCTTTTTCGATATTTTAATCTCACCCTCGTAGAAACACCAACCAGACCTTTGTATCGAATCCATAGGCTCAAAAACAAATTTTGTAATCCTCATCCAAAACCCGTGAGCCCAGATAGAAAAAAAAGAAAAAAAGAAAAATATATTCTGCACTCACCCAAATACAAGACAACGGCCAAGGGATCCATTCTTTTGAATTTTAAGTCGATTTCGATTTTGGTGGAAGGATACGTACGTCAGGTAAGCAACTTCACTCATTTTTTTTATTTAAAAAGAGTTTTTTTTTTGTCTTTTCTTTAATCAATATCAATGAATCTGTGTAAGTTTTTTTTATTTTTTTTAACTTTTGTTTATTTGTTTTATTGTCTGTACATCTAACATGTAAAATTAAAAAAAAAAAAATTCTTTTAATCAAAATTCACTTTATGTTTTTCACATGTAAACTCTATTAAAAATCACATGTTTTCATTAAATCCAATTTGATATTAGCTTAAGATTTAATCTAATTTACATGATATCATTACTCTGAGTCTCTCATATTCAATTTTGATTTAGGTTTAGTTAATATAACATAATTATATTAAATTTTGTCATTGACTTAATTTTAAGCCTAATTTGATTAGTATGTGTGATTTGTAATATTTTTTTCTATTATATAGTTTTTGGCTTAATCGATATGCTAGATTTGTTTAGGTATTTTTTTTAACCTATTTTATTAACTTGTCATGGTCATTCTGGTTTTTTTTACCATATTAGGCTTTTCCCTTCTTTTTTTTTTTTTTTTTTTGTAAATATTGACTTATTTTAGTATGATAATTAAGTATATAAAGTTGAAATTTATTAGGATACTAATTTTTCAAAACACAAACTAACAATAAATTGGAATCAATTAGGATACTAATTTTCCAAAGCATAAAAACTAACAATCAAATAAAAATATAAAAATTGTAATTAATTAGGATACTAATTTTCCAAAGCATAAAAATTAACAATTAAATTTAAAAATTTGAATTAATTAGGATACTAATTTTTTCCAAAAAAAACATGAAAATTAACAATAAAAAATCTTAGATTTTAGAAAATTGGAATTTATTAAGACATTAATTCTCCAAACTTTCAACAAAGCATAAAAAATTTAATAATTTAAACTTTAAATAAAAAAAAATTGAATTCTTTTAAAAAACCAAATTCAATTTACCAAATTTACTTTAAATAAAGATTCAAAATTTGAAGAAGACATTTAATAAAAAAAAATCAGTATACGGTTATGTAAAACTCTTCATTCAAAAATATTCCTTTAAATAATAATTTTCTATAAAACATTAAATTCATAATATTAAAAAAAATTGAAGAAGATAAGTTTGTAAATATAAAATATTTCTAAGTTTAATATAATTCCTAAACACAATTTTCTTAAAATTTCAAATTCAGAATAATCTCATTAAATATCGACATTTATCATTTAAAATATTTCAAAGATTATTTTAAAAAAAAAATTTCCTATGATGGAGTTAGGTGTTTTCAGGATACTGATCTCCTATATTTCTTAAGGAATACAAATTTAATTAAGGGATACCGAGATTAAATTATATTAAAACTTTTTCCTAATGACTTTTATGCCACTCATCCAATTTGATTATGCTTTCTAATGTTTAGGGTACTAATCAATAACATATGAGACATTTAAAAATAAAAATTAAAAACATATTGTGTGTAAAAAGATAAAAAGGCTTTAATATTAAATAACAAAGATAATAAACCGTAATCGTTTTCAAACGAACATAATAGGGTGCTAATATCTTCCCTATGTATGAATAAACTCCCGAACTTACCATCAAACGTTAGCAGACCATCCTTAACTTAGCGACTAGGTGACTAATCACACCATACCTTAAAACCAATGATTAGTGGCGACTCCTCTTCTTTCCGCGTCCGCTATCACGTAGCGACACCCGTCACTCGATATGGTTGTAATTATGGCCATTGATCTGATTTAAGATGTAAAAATTTCTATAATTTATTTATTTTTTACTTATGTTTATATATTACAATACTTTTTTTTTCAATTAAAAGTGTATGTGTTTTTTTTTCTAAAAGTTTTTTGTTTGATTTTAAATATATATTTTTAGTTTCTTTTAATAATATCAAGTACTGTAACATAACTAATTAAAGAAATGCTCTCTAATTAAAAAAATAGATTAAATGTAAATAGTCATTTAATAGAAGGTGAGTTATAAATATGTATCCTTCCCCAATTTAATATAATACTCAATATTTTTGATAAAAGATATAATGATCCAAAAATATTTATACCATATTAATTTTTTTCAATATAGAGATAGAAATATATATTAGAATTGGGAGATAAATCCAATCATTGCTATTTGAATGGAGGTGAGATGGTACAGGTTTTCTAGTTGTTACAATGGGGGCTTCACATTTTAAGCTTTAAATTAGAATTATAATTTATTTAATAATGAGTACAACGGTAAGTGATTAGGTATCTGCTTCATTCCTATGACATCGAAGTCTCGAGTCTCCTCTCCCAAATTTGATGTAATATTTTAAAAAAATAAATAAAATTAATAGTTAATTTTAATAAATTAATAATAAAATGTAATTAATAAGAGAAAGAGAGCATATAAAGATTTTAAAAATTAATATGTTTGAAAGTTTAAGAAACAATAAAAGATATAATGGTGTGAAAAAATTCTTTAAGATCCCTACTTTAAATATTGTAGAGATAGAGATCTCTATCTCTACAATATTTAAACTCATAGAGATAAAGATAGAGATTGAGATTCATTATTAAAAAAAAAAAAAACTAGAATTAATTTAAAACTTATTAAAGAATAATCTAAGAAATTCTCTTCGTGAAACGCAAAGGTCTGGCAAGGAAAACGCTTATAGGTGAGTATGGCAAACTGGGCTCTGGATATTGGCAACGGTATGAATAAAATACCAGATGAAATCATGGAACAAGTTCTTCTACATGTTCCTGTCGAAGATTTGGCAAATTACAAGACATTGTGGTTTTCTATATTAACTAATCCTCGGTTCATCTATTCCAAACTCAAATTCGATTGGCCGCCGTTATCGCTCGCTTCCTCTTGCTTTACCTCTCCTTATTTACTAACCATAGGACAGGAATACGATAGTCTGATCTTTACTTTACATCGGCCTTTTAAATATCACGATAATATTCTTTATTGGTATAAAACTACATTATGGTTTGATTTGCTTTACACCAACATTTTGGTAGGTCATATTGGTGAAAATCAAGCAACTTGCATTCATGGTTTGATTTGCTTCAATAATTTCCCCTCGGTTTACATTTGCAATCCTCTCACAAGAGAGTTCGTTATCGCCCCTGAACCCAACATTAGGTCCGTTTGCGGTACTTTTTCGGTGCTCTTGGCGACGGGGTTTGGATTTTGTTCTTCCATAAACAAGTACAAAATCGTCCGTGTTTGTGGTTGCCGTTCAAGAGACCATGCTTCAATCAATCCTTGGGGTAATCACAACAGGGCTGAGATTTTGACACTCGGCAACGATGACTCTTGGCGAACCATAAAGCTATGGGGTGGTCCATGTCTTCCCATGGGAAAAGCTCTGATTATTGATAATGTAATGTATTGGAAAACTGCCCCGGAAGATTTCATGATTAGATTAGTCACCTTTGACATTTGCAAGGAGGAGTTCAAAGTGATTAAAGTTTCAGTGCCGGGACTTTTCTATCAATTACCATATGAGTTGATTGAATTGAAGGGAAAATTGTGCGTAGTACAGAACTTGGGGAAATATCCGAACCACGACGAGACGAAGTTTTATGTGCCGAAAGATATGACAAAGCTTGAAGATTGGGTTATGAAGGTCAAGCTACAAATTCCTCACCCAAAATTAAGAGGTTTTATTGATAAGCAGACTAGTTTGCCTTTAGGTATAATCCCTAAAAATATTTATGTAATGAGATTGAGTCGTCGAGGTATGGCATATTTTGATTTGAAAAGTGGACGGTTGTTAAGATCTGATCCTTCCTCTGGACCATGTTTACCACTAAATGTAGTTTCATATGTGCCGAGCCTTGTACGCATCTTACCTTCATAATTTTTTATTTTAATCGAACTTTTTACTTTCATTCTTTTCTGATTCTGTCTTGACTCTTGTGTATATGGTTTCCATTGTTTTTTCTTTTCTTTTAATCCTCATTTCTTTCTGAAAAAATAAATAAATACCAGAATAAACAAATCAGAATATAAAGGTTTGAGATTTGAGTCGTTATTTTAGAGTTTAAAAAAAAAAAAAAAAAAGGTAAACCAAGGTGATGGGTAAAAAGTTGCTGAACAGAGAAGCCAACCAGACCTTAGGCTTGTGAATTTCAGCCTTTGCACGAGTGAGCATAGGATGAGATTGGGTGGAGGTGAAGATGGAGAGGATAAGGATTAGAAGAAATGGAAGGAGAAGACGTAGTTGGCTGTGAGGAGGTGATGGAGTTGGATGAAAATGTTCTGAAGCGGATCAAGCAGCAGTGGGTGGGCGAAAAGATATATTCTCACGTTGATAACAAGTGAGGGTTGTGAGTGTGACCCAGTTTAATACAAATTTGACATTGAGGGCGTGGACGAGAGGGCCATCGTGTATTTGAGGAGGAATGAGAACGTTGATGTTGCCCTGAGATGGAAGGAGTGCTGGAAAAAGAACGAGAAGAATCTGACCGAGTAGAAAAGTTTGGAGATGAGGAAGAACGAAGATGGAAACGGGCTAAATTAGCCTGAGCAAGTTTTAATTGATCAATGGAATTTTGACGTTCCAAACAAATCTTATAGTTGAGCAATAGGCTACGGATTTCCTCTAGAGAAGGACGATCAGTGCGATTCTGGATCGAAGTTACAAATGCATTATAATCAGATCCAGGACCATCAAGGAGATAACATACATGGTCACGATAAGACAGATGTTCCCCAATGGATGAGAGTTTATCCGCAATAGACTTAATCTGAATAAGATATTGACTAATAGAGACCATCTTTGCGAATACGCTGAAGTTGAGCACGAAGATTCATAATCCCAGCAGTAGAGGTAGATTCATAGACAGTGCGAAGAGAATCCCATATCTCTTGAACAATAGAAAAATTCACAATCTCAACAAGCTTGTCTTCATTGAGTGAAGAATATATCCAGCTCATCACCAGACGATTATACTTTTTCCAAGTATATAAATCAAAATTTGGCTAGGTTTGGTTGTGATCCAAAAAGGAAGGTGGAGTGCGAACAGAACCATCAATAAACCCTTCGAGCCTATTTGCTATTAATAACATTGAGTAGCTGATTCTTCTAGAGTAAATAGTTAGAAGGGCTATCTACATAAGTAGCCCATTTTTCATTAAGATAACACTATTTAGCCACCATAAAAAACATAATATTATTTTACCTATGCAGAATTTTCGGGAGGAGAGAGGCAACTCATCTTGACAAAAAGACCCTTATGACATAAGAGAGAGAGGGAAGATTTGAAAATTTTACCTTAAATGAAGGAAGCATGAATTAAGGAAACGTTAAATACAAAAACTAAATAGGAAAAAAAAATATACGTAATAAAGATTTGAAGATAAAAAAAGAAGGAAAAATCTATGAAAAAAATATATGATATGAAGAAAAAAAATAAAAGAAGAATGAAAAGATAATACGTACAGTACATAATATCACATATATACATATATTGCGTATAATATAGTACGTAATATAAAATGTGTACAAGTAGAAGGTGAAATAGAGGAAAGAATGGAGGATAAGGAAATAAAAAAAATACATATGGTATATATATTATTTATAATATGTGTAGACACCGTATTTTGTCCGGGCTAAATTTATTGAAATGAAGAAAATTGAATTTTGATTTAATTTTAAAAGATAAAGACAATATTTTTTTGGCTTTTAATTTTAAAGATAAAATGATGTTCAATTAGTTAAAAAGAGTTTAATTGAATTTGTAGAGATAAATAATATATTTAAAGATAAGTTTGAATTATAAGATAAATATAATTTGAAATAGATCAAGATAAATTCTTAGAGATTTAATTGATTTGATAGGAGATAATCATTTTAAAAATAATTTGAATTATCTATTGAAATTATCTTCTATATTTTATTTATCTCCATTTGACTATAAATAGAGCCCTTGTAGAACTCAAAAAGAGGGGGAGTAAAAAGAGAAAAAAAAAAAAAAAGGAAAAATGTAGAGATCATGTATCAAAGTTGGGAGAGAAAACCAAACAAAATTTCTCCATCTCATTCTCTCCCAAACAAATTCATCATTTTCCATCACTTCAAGGAATCAAGGTAAGTTCGTCTTCTCCTTCAAATTATTTCCTAGTCATATGAGTCTTTTGTACTGCGTCTTTCGTGGAGTTTTGGTTCCCGTGTAAGATGCACGAACTTTCTCACTCAAATTATCTATTTACTAATTTTAGTGATTTTTATGTACTGATTTTTGTTACTTGATTAATTTTATTTTAAAATAGACAAATAAACGAAGATATAGGAAGAAGAATCAATCGATTTCGATTTCTGGTTTAAAAGTTATGATTTTTTAAAGTTTAGGTTTAAACAAGATTTACTGATTCGGGAAAATCTGCAACGTCTTTGATTATGAATGCCTTTGGTGATATTTCTCTAATATTTATCTTAAAACTTTATTTTTCCTTGAAACTAGACTGATGAAGGAAACTTTTGCAACAAGAATCACCTCATTTGGACCAGTATAAAAACAAGATATGATTTTTCAAAGTCGATACAAATACTGCATAATTTTTATATTAAAAAACGTGAATGATATCTTTTTTACATGAATTCTGATTTTTATTTATAAAATTACTGCATTTTTGTTAGGAATGGTGTCCTAGAACTTGTAATTATTTAATAATAATAATTTATTAAGAATAAATTAAATAAATAAACATAAGTTCTTTATATTATCTAGATTGATTCAATTAATGATATTAGGAATATATGGAAATATATAAATATCAAACATTCAAATAGTAAACCCTAAGTTACTCTTATGAAATCACGACTTAGTATAGGAGTCATACGAGAGGATTAAAGTCGAGATGAGTAACTTAAAAGTGTCTACAGTAAATGGATAACGTTTGGGAACCTTATCCTGGTAACACTGTTGATAGCTTCGCATTTTGTTTATAGACAAATGATCTAATCCTGATCATTCATGTGGGAGACATGAAATGGAAGTATCATATGCAATGTTGATTGTATAAGACAGGACCACGATGTTCGATCAAATTTCTCATTAGTACCGTTTAAGAGAAATGATCGAATATCAAACTAAGTTTATCAACCGTGATAGATCTCAATCCTGAGTGAAATGCGGACTTCTATTTGTGGAGTACTTATGTTCTTTGATTCACATGGTTGAGAGCGATCTGTAAGAACACTCAATACACTCCTGTTTTGGGAACATGACTAGATAAGTAGCTGGGAACTCATTTTCACGAGATGGAATTCATAACTTTCCTATAAATTAACGGTATCAGTGCGATACCTAAACATTTTATGAACTTTAGGAAACTCCCTTGATGTACTGATTCGAGAAATAAACAAGTGGCGCCACGACTTCTATTGATCACAGAAGTACCTTATCTCTAGTTCGACTAAAGATAAAGTTCATTGGAGAATCAGCGGGAACATAAGGATAAAGCGGTAATTACAGGGGCAAAACGGTAAATTTATCCGTATGTAATTATGAGGGTTCCACGTGAAGGATATATCACAAATATAAATAAAAGATAAACTAAATGGACATAACTCATCTATAGTGAGGGGAGTTCAGCTATGAATTTATAGTGGAATTATTCATAGTTAGATAATAAGTAATTAACTGATTATGAGTTAATCAATTAATTGACTAATTATTATTAGCCCAAATATCGTAGTCGCGAAATCAAGTAGAAGAAATGAAAAATTTAAGTAAAGAAAATTACTTAAATAGGCAATATTAATTGTTTAAATATTGAGTATATTTAAACGGTAATTAATATAAACATTATTATTTGTTTAAATAATGAGTTTATTTAAACAGGAAATTAATAATGAAATATTATTAATTAGATATTATTAATTATTTGAATATTGAGTATATTTAAATGATAATTAATAATTTGAAATTAATTAACAATTATTAATTGTTTAAATAATTAATTTTATTTGAACGGAAATTAATAATTAAAATTAATTAATTAATAATAAAATATTGTCAATAAAATTATTAATTAAATAATGAGTTTATTTAATGGAAATTAATAATTAAAATATTTATTATTAATTATTTAAATAATGAAAATTATTTAAATGGAAATTAATAATTAAATATAATTTGATAATATTTAGTCGGGAGAAAATATTAATATTATTAATTGTGTAAATAAAATATTTTATTTAAATGGTAATTAATAAATAGATTAATTAAGTTGGACTTATTAATTTAAGAGATAATTTAAGAGAGAGTTTCAAGCCCAATTGGATTAATGAACCCAATTGAAATTGGCCCAAAATAATTAATTAAATAAATTTGATTTATTAATTATTTATTATTAATTTTTGCCTTCATAGATAATTTGTAGGAGATAATTATTTGAATTATATCCTATAATAATTATATAGATTTATTTACCCAAGATAAATAAAATAAAGAAAAGAAAATAATCTCCTATTTATCTATGGCATTTTCGAAATTGCAAGATAAAGGAAAGAGATAATCTTTATTCTTTTTGTATTTATCTCTATAGATTAATCCTAATGTGATTAGGATTCCTATTTTCTTATAAATAGGAGGGTTGGGTCATTCATAAATCATACAATTAAATTTCTTAGAAATTCGGAATTCTCTCTTCCTCCTCTCCCCCCTTGAGTTCCGATTTTCCCTATTCAAAATTGGGAAGAAAATATTTTTCTTCTTCCCAATTTCTTCTAAAGTTCGATCCCACAATCGGGTTTCGTTTGATCGATCGGGATATAGCGTAGAAGATCCGGTGTTGCTGAGGATTTGATGTTGTAAAGAAACCTCCAACCGATTCTCCATTTATTACTCGATGTAAGTTTTGATTTTAATTTTTGAAATTTAAAGCATGAATCTACATGTTTTTCACAAATTGCATGATATTAATAGATCCATAATTAAATGTTAATTAGTTTACTAAATCAAATTCCGCTAGTTTAGTAAATCATCCCTTCAATTTTAACATTATAGGTCAATGATAGATTAATAAGTTGCATTTAGGAGAAAGAATCAAGTCAAAACAAATTATGATTAATTAACTGTGATTTTTTGAAGTTTTGACTTGATTTGAAATAATTGTTATCTTTTATTTGGCTTGTCATATTAGTATTTTAAAAGATTTATTTTAAATAAAAATAATAAAACCGTTTAAAATATAAATACAAACCAGATGATAAGATTTTGAGAAGTAACGACTCTCAATTTCTCTAGGTGGGGGATTCTCAATTCTGACATTTGTTTAATTAACAGTCATAACCCCGCTCAATTAATCTTTGTACTTACATCATTCTTGATGTTAAGAGAAAGTTTGAATGAGACATTTGTTTTCGTAAATTAAAATCAATCTTTCACAAATTAGTTTAATTAGGGACCAATAATTTAAAATTAGATAATATAAGATAAGATTAGGGTAACCATTTTTTAAATGGATGTCGTAGGGTGCTAGTACCTTCCCTATGCATAAATGACTCCCGAACCCAATCTGGTTTTCGTAGACAATTTTTAGTAATTAGGTGACCAATCACACCCAAATTTGCTTGGTGGCGACTCCAAATTTTTACTTTTTATAGAGAGGCCTATAAATTGGACGTTGGCGCTCCGCGTCGCAAACACATTGTGATAATATGTACTGTATGTGATAAATGTACAATATATAAGGTAAGAAGATGAAGAAGAAGATAAATTGGAGGCTGAGATAACGAAAAAAATACGTATGGTAACGTAATATAGAACATACTTTATATAAAATATGTACAAGTAGAAGGTGAAAGAGAGGAAAGAATGGAGGCTAATGAAATGAAAAAAAAATACGTACAATATATATTACGTACAATGTACTGTACGTACTATAACATACTACATATAAATATATACAAGTAGAAGGTGAATGAGAGGAAAGAATGGAGGCTGAGGAAATGAAAAAAAAAATATATGGTATATATATAATATTGTACGTGATATAACATAATTTATGTACAATATAAACAAGTAGAATGTGAAAGAGAGAAAAGAATGAAGGTTAAGGTAACAAGAAATTTATACATAATATATTTTATGTACATTATGTATTGTACCATATTTATATAATGTACGACGCTAAACATTCAAAAATGAAGAAATGAAATAAAACATGTGAAATTGCGACCAGATGGTAGCTTAATTCCCGGCAAAATTTTAAGCTATTACTCCCCAAAAAAGGTCACAAAATTGCGACCAGATGGTCACTTTCAATTGTGACCACTTGGTAGCTTTTTTCCCTCCAAAATTACGTGCCATTTTTTGCTACCAAGACATATTTTAGTCACCAAAATTGCGACCAGGTGGTCACTTTCAATTGTGACCACTTGGTAGCTTTTTTCCCTCCAAAATTACGCGCCATTTTTTGCTACCAAGACATATTTTAGTCACCAAATTTGCGACCAGGTCGTCACTTTTAATTGTGACCATTTGGTAGCTTTTTTCCCTCCAAAATTACGCGCCATTTTTTGCTACCAAGGCATATTTTAGTCACAAAAATGCGACCAGATGGTCGTTTTTTAAGGTGACCAACTGGTCGCTTCCTTTGCGCCATAATTTCGCGCCATTTTTTATGACTACTTCTACTTTTGGTCGCAATCTGGTCGCAAAAAAAGTGACCAGATGGTCACTTAAAGTCAACCTTCAAATAAAGTGACCAACTGGTCACTTTAAAGCTACCACTTTTTTTTGGTCGCAAATTTTTGGTCGCATTTTGGCAGTTTTTTTTGTAGTGATAGAACATACTTTATATAAAATATGTACAAGTAGAAGGTGAAAGAGAGGAAAGAATGGAGGCTAATGAAATGAAAAAAAAATACGTACAATATATATTACGTACAATGTACTGTACGTACTATAACATACTTCATATAAATATATACAAGTAGAAGGTGAATGAGAGGAAAGAATGGAGGCTGAGGAAATGAAAAAAAAAATATGGTATATATATAATATTGTACGTGATATAACATAATTTATGTACAATATAAACAAGTAGAATGTGAAAGAGAGAAAAGAATGAAGGTTAAGGTAACAAGAAATTTATACATAATATATTTTATGTACATTATGTACTGTACCATATTTATATAATGTACGACGCTAAACATTCAAAAATGAAGAAATGAAATAAAACATATGAAACCCAGGATGATAAACATGAAAAAATATAGAAAAAGAAATTATGAGATAGTAAATCATTAGCCCTAACTTTAATAGTCAATTAAAAAAAAACAAAATAATAAGATAGGAAAGTAACTATGATCGATGAACTTTTTTTATGGAATCGATTTATATTGCCCGATCTTCTATCCTTGTTTGAGATAGCAGAGACGCTCGCGAAGGCGCTTTTCAAGGCTGTTTATTGCTTCAGATTCTATGGTTTAAGAACCACTCAATATCAAGAATATTTCATTTCGTTGCTCGCAAAGGCACTTTCCATGGCTGTTTAAAAAATGGAAACTCTGATCCAGAATCAAAAGATTCCTTTCCGTTGATCCATCACTCAATCCCAATTCCTGGAATGGAGTGAATTGTTTATCTGCCTCACGCTAAAATGAAAAGGGAATGAAAGAGAATTGATGGAAGAAAGGCTAAAACCAAGGAAATCAATCAGGATTTAAAATGATAATAAATACGAACAATTAATACAAAAGGAGGGCAAATCTAGAATAAAAATACAGCACATTTAAAAATAGGCTGAAAAGTGTTTACCAATTTTGAGTAGGCCATAAAGTGATTGAGTACCCCAAAATAAGCTATATACTACATTATCCCTAGTTAGAATCATTGATTTTGACAGTAAGAGAGTGAGATAAGGGAGGCCGATAAGGAGAAGGAGAAGGAGATCCTAAGGGAAAAGAAAAGAGATATGGGTAGGGGTGTTTATTTTCCCCGCGGGGAATCCCCTTTCCCAACGGGGACGGGGACGGGGACGGGGATGAGGATGAAAAATTCCCCGTTCAAGTTTCAGGGACGGGGAATTCCATCCCTGACCCCGACCCCGTTCCCCGATTAAATCCCCGAAAATAATATATATAAATAATTATCTTAAAACATTTTTATATTAACCCCAATCCCTATGAAAACCATCATTCATTTACATTTTCGTTGTTATTTTGTTTACTGTTTTTTTCTTTTTCTTTTTTTACTTTTCTTTGCTTTTTTTGTTATTGTTTTTTCTTTGCTGTTTTTTGTTATTGTTTTTTCTTTACTGTTTTTTAAAAACAGCTTTTTTAAAACAATTTTTTTAAAAACTGTTTTTTAAAAGTTGTTTTTAAATACCGTTTTTAATTTTTTTTTTAAACTTTT
Source organism: Gynostemma pentaphyllum (assembly GCA_028015215.1). Classification (NCBI taxonomy): domain Eukaryota; kingdom Viridiplantae; phylum Streptophyta; class Magnoliopsida; order Cucurbitales; family Cucurbitaceae; genus Gynostemma; species Gynostemma pentaphyllum. The sequence goes on along the minus strand of CM051346.1, from coordinate 33,748,158 downwards.
TTTAAAAACTTTTTTTTTTTAAAATTTAAACGGGGAAAATTCCCCGCTCCCCATAATTTCCTCTGCGGGGAATCCCCGTCCCCGACCTCTTTGAATGGGGAATTTACCAGAGACTAGGACGGGGAATATGAGCGGGGACGGGGGCGGGGATGGGGGAAGGGGAATGCATTCCCCATCCCCGCCCTGCCCCGTGAACACTCCTAGATATGGGTCTGAATAGCTGGATTAAAACCAGAAGGAGCGCTATTGGGATAAAAATTCGAAGAAGCAAATTGATTAGAAGAAAAACCTAGAAATGGGGAAGCAGGTTGTTGAAAAACGTCAGGTTGTTTAGGGTGAAATTGTTGATTCCCAGGATTTTGGTTTTGGAAGAAAGACTGAGGGTCAGGGAAACCTTGTGTAGAAGGGCATTGAATTTGATACGAAGATGAAATGAAATTTTGAGTAGAATGGCCTGGATTTTGGAAGAAAAAGGGATTTGGATTTTTATGAAGAGAGAAATGTGAAGATGATATGCTCGAGGTTGAAGTCTGGTGTGAGATGTTATGGTGGAGAGGTAATGAGAGGTTGCTTTTGACGTCGATCAACAGTTGGAGGAGGTGTTGTCTGGGTAGGTGGTGGGTGGGTCCACCGATGAGGTATTTTGGATAAAAGGTTTAGTGAGATTTGCTTCGAGTAGAAGATCTGGTTCATCGTTTTTATTTATCTTTCGGTTAAATTGAACTATACTTTTGGTTTAATCCCGATATAGCCTATAGGTCGAAGCCTACATCAATCTAGGTCCATCGTTTTTGTTTATTTTTCGGTTAAATCAAACCCTTCTTTTGGTTTGATTTTAATTTGGTATTAAATTTAAATGATAAAAACGATTTTTATTTCAAAAATAAAATTCGCTTTTAATTTTAAATATAAAATAATTTTTGATTTTATTTATTTTAAAAGTTGTTTTTTAAATTTGTTTTTTAAAATTATTGTAGAGATAAGGTAGTTAATTTTAAATTAATTTGACATGATCAAAGATAAATATGATTTGAGATAGATTTAAATAAATTTGTAGAGATATTATTTGATTGGGGGCAATTACTGAAATAGCATATTTTTGCATACTAATTACTGAAATGTCATAACTTTTCAAAAATTACTCAAATATCATAATTTTAGTTCAATAAATTATTGAACTAAAAAAATTAAAAATTTTAACGAATTTATTGAAAATAATAATTAAAAAAAATATCAAATAGTTTAATAAATTATTGACCTTGAACTTAAAAACCAAAAAACAAACAAATTTGTTAAAAATACCTATGAAAAATAGTTCAATAATTAATTGAACTATAATTATGCTATTCGAGTAATTTTTAAAAAGTTATGATATTTTAGCAATTAGTATGCAGATTTATGCTATTTGAGACAAATTCTTTATTTGATTTAGGTTGAGTTAATCTATAAGAATTATCTACTATTATCATAAGTTTATCTCAATCTATTTTAAATATCTCTAATTTTGGCTATAAATAAGAGCCCTCACACTTAGAATAGGTCACGGTAGAAGCATAAAGAAATCATAGAAATTGAAATTCCTTTGATTTAATTCTCTCTCACGGAAAAAAACACCAAAAATAACGAAAGATAGTGGAAGCGTCATTAGAGATTCTCAATTTCATTAGAGTTTAAGTTTTCGTCGGAAATAACCAAAAACTATTTCCCCAAACCCAACCGTGCTGACACCACGAATCTTACTTTCATCCCATTGGAAGGTGTCGATTGCCAGAATAAGAAAATTGTCATTTGAAGGTTTCTTTCTCTAACTCATATTTGTTGAGTATTCTTTTTAATATGTGGTATTTATCTTACTTTCTCATTTAGTATTCAACACATAGTTAATTCAATATCATTAATGTAAATGGTTAAATATATTTTTTTTTTATAAAACTTAGTTTATGACTAGAAGACGAAATTGCATATTCCTATGTATCATATACATGTTTGTTATTATTATTATATATAAGTATATATATTTTTTGTGTTCTTTTTTTCGTTTAAAGCATATATGAATGATTTTTTTTTTTTTTAAATTCCATGTTACATATTACTTCCAATATGTTTAGTTTATTTTAAATAAAATATCTAATTTAAAAATTAAGTTATTTCCTAGATTTTTTTTATTGTTTATTAACGTTATTTAACTTTAACCTTTCTTAATAGATTTTAAATAAAAAATAAGTATTTTATATAAAAATAATAAAATATTTTAAAATATAAATACAAACCCGATGTGGGATTTTGGGAAAATAACGACTCTCAATTTCTCTTGGTGAGTGATTTTTAATTCTGATATTTGTTCAATTAACGGTCATAACCCCGCTCAATTAATCTTTGAACTTACAACAATTCTTGATATTGAAAGTAGATTTAAATGAGACAATTGTTTTCAGAAATTAAAATCAATCTTTCACCAATTAGATTAATTAGGGACCAATAATTTAAAATTAGATAATATAACATAAGATTTCCCTACGCATAAATGACTCTCGAACCCAATCTGGCTTTCGTGGACTATTTCTATTAATTAGGTGACCAATCACACCCGAATTTGGTTGGTGGCGATTCCAAAATTTTCCTTTTCCGCGTCGCAAACACGTTGTGACAATATAAATATATAGCGAGGTTAAATGATGTGAAAAATGAATATACAGTAAGGTTTAAGACTGCAATTAAGGAGAAAATATAAGATTAACCTCACTGTATATTCGTTTTTCCATGTCATTTAACCTCATTTCATATTTCTATAATGTCACATCATCAATTACATGCCACATAAGCTCATCGTTAGTATCCCAGACGGAAAAACACCGACGGAATGACTAAAACAGAACGAATCGTAAAGGTTAAAGATGGAAAAATGTAACTTTTGAAAATTTAGGGACGAAAATGAAACCAAAGTAAAAGTTCAAGGATTAAAATGATATTTTACCCTTATATATTTATTTGATACGAATGAATTTATTAAAGTATCAATAATTAGTGTAATAAAAAAATTATTTATGTTTTAAATTTAGTTCTTGATGTGAGAAAATATTTTTCTTATGTTATTAATTATATGTAAAAAATAGAAATAACTTTTTATATAATAACGGGCAAAAAAAGTAAAAAACAGAATACGGTCGTAATGTAATCTAAAAAATCCACCAATGGAGGGCGCAATCTAAAATGGTCATATACCATATATTCTTTTATTACATGTAATATAAGGTACCCTGGTATCTTTAAATATAACAAAATGAACAATGTTATCTCGATACTTATCTCTTTATAATCTTAGAATACATAAAAATGAACGGCCACTAATGTATAATTTTGTTTGGTTGTTTTGTATCATTATGATTGAAAAATACTTTTGATTATATCAAATTATCGTAAAGGACAATTTAAACTTATACTGTTTTTATTAGATTTTTAAACTAAATCTTGGGAGTTACTCGATTGGTTTTTTATATAAATGAACTAAATTTCACTCATTTTTTTATCCCAAATTAGATTTTAATATCTGATTTCCTCTACTGTGTTCATCTTGAAATTTCTTGAGTCTTTTCTGTATAAACCTTTTAAGAACTGAAAATTTCGTCAGACGTAAGTACGTATATGATTTTTATGATGATAATGAAATCTTGCTGCTTGATAGATCTATTTATAAGCTGTAATTTACAAAGTTAGTGACGAATTCTGTCGTCACTTTTAGCGGGATTTTTCCCGCTTCATTTTAACGACGAATTCTGTCTTACCCTTTCGCGGGAAATGTTGGCACCTTTTTTCTACCGACGGATTTCTTCGCTCATAAAGACGGGAACATTCGCGCCCTTTGTAACGACCTATTGCGTCGTTGCTTATTCTGGCAAGAATTGTTGGTGCCGAGACCAGCGATAGAATCTGCCGCTCACTGTGGCGTCAAGAACTTGGCGTCAATATTTCCGACCAACACGATAGACTACATCACTAAAAGTCAATGCGTCTTTTAACGACGGATTCTGTCGCTATTTAGGGACAGATTTATTTTCGTCAGTATCGTTCCATCGCTAATCCGATTATTTCTTATCATGTAAGTCATAAATTTACTAATTCAAGAATGATAAAATATGCAATATAAAGATTAAATAAAAGACAAAATAACACCAATATTTATATGTAAATGATAATGACAATTAGAGGTGCTACTTTTTCCCGCGGAGGTGGGGACTCGTTCCAACGGGGCGGGGAATCCCCGATTTACGTGGGGATGGGGATGGGCACTACAAAAAAACTGCCTAATTGCGACCGGGAATTCGCGACCAGGGGGCCGCATTTGACAAAATGCGACCAAATATTCGACCAGAACTCGCGTAGCCAAAAAGTGGGCCGCCCTTAAAAAATTGCGACCATGATGTCATAAAAATGCGACCAGAATGCGACTAGAGTTTTTTTGTTGCAAAAAAGTCAACCATAAACATTGCGACCCCAGGGTAGCAAAATTTGCTACTCTGGAGTCGTTTTGTTGTGCCTAAAAATACGACCCCAAGGTAGCAAAATTTGCTACTCTGGGGTCGCAAATGTTATTATTTATTTTTAAAATAATATTGGAATATTTGCGACCCCAGGGTAAAAAAATTGCGACCCTGGGGTAACAAATATTTCATTTTTTTATTATTAATAAAAAAAATTAATTGAATATTATTTTAATAAATTAATATAATAGTTGATAGTTTATTATTTTAATTTATTAATTATTATTAATATAAAAAAATGGAATAAAATAGATATAATACAAAAATAATTCGCATATAACCCAAAATGTATAAATCAATAAACTACTGCGGGGGTGGGGGAAGGGGTGCTGAAGATGAAGAGTCGGGGTCATTCAGTCCACGAGCACCGAAGAATGCAGCCAAAGCAGTTGCAACCTGCGCCTGGACCTGAGCCTAGACCCGAGAATTGATTGAAGTGCGCATCTCCTAGACTTCTGATTGGAGCTACTGGACCTCCTCATGCAGCTGCCTCTCAACAGTAGTGTTCCTCCACTGCGAGTTGCTCTCAAGTTGAGGTACGTCTGCGTATAGACGTCTCCCGTAAGATCCAAGCACAGGTACAGATCCATCTGGCCGAACGCCACCTGCCGCTGTCAAGAAAGCTTCCTATCGATCCTTCTGAGTCGGCTGAGAGTCTTTAGATGGCAAGTGCTGGGACCATGTTTCCCTAAAACGCTCCTGTTCAAATTGTAAGTAAAATAAACACTGTAATTAGAATATTTTATTTCAGTAAATATATAATTACAATGTAAGGTAGACAAAACATTACCTGAACCTTTCTCGCCTTGTCGTCCATAATAGTCTCGTCATTCTTCGTGTGCAGGACTAAGTGTAACTCATCGGGTGGGACTGGACATCCGTGCTTTTGTTTCTAAAAAACATAAACAAACAAATGCATATTATTTTAAAAGATTGAAACTAAATTTATTAATTATTACAATATGAAAACAAATTGTAGATAGACAACTTACCATTAAAAGACGATGGTGCTCGTCGTGAGGACGAGCCCTGCCTGTGTAGAGAAGGGTTGGCCAAACGGTTAGCCTAGTTTCTAGCAGATAGCCTGACTTCATCCTCAGTGAGCATGCTCGCGAGAAGCCGGGTGTCTTCCTCTTCACTCATCCAGATGGGGCGGTTCGCTGCGTTCTTTTTTCATGCTTGGTAGAGAAGGCCTTTATATCAATTCAACATGTGTTTATTCCAGAGGGGAAACAACCTATTTTCTTTGATATCAGAACCGATAGTAAATTTACCCTGCAAAAACATAAAAATAAAAAATTTACATTAATAAGTTGTGAAAAAAAAACATTGATATAAAATACGTAAATCAACGAAATATATTTTACCTTCCAATTGTCGAACAACCTTCTCTTCTCAGTGTACGGAATCTTTATCCACCGAAATTCGCTGGGAAGATGACCACTTTGAAGCACCTCTCGAAACCGTTTTGAAACGGTTTTATGCAGCTGCAATTTGATATTCATTTTAAAAAAATTAATAATGAGAAATATAATTAGATTTTATAAACAACAAATAAACACATTTAACTTTGAGAATACGCGTTACTTACTCATTTCCTTCGATTAGAAGTACGGATGAATCATAAGGATGGGCAGAAGGTGGAACTGCTGGACCGGAACCAGAACCCGAAGCAGAACCGGAAGCTGAACTGGAAGCTGCACGAGGAGTACTGAGCTGTGTCTCGGGTACTATTGTAGAAGGAGATGGGACAAGGGGGTTCTCTGTAACGTCCCGTATTTCTGGTAAATAAATAAATAAATATTAATTCTTTCCTTTTTAATATTTATTTAAAATTTTGGAATAAGCTTTAGTAATTATATTTAATTATTCTTTTTCAAGAATAAATATAATTACTATTTATCAATTTTGGAGATAAAGGAAAAAAAAAGAAAAAAAAGAAGGAGGTGGCGTGAAAGGGAGGGGAAAAGAGAGAAAAGAAAATTAGGTTTCATTCTTTTCCTCTTTCACGTGAAAACAAGGGTCAGAGAAAAAAAAAGGTAGGCAATTCATCTTCTTCGTCTTATTCTCCTCCTCCTCAATGTCGATAATGGAGGTCTCGAGGTTTAGTTTCTAACCATCCTTTCTATTCCTCTTTGCTTGGTAATAGGTTTTTGGTGGTGGTGGAGTTGGAAGGAAGATTAGGGTTTTCTTTCAAGAAAGGTTTCAAGGTAAGGGAATTTTCTCTTCTAATCTATAAATTCCTTTCTGTTCATGGTTTCAAAACTCATGGATTCTTATTTTTATTCCTCTAATTCATGATTTCAAAACCCACCTTCTTTAATTTTGGAAACCCTAATTTTCCCCCTTCTTGAAGAAAAACTACCTACCAAGAAAAACTACCGCCAAACGACACAACGGGACACCGCGACGCTGCCTAGCAGCAGCCAAAAGGCTGCTGCTGCCGTGGCAAGGCAGCCCCATAATGGGATTGTCTTGCTTGTTTTCGGTCCGTTGCTTCGTGGTCGCTTCATGGTTTTTCTTTCCTTTGTAATTTTAGGTTTTTGGGATAGATTCTAAGTGGTTCAAGTACCTTCCAGGTTCTTAAATTGATTTTGGAAGAGAGCTCAAAGTTTTGGAAAACTACACTTGAAAGGTGAGTAGAAATTTGTTAAGTTTTAAATTATGAATGTTTGTATTTTTCTGTTCTTTAAAAGATAAACCTCTAAATTATTAAGCATGTTTATGGGTGAATTAAAGTTAGATTAAGAGGTTTAGGTGCTGTTTTAAAGAATTGATGTGTTGGAGATTAAGTATGACTAAAATTGGATTTTAAAGCATGCTTTAGGTGACTTTTGGCATCGGTATTTACATAAGTTGTTTCTTTGTGATCTTTGGCTTGAAACTAAACACTTATGCACATTTTGGATGTTTTTAAGATGTTTCTAAGTTGCTGTCCATGAATGCCTTATTGATGAATTAGTGCCCACTAAGCCAACAATTAAGCCTAGGTGGCTAGATAATTATTTTTACGTTGCTCTGGACTTTTGGAATCTCTTTCCCTATGTTTTAGGACTTTTTTGGGAGTCGGTTTATAGGCGTTACTCAGCCGAATTTTAGTTAGATTATTAGTAGTTTTAAATTGCCCGAAAAAGGAGCGAAACTACACTAGTTTAGGCTAGTTTCGCTTTTAGACTTGTAAACTGTTGGGAGTTGTTGGAAGTGACCCAAGGATGTTTTGTTGGGTGATTTTGGGACGTTTTAGAGTGGTTTTAAGGGAATTTTTTCAGAATTTCATTTTAGGGAATTTTCGGCCTTTAACGAGGGTATTTCGAGAAGTTTGAGTTTAGACTTGTTTGAACATCATAGTAGTGATGTATAGGATCATATTACTTAAATACCTCGAGTAATATGGTAGCAGGTTCGCTTTAAGCAAAGGCCTTGCTTAAAGAAGAATATTTGCCGTTAAGGGAGATTATACGGTTGACACAACTATATAGCACTTAACAGGGTAGGTTCATTCCATATGTACAATGGAAAAGAATATTTTAAAACTCTTGAGGATTTAAATATGTGAAAACAGTTTTTAAATGCCTTGTTGAGTATAGTCTCTTTTTGTTTGCGGACAAGAAGGAGATTAGAGGTATTAGGAAAGTTTATGATCGAAAAGTTTTAAAATGAGAAAGGGAGTTTAGAACTGTTTCGAAAGTTTATATTCTTTTAATTTGAGGATTAAAAGATAATATGGAGGAATGTAATAGTTAAGAGAGTTTTGGGTGAAAGAGTGTCTTCGGAAGTCAGTAAGGTCGTTTAAGAACTTAAAGTCTTAGAAAAATCTCTCATGACGTGATTTTTAGTTTAACATTTTTCTACTCATTGGGCGTAGCCTCATGATGCTACATTTAATTTTTTTTCAGGTAAAGGGAAGAAGAAGCTCGGTGGCTGATGCGGTTTGATGTGGTGACCGGTTGGCACGGATTTGCACGCTAGCGAATCTGCCTTTTCTTTTTATTATGTTGGGGAAAAACTTTTATGATTCATGTTTTGTTTTGTTTTGAATAAAAACAATAGTTAAACTTTTGTTTGAGAATTCTTAGGCAATGGTTAAGTTTGCCTTTCTTTGAATTGTCATTTGTTTTAAACAAACCGATCGGTTGAGAATTATTTATGATTTTTGATTTCAATAAAGGGAACTAAATGTTGATATTTATTTGCTTCCGCTGTGTTTATGTGTTTCAATGTATTTGGGAATATTTTTTCGGGTTGTTACATTCTCGTACTGTGCGAGCAATTCGTCCAACTCCTCTTTTGTGGTGTGGCAGCAAACTCCTCAGCATCATCGCCATCATCGTGTAATCGCGGAGGATGTCGTGCGCCCGTCATTTTTTTATTCGCGGTTGCAAAAATAATACTAGAATTAGTAAAATAAATACGTAAACTAATCTATTTAAATTCTAACTTAAATAATCTAAAACTAAACTAAATTAATAATTAACTAAAATAATCTAATTATAATTTAATAAATAATATAATTATAATTCAATTATAATTTCATTAATCTAAAAATATTTTAAATTAATTAAGTCAATTAACATAATAAAACTATAAATGAACTAAATCTAATTAAATTCTACCTTCACTAATCTAAAACTAATTTAAACTTAATTAATTTAAATTTTAATCTAATTACACAATAACTAAAATACTTTAATTAAATTATAATTTAAACTAATCTTAATTAATTTAAATTTAATCTAATTACACAATAACTAAAATACTTTAATTAAATTATAATTTAAACTAATCCTAATTAAAATTAAACTTAACTAAATTAAACTATATATACTAATTAAAATCTAACAATATTAATCTAACTTAAACTATAATAATTTATAACTAATCTATAATTATACTAATGTAATTAAACCTCAAAACTAACCTAATTATATAAAATAAACTAAACTAATTTAATAACTAACTAAATTAACATAATTATTTAAAATCTAACTAAAACGAAATATAATTAATTAAAATCTAACTAAACGAAATGTAATTAAACGAATTCAAAAATTATGAATTAATTGGAAATGAAAAATTTAGACAACTAACCGGTTTTGTGGGAACGAAGGTTGAGGGAATGGGGGTTGAGGGAACGGGGTTGAGGGAATGGGGAGGGAAAGAAAAGAAAAAGGAAAGGAAGAAAATAGAAGGCAAAAACGGAATGGGGGAGGGAATTCCGTTTCTACCTTTGATTTTTGCAACCAGATGGTCGCAAAATGTAATTATGACTGAATATGGGAAGTTGCGCGTGGGGGAAATTGCGACCCCAGGGTCGCAAATCCTCAATTCACCGCCAAAAATTTCATGAAAATTGAAAGGTTTCGCTAAAAATTGCGACCAGATGGTCGCATTGAGCATTCTCGCTAAAAAGTGCGACCATATGATCACAATTTTATAATACAACTGTTTTTAGATTTTTACTTTCCCAATGTAAAATTGCAACCATATGGTCGCATTTTTTAGTGGCCATTTCCGACCATCTAGTCGCAAATATGTTAAAAAAATTTACAAAGTTTTAAATGCAGCAATTAAAAGAAAAATAATTCGTTTTAGTCATCATCCCATGTGTCTTCGGTTCTTGCTTCAGGTTCATTATCAGATTCTTCTTCAGCTGTTTCATCTGCCGAAGTTTCATTATCATGTTCACGATCAGTTGGAACATCTGTACTGTCCTGGAATGTCATCGTTCCATCATTCAGTGGCCGAGCAGTACTAGCCTTCTGACCATCGTCAATCACACGCAATCTTATCTCGTCTTTCTATAAAGCACTGTGCTCTGTAATGTTCTTATCGGAGATACCTTCTTCTACGTGGCAGGGTTTTACTTTACAAACAACTAACCAATCTGTCAGGTCTCGTCTATTACATAGATAGTTCAGATAATAGACTTGAATCATCTGTGAAGCCATGACAAACCTATCTTCTATGCACATACGTTTAGACTTATTAACCTCCACGATCTGCAAATGAGGCAGCTCATGAATTCCGCCTCGTCTCATTGTCTCGAACCATGTGCAGTTAAACATAACAATGTGTTTTAGAGTCGGACTTGCATATTGAATCTCAATGATCTCATCTATTACTCTGAAATAATTGTCTTCATTGGTGTCAAAAACTTATCCTTTATACAAACCCCACTATTGTTCGTTGCTCTGTTAACTGAATGCACCTTCGTTTGAAATCTGTACCCATTACCAACGTAGCCAGTATATGATCTTGCAACCCGTGCAGGTCCTTTTGCCAAAGAAATAATGCGAGGATCAGTTACTGACAATGTAGGTGAGTCAACCTGTCATAGCATATACTAAAAGGTAAATTCAAATTGCAATATATATATTACAAAATAAATTTGACATATTAGCCAAAAACTCACATATGCACAGAACCAAGAACGAAGCTCTTTGTCAATCATTGATCCCTTATCAGCAGATTTACTATCAGGCCGTACCATTCGAACGTATAGGTTTAGAAACAATCTATATGATGTACAATAAGTTAAACAAATTATTAAAACGTTCAAATTGTTGAAATGATGAAAATAATAAAAAAAAAAACTTACTCTACGTATGGCTCCACTTCTGTGAAGTTGCATAACACATACGTTTGGATAACGTGATACTTAGCATCGGTCAACGGCCTCCGCACATATTTACCACCAATCATGCAAGCCTCTGTAAATATGGACAAGTCATTTACATCATAACCTTCTAGTAAATTTTCAAAAATACTTCGCTTCACCGATCGATACTGCTCTGCAATGTGCTGATTAAAATAGTAGGAGCAAAATGTGGTAGTCTCCTGCGTAAGGTACGTACTACAGATAAATCCTTCTACTCGTGATTTATTTCCTACTGTCTTCTTCAACCGACGCAAATACCTGTCGATACAACGTAATACATATTTAATGCGCAAATTTCATATAAGTTTTCAACGATTGCGTACGTTAAATATTCATAAAATGGGTGTTATCTTTCAAATGGGTACATCCAGCTGTAATGCACCGGACCTTCTAAGAATGCCTCGTATGGAAGATGCACTGGAAGATGATCCATTGAATCAAAAAAGGCAGGTGGGAACATTCGCTCCAACTTAAAAATGATAACAGTAATATCTAAACTCATTGATGCAACAGTTGCGTCGGCCAATTCAGTACAAATCAAGTCCCTAAAAAAAACCCTCAACTGCGCAAGCGGCTCCCAATGTCTATGCTCTAGAAATGTCCTGAACGAGACCGAAATCAAACGTTCCATGAATACATGCAATTATGGCTTTTCATTCCGAATATTATATGTTTCTGGCTGTTTATACACAGACTGAGATTATAAACGTATCCGTCTGGGAATTTGATTGATCTTATCCACTCAAATAATGTCTTTTTTTCCTCCGTGGTCAACATATACTTCGTTTTGCGTAATGATCATTAGCATCAGGCTCCAACTCAAAGCGATGACATATCTCTCGGATATCATAACGTGCCTTCAGATTGTCCTTTGTTTTTTCCGGAACGTTCAGAATAGTGTTGAAAATATTGTCAAAGAAAATCTTCTCAATATGCATTACTGTTAGGAATGGTGTCCTAGAACTTGTAATTATTTAATTATAATAATTTATTTCAAATAAATTAAATAAATAAACATAAGTTCTTTATATTATCTAGATTGATTCAATTGACGATATTAGGAATATATGGAAATATATTAATATCAAACATTCAAAGAGTAAACCCTAAGTTACTGTTATGAAATCACGACTTAGTATGTGAGTCATACGAGAGGATTAAAGTCGAGATGAATAACTTAAAAGTGTCTACAGTAAATGGATAACGTTTGGGAACCTTATCCTGGTAACAATGTTGATAGCTTTGCATTTTGTTTATAGACAAATGATCTAATCCTGATCATTCATGTGGGAGACATGAAATGGAAGTAACATATCCAATGTTGATTGTATAAGACAGGACCACGATGTTTGATCAAATTTCTCATTAGTACGGTTTACGAGAAATGATCGAATATCAAACTAAGTTTATCAACCGTGATAGATTTCAATCCTGAGTGAAATGAGGATTCCTATTTGTGGAGTTATGTTCTTTGATTCACATGGTTGAGAGCGATCTGTAAGAACGCTCAATACACTTCTGTTTTGGGAACATGACTAGATAAGTAGCTGGGAACTCATTTTCACGAGATGGAATTCATGGTATCAGTGCGATACCTAAACATTTTAGGAACTTTAGGAAATTCCCTTCACTACAAAAGACTGGAGTACTACCGACATCGTTCGGCGTCGGTAATACCAATGACGGCGTCGGTATTAAGCATTGCCGACATCACGCCAACGTCGGTAATGCCACGTCGGCTTTGCTCATTTTGAGCATTGCCGACGCCACGTCAGTAAAGCCAATATAGGCATTGCCGACGCTGCATCGGTAAAGCCAATAAAGGCATTGCCGACACCGCGTCGGTAAAAGCCTATATTGGTAAAAAAAAAAGCATCCAAATTTGATCATTTTTATACAAAAGTTATTGTATCTGTTAAAACAACATAAGAAAACTAATCCAATTAGAAAAACAAAAATCATTCAACTAGATCAATAGACTTAGAACACCAATATTCCAGATTACAACTTGTAAATTAAACAAGAGTTTCAATAAGGAAAGTAATAATAGGAAACGTGAGAAAGAAAAATAGACCAAACATCTTCAAAAAATACAGCTATAAACACCATTAAAAATACCTAGTGAATATTTAACAAAAAATACAGCTATAAACACCATTAAAAATAAAATAGCAATGCAAATTGAAATTCCTTTCTTATGATTTCCAAGTAGACTTTTCTAAAATTATTTTGTTATGATCAGCTAAATCATGTTTTCACTTCTCATCTACCCCGGGATTTCCAGGCACTAATGTGCGGAAACTTCTTCTTATTACTTATATAAAATTTAATTCCTTTTTTACTCTGTAAACTCCTTTTTAGTTGCAGTTTCCCTTCATAAATTTCATTTATCGCTAGTGAACCAGCATGTGAGTTCAAAATTAATACTTGAATAAGAAAAGCAAAAGAGCAAGTCTCACGAGCAATGGCATTGTAAGAACATCTTATTTGACTATGTAAATTTAACGTAATTCCCACCCTCACTTACCACTTTCATTAAAAGGCACTTCAAGTATGACTTCTCAGTTCGCTGCATGCACTCAATCCAATGATCCACTTGACCTTTGCAATTCTGAAAGACAACTTGAATAAGCTTTGGAGCAGGCTCAATATCGCAATCTTCCAAATTCTTGTCAGCCATTATCTAGAGTAAAATGACACAAGCTTGTCAAATTGGAAGAAATGTTAAAAATTGTTAAGTACGAGTAACCCAACCATGGAAAACCACCCAAAACGGGCAAGCAATTTAACGGTAGGAAGATATGACTTCCATCAAGAGTAAAGCAATTTACGGAACATGCGGAGAAAAATGAAGAGGTGTTGATTATAGGTGCATTACAATCTCCCATAAAGTAAATAACCAAATTAGCATAAAAAAATTGTTAAAAAAACTACCAAAATTGAAAACAAACACATGAAATTATCTCAAAATTGTTAAAAAAACTATTCAATCTATCACATATTTTACAAAAGCACAACAAATTCTAAAGAAAAACTTCAATATTAACCTAAATTGCAAAATGAAAATTAAAAAAAAAAACAAACCCTAAACTCCCAAATCACTCAAAATCTTAAGTATTTTGAGAAATTAAAGCATAGAAACGCACCTAAACGTCACGCAAATGAAAACCCACGGCTTTGAACTGAGAAAAACGGTTAAAAAATGACCGAAAATGGAGATTTTCCGGCCGAGTGACGTTGCTGTGTCCCGCGAAGAAGAGGAAGAAAAGGAAAAAAAGTCTCGAACTGATTGTGCAGAGGCGTTTGGGGGTTTTATTTTGATAGGCATTACCGACGCCATATCGGGCGTCGGTAGTACATTTAATGAGCGTCGGTAAAGCTTTGCGTGAGCATTACCGACGCTATGTCGGTAATAATGTTACAATATTGATTCTCCGTGTGAGCATTACCGACGCTACGTCGGTAATAATGTTACAATATTGATTATCACGCGAAAGTATTACCGACGTGGCATTGGTAATACCCTTCGCAAGCAAAGCATTACTAACGCTATGTCGGTAATGATTTTTGTAAAGACCCGACTTTTCAGAGTTTAAAACAAAACTTAATTAATGCAGCGGAAGACTCAATAAATGACATTTATTGAAAAATATGAAAATCCTCAACCAAATAGTCAATTAAATAAAATCAACAACTCCGGAGTTATAATCTTTAAAACAAAAAGAAACAATGAATTAAATCAAATAACGAAGTGTTTCAAAATCTAACATGAATCTCAAATCTCACAAAAACAAAATATAGTCAATAAAATTCAAGAGCTTTATTCTCAATCTCAAAGAAAATAAAAGATGCATTGGCTAGCCACCATGACATGAACCCCTCATCTTTTCCACTTCATCAACCGCCACCTCTCGGTCCATTATTACCTGAAAAAAAAATATAGCACTGCGAGGCTAAAGCCAGTGAGAAAACGATCTAAACGAAGGTAAAGTTTTAAATAGTCTCTAACAACTTAAACCGAGTCCCAACACTCAATACTCTCCAATGTCTCTTTCACACATAACTTCTCTTAAACCTCACATTCAATCTCTTTACATGAATAGGCAATTATTATCTAAATTCCATATCCAAGACCCACATTCATAATCATCTTTCCAATACACATCCCAATCCGATACATAAGCCAACTCTAATATAACAAGCACAAACAAACAGTTATTCAAACCATCCACTAAGAGGCGGTCTCTCGGGACTACAAACCATTCTTAGGCACTTAGTTATAGTCATAACCATAACTAATCCCCTAATGGATCGTTCATACGAGCAACGTCCATTAGCTGTTATGAGCTCACTCTCATGACTATATATTTTACTAAGTATGAGCTCGTAGCCTCATACTAGTTTAACACACCTGTCAAGCCATCAATCCACAATCTCTTAACATTATCCTCTTGATAATAATCATTCAAAATCAGCAAGGACAATTAAAATACAGCAGCTCCAAAGATTCTAAATAAAACATGCAAAAAATACATTTTACGATAAAACTGCCGAAAACCGTCAAAACTAACTATTCGCTCTCAATCATTCTCAACTCAAATCTCATGCCAAATCATCTTAAAATACTCCATAATATTCCAGAATTGACTCCCAAATTGTAAAGACCCGACTTTTCAGAGTAGCAAATCACACTTATTTTCAATAGCGGAAGACTCAATAAAAATTCCTTTATTTAAAATAAAACAAACTTCATAAACATTGAGAATTTAAAACAAAAGAAACTCCGGAGTTCATCATTTAAAACAAAACAACATCATTCAAAATAATAGAGTAAAGACATAAGGGTCTAAATTCAACTACAATTTCACAACGACTCAATAATTCAAAAGAAGTTTATAAACTTAGTTCATCAATCAAAAGAAGAATAAATTCGAGGCGCCTCCACGACATGAACGCTCATCTCTTCCACTTCATCAACCGCCACCTCTCGGTCCGTTGTTACCTGAAAAACAACCACAGATAGCACTGTGAGGCTAAAGCCAGTGAGAAAACGAATTAAACAACGATAAAATCTTAGGTAGTCTCTAACAACCCAAACCGAGTCCCAAGCTCTCAACACTCTTCCAAAGACTCTTACACTCCAACCATCACTTAATCCTTCACTCATTCTTAATTCATTAAACATTCGCTATCATCACATAAATTTTCATGGAATCCATCTCCCTCAAATATTTAACCAAATGTCTTAGTCAAGTCCCAACATCAAACTCACACTTAACACAATCACTATCAAATTTACAAGTATAAATAATTAACAAACGTTCTCTTTTCACAACACCACTAAGAAGGCGGTTCCTCGGAACTACTACCACTTCTTAGTACCTGGTTATAGCCTCAACTATAACTATTATTCACCTAATGAATCATTCAGGACGAGCAATGACCATTAGTACCCGGTTATGGACCTTTCCATAACTAAAATGACTAAGTGTTGAGCTCGTAGCCTCAACACTAGTAAATATATTTTAATCAATCTCAAATCGTCATCACAACCACATTAACCTCATAATAATAATCATTCAAAATCAGTTAACAATATTAAAATACAGCAGCCCACTCAGTTTTACATACACTTCACAAAACTGCCGAAAAACAAGAAAACTGCCGAAAACTGCCGAAAAACAAAATATGAACCTTAATGAATCCTAATTCAAAACTTAAGGCTATTGGCACTAAAAATCATCAAATAACTCCAGATTAATACTCATTACCATCCAGAAGCAAATCGAATCTAAAAAACATCACTTTTGGTGAAATTGGCCTTTTTAAGTTCTAACCGAAAACATTATTTCTCCCAATTGATTTTCGGTGTTTCCAATGTTATTTCTCTTCCTAAATTTCCAGAATTACATATTTAAATATACACGAAAGAATAAGCTACGGTAAGGGCTTTAGATTTCTCCAAAACCTTACCGTTGAATAACCCGTTAACTCACCTCGGAAAATTGCTTAAATCCGAAAATAAGCTACTTCCCTCGACGAACCAGACCTGAAACGAAGACCCTAAATAGCTTAACATACCATTCAAAATTTATTACAATCAAGCAAAGAGGTTTGGGGTTCGGTGAATCGAAGAACGGAAATCAAACGGCGAAGAAAAATTGGCTAAGTGTGGGCGTGGGGTGTGTGTGGGTGCCGCGGCTGGCCATGATCATTAGGACGTGGTTCGGTCGCGGTTTCAGAGTTGGGGTGATCGATCTTGATGGTTTAGGTGTTGGTAATCAAGATCGATTAGGTATTTGGCCACGGTTTCGGGAATTGGCAATTTTGGAGATCAAAACAATGGCTAGGGTTCTTAGTGTTCATAAAGTGAATATAAAAAGCAAAATCCAGAATTGAAAAGGTTGCTAAAACCAATCCAAAAGCTTACCCGATCAACGAAAAACAAGGAAAAAGGCTCCCGTTCTTTCCTCCTTCGATTCCGGGCAATTCCACCGATCCCCTAATTAGCAATTGATGAAAAATCCTATCATTAGTCACACCTATCCCCACGGCATCAAGAAGAATTAGGGAAAAGAGAATTTCGTTACCTTTGACCAAGATCGCTTCCAAATTGCCTAGATCCAAAAACCCGATTCACCAACGATCAATTCAACAAGCGAACGACGAAACACTTTCTCCTCTTTCACTATGGGGGGGCGGCAAGGTGAGGGAAAGGGAGGAGAAAATTTGTTCTTCTTCTTTTCCTTAGTTACACATTAGGGTTTGATCATCACTTGCCACATCATCTCTAATCGCCACGTCATCACTACTCATTAATCCAAGCTCCTCATTATTTACAAAAAGTGACACCTACCAAAGGTGTCACCCAAAAGCCTAAAATAAATAAAAAGATTATTTTATTAAAATTCCAAACCCTTTAATTAAATTAAATAAATTTTAATTTAATTCCAAAATTAATCTTACCTTGTAACGGGGCGTTACAGAACCTCCCAACTAACAAGGCTTTTCGTCCCCGAAAAGCTTCATCTCTCAAGAAAAAGATGAGGATAGCTAGCTCGCATATCCTCTTCCCTTTCCCAAGTGGCTTCCTCTGATGAATGGTTCCTCCAAAGAACTTTAACCAACTCAATGGTTTTATTCCTCAACACCTTCTGTTCTTTTGCTAAAATCTCAACCGGCTTCTCTTCATAAGACAAGTCCGCCTCTAACTCCACTGGTTCATAATCTATCACATGTGTAGGGTCGGCAATATACTTCCGGAGCATAGACACATGGAACACATTATGAACACCAGATAAAGCGGATGGCAAGGCCAATCTATAAGCAAGTGGTCCAATCCTATCAAGAATCTCAAAAGGTCCGATAAATCGAGGGCTTAACTTTCCTTTCTTTCCAAACCGCATCACACCTTTCATAGGTGCTACCTTTAGGAATACATGGTCACCCACTGAAAACTCAAGATCCGTGCGCCTCTTATCTGCATAACTCTTCTGCCTACTCTGGGCAGTCTTCATTCTTTCTCTAATCACACTTACAGTTTGACTCGTTAGCTGCACAAGTTCAGGTCCCAATAACTTTCTCTCCCCAACTTCATCCCAATGAACTGGTGATCGACACTTCTTCCCATACAATGCCTCGAAAGGAGCCATCTCAATAGTAGCCTGATAGCTATTGTTGTATGCAAACTCCGCCAAGTATAAATGATCATCCCAATTACCCTTGAAATCCAAGGCACAAGCTCGGAGCATGTCCTCCAAAATCTGATTGACTCGCTCAGTTTGACCATCCGTTTGAGGGTGGAAAGCTGTACTAAAGTCCAATCGTGTACCCATAGCTTTCTGAAGACTTTGCCAAAACTTAGAGACAAAACGCGTGTCCCTATCCGATACGATACGAACCGGCACCCCATGCAAACGCACTATTTCTCTCAAGTACATCTGAGCCCAAGTCTCTACTGGATAAGTCGGTTTTCCAGGAAGAAAATGCGCCGACTTTGTCAATCTATCCACAATTACCCATATAACTGAATTCCCTCGAGAAGTTCTAGGTAATCCACAAATAAAGTCCATGGAAATTTCTTCCCACTTCCATTCAGAACACTCAACCGGTTTAACATATCCATGAGGGTTTCTTCTTAAAGCTTTCACTGTTGACAAACTAGGCACTTGCTTACAAACTCAGCTATATCTTTCTTCATCCCTGACCACCAATAATGCATTTTTAGATCTCTATACATTTTGGTGCTTCGTGGGTGAATAGAGAATTTTGAACCATGTGCCTCTTCCAACAACTCCCTCCTCAAAGTTTCATCCTTGGGAACACATAATCGGCCCTTATAAAGTAAAAAGCGTCACTAGCGAAAGAAAATACCCCGGCATATCGGTCCCGGCATCAAGAAAACAACCAGACTAGATGTCATCATTCTCTGCACATCTATAATCCTTTGCCTCAAGGTCGGTCTCACTGTCAAACCAGCCATACTAATGTCATCTCATTGTCATCTCAAAAAGTTCAGCCCTATCCATTTCCCATCGAATCGAGGATGTCTAGCCAAAATTGCAAGTTGAATGTCTTGTCTTTCTACTTAATGCATCGGCTACCACATTAGCCTTTCCTGGATGATATTGGATGTCACAATCATAATCTTTCACTAACTCCAACCATCTCCTTTGTCTCATATTTAACTCTTTCTGAGTGAAGAAATATTTGAGACTTTTGTGGTCAGTGAAGATTAGGATCTTCTCACCATAAAGATAATGTCTCCATATCTTTAAGGCATGAACTACTGCTGCAAGTTCTAAGTCATGAGTAGGGTACTTCTTTTCGTGCTCCTTTAGTTGTCTAGAAGCATACGCTACTACTTTTCCATGTTGCATTAAAACACAACCCAATCCCTTTTTCGATGCATCACTGTAAATTGTCAAACCACCCGAGCCATCAGGGGTAACCAAAACTGGAGCAGTCACCAATCTCTTTTTCAACTCCTCGAAGCTAACTTCACACTCCTCATCCCAAACAAAGGCCACTCCCTTCCTAGTTAACTTGGTCATTGGAGAAGCGATTCGTGCAAAGTCTTGCACAAACCTCCTATAATATCCGGCCAGGACCAAGGAAACTCCGAATTTCACCACACTAGTAGGCCGTGCCCAACCACTAACCGCTTCGATTTTTGAAGGATCCACGAAATACCCCTGTTCCGACACTACATGCCCCAAGAAAGCTACTTTCTTCAACCGAACTCACATTTACTAAACTTAGCATAAAGCTTTTCATCTCTCGGAATAGACAAAACCTTTCTCAAGTGCATGGCATGTTCAACCTCATTCTTAGAATACACCAAAATATCGTCAATAAAAACAATTACAAATGTATCTAAGAACCGTTGAAAAACCGTGTGCATCAAATCCATAAAAGGCCGCAGGGCATTAGTCAATCCAAAAGACATGACAATGAACTCGAAATGTCCATACCTCGTTCTAAAAGGTTGTCTTTGGAATATCAATCTCACGGATTCTCAACCTGGTGATATCCCGACCTCAAGTCTATCTTTGAAAACACCGGTAGCTCCTTTTAGTTGATCAAACAAATCTTCTATCCTAGGCAAAGGATATTTGTTCTTGATAGTTACCTTATTAAGTTCACGGTAATCTATACATAACCTCATCGATCCATCCTTTTTCTTCACAAAAAAAACAGTGCACCCCACGGTGACACACTTGGGCGTATAAAGCCCAAATCCAGAAGTTCTTGTAACTGGGTCTTAAGCTCTTTTAACTCGGCGGGAGCCATTCTATAAGGTGCTTTAGAAATAGGGGCACGTTCAGGTACAACTTCTATTTGGAAATCCATTTGCCTAGGTGGGGGTAATCCAGGTAATTCATTAGGAAAAACATCAACGAATTCATTCACAACTGGCACTGAATCTAAACTGACTTCCTCAACAGTCGTATCAACTACATTTGCTAGGTAGGCCAAAGCTCCCTCATCAATCAACTTACTAGCTTGTAAAGTCGAGATAACTACTGGGGTTAATTTACTACTGTTTCCCTTATACTTAAACTCCCTTCCACATGGACTCTTAAATAACACTTCTCTTTTAAAGCAATCAATAATAGCATGATTGGCACGTAACCTGATCCATTCCCAAAATAATGTCAAAATCGGACATATCAATCACTATCAAAGTTGCAGGCATACAATTTTCAAGCACACAAAGTTCATCGAGTTTTAAACATTCTATCAACACAAACATTCCCAACCACGTGTCTTAACATTCAAATCGAAATTAAGGGGCTCAAGAACAAATTCAAGACACTTAACAAATTCAGGATGAAATGAAAGAATGTGTAGCACCAGAATCAAATAATACATAAACAGAATGTCCAAGAACCGATAAAGTACCGTGACAACATTCTCGAGCCGCCTCGGCCTCACCCCTAGTGGTAGCAAACAACTGTCCCTGCTGAGGAGCCTGTCTCTGCTGTACCTGATTAGTGGGCCTATTTTGTCCACCACCCACAGGGGCTTTCATGTTCTTCCTACAGTTAGCTGAGGTGTGTCCCTCCTGATGACAAATAAAACACCTCCTAGGCTTATTACAAACCCCCGGTGTGCCTTCTACCACAGTTTCGCACTCAGGAATGTTGAATCGTTGCCTACCACCCCGATCGACTGTTTCGATTGAACTGTCTATTCTGTGATGACTGTTGTCCCTTAATACTTCCCTGATCTCATTTTCGCCGAGGCTCGGTCTCGGCCTTCCTTTTTCTGCCCAACTACGGTCTCAACTTGTTCTTTTCCTGTGACCTTACCTCTACTCTTTGGATCAAGAGAGATGGCAATCTTCAAAGCGAGGCATAGTCGCGTGGGTCCAATAGCTTCAATCGTCCCAGGAAATCATCATCTAATCCCATCAAGAACCTATGCATCCTCAACTCAGGTGTAGCAACCTGATAAGCGGCAAACCTCGAAAGACGATCAAAATCTTTCTCATACTCAAGCACGATTTGTCCCCTTTCTTCAAGGCTAGAAACTCGCACTCCTTTTGGTTTCTATACTTTTTAGTATAGTATTTCTCATAGAAACTCTCTTGGAATTCACCCCAAGTCACAGGAGTAGTAGATTCCAGGTATTCGGTGTGGTTTCCCACCAGGTACAAAGCATCCCCCACCAACGAAAAAGTTCCACGGTGAACTTTCAAATGTTCCAGACAGTTAACAAATTTGAGCTCTGAACTCTAGCAAACCAATCCTCAGCTTCATCAGGATCAACTGACTTTCCATTGAATTCAGCTGGTGCATATTTCTTGTATTCTTTCAACATATTGGCCTCCTCAGTTACACCACCAACTCGAGCCAATGCTCTACGCATCTCATCTAACTCAGCTTGGGGCACAAACTCGCCCTGAACAACTGGTGGTACCGGAGCCAAAGGAACATTCTCCGGTCCATTCACTCCAACTGGATCCACATGCTCATCAACATTTCCCACAGCAGGGGTAGCATAAGAGTTAACCTCATTTGACGACTCGGCGTCACTCTGATACTCGGGGTTGACACCACGGCCTCGACCGCGCCCACCCCTACCTCGGCCTCTACCACGGCCTCGTCCTCTTCCTCTTCCAGGCATAACCACAGGAGGCATCCTGGAATACACAAACACTATAATTATCGAGTTTGCACATCTTAAGCTTAAACATTAACTATCTTACAACTTGGACAAGGAATGAATTTAGAGACTAGTACTAGAGATACCTGGCGCCGATGAGTGTGAAGATGAGGTTCATGTCAAAAGAAAATGTATGTTTTTAACATACGGTCTTCAGAACCAAGAGGCTCTGATACCAACTGTAAAGACCCGACTTTTCAGAGTAGCAAATCACACTTATTTTCAATAGCGGAAGACTCAATAAAAATTCCTTTATTTAAAATAAAACAAACTTCATAAACATTGAGAATTTAAAACAAAAGAAACTCCGGAGTTCATCATTTAAAACAAAACAACATCATTCAAAATAATAGAGTAAAGACATAAGGGTCTAAATTCAACTACAATTTCACAACGACTCAATAATTCAAAAGAAGTTTATAAACTTAGTTCATCAATCAAAAGAAGAATAAATTCGAGGCGCCTCCACGACATGAACGCTCATCTCTTCCACTTCATCAACCGCCACCTCTCGGTCCGTTGTTACCTGAAAAACAACCACAGATAGCACTGTGAGGCTAAAGCCAGTGAGAAAACGAATTAAACAACGATAAAATCTTAGGTAGTCTCTAACAACCCAAACCGAGTCCCAAGCTCTCAACACTCTTCCAAAGACTCTTACACTCCAACCATCACTTAATCCTTCACTCATTCTTAATTCATTAAACATTCGCTATCATCACATAAATTTTCATGGAATCCATCTCCCTCAAATATTTAACCAAATGTCTTAGTCAAGTCCCAACATCAAACTCACACTTAACACAATCACTATCAAATTTACAAGTATAAATAATTAACAAACGTTCTCTTTTCACAACACCACTAAGAAGGCGGTTCCTCGGAACTACTACCACTTCTTAGTACCTGGTTATAGCCTCAACTATAACTATTATTCACCTAATGAATCATTCGTGACGAGCAATGACCATTAGTACCCAGGTTATGGACCTTTCCATAACTAAAATGACTAAGTGTTGAGCTCGTAGCCTCAACACTAGTAAATATATTTTAATCAATCTCAAATCGTCATCACAACCACATTAACCTCATAATAATAATCATTCAAAATCAGTTAACAATATTAAAATACAGCAGCCCACTCAGTTTTACATACACTTCACAAAAGCTGCGAAAAACAAGAAAACTGCCGAAAACTGCCGAAAAACAAAATATGAACCTTAATGAATCCTAATTCAAAACTTAAGGCTATTGGCACTAAAAATCATCAAATAACTCCAGATTAATACTCATTACCATCCAGAAGCAAATCGAATCTAAAAAACATCACTTTTGGTGAAATTGGCCTTTTTAAGTTCTAACCGAAAACATTATTTCTCCCAATTGATTTTCGGTGTTTCCAATGTTATTTCTCTTCCTAAATTTCCAGAATTACATATTTAAATATACACGAAAGAATAAGCTACGGTAAGGGCTTTAGATTTCTCCAAAACCTTACCGTTGAATAACCCGTTAACTCACCTCGGAAAATTGCTTAAATCCGAAAATAAGCTACTTCCCTCGACGAACCAGACCTGAAACGAAGACCCTAAATAGCTTAACATACCATTCAAAATTTATTACAATCAAGCAAAGAGGTTTGGGGTTCGGTGAATCGAAGAACGGAAATCAAACGGCGAAGAAAAATTGGCTAAGTGTGGGCGTGGGGTGTGTGTGGGTGCCGCGGCTGGCCATGATCATTAGGACGTGGTTCGGTCGCGGTTTCGTAGTTGGGGTGATCGATCTTGATGGTTTAGGTGTTGGTAATCAAGATCGATTAGGTATTTGGCCACGGTTTGGGAATTGGCAATTTTGGAGATCAAAACAATGGCTAGGGTTCTTAGTGTTCATAAAGTGAATATAAAAAGCAAAATCCAGAATTGAAAAGGTTGCTAAAACCAATCCAAAAGCTTACCCGATCAACGAAAAACAAGGAAAAAGGCTCCCGTTCTTTCCTCCTTCGATTCCGGGCAATTCCACCGATCCCCTAATTAGCAATTGATGAAAAATCCTATCATTAGTCACACCTATCCCCACGGCATCAAGAAGAATTAGGGAAAAGAGAATTTCGTTACCTTTGACCAAGATCGCTTCCAAATTGCCTAGATCCAAAAACCCGATTCACCAACGATCAATTCAACAAGCGAACGACGAAACACTTTCTCCTCTTTCACTATGGGGGGCGGCAAGGTGAGGGAAAGGGAGGAGAAAATTTGTTCTTCTTCTTTTCCTTAGTTACACATTAGGGTTTGATCATCACTTGCCACATCATCTCTAATCGCCACGTCATCACTACTCATTAATCCAAGCTCCTCATTATTTACAAAAAGTGACACCTACCAAAGGTGTCACCCAAAAGCCTAAAATAAATAAAAAGATTATTTTATTAAAATTCCAAACCCTTTAATTAAATTAAATAAATTTTAATTTAATTCCAAAATTAATCTTACCTTGTAACGGGGCGTTACAGAACCTCCCAACTAACAAGGCTTTTCGTCCCCGAAAAGCTTCATCTCTCAAGAAAAAGATGAGGATAGCTAGCTCGCATATCCTCTTCCCTTTCCCAAGTGGCTTCCTCTGATGAATGGTTCCTCCAAAGAACTTTAACCAACTCAATGGTTTTATTCCTCAACACCTTGTTCTTTTGCTAAAATCTCAACCTGGCTTCTCTTCATAAGACAAGTCCGCCTCTAACTCCCCTGGTTCATAATCTATCACATGTGTAGGGCCGGCAATATACTTCAGGAGCATAGACACATGGAACACATTATGAACACCAGATAAAGCGGTGGCAAGGCCAATCTATAAGCAAGTGGTCCAATCCTATCAAGAATCTCAAAAGGTCCGATAAATCGAGGGCTTAACTTTCCTTTCTTTCCAAACCGCATCACACCTTTCATAGGTGCTACCTTTAGGAATACATGGTCACCCACTGAAAACTCAAGATCCGTGCGCCTCTTATCTGCATAACTCTTCTGCCTACTCTGGGCAGTCTTCATTCTTTCTCTAATCACACTTACAGTTTGACTCGTTAGCTGCACAAGTTCAGGTCCCAATAACTTTCTCTCCCCAACTTCATCCCAATGAACTGGTGATCGACACTTCTTCCCATACAATGCCTCGAAAGGAGCCATCTCAATAGTAGCCTGATAGCTATTGTTGTATGCAAACTCCGCCAAGTATAAATGATCATCCCAATTACCCTTGAAATCCAAGGCACAAGCTCGGAGCATGTCCTCCAAAATCTGATTGACTCGCTCAGTTTGACCATCCGTTTGAGGGTGGAAAGCTGTACTAAAGTCCAATCGTGTACCCATAGCTTCAAGACTTTGCCAAAACTTAGAGACAAAACGCGTGTCCCTATCCGATACGATCCGAACCTGGCACCCCATGCAAACGCACTATTTCTCTCAAGTACATCCGAGCCCAAGTCTCTCCTGGATAAGTCGGTTTTCCAGGAAGAAAATGCGCCGACTTTGTCAATCTATCCACAATTACCCATATAACCTGAATTCCCTCGAGAAGTTCTAGGTAATCCACAAATAAAGTCCATGGAAATTTCTTCCCACTTCCATTCAGGAACACTCAACGGTTTAACATATCCATGAGGGTTTCTTCTTAAAGCTTTCACCTGTTGACAAACTAGGCACTTGCTTACAAACTCAGCTATATCTTTCTTCATCCTGACCACCAATAATGCATTTTTAGATCTCTATACATTTTGGTGCTTCCGGGGTGAATAGAGAATTTTGAACCATGTGCCTCTTCCAACAACTCCCTCCTCAAAGTTTCATCCTTGGGAACACATAATCGGCCCTTATAAAGTAAAGCGCTGTCACTAGCGAAAGAAAATACCCCCGGCATATCAGTCTCGGCATCAAGAAAACAACCAGCTAGACTGTCATCTGTTCTCTGCACATCTATAATCCTTTGCCTCAAGGTCGGTCTCACTGTCAAACCAGCCATACTAACTGTCATCTCAGCTGTCATCTCAAAAAGTTCAGCCCTATCCATTTCCCACTGTAACCGAGGATGTCTAGCCAAAATTGCAGCTGAATGTACTGTCTTTCTACTTAATGCATCAGCTACCACATTAGCCTTTCCCGGATGATATTGGATGTCACAATCATAATCTTTCACTAACTCCAACCATCTCCTTTGTCTCATATTTAACTCTTTCTGAGTGAAGAAATATTTGAGACTTTTGTGGTCAGTGAAGATTAGGATCTTCTCACCATAAAGATAATGTCTCCATATCTTTAAGGCATGAACTACTGCTGCAAGTTCTAAGTCATGAGTAGGGTACTTCTTTTCGTGCTCCTTTAGTTGTCTAGAAGCATACGCTACTACTTTTCCATGTTGCATTAAAACACAACCCAATCCCTTTTTCGATGCATCACTGTAAATTGTCAAACCACCCGAGCCATCAGGGGTAACCAAAACTGGAGCAGTCACCAATCTCTTTTTCAACTCCTCGAAGCTAACTTCACACTCCTCATCCCAAACAAAGGCCACTCCCTTCCTAGTTAACTTGGTCATTGGAGAAGCGATTCGTGCAAAGTCTTGCACAAACCTCCTATAATATCCGGCCAGACCAAGGAAACTCCGAATTTCAGCCACACTAGTAGGCCGTGCCCAACCACTAACCGCTTCGATTTTTGAAGGATCCACAGAAATACCCTGTTCCGACACTACATGCCCCAAGAAAGCTACTTTCTTCAACCAGAACTCACATTTACTAAACTTAGCATAAAGCTTTTCATCTCTCGGAATAGACAAAACCTTTCTCAAGTGCATGGCATGTTCAACCTCATTCTTAGAATACACCAAAATATCGTCAATAAAAACAATTACAAATGTATCTAAGACTGTTGAAAAACCGGTGTGCATCAAATCCATAAAAGGCTGCAGGGGCATTAGTCAATCCAAAAGACATGACAATGAACTCGAAATGTCCATACCTCGTTCTAAAAAGTGTCTTTGGAATATCAATCTCACGGATTCTCAACCTGGTGATATCCCGGCCTCAAGTCTATCTTTGAAAACACCGGTAGCTCCTTTTAGTTGATCAAACAAATCTTCTATCCTAGGCAAAGGATATTTGTTCTTGATAGTTACCTTATTAAGTTCACGGTAATCTATACATAACCTCATCGATCCATCCTTTTTCTTCACAAATAAAACAGGTGCACCCCACGGTGACACACTTGGGCGTATAAAACCCAAATCCAGAAGTTCTTGTAACTGGGTCTTAAGCTCTTTTAACTCGGCGGGAGCCATTCTATAAGGTGCTTTAGAAATAGGGGCAGTTCCAGGTACAACTTCTATTTGGAAATCCATTTGCCTAGGTGGGGGTAATCCAGGTAATTCATTAGGGAAAACATCAACGAATTCATTCACAACTGGCACAGAATCTAAACTGACTTCCTCAACAGTCGTATCAACTACATTTGCTAGGTAGGCCAAAGCTCCCTCATCAATCAACTTACTAGCTTGTAAAGCTGAGATAACTACTGGGGTTAATTTACTACTGTTTCCCTTATACTTAAACTCCCTTCCACATGGACTCTTAAATAACACTTCTCTTTTAAAGCAATCAATAATAGCATGATTGGCACGTAACCAGTCCATTCCCAAAATAATGTCAAAATCAGACATATCAATCACTATCAAAGTTGCAGGCATACAATTTTCAAGCACACAAAGTTCATCAGTTTTAAACATTCTATCAACACAAACATTCCCACCAACCGGTGTCTTAACATTCAAATCGAAATTAAGGGGCTCTAGAACAAATTCAAGACACTTAACAAATTCAGGATGAAATGAAAGAATGTGTAGCACCAGAATCAAATAATACATAAACAGAATGTCCAAGAACCAGATAAAGTACTGTGACAACATTCTCGAGCCGCCTCGGCCTCACCCCTAGTGGTAGCAAACAATCGCCCTCGCCGAGGAGCCTGTCTCTCTAGTGCACTGATTAGTGGGCCTATTTTGTCCACCACCCACAGGGGCTTTCATGTTCTTCCTACAGTTAGCTGAGGTGTGTCCCTCCTGATGACAAATAAAACACCTCCTAGGCTTATTACAAACCCCAGTGTGCCTTCTACCACGTTTCGCACTCAGGAATGTTGAACGTTGCCTACCACCCTGATTCAGCCTGTGCTGATTGAACTGTCTATTCTGTGATGACTGTTGTCCCTTAATACTTCCCTGATTCCTGTTTCTGCTGAGGCTCGGTCTCGGCCTTCCTTTTCTGCCCAACTACGGTCTCAACTGTTCTTTTCCTGTGACCTTACCTCTACTCTTTGGATCAAGAGAGATGGCAATCTTCAAAGCAGAGGCATAGTCGTGGGTCCAATAGCTTCAATCTCCCCATGAAATCATCATCTAATCCCATCAAGAACCTATGCATCCTCAACTCAGGTGTAGCAACCTGATAAGCAGCAAACCTCGAAAGACGATCAAAATCTTTCTCATACTCAAGCACAGATTTGTCCCCTTTCTTCAAGGCTAGAAACTCGCACTCCTTTTGGTTTCTATACTTTTTAGTATAGTATTTCTCATAGAAACTCTCTTGGAATTCACCCCAAGTCACAGGAGTAGTAGATTCCCGGGTATTCAGTGTGGTTTCCCACCAGTACAAAGCATCCCCCACCAACGAAAAAGTTCCACAGTGAACTTTCAAATGTTCGGGACAGTTAACAAATTTCAGAGCTCTCTGAACTCTAGCAAACCAATCCTCAGCTTCATCAGGATCAACTGACTTTCCATTGAATTCAGCTGGTGCATATTTCTTGTATTCTTTCAACATATTGGCCTCCTCAGTTACACCACCAACTCGAGCCAATGCTCTACGCATCTCATCTAACTCAGCTTGGGGCACAAACTCGCCCTGAACAATCTGGTGGTACCAGGAGCCAAAGGGACATTCTCCTGGTCCATTCACTCCAACCGGATCCACATGCTCATCAACATTTCCCACCGCAGGGGTAGCATAAGAGTTAACCTCATTTGACGACTCGGCGTCACTCTGATACTCGGGGTTGACACCACGGCCTCGACCGCGCCCACCCCTACCTCGGCCTCTACCACGGCCTCGTCCTCTTCCTCTTCCAGGCATAACCACAGGAGGCATCCTGGAATACACAAACACTATAATTATCGAGTTTGCACATCTTAAGCTTAAACATTAACTATCTTACAACTTGGACAAGGAATGAATTTAGAGACTAGTACTAGAGATACCTGGCGCCGATGAGTGTGAAGATGAGGTTCATGTCAAAAGAAAATGTATGTTTTTAACATACGGTCTTCGAACCAAGAGGCTCGATACCAACCGTAAAGACCCGACTTTTTTGAGTAGCAAATCACACTTATTTTCAATAGCGGAAGACTCAATAAAAATTCCTTTATTTAAAATAAAACAAACTTCATAAACATTGAGAATTTAAAACAAAAGAAACTCCCGGAGTTCATCATTTAAAACAAAACAACATCATTCAAAATAATAGAGTAAAGACATAAGGGTCTAAATTCAACTACAATTTCACAACGACTCAATAATTCAAAAGAAGTTTATAAACTTAGTTCATCAATCAAAAGAAGAATAAATTCGAGGCGCCTCCACGACATGAACGCTCATCTCTTCCACTTCATCAACCGCCACCTCTCGGTCCGTTGTTACCTGAAAAACAACCACAGATAGCACTGTGAGGCTAAAGCCAGTGAGAAAACGAATTAAACAACGATAAAATCTTAGGTAGTCTCTAACAACCCAAACCGAGTCCCAAGCTCTCAACACTCTTCCAAAGACTCTTACACTCCAACCATCACTTAATCCTTCACTCATTCTTAATTCATTAAACATTCGCTATCATCACATAAATTTTCATGGAATCCATCTCCCTCAAATATTTAACCAAATGTCTTAGTCAAGTCCCAACATCAAACTCACACTTAACACAATCACTATCAAATTTACAAGTATAAATAATTAACAAACGTTCTCTTTTCACAACACCACTAAGAAGGCGGTTCCTCGGAACTACTACCACTTCTTAGTACCTGGTTATAGCCTCAACTATAACTATTATTCACCTAATGAATCATTCGTACGAGCAATGACCATTAGTACCCGGTTATGGACCTTTCCATAACTAAAATGACTAAGTGTTGAGCTCGTAGCCTCAACACTAGTAAATATATTTTAATCAATCTCAAATCGTCATCACAACCACATTAACCTCATAATAATAATCATTCAAAATCAGTTAACAATATTAAAATACAGCAGCCCACTCAGTTTTACATACACTTCACAAAACTGCCGAAAAACAAGAAAACTGCCGAAAAACAAAATATGAACCTTAATGAATCCTAATTCAAAACTTAAGGCTATTGGCACTAAAAATCATCAAATAACTCCAGATTAATACTCATTACCATCCAGAAGCAAATCGAATCTAAAAAACATCACTTTTGGTGAAATTGGCCTTTTTAAGTTCTAACCGAAAACATTATTTCTCCCAATTGATTTTCGGTGTTTCCAATGTTATTTCTCTTCCTAAATTTCCAGAATTACATATTTAAATATACACGAAAGAATAAGCTACGGTAAGGGCTTTAGATTTCTCCAAAACCTTACCGTTGAATAACCCGTTAACTCACCTCGGAAAATTGCTTAAATCCGAAAATAAGCTACTTCCCTCGACGAACCAGACCTGAAACGAAGACCCTAAATAGCTTAACATACCATTCAAAATTTATTACAATCAAGCAAAGAGGTTTGGGGTTCGGTGAATCGAAGAACGGAAATCAAACGGCGAAGAAAAATTGGCTAAGTGTGGGCGTGGGGTGTGTGTGGGTGCCGCGGCTGGCCATGATCATTAGGACGTGGTTCGGTCGCGGTTTCGTAGTTGGGGTGATCGATCTTGATGGTTTAGGTGTTGGTAATCAAGATCGATTAGGTATTTGGCCACGGTTTCGGGAATTGGCAATTTTGGAGATCAAAACAATGGCTAGGGTTCTTAGTGTTCATAAAGTGAATATAAAAAGCAAAATCCAGAATTGAAAAGGTTGCTAAAACCAATCCAAAAGCTTACCCGATCAACGAAAAACAAGGAAAAAGGCTCCCGTTCTTTCCTCCTTCGATTCCGGGCAATTCCACCGATCCCCTAATTAGCAATTGATGAAAAATCCTATCATTAGTCACACCTATCCCCACGGCATCAAGAAGAATTAGGGAAAAGAGAATTTCGTTACCTTTGACCAAGATCGCTTCCAAATTGCCTAGATCCAAAAACCCGATTCACCAACGATCAATTCAACAAGCGAACGACGAAACACTTTCTCCTCTTTCACTATGGGGGGGCGGCAAGGTGAGGGAAAGGGAGGAGAAAATTTGTTCTTCTTCTTTTCCTTAGTTACACATTAGGGTTTGATCATCACTTGCCACATCATCTCTAATCGCCACGTCATCACTACTCATTAATCCAAGCTCCTCATTATTTACAAAAAGTGACACCTACCAAAGGTGTCACCCAAAAGCCTAAAATAAATAAAAAGATTATTTTATTAAAATTCCAAACCCTTTAATTAAATTAAATAAATTTTAATTTAATTCCAAAATTAATCTTACCTTGTAACGGGGCGTTACACAAATGAAACAGAAACAAAAAAAAATCGAAAAACATAAAAAACTGCCGAAAAACGAATAAACTAGTTCTAATCGAAAAATTCTTTCACCAAATGATTTTTTGATGTTTCCATTATGAATTCACTTCCTAAAGCTCCAGAATAATATATTTGAATATATCGAAACATAAAATCTACGGTAAAAGCTTTAGATTTCTCTAAAACCCCACCAACGAATAAACCGTTAACTCACCTCGAATTGCTTAAATCCAAAATCAAAGCTACTTCCCTTGACGAACCAGACCTGAAACGGAGATCCTAAATAACTTAAAATACAAATTAAAATATACTAAATTTATACAAAAGGTTTGGGATTCGGTGGATCAAAGAACGGAAAACAAATGACGAAGGAAATTGGCTATGGTTGGGGCGTGGGTGGTGTGTGGGCCGCGGCTGGTCATGGCCTTCGGGACGTGGTTCGGTCGCGGTTTCGTAGCTAGGGTGATCGATCTTGATGGTTCTAGGTATCGGTAATCAAAATCGATTGGGTGTTTGGCCACGGTTTCGAAAATTGACAATTATGGAGGTTGGATCAAGGGTTAGGGTTCTTGGTGTTCATATGAAGAATAAATAATTAAATTCCAGAAATTAAATGATTGAATAATCAATCTCGAATGCTTACCCGTTATTTGAATTTCAAGAAAAGAGCTTCCGATTTTCCCTTTTCGATTCTGTGCGATTCCACCGATCTCCTAATTAACAAATTGACAAAAACTCATCAATCCCTACCCTAGGCATTCACGACAACAAGGAGGAAAAGAGAAGGAGATTTTTTCATTACCTTCGTGTCCAAAATCGATTCCCAAAATGCTTGAAATCAAAACCCGATTCACGATCAAACGAAGAACGAGACGAAACGACGGATCCCTCTTCTCTTTCTCTAAGGGGGGCGGTGGCAAGGGGTGTGGGGAAGGAGGAGAGAATGAATTCTGAAAATTGGTATTTCTTAGGTTAAAATCCCGAGTTACCATAATTACGAAATTGCCACTCACCTTAAAACGTCCATAACTTGATCACCGGGTCTCAGAATGACAAACCGTCAGTTGCATTGGACTCGTGACATTGAGACGATCAATTTTATGTCAAAATATTAACCAAATCATAAGTTTCAAATTCCGAGGTTTTTCGAGAAAAATTACCATAATACCCTTTTTGAAATAACACGATATTTCTGTTCTAATTAATCGATCAAGCTGATTAATATTATTTAATAAAATAATATTGATTTTTAACTTTCTCATGACGGGGCGTTACAATTTTAGTTTATTATACTAACACACATCACCGACGCAACGTCGGTGATGGACTTCCATTACCGACGTATATGAGTAGCGTCGACAGTTCTAGCGTCGGTAATACTAACACTTCTTGTAGTGCTTGATGTACTGATTCAAGACATGAACAAGTGGCGCCACGACTTCTATTGATCACAAAAGTACCTTATCTCTAGTTCGACTAAAGATAAAGTTCATTGGAGAATCAGTGGGAACACAAGAATAAAGCGTTAATTATAGGGGCAAAACGGTAAATTTATCCACCTGTAATTATGAGGGTTCCAC
The DNA here is from genome assembly GCA_028015215.1 of Gynostemma pentaphyllum. Lineage (NCBI taxonomy): Eukaryota > Viridiplantae > Streptophyta > Magnoliopsida > Cucurbitales > Cucurbitaceae > Gynostemma > Gynostemma pentaphyllum. Next base: position 33,713,995 of record CM051346.1, on the reverse strand, counting down.
GTGAAGGATTATATCACAAATATAAATAAAGATAAACTAAATGGACATAACTCATCTATAGTGAGGGGAGTTCAGCTATGAATCTATAGTGGAATTATTCATAGTTAGATAATAAGTAATTAACTGATTATGAGTTAATCACTTAATTGACTAATTATTAAGCCCATGATCTATAGGTCCATCGGGTCCCTATGCTAGCCCAAATATCGTAGTCGCGAAATCAAGTAGAAGAAGTGGAAAGTTTAAGTAAAGTGAATTACTTAAATAGGCAATATTAATTGTTTAAATATTGAGTATATTTAAACGGTAATTAATATAAACATTATTAATTGTTTAAATAATGAGTTTATTAAAACAAAAAATTAATAATGAAATATTAGTGATTAGACATTATTGATTATTTAAATATTGAGTATATTTAAATGGTAATTAATAATTTGAAATTAATTGACAATTATTAATTGTTTAAATAATTAATTTTATTTGATCGAAAATTAAAAATTAATTAATTAATAATAAAATATTATCAATAAAGTTATTAATTAAATAATGAGTTTATTTAATGGAAATTAATAATTAAATTTTTTATTATTAATTATTTTAATAATGAAAATTATTTAAATGGAAATTAATAATTAAATACAAATTGATAATATTTAGTCGGGAGAAAATATTAATTGTTTAAATAAAATATTTTATTTAAATGGTAATTAATAAATTAATTAATTAAGTTGGACTTATTAAGTTAAGAGAGAGTTTCAAGCCCAATTGGATTAATGAACCCAATTGGAATTGGCTCAAAATAATTAATTAAATAAATTGTATTTATTAATTATTTTACTATCATAATTTCGGCCATATGAGATAATTTGTAGGAGATAATTATTTGAATTATATCCTATAATAATTATATAGATTTATTTACCCAAGATAAATAAAATAAAGAAAAGAAAATATTCTCTTATTTATCTATGGCATTTTAGAAATACCAAGATAAAGGAAAGAGATAATTCTTTTTTCTTTTTGTATTTATCTCCAGGGATTAATCCTAATATGATTAGGATTCTTATTTTCCTATAAATAGGAGGCTTGGGTCATTCATAAATCACACAATTCAATTCCTAAGAAATTTGGAGTTCTCTCTTCCTCCTTCTCCCCCCTTGGCCGATTTTCCCTCTTGATATTGGGAAGAAAAATATTTTTTCTTCTTCCCAATTTCTTCTAAAGTTTGATCCCACAATCGGGTTTCGTTTGATCGATCGGGATATAGCATAGAAGATCCGGTGTTGCTTAGGATTTGATGCTGTAAAGAAACCTCCAACCGATTCTCCATATATTACTCAATGTAAGTTTTAGAGTTTTAATTTTCGAAAATTTAAAGCATGAATCTACATGTTTTTCACAAATTGCATGATGTTAATAGATCCGTTATTAAATGTTAATAAATTTACTAAATAAATTTCCGCTAGTTTAGTAAATCATCCCTTCAATTGGTATCAGAGATAGTTTTAATTATCATGCAAAATTGTGATGTTTTCGAAAATTTTGGTGGGTTGCATAAAAATCGTTTTATGTATGTTTATATAAATTGTGATATATAAATTGTGGAGGTTTGCTAATTGACTGTTTAGGTATTCTTGGGGTACTTAGGATTTTAAATTTTAGTAGAAAATTTGTAAACCTTAATTTTAGGGTATAGGAAATTTTTTGTAATTTTCCCATATCAAAAGAGGCATGAAATCGGCTACAGCAAAGGGAGAAGAGAAGAAAATTGTTCTCCACCATTCCATGAGGTCCACGCCCAAGGAGAGAGAAAAGGTAAAGATATGGTAAGATATTTTATCATAATTATCTTGTTATCTCAGTTTAAAAATTTAAATAGTTAAGATAAGGATAAAATCTTTTTAAAGATTATATCTCTATCTTAAATCATGAGTTTAGAAATTTATATAAGATTATATGGAAAATATTTTATTTATTTTTTTCCATTTAATTAAAAGATAATTATTTTAAAACAAGTATTTATGGAAATATTAAGGAGATAATATTTACCCCATAAATACCCATGCCCACGCCTACACCATGGAGGAGAGAGAAAATTGAAGCCTCAAGTTCTACAATGGAAGATTTAAATTAAGTTGTAATTTAATTTTTTCGTTTTAGAAATAGTGCCAAGAATACCGGTCAATTTAGCTATTTATTATTTAAATTGTTTATATGTATGATATAATTGTTTTAAATAATATTCATGCATAAGACTATGTCATGTAGAAAATCCCACCATAGGTTGTATGATTTTAATTAATTATACATACATGCATCATCATATAATATGTGTTATTATATGTTAATGTATGTGAAGCATGCCATAATTTTATTATAATAAAGTGTTATTATCGAAAAATTATGTAATTTTATTCTAATAATCTTAGAATTAAAAGCATGCTTATTTAGTTAAAATTCAAAAGTTAAATCTAGTTTAAAAGTTGAATAGAAACTAAATGAATTATTTATAATATGGAATAATTGTTTAAACAATTGGGACAAAATCCATATAAGATAAACAAATAGAAACTTTTAATTAAGGGTTAATTAAAAATGAATAATTGAGATTAATTGAATTGAATGGATCTCTGGCGAGAAAGCTCTGCCCAAACGATGAGGTTTCATAAAGTTCCCTTAACACGGAGCGCCTCTAACTAGGAGCGATCTAGGAGAAAAGTTCAAATTAATAAATCGAAATTATTAAGACGGCTCATAATGTGATTAGTTTTAATTAGGAAAACTTGAATAATCACTTTTATAAAATTAATCTAACCAATTTAAGAGTTAAAGTTGATTAGGTTAATTAAAACTTAGATTAATGAATTAGCCTGAATTAGTCTAAGTTATGAAACCCTAACTTGAAATATTAAGTGGGAGAAGGAAACATGTCAATGTATCCTATGGTCTCCACTAATGGGCTCAAAACGTGAGATTTATACATGGCCTCTGTAACACTGCTGCAGGTGTTCATTCCCATAGGAAGGTTCTATTGTATAAATCAATATCAAGTTGGGTCTCCCGAAAGGGATAAAGAATTTTAAATCGAGTTGAAGACTGAATCTACACTTCGTAGACACTCTTCAATTTTTATTTAAAAGACTAAATTAGTGGGTCACACTTAAAAAGAAATTTGGTAAAGTTTGTTATCAAAATTCTTGACCAAACACACGGTAAACAATGACATAGGAATATGAGTTATTCTGGAGTTGTCAATTGTTCGAGTGGCATCTCGTTTTAATGATGGTAACTGACCTATCATTCGACGGCACTTTACCGGTATCTTTAAAATATCGTGACATAGTAACATGTTTTAGGGCTTTCCTATTCATTAATATGTTCGCTTTCATGCATCATATTTAATTATATGTCGAAAGTTTGAGTATTTGAATGTTGAATGCATGTTAGATTATTAAGATAAGGTTTATTTAAATTTCAGTAATATAGCATCTGTTTAGTCACTATACTTGGAAAGAACAAACTGAACTATGAGAATTGTGTTTCCTAGAAAAGGAAATGAATAATTTAAGTAAAGCAGTTTACTTAAATAAACAGACAATATTAATTATTTAAATAATGAGTTTATTTAAATGGAAATTAATATCATTGTTATTAATTATTTAAATAATGTGTTTATTTAAATGGTAATTAATAATAAAATATTATTAATAAATAATTATTAATTATTTAGGTAATTTGTTTACTGGAATGGAAATTAATAATTAAACATTTATTATTAATTTTAAATAATAGTGATTATTTAAAATAATAATAGTAAATAACATATTTATTATTAATTTAAATAATGTCGATTATTTAAATAGAAAATAATAAATATTTATTAATAATAAAATAAAAAATCGGAATATGATGTTTTATTTGAATAATTGATTTATTTAAATAAATATCAAGAGTTAATAAATAAGATTTATTAATAAGGAGGAATCTATTATTGAATTAATGAATTCAATGGATTTTGGTTCAAATTATTAAATACCATAATCGGCTTATATATAATATTTTAGGAAATAATTATTGAATTATTTTGTCTAAAATAAATATATAAAAGAATGTTTAACCAAAAACAAATTAAAACAAAGAAAAAATAGTTTTTCTTATTGATTTTATGCATATAAAATCGGCTCGTAAGATAAATAAGAAATAAAATTTGATTTTATTCTTGGCATTTATCTTGTATTTGTTTTGATAGTATTTCCTAATTCAATTGGAAAACTGTTTTGCGTATAAATACAAACGTTCTTGTTATTCATTCAAAAGCTTCTAATTTCAATTTTCGAAATTGAAAACCCTTCTTCTTCCTATTTTCCTCATAACCGATTTTACAACAGTCTAAAAGGGAAGAAAATATTCTTCTTCCCAAAACCATAGTTTTCTAATTTAGTTTAGTTATCAATTTGTTTCTTATTTTGAAATATGTAATAACTATTGGTTCTCATTTCGTATGAACCATGTTTTGGGAATATTTTAAGTAAGAGTTATTTAGGTAGATATTCCTTTACAATTATATTACAAAGTTCCAAAGTGTGATTGGATGATTATTCAAAATACTTAGTATAAAACAAATAAATTCCAAAACCAAATTCTAAACTCCGAAATTACTAAACAAGTTATAAGGATTTAAAAAATGTTTAAATTGTAAAGACTCGAATTTTCTCAAATCTTTAAATCATGAGTAAAACAGCGGAAGACTTATTTTTACAAAAATTTGGCGTGGATCCGTTTAAAATACGAACTCCCTAAACCTGTTTACATGGGCTCAATCCAGAGAATTTAAAACAAACGACATTTCACTCCATTTTATACCCAAAATCAGAGAAAATAATACAAAATAATCTACAACAGTTATTAAATTCTCATGAGCCATAAATACAAGTTTAAAAGTAATGACATATGATTTTTATCAAGCATTCGTAGAATGCTCCCAAAATGTACATATAAAGTCCATGTCCCGAAAGCCATCCACTCGTGATCAAGCAACACCATCTCCTCCACCTCGTACCCAACTAAGAGTAATACCTGAAAAAGTTTAAGTGTAGCAACATTAGCATAAAAATGCTAGTGAGAATAAGATGGATGCAAGCACTTCTATGGACCGAATCCCATATCGGAAAATGTGTCCAAAAATCCTAATGTGCTCTTACTACTCATTCCATATTCCCAAGTACTTTACATACGAAAATCAAACCCATTCAACTATATTGTAATTTCGAAAAGTAAACATTCAAGCTCGTGAAATAAAGTACTATAGCATAACAAAGTAAATAACAAAGTAAATAGCAAAGTAAATAACAAGGTAATTTCATAATTTAACCGTGACCACTTGTCACCATTCATATTCACCTCGTGACCACATTGTCACCATTCACAAACCGTACCGTGACCTCACTGTCACCAAACACAATCGTATCGTGACCTCACTGTCACCGTGACCTCACAGTCACCAAACACAATCATACCGTGACCTCACTGTCACCAATCACAATCGTACCGTGACCTCACTGTCACCGTGACCTCACAGTCACCAAACACAATCGTACCGTGACCTCACAGTCACCAAACACAATCATACCGTGACCTCACTGTCACCGTGACCTCACTGTCACCAATCACAATCGCATGTGACCTCCTTGTCACCAAACACAAACCATATCGTGACCTCACAGTCACCAAACACAAACCATAACGTGACCTCACAGTCACCAAACACAAACCATACCGTGACCTCACTGTCACCAAACACAAACCATACCGTGACCTCACAGTCACCAAACACAAACCATACCGTGACCTCCCCTTGTCACCAAACACAAACCATACCGTGACCTCACTGTCACCAATCACAATCGTACCGTGACCTCACTGTCACCAAACACAAACCATGCGTATCATAACGCCATACGTACTACTCCCTTTAGTAGCACTAAATAGTGAATCCCATCACTAATAATATCGTACTAACTCGATTCTACACAAGAATCTCTCCAAAGTTTCTTTTAACTATCTTATAACCACTCAAAGTAAACGGAGTATCTAATACTCTTCTCCAATTTCCGGAATCTAATTCTCCTCAAGAATATAACTTAATCCACCAATAACATCTCACTTTGAACAACAACCAAACTTAACTAATTTTCCTTATGCACTTTCCTTAACTCCCAAATAATATACATTCTTAGAAATTTCTAAAGTCTATTAACCCTTTTAACCTCGATCGAACATAATCGTCAAGCAATTCGAAAACATAAAAGTAATCGCAACCATTTTAAACTCACCTTATTAAAAGAAGTCAACTCCTAAACGCCGGTTGACCAAAATCACGAACGATGCACAAAACCTATAATTAAAATACACTTAAAGTAAATTAATTAACCGAATTGAACAACGATCATCACGTCAATAAAATAAAGGATAAAACAGCCAGGGAATTCATCCATGAAGCCCACGGCCTAAGGAAAGTAATAGGGGAAGTTGGTTTTCCGGATTTTCAAGCACTTTACAAGCATTTCGGTTTGGTTTCGGGTACTTTGGAGGTTGGTAATATCAATGGGTAAACGTGATTTAGGGTTTAGGTCAAAACTTCAATCCCGAACAATTATGAAAAACATAAAAACATATCATTTGAATATTCCTAAGTATCAACAAATAAGAGAAAAACTAAAAGAAATGGCTTTTGGCTCAAACCCGATTCTAGGGTTTAGGGAAAGTTGAGAAAAACGGTTCCCAAAGGTTTCCCCACATCAATTAGTAACAAATTTGAGAAGAAAGTGGAGCTTTGTTAAAGAAATCACAAGTTGGCTCAATTTCCATGAAGAAAAGTGTTGAGATTCGAAATCTAGGGCTTACCTTATAGAGGTGGAATCGTCCTAAGAGTGAAATGGGTAGAAAGGTCTCGGCGAGAGCTTTCCAACGCATCCGAAATCACGCAAAACGGTCGAGAAACGAAGCAGGGGCGACCATTTCTTTCTCTCCTCTTTTTTTCTCTCAAAGCTACGGGTTTGGGAAAGAAAATGAGAAGAAAATATGATTTTTGTCTAAAATTGGCTTAATAAAGAAGATAGTGAATAGTGTTAGGATAATAAGAATTCCGGAAATGACGCCTACGTCCTTTTCTTGCCTTAAGCTTTTAAAACGAAACCCGAACCACTTAAACTAGCCCAAAGGTGATTAATAATTATTAATTGGCCTATTAATAATTATTAATACCATCGAAACTAATTTAAGCTAATTAAACAATTAAAAAGGTTTTCGAACGAAAATTAACTATTTACTTCTAAATAACAAATTCTAAAATTATCTTTAACACTTTAATGCAATAAATAAAATAAAATAAAATAAAAATTTCACCTCAAAATAACGGGACGTTACATAAATACTTAAGTCTAAAATTACTTAAATAAGTTAAAAGGATTAATCTCTTAAAGATGGTTCTCAAGGAATTTGAGATGGTAACTGTAAACTCTTTTTTTAAAATGAAAAAAAGAAATAAAAAAACAAATAAATGGATAAGATTGAAGAAAATGAGAAGATAAAGTTAAAAAAGGAGTGAAGGGTCCTTGGCTTGACATTTGGCAAGCATTTGGTTTTAAAAAATAAAAATAAATAAAACCCATTCTTCTCATCTTTGCTGCAGACGTGAGAAGGAAAGAAAGAAAAGGAAAAACAGAGAAAAAAGAGAAAAGGGAGGAAGGAAAAGAAAAATTGGCTTGGAAATTTTTAGAAATAACATCAATTTTGGAGTTTTGAGTTTAATTTGAGGTGAAATTGCATATTGGTAAGTGATTCCTTCAACCCAACTCTTTTATTTGATGGATTTTGATAGATTTTGCTAAGCTTCAAAGTTGGTTTATGGGTTTTATGAGTTTTGTTGTTTATGGAATTTAAGTGTTATGGGTTAAATTGAGTGGTTAGTGTTTAAGATTAATTAAGAATGGTGTAGAAATGGATTATTTCCATGTTTTTGATATAGTTGTTATGGAAATTTGTGTGAACTAGCAAGAGGATCGTGTGTGGTTTTATAGATTTTAGAGTTGAGATTTGCGATAAATGGGATTTAAGTTTGAGAAAATATTGAATTTAAGGTTATGAAGAGATGTCTTTCATAGAGGAAGAAATATTGGAAAGGAAATTGTAATTGAGTTGGAGACTAAAATTTTGGAAGTTTCGTTTGGAATAATGGGGAAAAATGAAGATTTTGTGTTGTTGTTGTGAGAGGTGAACTAGAGAAAAATCCAGCAATCATGAGTTTTATTTAAGTTTCATATGATATGAATAACAATTAAGGTTTTATAAGTGGTAAATAGTTTTAAATTTGGAATTAATCAATGATATGTTTATTAAATTAATTTTCAGGTGATAACGAGACTTTAAATATTTACGGCTTGGAGTATTCAAAGAAAAAGTTTATGAGTGTTTCTATTTTAAGATTTACGATATTATCGAGATTTTGATTTCTGAAATATAAATATTAGATATCTAGCTGAAATGAATTTTATGATATAATATATATTATTTACGAATATTATGGGCACCCAGTTATGTTTTTAGAAACAGTATTATTTTACGAAATGTTTAAGAATTATGTCAATACTTTCAGTAGATTATTTTCAAACCGCTAGAAATAGTACCCTCAGTTATCAGCTTTCAGCAGGTCTTTGGGACCCACTTTAGCATACACATAGGCTTTGGGCTGTATGTTAGGGTGCTTAGCCCTTTGGGGGCAGCTCTGCGCTCGTATGACCAGTTTCAGTATTCAGTTGCTCTGCTGCATGCATGATTTCGCTCTACATGCAGTATGAGCAGTTAAGGGTACATTTTTAGTGGGTTTTTATCACTACGATATAGTATATGAACAGCTTCTATTGTGTATATATATCTATATATATATTTACGTACAAGTATTGATATGGTTTCGAAAGTAGAATATTATGTTTATTAAATTACGACTCTATCCAGTTTTTACGGGTTTTAGTTTTGAATATTATGATTATTAGTTTTGAACAATTTTATGAATTTAGAAACTACTATATATTATGTAGTTTTGAAGAAAATACTAGTTTAATAAAAATTCCACTCACTGGGCCTTTAGCTCATTCTTTTCAAATGTTTTCCCCCCACAGGTAGCTTTCGAGTTTCAAAAGATGATCGAGCCTACGACGAGCTTATCCACCACCCATATCGCATCAGATCAGCTAGTACATGAATCATTTTAGTTTATAATATTTCTTAGCATAGTCATGTTTAGTTTGCCTTGATGGTACGTGTTGGCTTTTGGCTATCACTTGCCATTGGCGCACGTCTCGTCTCGGGTCTATAGGGAGGTCTCGGGTCGGGTCGTGACAATAACCATATTAATCCACGAACTTATGGGATAAGTAAAATCGAATATCTTTGATTTATCAAAGATAAGTAGACTTAAATATCATTAAAGTTAAAGAGGGTTCTCAAGGAATTTGAGATGATAACCATATTAATCCACGAACTTATGGGATAAGTAAAATCGAATATCTTTGATTTATCAAAGATAACTAGACTTAAATATCACTAAAGTTTGAACATTCAGATGTTAGAACTTAAGTGATAAATAAACATACAATCAACTTCTTACATTCCAAATATTCAGTTATTTAAAAGGATGTTTTAAAGGAGTACTAACTGATATGGAATAAACAAAACAAAAATTGAAATGCAATAATTAGCGGATAATTGAATTCACAAATTATTAAAGATAAGTTCAGTAAATCAGTGATACTGAAAGCTTTAAACCTTACTTAAGATAGAAAAGAATTACAATGATTTTATTTCACAATAAAACAAGTAGTTATTTAAAAGTTTAAATGGTTAAACTACTTGTAGAACTTTATTTGAGTGGGAGCGTCATAGTACGAACCAAAAGGACTTTTAGAAGTCCAAATAAAACTCATTGACTTCAAAATCAATAAATAAAGTTCAAAATAAGTGAAATAAAAATGACATGAGTTTTCAATAGTTGAGTTGAAAAGGGTCACTTATACTTATACATTATTTTTGGGAAATAATAAGAAGTATAGAATTGTAATCATTAAACAAATGAAAGTAAAGGAGAATTACTTTGTAGTGGGAGCTTAAGAATTTCGAGAATCCTAGAACCAATGTGACCAAAAATAAAATTTACAAATAGTATGTTAGTGTACATAGATAAAATGGGAGATTTTATGAGTTGCACGGGCTCAAATTCGAACATGAATTTACTTCCATGTAAGAATTCGAAAAAAAACCTTTGCGAATTAAACATCAAATGAGTTAAGTATAAGTAAAATGAGTTTTTACTAACTAAACTCTAGATTCGCATAATTACTAAGTCGTTAGTAAATGAAAGGTGGTTGAACATGATGTTTTCAAATCAATAGTTAATAGAGTTTATTTTATGGTGATAAAATATGGAATCTATTACACTTAATGAAACTAACATAATACAAAATAAATACATACTAAGTAGATGAAAACGTTACTGATAAAGTATTAAAATGACTACCATGGCTAAGTAGTTGATAGTCATCTAGTTTGACTGGAATTTCAAGTCAAATCTCCAAAGATCTAGGACAAGTGGGAGATTGTTAGGAATGGTGTCCTAGAACTTGTAATTATTTAATTATAATAATTTATTTCGAACAAATTAAATAAATAAACATAAGTTCTTTATAGTAACTAGATTGATTCAATTGACGATATTAAGAATATATGGAAATATATTAATATCAAACATTCAAAGAGTAAACCCTAAGTTACTCTTATGAAATCACGACTTAGTATGTGAGTCATACGAGAGGATTAAAGTCGAGATGAATAACTTAAAAGTGTCTACAGTAAATGGATAATGTTTGGGAACCTTATCCTGGTAACACTGTTGATAGCTTTGCATTAATTAAAAATTTAATTAATTTCTAATTTAATTGTTTAAATTAAATTATTTAATTTGTAAATATTATTATTTTTATTTAATTGTTTAAATTAAATTATTTAATTTGTAAATATTATTATTTTTATTTAATTGTTTAAATTAAATTATTTAATTTGTAAATATTATTTTTATTTTATTTTATTTTATTTTATTTTATTTATTTATTTATTTTAATTAAATAATTATTTATTTATTTATTTAATTAATTATTTATTTAAATTAAATAATAAAAATGGAATAAAAATAAAAATATATATAAATAAATTTCCAAAAGAATGTACTATACAAGTAAAGAAAGCTAAACTACTGCGGAGGACCAGGGGGTGGTGGAGGCGGCGCCGAAGAAGATGAACCGGGATCTCGGGATCCGAAGAGCGCGGCCAATGCAGCTGCGACCTGTGCCTCCACCTGGGCCTGATCAGGGAAGTCACTGATCGTCCAGATTAACGCGGCACGCATCAAGAAATTTTGTTTCTTAGAAATATCGTACGTCATAACACCGTCAGTCCACAACCTTTTCAACTCTACAATAAGTGGTTGCAAATACACATCCAGTTTATGTTTTGGACTTTTCGGCCCAGGTACGATCACTGTTAGAAAAATCACCGGGTCTCACAAGCACATCGAGGGAGGCAAGTTATACGGGGTTATCATGACTAGCCAAACTGAATATTGTGCCCCGGATGCCTCGAACGGGTTAAAGCCATCCGTGCATAAGCCCAATCTGACGTTTCTCGGATCTTGTGTAAAATCCGGATGACAATTATTTAAATGCTTCCATGCCGCAGCATCTAAGGGATATCTCATAACACCTTCATCCTGTGAATGCTCGTGATGACATCTCATGTGCGAGGCTGTCACATCCGATGCAAACAACTGTCTCAAACGTGGGGTCAGCGGTAAATAGAACATGCGGGCGTACGGAATGAGGTTGTGTTTCCCTTGTTTATATCTTGGAAGAAAACAGAATTTGCAGTGATGCAGGTCCTCATCAACATCCCAATAAAGCATGCATCCGTTCCGACTCAAATCTATTTTCTCCACGGGTAATCCAAGTCCCTCCACTAGCTTTTTCGTGTCGTACAAACTGTTGGGCATAATATTTTCTTCTGGAGCGCATCGACGAAACCACGATGTAATCGAATCAAATCCTCTAGCAGGTATGTTGTACTGCGCCTTATATTTAAAAGTTCTGTAGCAGCAGCAAGTTGACTTACCTGACACCCATCGTACAATGGTCGGCTAGCTGTCTTTAGCATCTCGTGCATCTTACGTGCTTCCGGATTCATTTCCTCCTCAAAAACCCGTTCATCGTCGTTTACGTTTAAACTTTCAAGGAAATTTTCGTTGCCCCCATACCCCGCACCATCAAGTATCATTTGCTGCATCTGACTATACTGTTGTTCATCATTCCGTTCTTCGGCAACAACCTTTACATTCGAGCTGCAACCTTCGTATCGTCTCGATTCATGTAATGCAGCGTCGAACATTTTCTTTGTTTCCCCCTGAAACACCCAGTGGTAATAATTCTGCACAAATCCCCGACTATAAAGATAAACTTTCAAATCTGTAACCGGTATGATTCTCCTATTGTCGCATTTCCTGCACGGGCAATGTAGCTTTCCACCATACTTTTCATAATAGACAGTTGTCATGCAAAACTCAACAAACTGTTCGACCCCGGCCACAAACTCATCGTTCAAATACCCGTCTATCAAACGAACATACATTCACTCTCTCATTTTCTTTTTTCTTAATGCTAACAAACAATGGGACGAGGGAATTTTATAATGGACTCATCTGCTCATTTGCGACCAGATGGTAGTATTTTTGCTACCAACTGGTCGCATTTTCCTGCCATTTTCCTCACTACCCCGGGTCACATCAAGTCGCAACATTTACGACCACATGGTCACTTATTTTGGTTACCACTTGGTAGCTTTTCTCCCATCAAATTGTTTATCTACCACTGGTCACTTAAAATCACAACATTTGTGACCATCTGGTCACTTAACAATGTGACCACCTGGTAGCTTATTTCCCGCCAAATTTCTAAGCTACCACTGGTCACTAAAGGTCACCAAATGGTAGCTTATTTTCCTCCAAATGTTTAAGCTACCACTGGTCAATAAAGGTCACCAAAATTGCGACCGTGTAGTCACTTTGAATTGTGACCACTTGGTAGTCTTTCTCCAGCCAAATTTACGAGCCTTTTTTTGCTACTAAATGATAACTCGTGTCACAAAATTGCGACCACATGGTCGTAATTTTGTAGTGACCATATGGTCACTTTCTTCCCGCCAAAAATTCGCGCCATTTTTTATGACTAATTCTTTACTTGGTCGCAATTTGGTCGCAAAAAAGTGACTATATGGTCGTTTTAAGTCAAACTTCATATTTACTACCAGAGTGGTCACCAAAAAAACTACCCAATACTTTGGTCGCAAATTTGTCGCAATTTAACAGTTTTTTTGTAGTGTTACTAAATAAATTTCTGCTAGTTTAGTAAATCATCCCTTCAATAACATCCAAGTTATGCCTGATTAGTAGATCTTCCCAATACGGTAGATCCCAAAAAATACTCCGTTTCTTCCAACCTGTGTTTTTCCCAGCAAACTTGTTTGCATTCTCTGCACCTTCACCTGTAATCTTCTGCATACCTAGGGCATCTATACCGTGAAGAATTTGTCGCCCACTAAACATTGTCGGAGGTATGTCTTTTCGTGCACGTCGACCTTTCTTCTAGTCACTATTGTTAGAACGAAATGAATGATTCAAAGGTAGAAATTTTCTATAACAATCAAACCAACAAGTTTTTCGACCATGTCTTAGAGAAGATGCCTCTGTGTCAAGCATGCAATGTGGACATGCGTATTTTCCCGCTGTACTCCATCCTTTAATTAGAGGATGAGAGAAGGTATAAATTAATTAACTACATATTATGACTTAGCAAACAATTACCAAAACTAAACAGATAAAAGTATAAATAATATATTGAACATACCTGATAACATTGAATACGCTGGGAAGTCACTGATCGTCCAAATTAATGCAGCGCCCATTAAGAAATTCTGTTTCCTTGATATATCATACGTCATAACACCATCAGTTCACAACTTTTTGAACTCCGCAATAAGTGGTTGCAAATACACATCCAGATTCTATTTTGGACTTTTCGGACCAGGAATGATCAATGTTAAAAAAATCACCAGGTCTTTCATGCACATCGAGGGTGGCATGTTATACGGGGTCACAATCACCGGCCATACTGAATATTGTGCTCTTGATGCCCCAAACGGGTTAAAGTCGTCCATACATAATCCCAATCTGACATTTGTAGGATCTTGGGTAAACTCTAGATGATAACTATTCAAATGCTTCCATGTCGCAACATCTAAGGGATGTCTCATCATCTTGAGAATGCTCGTGATGCCATCTCATGTGAAAAGCTGTTACATCTGATGCATACAATCGTTGCAGACGCGGATCAGTGGTAAATAGAACACGCGGGTGTGTGGAATCAGGCTGAGTTTCCCTTGTTTATATCTTGGCTGAAAGCAAAATTTACAGTGATGCAGACTCTCATCCACATCCCAGTATATCATGCATCCGTTTCAACAAGAATATATTTTCTCCACGGGTAAACCGAGACCCTCCACTAGCTTCTTTGTGTCGTAAAAACTCTCTGGCAGTGTGTTTTCTGGTGGAGCACATTGACAAAACCATGATGTAATTAAATCAAATCCTCTAACTGGGATGTGTGTCACGACCCGTCTCGGGATCTTCCTATATACTCAAGACGAGACGTGTGCCGATGGCAAGTGCTAGCCAAAAGCCAACACGTACCATCAAGGCAAACTGAACATAACTGTTCTAGAAAAATATTTCAAACTTAAAGACTCATGTACTAACTGAGCTGATGTGATATGGGTGGTAGAAAAGCTCGACGTAGGCTCGATCATCTTCTGAAACTCGAATGCTACCTGTGGGGGGGAAAAATATTTGAAAAGAATGAGCTAAAAAGGCTCAGTGAGTGGAATTTTTATATTTAACTAACATTTTCTTCAAAACTACATAATATATAGTAGTTTTCAAATTCATAAAACTGTTCAAAACTAATATTCGTAAAACTTAATAATCATAATATTAAAAACTAAAACTCGTAAAACTAGATATAGACATAATTTAATAATCATAGTATTCAGCTGTCAAAACCAGATAAATAATTGTACGTAAATATATATAAACTAGAAACTGTTCATATACTATATCATAGTGATAAAAACCACACTAAAAATGTACCCTTAACTAGTCATACTGCATGTAGAGTGAAATCATGCATGCAGCAGAGCAATCAATCTCGAAATCGGTCATACGCGCAGAGTCGCCCCAAAGGGCAATGCACCCTAACATACGACCCAAAGCCTATGTGTATGCTAAAGTGGGTCCCAAAGACTTGCTGAAAGCTGATAACTGAGGGTACTGTTCTTAGCGGTTTGAAAATAAACTATTGAAACTAATAACATAATTTCCAAACCATTCGAAAAACATAACTGAGTCTCCGTAAATGTCGTAAATAATATATATACTATATCATAAAATTCAATTCCGTAAAATCTGTAACTAAATTCTAAATAATTATATGATGTCGAAAATATAATATTTCCATTAAGGCTAGTAAATAATTATATTTCTGAAATGTAAATCCCAATAGTATCATATAAATCTTAAAATAGAAATCCACTTTAGAAATCTAAATCTCAATAATAACTATAAATGTTAAAATAATAATTTACTCACAAAAACCGAAGCCTGAGCCGTAAACCATGCTGATTCTGATACCACAACTATCACGCCATAGAGCTCGAGTTACTAATAGCTCTGAGCACCAAAGCACCTTTTCTAAGCACTCTTCTTCAACCTTCTAATCGATAGTTTCCATGGAAACCAAACCCATTCTTCATTTCATAAAAACCGACACCACAAATCAGTTCCCTCTTATTAGCAGCATCTATTTTGTATTTAAATTACCAAATTTCTACTCTATCATATCAAGAACGGGTAGACAAAACTCATTTGTCCATTAACTACCATACAAACAAATCCGGCGTTTCACTAACCACGATCAAATTAAGCTTCACCGTCTCTCTCTCTCTTTAAATTCATCTTCCCTTTACTTGTCTTTAAACCACATCCCAAGAATTTACAAACCCATAACTAAAATACAAACTTGCTTTTTGAAAATAAAACTACCATCAAGAAACTTATAATCTTTCCAAGTTTAACAAATTAAGAAGAAATTAAAGAAACTCACTGAATTTCTTCTTCTTCCATGAGATGATGTAGTCCAAGCCCCTTCTCCACTCTAATTCTCTTGTCATTTCCTTCCTTTCTTTTCTCTCACGAAACCAACTCCATAACTCGCAAACCCACAATTTAATCACAACCTCCCTTTTTAATACAAAATCACCATCACAAATACATACAAGCTTTCCAACTTTACTAAGTAATAATAAATTGAAGAAACTTACCCAAAATACTCTTTGAGTTTGTGAGGATAAAAATTCACTGATTTTGTAAACTCTGTTTTTCGTCTCCACTGTCTGATGAAGAAGATAAATCTTTCCTTTTTTTTTATTTTTATTTGCTATTTCAATGCTAGCAACCAAGGTAAATGCTATTTTTTTTTCTTTTGCCACATGTCAGATAGGGATGGCAACGGAGCGGGGCGAGGTCGGGGATGCGATTCCCATCCCCTAACCCACGGGGATCTTAAATCCCCATACCCTACCCTATCCCCTAATCAAAGAATCGGGGCGGGTTCGAGGATTCCCCGCGGGGAAAATTCCCTTTTATTATATTTTAATTCTTATTCAAAAAGAAATATAAAAAAAGAATATATATTTAAAATATACATTTTTAAGATAAAAAGAAAACATAATATTAAACATTTTATAATTTATAAGTTAATATAACCATATTTTATATATTTTTTTCTACTAAATAAATATAAAAGTAAACAAAATATATAAGATTTATTAAAATATCGGGTTCGGGGTCAGGGGCGGGGTGGGGAATGTGTTCCCATCCCCTAACCCTAAAAAAATATGGGAAAAAAATTCCCCCCTAACCCTAACCCTATAAAGCGGGGATTCCCCGCCCCTATAGGGTCGGGGCCCTTAACCCGCGGGGAATTCTACCATCCCTAATGTCAGAGTGTGAGGTGAGGGCTTACAATGTAGTACTGCGATTTTATATTTAGAAGTTTCGTAGCTGCAGTAAGTTGACTAACCTCACATCCTCCATACAACGGTCGACTAGCTGTCGTGAGCATCTCATGCATCTTAAGTGCTTCTGGATTCATTTCCTCCTCAACATAAGTTTGTTCATCATCTTCTCTTTCGCGATTAATTTCATTACCATACCCTGCACCGTCCATTATCATCTGCTGCATTTGACCGAACTGGAGAATGGACTGCAACAACAACATTCAAGCTGCTTCCTTCTTATTGTCGAGATTCTTGTAATAAAGCATCGAACATTTCCTACGTTTCACCTTGGTACACCCAGTGATAATAATTTGGCACAAAACCCTGACTATAAAGATGCTTCTTTAGATCAGGAACCAGTATGATTTTTCTATTGTCACATTTTTTGCATGGACATCATAATTTTTTACCATATTTTTCGTAACACCCCGTTGCCATGCAAAACTCAACAAATTGTTGAACCCCGACAACGAATTCATCGTTCAAAAAACCCTCAATTAAACGAATATACATCCACTCTCTCATTTTTTTTATGTTGATAAACAATGTTTGGATGTGCATTTTATAGGGGGATGAATCTGTCATTTTGCGACCATAAATTGGCGGGAAGGTAAGCAATTTTCCCTCCATTTTTTGCGATCCCATGGTTGCCATTTTGTGACCAGGTGGTCGCAATTTGCCTCATAAAATTTCCCGCCAATTTTTTTTGACTGAGAATGCGGAGAATCGCTTTAATGCGACCGCTTGATCGCAAATATTTGCGACCCCAGCGTCGCAAATTACTCGCCAATTTTTGTGATTGGGAACGTAGAGAGTCGCTTTAATGCGACCTCCTGGTCGCAAATATTTGCGACACCAGAGTTGTAATCTTCGTGCCATTTTTTATGACGCTTTGTTTGATTAGGTTGCAAAGTGGTCGCAAATTTTGCGACCCCACCGTAGCCCTTGGTCAACATTTGGTATTGTGACTCCACTGGTTGCAAAATGGCTACCTCACTTTTTGGTGCCAATTGTCTAGTCGCAAATTGACAGTTTTCTTGTAGTGGGGGATGGGGGGGAAAATTCCCCATTATACTAGTGGGGATGAAGACGGGGAATGTTATCCCCGCCCCGTCTCCGACCCCGACTCCCCGAATATATACATTATATATTATTTTTTATATTATATTATTTTTTGATGATGTAATGGATTTGAATGGTTTGGTTCTTTTTGTTATCTTAAGTTAAGTTATATTTTTGGACTTTGACAAATTATACTAGTTTTGAATTTGGAATTTCTTTTTATAAGTTGTGTAGTTGTGTTGGATTTGAATTTGGATTTCCTATTCCAAATTTTCTATTACTTTAATGATTGTATTTGAATTTTCTATTTATCCAATTGTGTTGTACTACCATATGAAGTTTTTTTTCTTTTTAAATATATATTCTTATTAGGGATTTTCGCGGGGAATTTAACCGCAATGGGAAATCTCCATCAAAATTTAATATGTTTAAACGGGAAAAAATCCCCGCGAAGTCCCCATTCCCCGTCATTTCCCCGACGGGGATTCCCCGTCCCGTCCCCGCCCTTTTTAAACGGGGAATTTCATGGGGATGGGGAATGATATTAGGGATGGGGATGGAGACGGGGAAGTCATTCCCTGCCCTCGCCTCGATAACACCTCTAAATGACATGGTTGTAAATTTAGAACAAAAGACACAATGGTCTAAAAATGTTTCCCGAAAATCAATGCTTTTAATATTGTAGAGATGGAGATGCCGAACCAAGTAACGAGGGATTATAACCCAATGTGGGGGCATTAAAGAGGTTAATAATTGAAAGAATATTGTAGAGATAAAGATAGAGATTGCATAAAAAAATATAGATTTGATTTTAGGGTTTCTTTTTTTAAAAAATAGAATTTTTTATGAGTGAATATTTTTAAAAATAATAAAAGTTTAGAAAATTTTCAAAAACAACATTTTTATCAAGTCGAACTCACACGTCTTTGAAAGAAATGTCATTTAAAAAAAATGATTATGAAAATATTCAATAAAAAAATAACAGTGAATTTTCTCTTAACAAACAATAAGCTTTTTCTTTTAATCTCTCTCTCTCTCTCTCTCTCTCTCTCTCTCTCTCTCTCTCTCTCTCTCTCTCTCTCTCTCTCTCTCTCTATATATATATATATATATATTAACTCTTATTAATATAGAGATAGAGTCATATATTCGCTAGAATTGGGAGATAATTCAATTATTGCTCTTTGAATGGAGGTGAGACGGTACAAGTTTTGTAATGGTAACAATGAGGCTTCAATATTTTAACCTTTTAGCCCATGTTTGGTTCGGAGTAATCTAAGATTTTCTATAGGAGACATCAAATTCTATTTTGTTTGGGGTTTATTTAAAAATATCTTGACAATCTAAAATTCTTCAAATTTATATTTTCTCACATATGAGGGTATTCGATTACCTTTGAATTCAGGTGTTTTTTATGATTCCCACAAGAAGCTAATATTCTTTTTTACAATTTTAACCATATTTACTTAGGAAAATTTGAAGAAAAAAACCAGAAATATAATATATATTCATGTTTTCACTTCTTCATAATTTTATGGTTTCTCTGGCTTCCTATTTATATTATTAATTAATCTTTTTATATTATTAATTAATCTTCTCTCTTTTTATACGATAGGTTTGATCAAGATCATTCTTGATCAAGTTAGATTTTTTTCCATTTTGCTACATTTGACAAATATATTTCCACTAGATTTTAATTTTTGATATTTTGATTTCTTCTCAATACGTTTGATAGACCCCTACTTCCTTTGCTGAACCATATTACTGTTAATATTGAAAGTTTTTTTTTTTTTTTGTGCATTCGACATTTTCTTCATTATTGAATTGATTTCTATTTGTAGATTGTGGATAGATTATGTAAATGAATCATTGTATAAACTTGTGTCAGTTCAAATTATCATACATCCTCATATTATTATTAAGTTAAACAGACACAATAATCTAAGATTTTCAATAATCAAATACTCTGACATTAACTTATTAAAGGTATCTTAGATTACAACGAACCAAACGGGGGCTAAATTGGAATTCTAATTCATTTGACAATGGTCCAAATTTTTTAATAGTTAAATTGTTTTATATCATGGTTTTAATTTATGGTTAATAAATGGGCTAAGTCAAATAAAATTTTATTTGGTGGTAAATTTATATCATAAAAGTAAAATGATATTTTCTATTATTATTTAATTTTAATAAACTAATAATAAAAGTGCAATTAATTAGAGAAAGAGGGTATATATAGATCTAAAAATTTATTGGTAAATAATAATGGGGTGTTTTTAAATTTAAGAAATAATAAAAGATACTATGGTCTAAAAAATTTCTCCAAAATTGCTATTTTAAATATTGTAGAGAAAGTGAACGTGAAAATAACTCAATTTAAGAGAAATATATTCTATTCCTATAACGTTCGAAAGTTCGAGTCACTTTCCCTTAAATTTGATATAATATCTAAAAAAAGTTATTGTAAAGAACAGGCCGGGCCCTGAGGGTGTGCAAGCTAGGCCAGGGGGCCCAAATTTTTTAATTTGCAAAAATATAGTTAAACCATTAATGTGGCGTAGTGGATATGTTTGTTTCATTCTCCTTTACCAAGGCCCAACACATTTGCTCTCTCTTATTTTAAATTAAAAAACCTATGAAATTCCAAATCTGTTTTTTTCATCAAATCAATTTTTTTTACATAAATTAAAATTTACCTCAGCTTTTCTTCTTCTTTTTCTTTTAATTTTGATTATTTTCAATTAAAAAATTCTAACTCTGTTTTTTTATCAAATAAAAAAATTATATAAATTTCAACTCTAATTTGTTTTTATTATAATAATCAAATTTATACATTTAAATTCTAAACATGCTTAAAACAACTTTTTCTTTTTTCTTTTTCCACTTATAAAATTTAAAATCTAAACTAATGTTTTAAAAATAAAAATAGAGTTTAAATTATCTTTTTTAAAGAGAATTTTTGTTTTGTTTTTTTTTTATAAATATTTTTGTGATTTTTTATAGTAAAATATATATGATACAGTGTTGAAAACTATATTTCGCACTGGGCCCCTATTTTCTTAGGATCGGCCCAAGTAAAGAAAAGAGATAGAGATATAGAGATAGATATAAAAATGTAGAGATAGAGATAGAGATTGTATTAAAAAAAAAAAAGAATTAATGTAAAATCATAAACAATAATTTATATATTTTTTTAAAAAAATAAATGACTCGTAACATTCAACCTGCCTGGTAGATGAAATTTTAGGAAGTTTAGGGAAAGATTCAAAGGTTATTTTTTTTAAATAAAAAAGGAAAATTTAAATTCAATTTAATAAAGGAAACAATATCTACCAATTTCTTTAAAAAAAAAAATACTGAAAGTCGGATACTAAAATAATATTCTCCTATAAAATACAAACCATATCAAAGGAATTCTCTCTGTGAAAAGCAAAAGCATAGGCTAAAGAAAAAACGCCTATGCATGGTATGGCAAATAGGGCTTTGAATATCGGCAACACTATCAATAAAATACCATATGATATTATGGAACAAATCCTTCTACGTCTTCCCATTGAAGATTTGGCCAATTTCAAGACATTGTGGCTTTCTATAATAACCAATCCTCTTTTCATCTATTCCAAACTCAAATTCGACTGGCCGCCATTATCCCTCACTTCCTCTTGCTTTACCTCTCCTTATTTATTAACCCTATCACGGAACAACGATCGTCTGATCTTTACTTTACATCGACCTTCGCAATATCCGAATGACGATAATACTCTTCAGTGGTGTAAAACTACATTATACACCAGCGACATTTTGGAATGGCAAACTGGAGAAAGTGAAGCAACTTGCCTTCATGGTTTGATTTGCTTCAATAATTTCCGTTCAGTTTACATTTGCAATCCTCTCACAAGAAAGTCTGTGACCGCCCCTGAACCCACTTGGTTCGATTGCTGTACTTTCGTGCTCTCCGCAACTGGGTTCGGATTCTGTTCTTCCATAAACAAGTACAAAGTCGTCCATGTTTGTGGTTGCCAATGTAAAAACCATGATTTATTCAATCCTTGGGTTAATCACAACAGGGCCGAGGTTTTGACTCTCGGCGACGATGACTCTTGGAGAACGATTAAGCTAGAGGAAGGTCAATGTCTTCCCATTGGAAAAGCTCTGATTATTGATAATGTAATGTATTGGAAAACTGCCACGGAGGAAAATTTCGTGATTCGATTATTCACCTTTGACATTTGCAAGGAGGAGTTTAAAGTGACGGAATTTCTCTTTCACGTACCTTATGAGTTGATTGAATTCGAGGGAAAATTGTGCATAGTACAGAATTTGCAGAAATATGAGAATCCGAATGAGACTAAATTTTATGTGCCTAAAGATATGAAAAAGCTTGAAGATTGTTGGATTTTGAAGCTGAAGCTACTAATCCCTCAACCAAGATTAAGAGGTCGATTTCCTATTGGTATAATCGCTAACAATATATATGTAATGAAATCGATTCGTCCAGAGATTGAATATTTTGATTTTAGTAGTGGACGCTTGTTAAGATCTGATCCTCATAATGGACCATATGAAACACAAAATTTACTTCCCTATGTGCCGAGTCTTGTACCCATATTACTTTTATAGAGATCAATTGGCCGTTTGACATATTCAAATTCTCCCTCTTATATGAACTTTCTCCATTCCCTTTACAAACTCTTTTATCGATTTAATATTGCTTATCTTGGAAATAAAATATCGGCTTTCAATTTATTTTTTTTCCTTCAGAGTTCGTCTTGTATATCATTGGCACTCTCATTTAACAATGTTGTTTCCTTTTTAAGCTAGTGAAAAATTCTTATTTTCAAACATTTCAACTAGGGATGGCATCGGGGCGGGGCGGGGTCGGGGATGCACTTCCCATCCCCTAACTCGCGGGGATTTTTAATCCCCATACCCTACCCTATCCCCTAATCAAAAAATCGGGGTCGGGTTCGGGGATTCCCCATTAGGGGATCGGGTTCCCCGCGGGGAAAATTCCCCGTTCTACATTTTAATTCCTATTTAAAAAGAAATATAAAAATGAAATATAAATTTAAAATATACATTTTTAAGTAAAAAGAAAAACGTAATACTTAACATTTTATATTGTATTAGTTAATATAATCATATTTTACATATATTTTTCAATAAATAAATATAAAAATAAACAAAATACATAAGATATTCTTATAAAATCGGGTTCGGGTTTGGATTCGGGTTCGGGGGATGTATTCCCATACCCTTACCCTATAACAAATCGGGGGGGAAAATCTCACACTAACCCTAACCCTAACCCTATAAAAAGGGGATTCCCCGCCCCTATAGGGTCGGGGCCCCGCGGGGCCCCTAACCCGCGGGGAATTTTGCCATCCCTAATTTCAACCAGTGGGTATTCTAAGATTCTCTTATAACTAGCATCTAATTACATTATTTATTTATTTGGGTATTAATCTAAGATTCCCTTATAATTGGCAACTAATTACATTATTTATTTATTTGGATGTTAGTTCCTGACATCTATATTTTCTTGATTATCATTGAAATCGGGTGATTTCTATGATCCCCATGAGAATGTAATACTATTTTTTACAATTTTAACCCTATTCAATGTGAAAAAGTTGCCAAAAAAAATTAGGAAACAAATATTTACTCACGTTTCCACTTATTCTTCATAATTCTATGGTTTTTCTAGGTTCCTATTTATATTATTAATTAATCCTCTCTTTTATACAATGGATTTGATTAAGATCATTTTTTTAATAATTAGATTTTTTTTTACTGATCATTTTACTACATTTGATAAAAAAAAATTAGTGTTTTAATTTTATGATATTTTGATTTCTTCTCCCTACATTTGATAGACCCCAAATTTCCCTTCAGCCTTATTATTGTTGAAATTGCATTTTTTATTTTTTATTTTTTTTCATTTTATTAATGATTGGATTTATCTCTATTTATAGATTGTGAATAATGTTGTAACATATTATATAAATGAATAATTGTGTGAAGTTTTGTTTATTAGAAGGGAAACATGGAAAACCCACAAGAATGGCAAGATTTTCAATAACTTTGATTCTAAAAATGTTTTTCTCTTTTATGTAATACTATGGTAAGATGCAAAATAAGACTCATGTGGTTTTTTTTCAAATGCATGAACACCTCCTTTGGTTTGAAAATGACAAATTATACCCCTGTGGTTCTAAATTATCTCAATGAGACCACTCATCTTCAACACGATTAATTTTCTTTTAACCATAACTTATTCGTTTGAACTCCGATTTGGATGATTCAAAATATTTTAAAATCCTTATTTTGTGATCTAAGTTATGGTCAATTCAAAAATTCTAAATAATCAGTAACCAAAAACGTTAATGATGTAAATCATACGTAGTATTTTGATGATAATATACTCTTTTATTTATTATTGCTTTTGAAGTTTTGAAGTTTTGAACTAACCATAACTTAGAGCCCGGAATGGGAATTTCAAAACATCTTGAATCATCAAAATCGAAGTTTAAACGAAGAAGGTATGGCTAAAAGAAAATTAATGGCATTGAAGAGGAGAGGTTTCATTCGAATAGTGTGGAACCGCAGGGTATAATTTGTCATTTTTAAACCACATACTCATAGAGTGATCATGCATTTGACAAAAACCACATGAGGCTTATTTGCATTTTACCCTTAATAGTTAATACTATATGTTTAAAATATTACTTTTTTAGCTAAATTTTACAAAACACTCTGGATCTTTACCAAAGTTTCAATTTTGCCCCGAACGATTAAAAAGTTTTTGTAAATACCCCACCGTTTTTGACATCGAAATTGAATGTCTGAGAATTAAATGTATGAAAATAGGATGGATAGGAATAGGATGCCGGTGTTTTAATTGTGTTGGAATGTATTTGGATTCGTGAGAATATGATTGTTTAGAAATTTTTTTTATATTTTTTTAAAGTGAAACACACATGCAAGGAAGAAAAAACAAAATTACAACTTGAAGCTAACGGGAAGAACAATTGCTCCAACTCCTTGAAGCATCAAGGCCACCGATTTTTTTGCCAAGAGATGAGCAAGTCTGTTCCCACTGATATCATGGATGACAGATCCAACTTCAGTCAGATCAATTGCTTCTTTGTTGATTAATCTGTAATACCTTGGCAATCCTATTCCACAACCACCTCCAATTTGCTTGAGCGGATCCATTTAATTCCTTCTCTAATTGACTATGCTTCCAAAAGAATTTCTATAATATGATTTGATAATTTTGAAATTGAGTGAATTAAAGTGGTTATATTTGTAATTAATTCTATTTTTAACTATTATTGAATTCTAATAAATGAATGGTATTGTAATTAATTTGAGAAAGATAAAGATTTAAAAAATTAATTGGTAAATAATAGTGTCATGTTTGTAAATTTAAACAACAATAAAAGATACAATGGCTTAAAAATTTCTCCAACATACCTACTTTAAATATAGATATGTTCTATGATTAAAATATATATATTTATATATAGATCTCTTCCTCTACCATATTTAAACTCATAGAGATAGAGAGATAAATATTGCATTAAAAAAACATAAAATAAATTTAAAAACGATAAAACAAGAAGCCAATATGAGCCTAGCTCAACTAGTTAGGTATATACTCTCTTCCCCTGTGTTCGCGAATCCCCCTCCCACACTTTGATGTAATCTAAAAAAAATGATAAAACAATAATCTAATAAATTTAAAAAATTAAAATGACTCGTAACGGAAAAAAAAAGGAAAATTCAACTAAATAAAGGGAAGAATATCTACCATTTTCCTATAAAATAATATCCTCCTATACAAAAATGCAAATTGCAAACCATATTGATGATTATGGAAAAGAGGGCTTTGAATAAAATACTGATTAATATTATGGAAACAGTATCATCTGGTATCGATGATTATGGCAACAGTATCAATAAAATTCCAGATGAAATAATGGAACAAATTCTTCTCCGTCTCCCATTGAAGATTTGGCCAATTTCAAGACATTATGGCTTTCTATAATAACCAATCCTCGTTTCATCTATTACAAACTCAAATTCGATTGGCCTCCATTATCCCTCACTTCCTCTTCCTTTACCTCTCCTTATTTATTAACCCTATCACGGAACAACGATAATAGTCTAATCTTTACTTTACATCGACTTTCGAAATATCCGAATCACGATAATACTCTTTGTTGGGACGAAACTACATTATACACCAGCAACATTTGGGTATGGTAAATTGGTGGAAGTCAAGCAACTTGCCTTCATGTTTGATTTGCTTCAATAATTTCCGTTCAGTTTACATTTGCAATCCTTTCACGAAAGAGTTCGTTACCACCCCCGAACCCACCAACACTAGGTCCAATTGCGGTACCTTTTCGGTGCTCTTGGCAACGGGGTTTGGATTTTGTTCTTCCATAAACAAGTACAAAATCGTCCAAGTTTGTGGTTGCCATTGTGAAGGCCATGGTTCAAAGAATCCTTGGGTTAATCACAATAGGGCTGAGATTTTGACACTCGACTACGATGACTCTTGGAGAACAATAAAGCTATGGGGTGGTTCATGGCTTCCCATGGGAAAAGCCCTGATAATTGATAATGTAATGTATTGGAAAACTGCGTCAAAAAATTTCGTGATTAGATTATTCACCTTTGACATTTGCAAGGAGGAGTTTAAAGTGATTGCGGTTTCGGTGCCTGGATTTCTGTTTCAATCACCATATCACTTGATTGAATTGGAGGGAAATTGTGTATATTGCAGAGTTTTCAGAAACTCGTGAACCACGAGTGGCACGACGAGACAGAATGTTTATGTGCCTAAAGATATGTCAAAGCTTGGAGATTGTTGGATTATGAGGCAAAAGCTACAAATTCCTCACCCAAGAATAAGAGGTTATTATGAAAATAATCATAATAATAATTTGCCTATAGCTATAATCCCTAACAATATTTATGCTATGAAGAGTCATTGTGGTATGACATATTTTGATTTTAGAAGTGGACGGTTGTTAAGATTTGATCCTTCCTCCGGACCATATCACGCACTAAATGTAATTCCATATGTGCCGAGCCTAGTACGCATCTCACCTTCATAATTTTTGTCAATGATTAATTAATCTGATACCTCAATGGATCTTTTTTAGGGGCATTTGCTTATCTTATTGGCTTTAATTCTTTTCAAAGTTTGTCTTTTGTGTATATGGGGATTAATTAGTAAAGTAATCTGAGAAAAAAAAATGCCAAAATAGATCACCTTAGAATTTATTTTGTAAAAGCATCTTGTTTTGACTGGTCAAGGTTAGAATACATAGTCAAGGACTACGTATCTGACGTGGCACAGCTGACTTGCACGGACTGGCGCTGACTGGCATGGAAGGGCGGTGACAATTCCTTACACGTTGGATATATGCATAGTCATGGACTACGCATTCTACTGTTAATTTTTTTTTCCCTTTTCTTTTTTTAAAATAAAAACCATAATTTTTGCCAACATTTTAACACATTTAATCTATGATACATTGATTAAAAATCCAGAAGCTTTAATTTGATGATTGAATATGTATGTAATTACAATGATCTCTATAGCCACACGAGACAGTTTCTAATTTTTAAGAAAACGGATAAATAATTTAAGAAAAAATAATTCATTAGATCTGAAATGTCACAAAATCATAAAGTCACAAAAGTTAACTTAGGTAGAATAAAAACAAAAAAGACTAATGATGACCACTAGTTCCACAACGAAGACAACGCCGGTTACAAGGAGGTTGCTCTCGCCGCACGATTTGTCCACGATTACCACGACCTCTTACACTAGCAGAAGGTTCCCCAATATCGGTATGAACATCATCAAACTCATGGAGAAGAGGTTCAAAATGAACCTGAGATGATGATTCACCAGGAAAATGTGTAGATAAACCCTAAAACTGGCTAAACGACCCTGGAGTGGGGAGCGTATACATCATCGGCGTATAAGGTGTATCTGACAGAAGGGGAGAATCATGCCCGCCATCGTAAGGGTCATCATGAATAGGAGAACCTGGTTGTGCTGTTGTACGTCGACCTCTGTTATATGTCTGAGTGGGAACTTGTCCATGTTCATGTCGAACACGATACATACCACCTATAGTATCCATGTAGGCAAGTGAAGTGTCTGATATGACCCTTCTTTGTTCCATATCATCCTCTATAACTAGACGAGGATATGAGTTGGCCCGTAAAAAAAATTGGATTAAAAATTTTATTTAAAATTATGAATAAAAGAATAATAGTACATACCACATAGTCAAATGAAGTTCCAACTTGAGTGATGAATCGTCTTGTGATGCGGTTGTACCAAGTAATGTACTGATCATCGACATCACAACCATCACTTATGAGCTCGCCCTAAATGAGATAATCCATACGAGTTGCCCACAATGCAAGTTCTAGCTGTAGTGTTTGGAGCCAGTTTTCTTTTTGTCGTCCACGAAGGTCAATGGCATACAATCGTCTATCACTATTGCATATATCGGGAATAGTCTGACGGATCCCAAACTAACGTGTCATACGATCGAGGTAATGCCACTCAGCAACAAAAACACATATGAATGGACATCTAGCTGTCCAAATCGCTTGATCCGATAAGCAATAATACGGTAGATAATCCATGATAGACTGATATGGCACTACAAAAAAAAAGTCAATTTGCGACCAGCAGTTTGCGACCAAAAGGTCGTTTTTATTGTAGAATGTGACCAAAAAAGCGACCAACATGGTGGTGGCAAAAAAGCTGGTCGTTCCGGCATTTTGTGCGACTGGATAGTCACAAAAATACGACCAAGCATGTTTGGTCGCAAAAAAGTCAACATTTTGAAAAAACAACCGGTTGGTCGCTTAAAAAAGTGACCACCTAGTCGTAGTTTAAGTTGAAGATAAGTGACCAGTTGGTCACATGAAAAAGTGGACTGAGGGGCGGGAGGTGGCGGAGGCGGCGTCGATGATGAATGGCCACCTTCTAGGGATGTGTAGTACGCGGCCGAAGATGCTGCGACCTAGGCCTTGACCCGTGCCTGCATGTCCGCCTCAATAGCAGCGACTCGAGAAACGAAGTCGTCGCGCATAGCGTCCATGTCGGTGTGAAGCTACTGAACCTCCTCGCGCAGCTGCTGCTCAACCGGAGAAGGGCCGGAGCTAGTGCTCGCTCCGCTCCGCTGAGGCCGAGGCACATCCGCGTAAAGGCGTCGCCCGTACGAGCCTAGCCCAGGAACTGATCCATCAGGCCGAACCCCTCCAGCAGCCTCCAAGAACGTCTCTCTACGGTCTTCCTAAGTAGGTTGCGAGTCTGGTGTGGGCAACCGCTGACTCAACGACTCCTTGAAACGTTCCTAAACATTTAAAATTCAGAAAATAAAATAGTTAATATATAAGTAAGAAAAAATTGTAAACAAAAAATAATAATTGAAAAAATTATTAAATACCTGAACTTCTTTCGCCTTCCTGTCGACGATCGTCCCGTCCTTCTTCGTGTGAAGAATGAGGTGCAGCTCATCGGGCGGGACAGGGCGACCGTGCTTCGCTTCCTAAAAAGATTAGAGATTGAAGAAGAAAAAATAATAAATTAATAACTAATTGAAAAAAGAAAACAAGAAAAAATACGTAAAAAACAAAAAAAATAAACTTACCAATCGACGATGGTGGTCGTCGTGGGTCCGGGCCTCGCCTGTGTGTTTAGTGGGATTCTTTTCGCGGTTGGCCTTATTCCTCCTTGACACTTCCTTGCCCTCGGGAGTGTTCAAGCTCGCGATAAGCTGCGTGTGGTCCTCCGCGCTCATCCACACGAGGCAGTTTGCTGCTTGCTTTCTGCGTGCCCGGTAAATGAGGTCCTTGAATCGATCCCGGACGTGATTGTCCCATAAGTGGTTGCAAATACACATCCAGTTTCTGTTTTGGACTTTTCGGCCCAGGTACGATCACTGTTAGAAAAATCACCGGGTCTCGCATGCACATCAAGGGAGGCAAGTTATACGGGGTTACCATGATTGGCCAAATTTAATATTGTGCCCCGGATGCCTTGAACGGGTTAAAGCCATCCGTGCATAAGCCCAATCAGACTTTTCTCGGATCTTGTGCAAAATCTGGATGACAATTATTTAAATGCTTCCATGCCGCAACATCTGAGGGATGTCGCATAACACCTTCATCCTGTGAATGCTCGTGATGTCATCTCATGTGCGAGGCTGTCACATCTGATGCATACAACCGTTGCAGACGTGGGGTCAGCGGTAAATAGAACATGCGGGCGTACGGAATGAGGTTGCGTTTAAAGCATGCATCCGTTCCGACACGAATCTATTTTCTCCACGGGTAATCCAAGTCCCTCCACTAGGTTTTTCGTGTCGTACAAACTGTTGGGCATAATATTTTCTTCTGGAGCGCATCGACGAAACCACGATGCAATCGAATCAAATCCTCCAGCAGGTATGTTGTACTGCGCC
The DNA here is from genome assembly GCA_028015215.1 of Gynostemma pentaphyllum. Lineage (NCBI taxonomy): Eukaryota > Viridiplantae > Streptophyta > Magnoliopsida > Cucurbitales > Cucurbitaceae > Gynostemma > Gynostemma pentaphyllum. The sequence continues at coordinate 33,683,150 of CM051346.1, read as the reverse complement.
TTTATATTTAAAAGTTCTGTAGCAGGAGCAAGTTGACTTACCTGACACCCATCGTACAATGGTCGACTGGCTGTCTTTAGCATCTCATGAATCGTACGTGCTTCCGGATTCATTTCCTCTTCAACAACCCATTCATCTTTGTCTACGTTTAAACTTTCACGGAAATTTTCATTGCCCCCATACCCCGCACCATCAAGTATCATTTGCTGCATCTGACTATACTATTGTTCATCATTCCGTTCTTCGGCAACAGCCTCTACATTCGAGCTGTTACCTTCGTATCGTCTCGATTCATGTAATGCAGCGTCGAACATTTCCTTTGTTTCCCCATGAAACACCCAGTGGTAATAATTCTGCACAAATCCCCGACTATAAAGATGAACCTTCAAATCTGTAACCGGTATGATTCTTCTATTGTCCCATGTCCTGCACGGGCAACATAGCTTTCCACCATACTTTTCATAATAGACAGTTGTCATACAAAACTCAACAAACTGTTCAACCCCGGCCACGAACTCATCGTTCAAATACCCGTCTATCAAACGAACATACATCCACTCTCTCATTTTCTTTTTTCTTAATGATAACAAACAATGAGAGGAGGGGGTTTTATAATGGACTCCTCTGCTCATTTGCGACCAGATGGTAGTATTTTTCCCTCACAACTGGTCGCATTCTCCGGTCAAAATTTCCCACCATTTTCCTCACTGCCCCGGGTCACATCATGTCACAGAATTTACGACCACATGGTCACTTATTTTGGTGACCACTTGGTAGCTTTTCTCCCACCAAATTGTTTATCTACCACTGGTCACTTAAAATCACAACATTTGAGACCATCTAGTCACTTAACAATGTGACCACCTGGTAGCTTATTTCCCTCCAAATTTCTAAGCTACCACTGGTCACTAAAGGTCACCAAAAGTGCGACCATGTGGTCACTTCAAAATGTGACCACATGGTAGTTTCTTTCCCACCAAATGTTTAAGCAACCACTGGTCACATATGGTCACCAAAATTGCGACCATATGATCACTTTTAATTGTGACCATTTGGTAGCCTTTCTCCCGCCAAATTTACGCGCCTTTTTTTTGCTACTAAATGATAACTCGTGTCACAAAATTCCGACCACATGGTCGTAATTTTGTAGTGACATATGGCACTTTATACGCGCCAAAAATCCGCGCCATTTTTTATGACTAATTCTTTACTTGGTCGCAATTTGGTCGCAAAAAAGTGATCATATGGTCGTCTTAAGTCAAACTTCATATTTACTACCAGAGTGGTCACCAAAAAAACTACCCAATACTTTGGTCGCAAATTTCCGGTCGCAATTTAACAGTTTTTTTTGTAGTGTGGCTCCCATATGACCTATAAAAGAAATAATTATATTAACAAATATAAATCAACTGTGTATTAATGCAAAGATACAATATGATACCTCGTCACAAGTAAGTCGATCAAGCATGTAGCGATACTGTACTAAGACGTGTGTCACCATCTCAATGGTGGTCTTCGCCCCATTCCATCTATGAATAAAGACAAGATAATTTAACTAGTATATGATATTTATTTAATTATTGCAAATGAACAAGATTAATTTCTTTCATTCGACGAGGTGCAATGGTTGGAAATCTATCCTATGCCCATAATTGTAACAAAATAAGGGACCCAGCAATATCAGCAGCATCAATCACAGATGCTTTACACAACTCCTGGTATAACCATATGAGGCAAGCACCTCCCCAACTATACTCGCCAGCTACATAGAAGTCTGATAGTAATGGGAGATACATGAAGTGCACTGCATTCCCAGACTTGTCTGGCATAACAATACCTCCAATCAGGGTAAGTATATATGCCCTTAGCATATTGAACTAAAGCCTCCTTGGGTGCATCGTCTGGAAGTGGAGTGAAGGCGTTAAAAGCATCACTTAACGAGTTGAGGTTAAGTCGACCTCCCTTCAAATCACCCACTAATCCATCCTAATAATCTAGTACATAACCTAGTTCAACTATGTTTAGTGGATCCCACCACTACATTTCCATCCACAGGCAATCGTAACTGTATAGCTACATCATAGAGTGTGATAGTACACTCCCTGTGTGGTATGTGAAAAGTATGTGTTTCTTGCCGCCATTGCTCAACAAATGCAGTGATCAAATGCCAATCTAACTGAATAAATTTGAGACGAGAGACACCATAAAATCCTGCAGCATGTAGATATGGCTCGATTCGCACATCTATATCCTTCGATAATTTCTATAAGATAGCCTGGCGCCGTCTACAATAAAGGGCATCGAAATACTCGTTATTCCAAACCGTCTGAGACCGATGGTTAGGCTGGAAGTATAACACAGTAGGATCTATCGAACTTGACTCAATAGGCTTCATAGCCTATAAAATTACAAAACATCATAACACTATTATAAAACATCATAATACTATTACAAAACATCATAGAAATATTATAAAACATCATAACACTATTACAAAACATCGTAGCAATATTACAAACAATCATGAAATAAACATTCAAAAAAATGAAGATAGTCTTATAAAAATATTCGAAATTATTACACAAATTACTAATAATGATAATCTAAAGTCTAGTAGCTGTAATTGCATCAGGACACGTCTGACGATTATGTCCATCTCTATGGAAGATACCACATCTTCCTTTAACTACTGCTGCCCTCTCATCCATCTCATTTCTAATCAGAGATTTACGAGGTCTCCCTGGTGGTCTTGCTAAACTAAGATCAGGATGTAAAATAGGAAAGTCTTGTTCTGGCCAATAATCTTCATATGGAATGGGCTCAAAGTTTGGTGCATAATTTTCTTGATATGATTCCAAAAGGTAGCACGACTCAACAAATTGCATATATTCAATATGGCAATGCTTGCATGTAGCTATAACATGCAAGCAAGGAATCCCAAACCCTTTCCATTTGTTACATGTACACGTGCGCTCGGATAGTTTAACTACATGCATATTTCCACCTCGACTAGTCATCTTTCGAATAGTTGTGACTACTTCAAAAATACCTTCTGCTTTATTGAAACTGGTCACATGATACCTATCTGTTCAAGCATACCACTTAGTACCTTTATCAAGTACCAACCTGACACACATTAATAACACTATAATGTGTAAAAATTAAAATGAGTGCAACCCATAAACTTTAATACAACTCAGTTATAGTACGTTACCTCGTGTACTTCTCACCACTCATAAATGCAACACGTATCTCCTTTCTCCTTTCTTCAAAATATTTTACAGTCCAATAAAAGGTTAATTACACTAAACCAGTTATCGAAAATCTTCTCCCACCTCAACACACCATTTATACATTCAGCCACATTGGTTGTACACCACCCATATCGATGACCACCGTTGTGGATAATGTCCATTGTCTAAGTTGAAGAGAATAAAAAAAGCGCAAACAATTGGGATTTATTTCTTTGATCTCGTTCATACACGCCTCAAACTTACGGACATGATGTTGTGCTTCAGCTGCATACACCATACTTTTCAATATCCTATTTTTATACTTGTGATTGAAATTTCTCGCAATATGACGTAGGCAAAATCTGTGATGTGCTATTAGCTCCGCCCAACCATTATCTACATGATTCACATCAGCTATAATTCCCTTATGCTTATCAAATATCACACATATACCCTCCCTGTCATTAACATTATGTCGGAAATGCCATAAAAACCAACCCTATGAATCTGCACTATCCTCCTCAACAATAGCAAAAGCGAGTGGAAAGATGTGTCCATTCGAATCAATAGTTGTAGTAACCAACAATTTCCCCTTATATTTTCTTGTTAAAAATGTTCCATCAATTTGTGTAATCGGTGTACAATGTTTGAAACCCTCTATCACTGCACCAAATGCCCAGAATACCATTTCAAACATCTTATTTCCCCTTTCTTCCATTCTTCCAAGCCTCCACTTAACCACGGTACCAGAGTTTGTCATTTTCAGAATATTCATCCACTTTGGTAACAATTTATAAGAATCCTCAAAATTCCCATACAACATTTCTTCTGCCTTTCTCTTCCCATCCCACGCCTTCCAATAATGCACAATATACTCGAAAAGTTTGTTCAAAATTTCTTGTAAAGAAACTATTTTAATACTTGGGTCGTTCTTTACAATTTGTTTCACTTCATTGGTAATGAATTTCGAATCAATTTTCTCATGATCTTGTGAATAATTCTTAAAAATACAAGTATAGACACCATAATATTGTGTTATTTCCCACTTTCCATGAGATTTTCGAGGTAATGCACGAGCCTCCATTCACACCTATTTTCATATTCCTTACATTGAACGACCCATAACTTTTTGTTCGATTGCACTACATAAAAATGATGATGCCCACGTATGGCATGCCTCTTTACAACATTTTTAACATCTTGTTTTGAGAGAAAAGTCTTTCCTTTTTTCAACTCGGCAGAAATTCCTCGTTCTCCATTTTGTAGACCCAAGGCAGTCATTGAATTTATATAATCCATGTCTAATTCAGACATGGAAGTTGAAGGAACCTCATGTAAACGCCTATCGCCCTCATCAATATCTTCTTCGTCAGTAAACATGTCTATTTCAACATTTTCATCCTTTGATGCTGGTATTGAACGGAAACGTCCAAATGGTTCACATACCCCCGTTACACTATTAACTATATCTTCTCTTCCAACATCATCATCATCATTATCTTCTACCTCCTTACTTTCACTCACTACATTTCTAGAACTACCTGACATATGACTCCCAACACTCGGTATTGTAATGAACAATTCTATTAGGTGTTGTGGAGAAGGTGAGCAGTTCATCATAAAAGTGAGATCATCTTCACTACGAATTAATAGAGGCACGAACCATACATTACCAGAAGGTGTTCTTGACCCATATCAATAAACAAATTCCAACCCAGGTAAACTTCTATCTAAGTCAAGATTTTGGCATACACCCTCAATGAATGAATCAAACTCAATACTACTACGAACATTCAACACTCGACTTGCCGATTTATCATATTCAATCCCATTATTTCTTTCAATTATACTTCTATTCACATAACACAATAATGACACCAATCTATCATCCATTAAATCAATCCAAAACCTAAACACACAATAATAAATAAATTCAATAAACATACAAATTTACTAAATCACATTTTATATCACACTTTTCTATCAAAAATTTTAAATCCCTAAATAACATTTTCTATCAAAACAATGGAAAAAATTATAATATATTAATCTAAATAATATTTTCTATAACACTTTTCTATCAAAAATTTCAAATCCCTAAATAACTTTTTCTATCAAAATCATAGCAAAAATTATAATATATTAAAAAACTTACCAATATTCTTGAAATTGATTGAGATTGAAGAATAGTGCCTAGAAATAAGATCAATCTCGCCGGAAATGAACAAAACCAACCTACAAATTGTATATCAAAATATCTCAAAATCTCAACCAAATTCAAGTTTGAGAGAAAGAAATAAAAAAGAATTACCTACATTGTCAAAATACATGAAAAACTCACCTTTATCACTTGAAAATTGTCCGGATCTAAAGGAGAAAATATTGGGTTTGAGAGAAAAACGTTGAGAGAAAGAGAGACTTTTTTTTCAGCCAAAGGAACGCTTCTGTCCAGAGGCGTTCTGTGTGTTTTATTTAATTGAATGCGTAGTCATTGACTACGCATTCTAGTTTGGATGCATAGTCTTTGACTACACATCTGGCATGCATTCACGCCTCCTCTCAGTCCGTGCCAGTCAAGCTACCAGTCATGTGCCACGTCGAATACGTAGTCAAAGACTACGTATTTGAACCTTGACTAGTCAAAACAAGATGCTTTTACTAAATAAATTCTAGGGTGATCTATTTTGCCAATTTTTTTTTATTTTTCAGATTACTTTACTAATTAATCCATATCCATTGTTTTTCGCCTTCACCTTCTTTTTTCTAAACACAATTTATACGTTGGTAGAATATATTAGGCTAATCATCGTAATGATGCAGATGCTACCCTAATATACTTATGATGAGTTGTTAGAATATATTCGGCCAGCGACTACCCACGCACCAGCGTCTCTATGTATAGACCAAGGGGGCACGTGCACCCCCTCAACTCGTTATCATGTCCAAACGTTCCCTGGCGAGATCGGTTGTCGTTGTCGTTGTGTGAGGCAGAGAAGATAGGGGTGGTTGGTGAATTGTTGATCGGAGCATTCATAGGTGTAGATTGAGAGGATGATTAAAACGATGGCCACTCGTTTGCTAATTGTTTGATTTAAAGGGTATATGTGACAACCCGACTTTCATTTAAAACACATTAAAACACGACGCAGCGGAAGATAATGATTTTACAGAAAATTTGCGTAGTTCCATTTGTAATTTGATTAAACCAAAAACCTTTTTACAAAGTTCTCATCAGAGAAAGCGATAAATACGTGTTTTCTAAGTTTTAGTAAACTTAAACTACATCAAAATATGTTTAAACTCAAAATAACGCTCTTTCGAGCTCAGAACACGACTACATTATATACAATAACAATAGGATTCGTCAATGCTCGTATCCATATCCACATATCATCCCGACTGGTCAAGCAGCAACACGACCTCTAGCTCGTCCTCTCCCTCGAGGCGTACCTGGAAGAAAAATATAGTGTATCAACATTAGCATATGGCTAGTGAGAGTAAAACGAACATAAATAACGTTATGCACTCAAATCTCAATCGGAGAATGTGTCTAATGTTCTAAGTACTCAATGCTACCTATTTCTCATTTGCGAACATATAATACACTTCCATTTGAAATCAATAAGGAATATGGTAATTAATATTCATTTGAGTTACGGGAAAGCTAAGTAATAAACACATGGTTTCGGTTAAGTAGCAATCTCATGCTTTCACGGGTTGAGGTAGCAAATCACATGCTTTCACGGGTTCAGGTAGCAAATCACATGCTTTCACGGGTTCAAGTAGCAAATCACTTGCTTTCACAAGTTTATGTAGCAAATCACATGCATTCACGGGTTCAAGTAGCAAATAACATGCTCTTATGGGTTTAGTAGCAAATCACATGCTTTCACGGGTTCAAGTAGAAAATCACATGCTTTTACGGGTTTAGTAGCAAATCACATGCTTTCACGGGTTCAAGTAGCAAATCTCATGCTTTCCGGTTAAAGTTGCACTATTCCCCTTGGATAGTACTAGATAGTGAAGCCCATCGCTTATGGGTTATACGTAATCGAATCTCTCAGGTATAATCACACTCCATGCACTCTTAACACCAAGTAAGGACAAGGAGACTATGACCAACTTTACTTAAAACCTCCCTCGAACTAGTCCCCCTCGCCCAAGTTCACTCCACTTCCTCTTTCACCTCATATCAAACTACAAAATTCTTACTAAACAAACTAAAACTTCATTTGAGCAATTTCCGCTTTCTACACCTCGTACACTCCCAAAAGACTATTCCTATGGAGGATTATGTTCACTCTCAAATTCTCGTCACAAACCGATAGTTAGGTCACTCTTAGCAACTAAAATCTCAAGAAGTTCCAACTCCCAAATCATACAAAATAGAAATGAACACTTAACCTCAAGCCAACATTAACGTCTTGCGACGTGAACACATAAAGCTATCTATGTTTCGTTTTAAACTCACCGTGTGGACGTGTTGGATCAAGCCACTCGTCAGACTCGCTAACGGTTGTTCGTTGGTTCAAACCTACAAGAAAATACATATTTAAATGTATTCAAGCGCCAACCACCGAATGAATTAATACAAATTAAATAAGATGTCAAAACAGCCCATAAAAATTAAGTGGTTCTCAGCCAAGGCAAGGGGAAAAGGGGTTTCGGGTTTCTCTCTTGGCAATTTCGATATTCTAAGGACAATTGTGTGGATTTCAAATGGTTGGGTTTAAGATACGTATACGTTCAACGGGCATAATTGAATTAGTTTTTAAATTGTGGATTCTACCATCAAAGTAAGGAAATATATTTAATTAAAAACGAAAACACACCCGAACAGCCCCATGGTCTCTGCAGCCTTTAGGCCCGGGTTTTTCGCTCAATTTGAAAATTAGGGCCGAGGGAAGACATGTGTTAGATCTAGGTATCAAATTCTAGCTAACCATTGCTAAAACTCCCAAGAGAAAGGAATGGAGATTTGCTTGAAAGGAAAAGAATTGAAACTTTGAATTCAACAAAACCCATAAATCTGATTTCTTTCTCACCTCGTAGCTCCTGGAACTTTTTCGGATTCACTCAATCGATGGGATGGGTAGAAATATTTTGTCGAGCTCTTTCCAACAAGGTATGGCATGACGAAAACGGGTGAGAAACTACGACTGACCAACTCCCTTTCTCTCTTCTTCCTTGCGTCAGGTGGGGGGGCTGAATTTTGGGAGCTCTTCTCTGTTTTTTTATACTTGTGAGAAAGATGAGTGAATAGTCAAATATATATATATATGTGTGTGTGTGTGTGTGTGTGTGTGTGTGAAAAGACTTAAATGCCCCTTTAGTAAATGCTTAAGGAAACCCATTGTTTGTACTCGTTAATTTACGTTTCTAACTATTCACTAATTAACTACTCTTAACTAACTAAATAAATTTAACGATTTTATTCGGCCCGCTATTAGTCGTTAAAGTTCTCGGTTCTAAATAACTCATCTAACGGACATAAATGTAACGAACAAACTCCAACCCGAGACTTAATGTTAAAACTAAACTCCTAACTAAATAAACAAGTAAAGTGAAATAAAATAAAATAAAATAAATAGTAAAGTAAAATAAAATAAATAAATAAAAAATTCACCTCAAAAGGGACGGGACGTTACAATCTACCCTCCTAAAAGAACTTTTCGTCCCTGAAAAGTGAACTCCCTAGGTGAAAAGGTGAGGGTACTTAGTCCGCATCTCGTCCTCACGTTCCCATGTAGCTTCCTCCGATACCTGGTTCTTCCAAAGAACCTTAACCAAACCTATAGTCTTGTTTTGCAATACCTTCTGCTCGGTAGCTAGTATCCCAACCGGTTCTTCCTCGTAAGATAGGCTGGCATCAAGCGACACTGGCTCATGATCAATGATGTGTGAAAGATCTCCCACGTACTTCCTAAGCATCAACATGTGGAAGACGTTGTGCACGGCTGACAAGGTCGGTGGTAAAGCCAAACGATACGCTACCGATCCAACCCGAGCTAGGATCTCAAATGGGTGATGAATCTAGGGCTCAACTTGCCTTTCTTCCCAAACCGCATCACTCCTTTCATGGGTGCCACCTTCAAGAATGTGTGGTCACCCACCTCTAACTCAAGTGCACTTCGTCTCTCATCGGCGTAACTCTTCTTATTATGTTTTGGGAGCTTGTTAAGTCTCATGTTTTGTTTTATAACTTAGCTTTACCGTAATTAGAATGAATATTAATTACCATATTCCTTATTGATTTCAGATGGAAGTGTATTATATGTTCGCAAATGAGAAATAGGTAGCATTGAGTACTTAGAACGTTAGACACATTCTCCGATTGAGATTTGAGCGCATAACGTTATTTATGTTCGTTTTACTCTCACTAGCCTTATGCTAATGTTGCTACACTATATTTTTCTTCCAGGTACGCCTCAAGGGAGAGGACGAGCTAGAGGTCGTGGTGCTGCTTGACCAGTCGGGATGATACGTGGATATGGATACGAGCATTGACGAATCCTATTGTTATTGTATATAATGTAGTCGTGTCTTGAGCTTGAAGGAGCGTTATTTTGATGTAGTTTAAGTTTACTAAAACTTAGAAAAACACGTATTTATCGCTTTCTCTGATGAGAACTTTGTAAAAAGGTTTTTGGTTTAATCAATTACAAATGGAACAACGCAAATTTTCTGTAAAATCATTGTCTTCCGATGCGTCGTGTTTTAATGTGTTTTAAATGAAAGTCGGGTCATCACAGTATAAATCAGGTGGGTTTGGTTAGACCATTCTTGCTTGTTGGGCGGAGGAGAAGTTGAGGAAGAGGAAGAAACTAATGAGAAAACATATGAAGATGACATGATTGAAAGTGAGGAAAGTTTTTTTTTTAAGTCCCATCTTCTCTAAAATATAGAATTCAATAATCCATTATTGATTATCTTAGAGTTTCTGAAATAAAAAGAAAAGGAAAAAGGAAGAGATGAAAAGGGTAAGTAAATAGTTGTTTGCAAAAAATGGGAGAGACTATCTCAGTTGGGTTTCAGGGTATTAAGTTTGATTGAGAGAGAACAAGTCAATGGCAACATTTCATTAAATTGAATTAATAAATTAAAAAAAATGCTGACAATGTGTGTTTAAGTTTCAAAGCCTGAATTGATTTAAAATATAAATAAATTAAAGTCTGAATTTGTCTAATACATTTATTAAACATTTGGTACAATAAATATGGTAATCAATTAATTTAGGGAAAAAAAGATACTCTTGGTTCCTGAGTTTGAGTTTGTTTACCATTTGGTCCCTGAGTTTACAAAACTGACAATTGTACCCCTGAGTTTTCATTTTCTTTACCATCTCGTTACTGTCGTCTGATAGGTGTTAACTCACTAACGAAATGATGATATGGCACCACCTGGAGTGCTGACATGACAAACTAAGAGTAAATGACGTGGCTCATTTTTAACCTTAACATTAAATGAAATCAACGACTGGCATTCCAAATTATGTCACATCTAATGGCCATAAATAATCTGAAATTAAATCTTAATTGGTTTTAAGGGAAACTTGTTGAAGATGCTTGGGAAGAACGATTCAGAGACGAAGAGATTTGAAGCGATTTAAACTACGATTCACTCAAAGAACGGTTCATGTACAGGGAAAAAAAGCGATTTTTCTCTACTGATTTACTGAAGAAAACGAAAAAGAAGCGATATTTGTTCAAAGTTTTTAAATATCTGTTCGATTTCATTTTTTGGTTGAAGTATCAAGTGTTGAAGAAGCTTTTCATGTGCTAAGAATCGACATTTACGTTGAAGGTATGTAAAATTTCATTTCTTAGTTATAATGTTTCAGTTAGGTTTAATTTAAAATATTCATTTGGTGTTTTCTAAAAATGCAAAGCAATTGTGACAAACTTCTTTAGCATCAACTTCCATTATACTGGATAGATTCAGTTTCACCCAAATTCATATACTGAAGGATCACATGCGAGATTTGATTGGGTGGATACAGATAGAATATCCATAGTTAAACTAAAGAAGATGATGAAGCACATTGTTATAACTAACACTGAAGATTTCTATTACGTTATGCCTTACCATGACTTGAGATTTGGGATGAGATGCATACTGACGGATTCAAAGAGATGATTACTTACATTCCAGAGGAAAGGGTTATGGATTTCTATGTTGAGCATGACCCAAATGAAGCTACATTTGACCCATTCTAGCCACTAGATAGTTGTATGTCATTGTATTCGGAGTGGCACACTGGGAATGAGAATGAGAATGTAGATGAATTAAATATTAATGAAGAAGTTGAGGCTGCGAATGAGGCTGATGAGATCATAAATGTGGATGAACTGAATGTTAATCAAGAAAAAGCTGTTGATCTGAGTGAAGATGAAAATCATTAAACATGTTCCTATGCTCATTCAAATCATTAAGCTGTCAAAAGCATACAAGTCTTTTTAACATCATACTGCTCATGGAACCAAAAGCATACTATAATTTAATCTCCATTCAACATTCACAACTTCTTAAACACAGATATACAACACTAATTATCACAGTGACAACAATAAGAACCCAACATACCCAATTTATTATATTTAGTTTTTAGCTTTTCTTCTTCATATCTATTACTTCTTTCCTGAGGTCGTTGATGACTTCTACTCTTCGTGTTATTTTAGTAGGATCATACCAGACGAAGAACACGCACCCAAAATTCCTGTCATTTGCCTTAATAGACAAACAATCAATATACATTGTTCAAAATCGATCCACCATGACAGAAAACTCACAATCAATTCAATACATTTATAAAAATCGTGAAGATTTCATCATCATTAGCAAAATATGATAAATGTCGTGTACTCTAAATCAGTTTAATACCTTGTAGCTGGAGAAACCAAGAAACACACGTCTTGGATTTGTCCTGGTCCATTAAGTTCTGAGCTACATCATAATACGTAGCTCTCTGGTTCACAATCTATAGCCTTTTCTCAGATTTAGAATTTTGAGTAGATCTTTCAATCACTAATTTATTTTTCTAATTAACCTTCTAATATTAAACACTTTCCATTGTCCAATTTTCCCTTCACACTTTTCCTCTGTCGTCTTCCTCTTCACAGTCACCGTTTTTGCCCTAACCCTAGAACACAAAGAAGACGACCATTGAGGTGTAGGGTACATCATGACTAAGGTCAAATGGAAATGTTCATAATACCCCTACTTAACTGCTACATAATGATCTTTTTAAGTGGCCTTAATGTAATTTAACAATGTGTCATGTCATTTAATGTTAAGGTTAAAAATATGCCACATCATTTAATGAAAGGGTGTCTTAGTTTTCCATGTCGGCGCTCCAAAATTCAAATAATGCAAACCTCTCGGCTAAAAAAAGGAATTCTAAAAGTTTAAAAAAAAATGTTAGTGTATGTAAAAATGACTATTATTTTACTACCCAAAAACCAAAAGTGGCACATGAATAATTAGTTTGGAGAAACAAAAAATATGGCCCTCTCAAATCATGGCTAAGAGGTTTAAAAAAAATTTACTAAAGTAAAACAATTTGTAATTAAAAATGGACTAGATTCAAATAAATTTTTTGGACAAATTTTTCACATCTAACAAAAATATCAATTTGGTAGTGTAGAAAAAAAATGTAATAAAAAATATATACGAATCGATGTTAAATAAAATATTTACCTTGGGTAGAAATATAGTAGGGAAAACTTTAGCAAAACAAGAATGGTAGAGACTCGTGCTGATAACGTGGTATAAAACTAAAGTAAAAGAACAACAAATAAAGAGATACAAATGAAGAACACAAGAGAGAATATAGAAGTGATATATTATATTCACTTTGGGATATACAACTCATCTTACCACCACTATTTATAGGTATACAAAACATGGAGAATTAACTTCTACATAAATTACAATTCGTAACTTATTGGGTAGTAAGTTTGAATGAGAGATTTGTAACGTATGGGAGTTATGGACATCTATTATATATTTATTTATAACAAAATAGTATTTTTAACATTTATAATATAGAAAATTTTGATTTATTTTTAAAAAAAAATGTTATATCATAGATTTATCTATTGTTGAGATATATGACTAAATTTACCTTAAACCATTGGCTTAAGCTTTTGATTCAATTGGTGATTTAACATATTCAATATGGTATCAGAGGAGGAGGTCCTGTGATCAAACCTCCATTATGTCATTTGCTCTAATTTCCTCCCATTTAAATATTCCACATGTTTGGGTCTTGTGCAAATATCCAAGCCCACATGTGAGGGGGAGTGTTGAGATATATGATTAAATTTACCTTAAACCATTGGCTTAAGCTTTTGGTTCAATTGGTGATTTAACATATTCAATATCTATCTCAAAGTAGATTTTTTATAATGATCATGTTTTGTATTAGAATAATTAATTTTTCAAGTTAGTTTTAATATTTTTTTATAAATTTAATGTTTTTCTTTCATATGCCAGAGAGGCCAAAACTATATTTTCTCATTAAGCCTTTATTTTCTTAGGACCGACCCTGTTCCTAGCCTTGACCCCGCCAAACCCGCTTAATAAATCGGGCGAGGTCCAAGGTGAGGTGGGAGAATTTTTTTTTCCCACGGTTTATCTGAGTCAAATTTTTTTTTTTTTTTTTGTAATTTAATTTCCGTAGGTTTCTTTTATTATGGATTATGATTTCGATTTTTACTTGTTTATTTTATCCTCTATTATAAACTATTATCATTGAAAACGAATATATATATATATATATATATATATATATATATATATATATATATGAAAATCAAATGCCTTAGAAACGGGGTTGGATCCTGGGCGAGGACCGGGGTTAATTGGGATGGGGCAGGTGGCAAAAAATACATGGCGCCGCCCCATTTACACCCCTACCTTTTTTTTGCCGGTGAAATTGAATTTGTCGGAACCATTTCGTTGGCAAAACTAATATTTTTTTGTAGTGCTACTGGTTATAGAAAACTAAAAAATAAATAAAGTAGTGACTAAAAAATTAAGTGACATCAAAATATGGCTATTTACTTAATTATCATTCTATTATTCGATTAATTTCTTTTATTATATAAATTGTTTTTTTTAATACGTCAAAAACATTTTAAGAGTAGCATGGGCTTGAATTCTTGAAAATTGGAATTTTTTCCGTGGGTAGTGTAGAATACAAGATAAGAACAAATATACTTAAAAAAATATAAATTCAAAAAGTACATATGGTGGAATTCCTCTTTTCTTTTTAAAAAAAAAAAAGATTCGACCATTTTTATAATGATAACAAACAAAGAAGATGGCTACAATACAAAGGGCATTCGTAAAGTAAAACAACAAAAGACTCATATCAAACACATAACCCCCTAAAAAGATAAGATTCCATACTATTTTTTATTATTTTTCCCAACAGATGTTTTTAAATCCATTAATTATTCCATAACCGTCCTTAATTCCTCGAGATGATGATGAAAGATGTAAGATTTTTGAAGTTAATCCATGGCTTCTCCCACACAACGGCTTGACATATTCTTCTTACATGTTTATCCTTTGCGTGCAATCGGAGCCGATAGTTTACGCCCGCGACAACTTGACTCTCCGCCTTGAAAACCTTCTCAAAAACTAAATGACGCCTTGTATGCTTATTGTTCTGAGTCACTGCGTACTTTCCCAGCTCTTGAATATGTGGTTCACTCACGTTTTTTACCGGTGACCATTCTCCCACCGAACTCGGTTGCGGCTCGGTTGCTTCCACGGTCTTCTCCGACCCGATTGCAGCGGCAAATAGAGGGAGAAGCAGGAGAGGGAGGATGAGGAAAAGAGATTTCATCATAGTTGTTGGTTTTGGGAGAGGTTTTTGAGGTAGAATTTTTGGTCAATGAAAGATGGGTTGTTGGGTTTGCTTGTATTGGAGGTGAAGTTGGGTATTTTATAGGAGTTTATTTATTAAACAAGTTGTCCTTGTGAGCCCCGAGAATTTGAGAGTAACGTATAAAATGTTTATATAATTCCGTTTTCTTATAAGGATAAGATTGTTTTCCACTCTTTCTCAATTTTAAAAAAAAAAAATATTGGAAAATACTTACCTCCAAACTCCTTCATACTTTCATATATATTTTATTCTATTGGATGATAAAAATTAGGGACAAATACATATGTAATTCTTTTCTAGATAATATTTTCTTTAATATTGAGAATATAAAATATTTACAAATGTAGACTATTTGCTGATGTCATAGTAGCTGATGTAACTATGGTATTTTTATGAATATATCCTCTACTGTATTATATAATTATGATATTTTAAATATACATTTAATTGGAGAGAGATGATATTTATGGAAATTAAATTTAGAAAGATTTAATGTATATTTAATTCTATGATTTTTTTCAAAATCATAGGTAATCAATGGTATAATAGATCTTAGCTCTACTTTTTACAAATATAACATTATATAAATTTATGAAAATTCTACGATTTTAATAAAAACGTCATCAAATTGGAATATCTAAAGGTAAAATTAATAATTTATATGGACATAAAATTATATTCGAACTAGTTATATCATTTATACCATAAAATATTAATTTATATAGTATATAATATTACATATGAACTATTAGGTTAAGAAACTTTAGCTTTATGATTTATGATTTATTTATTTATAGGGTAAAATGTAAGAATAACTCCCTGCACTTTCACCCAATTTTAAATATGACACCTACACTTTATTTTTTTTAAAGATACACCCCTTCACTTATTAAAAAGTCATTATTTATTAAAAAAAATCATTCATTTTGACATTGAGTTACAAATTTATTCTTTTTTTTACATTTTAATAGAATATTAATATTTATCAACTTTTTCAACTAATATTGGGTTAAAAAGTTGGGACCCACAATTTTCAAAAGTTTCTACTGACATTTGGGTTTGATTCGTGATTCGATTCTGACCTGATTTGATTTGTAGCAGAAACAAAGGCATAGGTCGGATGCTATTGTAAAAATCTTGATAAGTAGATTGTTATTTTCAAAAGAGATGGTAATTTTTCTTAAGTAAAAGATGACTGAATGCTTATGTAAACATTGGGGGTCCAGGTTTTTTTTACCCAAGATTAGTCATAAAGGTTAAGAAATAATATTCTGTTAAAATGTTAAAAAAAAGAATGAAATAATATTTCGATGTTAAAATAGATGGTTTTTTAATAGATGATAGCTTCTTGATAAGTGCAGGGGTATATTTTGAAAAAATAAAATGCAGATGTCATACTTGAAATATTCTTGCATTTTTACCCTTATTTATATGGTATATATTAATATATATACGAAGTAGACTAACAGAATACATATTTTCTTATTTATATATAATGTATATAAGAATTAATACATATATTTTATAGTTATATACGAGATTGCCAGATTATATGTAAGAAATTATCATAAAAAATTGTGTATGACATCTCATAAAATTCTATAATGCAATAAATAAAATATGTTAATTGGTAATTAATATAAAGGATGACTAAAGTGAAATTTACTATATCTTTTATAAGCCTGAAATTTTATAGGGGTAATAATGGAAAGTTACAATTATAAAAATTAATAAAATAATAAATAAAGTCAAATCTGTATTAAAAGTCAACATTGAAGAAAATATTCTCTACACCAAGCCTAGTAATGTCAATTTCCGTAAAAATTGGTGGTGCCAGCAGTGCCCAAAATTTCAAAGCTTTTTTTCTTCTCGAGATAAACCCCAAATTTTGCTAAAATGTTATAAACCTTAAAGGTAGTGAAGTAGAAACGTGAGTGGCATATTATGTCATCGAGGCCAATAGCTTAGCTAGGGTTCAATTTCTGTGCATTTTCTTTTTAATTATTTCAATTAAAAAGATTTATAAATTTTACCTCTGTTCTTTTCTCTCTTTTTTTTTTTAAATTATTTCAATTAAAAAAGGACTAACAAAAATAGCAAAAAAAAAAAAAACAATGGTAATTTAACAAAAATAGCAACCAACATAAAATCAAAAGAAAAATAGTCACTTCATGATAGGTCAAACTCTTTTAATGATATGATAAGACAAATGTACCCTTATTGAAGTTTTTATTTAAAAAAGTTAACTAAATAAAGAGAGGTAAGTTTGCAAAAAAAAAAAAGGGAAGTAATTCCACTAAAATCAAGGGAGGTAAATCTCTATTTTTTTCAAAATTAAAAAAAAAAAAAAAAAAAAAAAAAAAAAAATGATCTCCTTGTCAAATTTCTGCTATATAAGGTAAACTCCATAGAAACCGGTGAGATTTAAAAAAATCCCGAACTCTATAAAACAAATGCATAAATAATAATAACTTATGAACGGTATAATGTGTATATACTAGTAATTTTAACATAAATTTTCTCAAATCTGGAATGACGAAAAACCATAAACATGTAGAAAACTATTGGTTTGAAAACATATATCTTATACAAATTTAAAAATCTATATAATTTATATATACATTATACAATCCATGAAAGTGAAAATATTGGATTTAAATATGGAAAACACAAAAATATAGAACTCCAATGGTATAAATAATATATACTATACATATTTTTAAAATTATGTAACTTATACAAACACTATATAGTTCATGTGAAAAACAAGAAATTAATGGTATAAAAGCCAACATGATCATAGCTCAATTGGTTTGACATATACTCCTTTCGCCTTGAGGTCGAAGGTTCGAGTCCCCCCCTCTCTCCCACTTTGATGTAATCTCAAAAAAAAAAAAAAAAAAAAAAAAAAAAACCACTTCATATAAAATTTACGAAGAAGAAGAAAAATCTCCATATGCCAAAAAAAGGGGATTTTGTTCTGAGAAAAAAAAATGTAACATGAAAAAAATCAAGATTAAAAACACTTATGGTAATCAAGAAAAATAAAAGTGAGTTTTGAAAGAAAAATACACAACAAAAATAACAATAACAAAAGCAATTATTTACAGAATGGCGAAGTGAGTTTTGAAAGAAAAAAAATTACAAGAACAATATAGAATGGCTATTAAGAAAGAAATTGAAAAAAAAAACGTATGATGGAGATTTTATTGGTTTTAGATAGATGAGTATTTAAAAAAAAAGTTAAAAAACAAATTACATGATCTGGAATTCAATGACATAATCACGAACAAATGAATGAAATTAAGAAGAAGAAACCAAAATAAAAACAAAAAAACCAAATAAAAAATGTTAGAGGGAATAGGTTAAAATTTTAAAAAACCAAATAAAAAATATAAAAAGAATAAAGATTTTATCAAATGAAAAAAAAATACAAAAAATTAAAAGAACAAAACGTGAAGATTTAAAAAAAAATAAGATTTGATAAAACTACATAAATTAAAAAATAAAACAAAACGTGAAGATTTAAAAAAAAAAGAGAGAGAGAGAATTTGTCTATGTAACGTCCCATTATTTTGAGGTGAATTTTTTTTATTATTTATTTATTTATTTTATTTATTTATTTGTTTATTTAAAGTATTAAAGAAAATTCTAGAATTAGTTATTTAGAGTTAAATAGTTAATTTCGTTCGGAAACCTTTTTAATTGCTTAATTAGCCTAAACGAGTTTCGATGGTATTAATAATTATTAATAGGCCAATTAATAATTATTAATCACCATTGGACTAGTTTAAGTGGTTCGGGTTTCGTTTTAAAGGCTTAAGACAAATAAAGGACGTATGCGTCATTTCCAGAATTCTTAAATATCTAAAACACTATTCCTCCTACTCCTTAAATAAGCCAAACTTAACATTTTTCTTCTCATTGCCGTGAGCAACAAAGGGTGGGGAGGGATATTTGGCTTTTCTTCGATTCTTGTCTGATCGCTTCAATTTCGGTTGCGTTGGATAGCCACGGGCCCGAGCATCATTTCCAACCTAACAATCGAACTTTCCATCCTTTCTCTCAAGGCTTTAAGGTATGTTAAAGTTCAAAACCTAAAGCTTCAAATAGTGTTTTAATGGTGATTTTGGTTTTAATCTTCTATTTCTTGCTCAGGAACTCGAAGATTTAGATCGAGGGAGTTGTTTCAGTATATTTAGAACTTTCCCTAAACCTTAGAATCGGGTTGAGCCAAAAGCCATTTCTGTTAGTTTTTCTCATATTTGGTGATGCTTAGGTTTTTTCAAATGATATGTTTTATGTTTTTCATAATTGTTCGGGATTGAACTTTTGATCTAAACCTAAATCACATTTACCCATTGATGTTACCAACCTCCAAAGTGCCCGAAACCAACTCGAAACACTTTTAAAGTGCTTAAAATCCGGAAAACCATATCCAATCCCTCTTTTCCCTTGGGCCGTGGGCCTCTTGGCTTTAACCCGGGCTATTTTTGTTCTGTTTATTTAGTTTGTATCGATCGTTGTTCAATTCGGTTAATTAATATACTTTA
The DNA here is from genome assembly GCA_028015215.1 of Gynostemma pentaphyllum. Classification (NCBI taxonomy): domain Eukaryota; kingdom Viridiplantae; phylum Streptophyta; class Magnoliopsida; order Cucurbitales; family Cucurbitaceae; genus Gynostemma; species Gynostemma pentaphyllum. The sequence goes on along the minus strand of CM051346.1, from coordinate 33,663,468 downwards.
GGTGTATTTGAATTATTGGTTTTGTGCATCGATCGTGAATTTTGGTCAACCGGTGATTGGGAGTTGACTTCTTTTATAAGGTGAGTTAAAATGGTTTTGGTTACTTTTATGTATTCGAATTGCTTGAAGATTATGTTCGATCGAGGTTAGGAGGGTTATTAGATTTTAGGACTTTTCCAAGAATGTATATAATTGGGAGTTAAGGGAAGTGTATAAGGAAAATTAGTTAAGTTTTGGTGTTGTTTAAAGTAAGATGTTATTCGTGGATTAAGTTATATTCTCAAGGAGAATTAGATTCCGGAATTTGGAGAAGAGTATTAGATACTCCGTTTATTTCGAGTGGTTATAAGATAGTTAAAAGAAACATTGGAGAGATTCTTCGTGTAGAATTGAGATAGTATGATATTATTAGCGATGAGATTCGTTATTTAGTACTACCAAAGGGGAGTAGTACGTATGGCGTTATGATACGCGTGATAATGTGTTTGGTGACAATGAGGTCACTGTATGGTTTGTGATTGGTGACAGTGAGATCACGGTGTGAGTTATGAATGGTGACATTGTGGTCACGGTGTGAATGTGAATGGTGACAAGTGGTCACGGTTGAATTGTGAAATGTGACAATGTGGTCACAATATGAAATAACGTGTGGAATGACGTAAATGATAGAAATTTACTTTGTTATTTACTTTGTTATTTACCTTGTTATGCTTTAGTACTTTATTTTACGAGCTTGAATGTTTACTTTTCGAAATTACGATATAGTAGAATGGGATTGTTTTTCTTATGTAAAGTACTTGGGAATATTGAATGGGTAATATGAGCACAATAGGATTTTTTGACACATTTTCCGATAGGGGATTCGGTCCATAGGAGTGCTTGCATCCATCTTATTCTCACTAGCATTTTATGCTAATGTTGCTACACTTAAACTTTTCAGGTAATACTCGTGCGAGAGGGCGAGGTCGTGGAGGTGGTGCTGCGTGATCGCGAGTGGATGTCTTGGATACTTGGACTAGAAAAGGCATATTTTGGAGCATTTTAGAAATGCTAAATATAAACTTGATATTGATGCTTAAACTTGTGTTTTGTGGCTCATGAGAGCCTAAGATCTGTTGTATATATTTTCGTGTTATTTTCTCTGATTTTGGGTATAAAATGGAGTGAAATGTCTGTTGTTTTAAATTCTCTGATTTGAGCCCATATAAACAGGTTTAGGAAGTTCGTATTTTAAACGAATCCACGCCAAATTTTTGTAAAAACAAGTCTTCCGCTGTTTTGCTTATGATTTAAAGATTTGAGAAAATTCGAGTCTTTACAGTCTATAATGACACTTTTATTAGGGTTAATGTCTTAAATAGCTTAAGTTTTAAAAATCCCCTAAATGACATTTTTTTAGAAATCTCTCAGCTGCTTTAATTTCATTATCTTTTTCCTTTTTAAACTTCAGTCTGCTTCTAAAACGTTCTCCAGCTTCCACTCTTCCATGGCAGCAAGCTTAGAAATACCAAAAATGGAAAACAAAGACCCAAAAACAACAGAACACCAATCTCACCATACGAAACGAATCAGAATCAGACTCACCTCTCTCTGTTGATCTTTGCATTTTCATAAAGATCATTGTTGCCTTCGTTCTGTATATTTGATAATTTGAAAAATTAATTTCTGGTATTTGGTGATGCAGTCAACTCAAATCAACAGGAGAAGCGAGGATCATGTGCTCGAGTGAAACGCCACAGCTTCTTCATCATCAGAGCAGAACCTACTAATATTACGACGATCAAAATCAAGGGACGAACCAATGGGCGTAATAATGTTAACAATGGTAGCAAGGTGAAGGACCGGGTAAATCAGAACAAGGAGATAACAAAAACAACTAAAGCTAAGATCTCTAAGCAAAGAAGCAATCTAGACATAACAGTTCAATCATGAACATGGATTTCTCACTAAATTTGAAGTGTGGGAAGCATAGAAAAAAAAAAGGTTAAGATATTGTACTTTGTATTGTTCCCATATGGATATTCTAAAAGGAGTTGGTTTCTATTTTATTTTTCATTTTTAATTGGATTTTGGTAATATGAATTTTGTAAATGTTTTGCAGCTATGATTTTGTACTGGAAAAGATCCTATATATGTGTGTTTAGAGAGTGAGTGAGAGAGATGACTATTCTATTTGGTTGACAAGTCTAGGTTGACAAATTAGACTGGTATTGATAACAAAGAGATACTGAAATGACATGTCTTTTATTATTAATTTTTCCTCTCCAAAACGTTGGTGGAGTGAATGAAAAAATAAAAGGAATGGGAATGGATGACAGAGTTTCCTCTTTGAATAGCTAAACCCTACAAAAAAGAAAAATAATTTATCCTATGCCGGCGAAAATAATTTTGCCGGCATAACCACTGTTCTGTTTTTTTCTTTTCCATTTTCTTCTCAAAATAGTTACATTTCTAATTTACAACCTGTTTTTCCTGTTTAATGCAATACTAACAATAACGAATATTTATATAAAAGTTCAGAACATCCCGAGTAGATACATAATCAAATAGTTAATACAAAAGTATGGTCTAAAAAACATAAAAGAGTTAAAAGATAAGTTTTATTACAATAATCTAACTAGGCGAAGGAGTCTAAGTAAAGGTAGAAAAAAAGTTTCTCATCTCACCGAAATCACGTTTAAACTCATCTAAAGTAGCTGACATCTCATTGTATTTCGTTCTAAGCTCTAAGTTTTCTGCCACAAGCTTATCCACCCTCGGATCTTCGGTGAAGCGTGATCGGCCCCCACGTGGATGAGAAGACACCCTATTATGTGCAAGTCCCGCCGCTAGACCTTTAATATATCCTGAACGATAGCCTCGAACTCTCTCAATTATCTCGGCTTCAGTTAGGCGCTATTGAACAACTCCATCCACCTCCACTTGAGGGGTAAGCAAATCACACATCATGCCCTGCACGTACGTATATAATTATGATTAAACAAAAATTGTAAAACCAACACTTGCTAATATAAACCATCATCATTTGTATAAAATCTTTCAGTCTTGTGAAACTTACATAATCTTCCTCCACCGCATCGTTGATCCATACACCATCATCTTTTGTATGCGTTACTCGGAATAGATCAATCCGATTGAACTCTTCTTCATGATCTTCATCTTTGGCTTGGTAGAATCAAAACAATACAAGTTACATTAGGTAAAAATAAGTTTAGTAATATAAACTTTGACATAATACTTACATGATCCGTCATGACTCGCACATATGATCTCGAGCCTGTTTTGTTATTGTATTTCATTTTTCCACGATTCTTAGTATTAGCCTCAACCATGGCCTACATTACAATAAAAGTAAGGTTACTATATGTGTATTGTTTTATAAATGATAAACTTTAAATATTTACTTTTATATGTTTACCATGAACTTAGAAGTCTCCCATATATCACATAAGAAGATCCAATCATCTAAATTCTCCACTTGTTTGTGTTGTTTTCCTCGGGCTACTTGAATACCATCTTCTCTTTGTTATTCTTATAATATGTATGCAACGTTGAACGAAACTCGTTCAATGCGTCGGGAATTTTGTGACTGAGGTAAACCTGTACTACCTCTCAAGAAGGGTCGAAAATGAAGTTATCCTACATCAATATATAATATGCACGAAAGAAATAAAATTAGTTTTATCAATTCACATTACCAAACTAAGCATAATATCAATTATTAAATTGAATATACTTACCAAAAGGCGGTGGACTATATTGTCTTTGTCTTCTTGTGTCACATACTTCCACTTCACGAGATGACGAATGGGAATGTACGTGTAACAAAGAACACCGACTTCATTGATGAAGAGTGTGGCATTGGCGCCAATGGGAACACATAATTTATCGGGGATGTCCACAGGTAGTTTCCCTCCATTATTCCGGACTGTTTGGGCAAGTGCTAGACTTTTAGATGGCCCTCTTGTATTCAGTGTCTGTGAACCTGTTACAAATATACAAATTGATATATTATGCATTAATTTAAAGTTGAATATGTATATAATATATAATGTTCATGCGTACTAACTCGATATAGCGAACTTGAAGCTTGCTGACTTCCTCCAGCCTCATGGGTAAACTGCGTACTAACTCTTTGTGATGCACTATTACGTGTCTTACAAGGACCATTCTGAGACCTGCATATGAACAGCAAATTAAACTCACAATATATACATGTAAACTCATTAATATAACCTACTTACTAACCTAGTCACTAAAATCAGATTCTGATGTAACTATGTCTGCAACTTCTTCCCCGATAAAATCAGAATCATCTTCATTGGCATTGTTGTCAATGAACTCATCTTCTCTAGAAGAAATATTACCAATAGCTCGGTCCATGACTTCAACATTTATCAATTCAGGTGGTACATCATTTCTTATAACTATAATATTGTCGACAATATCAAGAACTTCCGTCTCAAGTGGTCCAATATTAAGATCATATTCTTCGTTCTCGTCATCACTATCCACCTCAGGAATGTCCCAAACTTTTTTTGCTTTCAAAAGTTGAACAACTCACCATTCCTCATCGTACTTAATGTCTTCCAAGTACAACACTTGTTCGGCTAGAATGACAGGTTTGTTCATATACCACCTACGAGATATATTTATAGAAAGGCAACCCAAGTCATTATAGACTCTATTGGAGGATGTGTCTATCCATTCGTAATTGAAAATAATAACTTCATTTCCCCCTACATATGAACATGCTAAAACCTCGCCTAGCAATCCATAAAATGATATAGCACCAATATCGTGTTCCCCTGGAACTGAAACACCACAACTGCTAGTTATACAAGCACTTGAACGATCTAATGTGTGAAAGCGCAATTTGTTCACACAACATCCACTATACGAACGGGCTCTATTATCTGGTCCTCGTGAAAGTGCAAACATATCCTCACTAATTTTTCTCACACTACGTAGTTCTCGGGCCTGTGACATAATCATATGATTAGGATAAATTTATAACAAATAGGGATTTGATAACCTAAAGACAACCTTACATGAGTTTTGAACCATTCTGCGAATTCTCTCTCTTAACGTGTGTATATATTTACATTTGATCTTTCCGTTTGAAGAATGTCAAAATGTTTCCTATTGTAGAAAGATAGTCAATTTCATAAAGTTTACATGTTCATTGATTTTTCCAAATAACATTGAAGGTTTTAAACAAACGTACCGAATAAATGGTTCAACTTCGTCGCAATTGTTTAAAATGTACTAATTGGCTTTGTTCATTTCATCTTGTGAAAGTTGTCAAAATACAGACCTCCCAAATGGACGAGCTTGGAGTCTAAAAAAAGAAATATCCCGATTTGCACGGATGCGTGATGACCTCTCATCCTTTCTGTCAACCCTGTTATGTCGTGTCTCAATGTTTTTCAAATACATTGAGCAAAAACTAATTGACTCATTTAGCACATATGCCTCAGCAATAGATCCTTCTGCTCGAGATTTGTTCCTTACATATTGTTTTAATGTTCTAAGACTTCGCTCTATTGGGTACATCCAGCTGTATGTAACAGGCCCAACAATTTTGGCTTCCCATGGCAAATGCACACACAAGTGAACCATCACATCAAAAAAAACCGGAGGAAAAATTCGTTCAAGTTTGCATAATATAGTTACAATATCTCTTTCCAACCTATCCAATTCTTCAACCCGAATAACCTTCAAACACAAAGAACGAAAGAAATTACTAAACTCAGTAATAACACGATCTATGTTCTTGTCCACGAAACACTGAACTACTAGTGGTAAGAGACGTTGCAATAAAATGTGTGAATCGTGACTCTTAAGTCTAGAAATTTTTCCATTTTCCACATTGACACAACGAGATATATTTGATGCAAAACCATCAAGGAACCGAACACCTTTCAAAAATTTACATGCTTGAACTCTTTCTTTGGAAGACAAGGTAAAAGATGCCAAAGATTTTACCAACTTATTACCGACCTTGTATACATGCAGTTCTTTCCTTATTTTCAAATCTTGTAAATCTAACCGTGCCTTTAAAGTATCTTTGTTTTTCCCATCTATCGAAAATAATGTCCCTATCAAGTTATCACAGACATTCTTTTCGATATGCATGATATCTAACTTGTGGCGTATAAATAAGCTTGACCAATATAGGAGAGTAAAAAATATACTCATCTTCTTTCAATTATGGTTGTTTTCAGGTTGTTTCCATTTTTTGTCAATGTTGTTGGGATGCTTGCCTGCTCTAACAAACTGTAAACAACTAAGGTCAGATAATATATCGAAACCGGTCTTCACCCGAGGCTTATCTCGTAACTCATGAAAACCATCATGTAGCTTACTTCTACGCATTACATGATTTAATGGAAGATACCGCCGATGACCCATATAACAAATTTTACTTCGCAACCCTCGTGACAATGTATCATCTAGACATAAAGGACACGCCTTATATCCTTTAGTGCTCCATCCTGACAAATCACCATATGCTGAAAAATCGTTAATCGTCCACAAAAGTGCAGCATGCATTTGAAAGTATTCGGATTTTGAACAATCAAATGTTCTAATCCCCTCATTCCACAAGTTGTACAACTCCTCAATCAAAGGCTCCAAAAACACATCAATATCTTGCACTGGTGATTTTGGTCCGGGAATAAGCAATAACATAAAAAACTAGATTCTTTCATGCATTTCCAAGGAGGTAAATTACATGGAATTACCATAACCGGCCACATGTTATAGGATGTACTCATGTTACTATAAGGATTAAAACCATATGATGCTAGAGCCAATCGCACGTTTCTTGGATCAGCGCAAACCATGGATATGTTCGATCAAAATGTCTACATCCTACTGCATCTGATGGATGGCGAAGCACACCATCAGTTTCCATTATCTTATCTTTATGCCATCGCATATCAGAAGCGGTGTGTTTTGAAGCAAACATATGTTGCAACCTACGCTTAATTGGGAAGTGACGCAATACTTTATGAGGAATTTTCTTACCCTTCTCATTGAACACATCTTTATATTGTGATTCTCCACACACCGGACAATGCTCACAATTAGCAAATTCTTTCCTATATAATACACAATCATACTTGCATGCATGAATTTTATCATAACCTAAACCCAATCCACTAAGCATCTTTTTACTAGAGTAATATGACCCCGGTAATAAAGAGTCAAGTGGCAATGCTTCTTTCAAAAGTTTCAGAAGCATATCGAAAGACTTGTTGCTCCATTTGTTCAAAACTTTTATATGCATCAGTTTTACCAAAAAATTTAGAGCTGAAAACCTTGTACAACCGGGATATAATTCTTTTCCAGCTTCACCTAATAAATGTGAGAAATCATTATTTGAGGATCCATCATTCTCAATATTCTCATGTAACGGACCTCGTATCTCATGAATGGCTTCATACATTTCATTTACCCTCCCATCATCTGAATGTCCCTCTAAATTCTCATCAGCGCGTGATGTACTTTCGACATAGCTCGTGAACCCCGTAACATCAAATTGCTCTCCATGCAATACCCACCGAGCGTAGGTCAGAGACATTCCATTAATATACAGGTGTCTCTCTATACTATCAATTTCTCCAAATACCGTGTTCACACATTTCATACAATGACAATGAACCCTCCCATTTTCATTGACAACGATCCTTGCAACATCTAAGAAAGACTTCATCCCCTTAATGTATTCCGAACAAAATCTGTCTCTAAATACTATTCAACTCCTAATCCATAACCCATGAAGTAAAAAGTTAGGTATACTACTTAATGTGGCGCAAAAAACTAAGTATAAACAATGCCTAAAGTATAACAGATTATATGTGTGGCTAACATTGTTGCAGGTTAGCCACACCCAAGGTTTATGCATGAACAAATGACTAAAGTATAACAAATTATATGTGTGGCTAACTTTGCTGCAGATTAGCCACACCCAAGGTTTATGCATGAACAAATGACTAGAGTATAAGAAATTATATGTGTGGCTAACTTTACTGCAGGTTAGCAACACCCAAGTTTTGAACAATGCTAAAATATATATATATATATATATATATATATATAATAACAAGGGTAAAATGCAAATAAGACCCCTGTGGTCTTTTCAAAATGCATGAACACCCCCTGTACTTTGAAAATGGCAAATCGCACCCCTGTGGTTTCAATTTTTTTCAATCAGACCCCTCCCCTTCAATGTCAATAATTTTCTTTTAGCCATAACTTGTTCGTTTGAACTCCGATTTGGATGATTCAAGATGCTTTGGAATCTTCATTTCCGGCTTTATATAATTGTCGCTTCGAAACTTTGAAATCATCAATAACCAAAAGAGTTAACGATGTCAATCATACTTAGTGTTTCGATGTTAATAAATTTTTTTATTTATTAATGATTTAAAAGTTTTGAAGTGACATTTATGTAGAGCCTGAAATGAGGATTCTAAAACATCTTGAATCGTCCAAATCGGAGTTTAAATGAAGAAGTTATGGCTAAAAGAAAATTATTGACATTGAAGGGGAGGGGTCTGATTGAAAAAAATTGGAACCACAGGGGTGCAATTTGCCATTTTCAAAGTACAGAGGGTGTTCATGCATTTTGAAAAGACCACAGGGGTCTTATTTGCATTTTACCCTAATAAAAATCATAATTTAATAGACTACGATAGTTAGAAAAAATGAGTACTAGAAAATTTACCTATCATTGCTCACCATGTTTCTTGTTTTCCACAATATAATCCTAAAAATACAACATTCAAAATGTAATTAGTTTACATCTTCAAATTTGTTATAAAAATTAATTTGTTTTCATCTACAAATTTTGATATAACAAATAATAATTAGTAATTTTAGTATTTTTTTCTATTATACACATTCTTTTTAACTTACAAAATAAAGTAATATATAAAAAACACACATATCATCAATCTATCAAAATTACCATTTATTTTGAAAAGAAAAATGTTCAAACAAATTTATCTAAACAAAAAAAGCATAAATTTTATAGAATTAGAACTCATATTACATTCCCCTTCAAAAGTTCAAATTGGAATAGAAAAATATCAAATTACAAAAATAACAAACTTAAAACTAACAACTCATCAATAACACTTGATTTCTACCAAAATTTGAACATGAATTAGAGAAACATTTATAACATTAAAAAAAAAAATTCTTTTGAAAACCATAACATTCAATCTATGGATTTAGGTTAAAAAAAACATAAATTAGTATGAAACAATGGTTTAGATCAATGAAAAAGCAAAAGAAATGAAGAAATCTTACCTTTTTCAGCAAAAATCGAACCAAAAAAGGAGGTGGAGAGGTGTTTTTGAGAGAAAAAGAGAAGGAAAGAAAGGGGAGATTTCCCTTTTTGTCCATCGGCCTGGGATTTAATCCCAGGCCTTATGCCAGCGAAATTCGCTGGCCTTGTTGATTAAAAAAAAAACTAAACTACAAGGCGGCGATTCGCCGGCCTTGCTAATTTAAAAAAATATTAAAAAAAATAAAAATATACTAAAACTTACAAGGCCGGCGAACTAATTTAAAAAAATAAATTAAAGATATACTATAAGTTATGCTAATTTAAAAAACAAAATTATTTACTGTAGGTCACAAGGCCGGCGAAATTCGCCGACCATGCTATTTAGAAAAAATAAAAATTAAAACCTATAAGTAGTATATTTTAAAAAAGGGGCAATTACTAGCTATAAATTAAAAAATGGACAATTACTAAAAATACGTATAAAAAATAGTTCAACAATGTATTGAACTATAATTATGATATTTGAGTGATTTTAAAAAGTTTAAACATTTTAATAATTAGTATATAGATTTATTGAGACAAATTATTTTAAAAATATATATATTATAAGTAGGGATGGCAAAATTCTCCGCGGGGCCCCGACCCTATAGGGGCGGGGAATCCCCGTTATATAGGGTTAGGGTGAGAAATTCCCCCCGATTTGTTATAGGGTAAGGGTATGGGAATACATCCCCCGTCCCCGACCCCGAACCCGAGTTTTAAAGAATATCTTATATATTTTGTTTACTGTCGCTACCCCCTCTAACGACGCGGAACGGCCGACCCTCTCTAAAAAACGCGCATGTCCTTTTCTAACCTGACAAAAGGGTAAAAGAAAAGAACAAGAAAGAAAACAGGAGTCGCCACCAATCATTGGTTTTAAAAGGGTGTGATTGGTCACCCGAGAAAGACGAAAATAAAAATGGTCTGCGATTTTAAAAAAAAATGGGTTCGGGAGTTTATTCATGTTTAGGGAAGGTATTAGCACCCTAAAACATTCGTTTTAAAAACGATTACTGTTTTGGTTTATCTCAAATATGTCATTAAATGCCCTTTACTAAAGCAAAATGTTTTTTTATTATTATTTTGGAATGTCCCACATTTATTAGCCAATATCACTAATTATTTTAATGATATTGTTAATAATTGTGAGTGGCATTAAGCCATTAGAAAAACAAATTCTTTTTTTTTAGATTATTTTGAAATGTCCCATGTTAATTTGATCATATCATTAATCATTATAATGATATCATTAAATTACTATGAGTGGCATTACGCCATTAGAAAATATTTTTTTGAAAATCAATGATAAAATTATCAAACCATAAAACTTTCCATTTTATGAAATTTGAGATCAAAGTATTCTTGTACTCCCAAATTTCAAATTATAGAGAGTTCTTTGGAATGAAAGTTTTGAAGAAAAGTCTTTTAATTTGATTTATATGTCATGCCATAAAACTTCTTAATTCATGAAATTTGGGATCAAAGTATCCTTGTACTCCCAAATTTTAAATTGTGGGAAGTTTTTTGGGGTGAAAAACTTTGAAGAAATCATTTAAATTGGTTTTAAAATCATGCCATAAAACTTCTAAATTCATGAAATTTAGGATCAAAGTATCCTTGTACTCCCTAATTTCAATTCCTAAGAAGTTTTTTGGAATGAAAAGTTTTAGAAAGGTTATTTGAACTTAGTTTTAAAATCATACCATTAAATTTCTTAATTCATGAAATTTGGGATCAAAGTATTCTTGTACTCCCAAATTTCAATTCATAGGAAACTTTTGTAGGATGAAAAAAGTTTTGAAAAAAGTTATTTTCAAATTGATTTTAAAATCATACCATAAAATTTCTTAATTCATGAAATTTAGGATCAAAGTATTCTTGTACTCCCAAATTTTAATAGTAGAAATTTTTTGGTATGAGTTTTTTTGAAGAAAAAAGAAAAAAATATTTTAAAAAAAAATAGTTTTTAACATTAAGTAAAACAAAACAATAAACTTAACAAATAATAAATGTTAATTAGTGTAAGATAAGGAAATAAATCATAAACATACATATGACATACAAAATATGACAATCGAATAAAACTATCACCCCCAAAAATATTCATATCTTTATTAAAAAAAACAAACAAATTTTCATGAAAAAAAATACCTCATTCTCGTTTTACAACAAAAAAAAATGTGCAGAATTTTATACTAACTTTGAAAAATCATATCTTTTTTTATACTTAACGAAACGGAGTGATTCTTGTTTCTAAAGTTTTATTTATGAGTCTACTTTCAAGGAAAAATAGTCATAAAATATTAAACTAAAAAAATAAGCACAGAATATTCACAAAATAGAACATGCTCAGAAAATCCCGTAGCCTATAAATTCATTTTAACAACAAACTTTAAAAAATCATAACTTTCAAACCATAAATCGGAATTAGTTGATTCTTTTTCCTATAGATTCATATTCAAGTCTAGTTTCAAGAAAAAAATATAAAATAAATAAAAACATTAAATATAACTCACGATTTATCTTAGAACATAAAAGACTCCACCTAAAAAAAACAGTTTTTGAAAAATCAAACTTATTTTGTTTGAAGAAAGAAAACTTCAACACTAATTATGTAACTAAAGAAATTAGCATGCTTATATAAAAAAGAGGATTACCACGAATATTTTCATTACCTCTTGAGTCCCATTTGTGTGTGATGAAAATGAGATGGTAGAGTTATGAAAATTGGTTTTATGAGTAATAGGTAGAATGGGGTAGTAAATCAAGTGAAAGTTAAAGGTTTGATTTTAGGAAAGTAAAACTGGTGGAGGACTTAAATTGGTAGAGTGGTGGCTCAAAGATAATATGGGCTAGTGGCTAATGGTGGGTGAGAATGGTGGTGGAATGGAGATAGTGGTTATGAGAGATTTGGTGAGTGGTGTAAAATTGGGAGGTGGAAGATTTAGAGAATAGTGGCTACTTTTTTTTATGAGAATTGGGGGCCTCCTCCCTCTCTTTTAAAAATGTGAGAATGAGATGAATTTATAGAGGTGAGTTAGGGTTTAGGTTTTCTTTTAATTTTAATTTTTATTATTTTTTAATTTTTTGTATTTTTCCATTTTTAGCCATTTTTTTGAAAATATTTTCCTATCCTCTTCCCCCTCTTTTTTTCCTACCTCTTTTGTCTATGAATTCAAAATATCATCTCCCCCTTTTTTTTGCCAAAAATAAAATTAAAATTTAATATCCATTTTCATTTTAATTTTTAAATCTTCTTTTAGCTTAACCAAACTTTTATCCATAAATTTCCCTATTTTAGCAAAACTAATTTTACACTCTTCCATTTCTTTTAGCTTAACCAAAATTTTATCTATAATTTTTCCTATTTTAGCAAGACTAATTTTACACTCTTTTCCAATTCTTTCATTGTTCACTTTTCATCTAATTTTTCAAAACTATCCTCTTTTTTTTAAAAAAAATATTTTCTTTAAATTTCCACCTCATTTTCCTATCTTCCCCACTTTTCCACTATGATCTAATCTTTTAAAAACACACACTTTTATTAGAAAAAACTTTGGATTAGCATAATTAAAAAAGATGTGTTAAAATAAATTGGCAATTTTAATTCTATTTTTATTATTATTTTTTTATTAAAAGGAAAATTCTAATTTTTAAATGATACCGGACAAAATTAGGGGTCTACATTTACTTTTATCTTTATTTATTGAAAAATATATGTGAAATATGATTATATTAACTAATACAATATAAAATGGTTAGTATTATGTTTTCTTTTTTACTTAAAAATGTATATTTTAAATGTATGTTTCATTTTTATATTTCATTTTTAAATAAGAATTAAAATGTAAAACGGGGAATTTTCCCCGCGGGGAACCCGATCCCCTAATGGGGAATCCCCGAACCCGACCCCGATTTTTTGATTAGGGGATAGGGTAGGGTATGGGGATTAAAAATCCCCGCGGGTTAGGGGATGGGAAGCGCATCCCCGACCCCGCCCCGCCCCGTTGCCATCCCTAATTATAAGTTACAAGTCGCCGGCCTTGGGGTTTAAATAAAAAAAATTGTTAAATATCACAATGCCAAACAAATCTTAAATTTCGCCGACATTGCGTGAAGAAAGGCCGGCAAATTTTAATATGTCGCCGCCCTTGCTAATAAAAGCCAGTGAAATGTCAATTTAGCCGGTTTTACCATTAAAATGCCGGCGAAATTGAATTCGCCGGCATTCTTTTGCCGGCAATACCCTATTTTCTTGTAGTGAAATTATGAAGCTTCAGTTTAGAGTGTATACAATTATCCATTCTCTTGTGATAGATTGCTACTTTTCAATGATCTTTCATGGTTTTTTTCTTCATCCATAGTACTACACCAACATTTGAATCAAAACCAAGCTCAAATGAACAGAGTATTTAAATCATGACTCTATATTCAATCTCACAACAGATGTCAGTTCTTCAAGTTTTTGAATTAGAATTTCTCATTTAAATTCTCTAATTGTCTTATTTCCTTAGATTATTATACACTATACCATTTTCCTATAGCCCCATTGATTACTATAACCTGTTTTTTCCTGTGAAAACCAGTTGTTCATATAGCCTGCCATTTTGGGAAGTTTTTAAATGTAAATATGGTAAATATAGTAACTTTTATACATGAGTAATTTTACTGATTTTTAGAATGATCTATCAAGTTTTATTTTATTATACATGAGTAAATACTTGACCAAAAAATCTATCAATTTCCAACTCAGTTTTTTTTATCAGAGAAATTTTTTTGGATGAATAAATTTTAACTCTAATTTGTTTTTATTATAATAATCAAATTAATACATTTAAATTTTAAACATGCTTAAAACATGTCTTTGTTTTTAATTTTTCCACTTATAAAAATTCAAATCTAAACTTTTTTAAAATAAAAATAAAAATAGAGTTTAAATTATATTTTTTTAGAGAGTTTTATTTTAAAATATTTTTATGATTTTTATAGTAGTATATATATATATATATATATATATATATATATATATATATATATATATATATATATATATATTGTAGGTAGAAAAATATATTTTCCCATTGGATCCCATTTTCTTGGGATCGGTCCTATTATTAAGTATGATAAATTTAATAGAAATTAGTCAATAAAAATTTTAAGATATAGAAGGTCTTCTAAATTAGTTTGGAGCCAAGTATTATCTAAATACATTTGAAAAAAATTCTAATTATTTTATTTTTATAATATAATCTAATAGGAATAAAACGTAAACTACATCTCTTGATTGAAACCGGAGGCTTTTTAAAATAGTGAGATGTTGAAAAGAAACCGCCTGTTTTGCTGCTTCTCTAAAAAAAGAGAAATAGTTGTTTTTTCTTTTAATATAAACATAAATAATAATAATAATAATAATATTTAAGCAGTCGCAGCCAATGTGGGGCTGCTTTCCAACGGGTAAAAGGCAGCAATCCAATTGATTTGGCACGATAGTTTTACACTACAATAAAAAAAAGTCAAAATGCGACCAACCATTTGCGACCAAAAAAAAGTGGTAGTTGTTTGGTGACCATTTGGTCACTTTTTTTTAAGGTTGACTCAAAGTGACCATCTGGTCACTTTTTTTGCGACCAGATTGCGACCAGATTGCGACCAACATCAGAAGCAGTCATAAAAAATGGCATGAAATTATGGCGTGAAATAAGCGACCATTTGGTCACCTGAAAAAAATACCAAGTGGTCGTATTTTTGTGACTTAAAAAATGACTTGGTATCAAAAAATGCCACGAAATTATGGCTCGAAATAAGCGACCATTTGGTCACCTAAAAAAACGACCATCTGGTCGCATTTTTGTGACTAAAATATAGTTTGGTAGCAAAAAAAGGAGCATAATTTTGGTGGGAAGAAAGCGACCAGTTGGTCGCCTTTGGAAGTGACCATCTGGTCGCATTTTTGTGACTTGAAATATAGTTTGGTAGCAAAAAAAAGCACGTAATTTTGGTTGGAAGAAAGCTACCAGTTGGTCGCCTTTGGAAGTGACCATCTGGTCGCATTTTGGAGACTAGAAATATACGTTGGTAGCAAAAAAAGGTGCGTAAATTTGGCAGGAAGAAAGCTACCAGGTAGTCGCCTTTGGAAGTGACCATCTGGTCGCATTTTGAAGTGACCACTTGGTAGTAAAGAAAGCGGGAAATTTTGGCCTGAGAAATACGACCAGATGGTAGTAATTTTGCGACCATAGGGTCGCAATTAAGCAGAGGAATCCATTGTAAAATCTCCTCCTCCCATTGTGGAGAAGATAAGAAAAAAGAAAAATGAGAGAGTGGATGTATATTCGTTTGTTAGACCGGCATTTGAACGATGAGTTTGTGACCGGGGTTGAACAGTTTGTTGAGTTTTGCAAGACAACTGTCTATTACGCGAATTATGGTGAAAAGCAGCTACGATGTTCGTGCAGAAAATGCGACAATAGAAGAATCATACCAGTTTCAGATGTGAAGGTTCATCTTTATAGTCGGGGATTTGTGGAGAATTATTATCACTGGGTGTATCATGGGGAGACGAGAGAAATGTTCGACACTACAGTACAGGAAACGAGACAGTACGAGGGTAGCAGCTCGAATGCAGACGTTGTCGTCGAAGAACCCAATGAAATACAACAGTATAGTCAGATGCAGCAAATGATACTTGATGGTGTGGGATATGGGGGCGGAAATGAAAATTATCGCGAAAATTTGAACGTAGACTACGAAAGAGAAGGGGTTGTTGAAGAAGAAATGAATCCGGAAGCACGTAAGTTGCACAATCTGCTAAAGACAGCGAGCCGACCGTTGTACGAAGGTTGTCAGGTTAGTCAACTTGCTGCTGCTACAGAACTTTTAAATATAAAGGCGCAGTATAACTTACCTGCTAGAGGATTTGATTCAGTTGCATTGTGGTTTCGTCGATGCGCTCCACAAGAAAACCTGATGCCGCAAAGTTTGTACGACACGAAAAAGCTAGTGGAGGGACTCGGGTTACCCGTATAGAATATAGATTCGTGTCGAAACGGGTGCATGATCTACTGGGATGTGGATGCGGATGCGGATCTGCATCACTGCAAATTCTGTTTTCTTCCAAGATATAAACAGGGCAAATGTGGGATGATTTCGTACGCCCGCATGTTCTATTTACCGCTGACCCCACGTTTGCAACGGTTGTTTGCATCGGATGTCACAGCTTCACACATGAGATGGCATCACGAGCATGCACAGGATGAAGGTGTTATGCGACATCCCTCAGACGCTGCGGCTTGGAAGCATTTAAATAATTGTCATCCTGATTTTGCACAAGATCCGAGAAACGTGAGATTGGGCTTATGCACATATGGCTTTAACTCGTTCGGGGCATTCGGGGCGCAATATTCAGTTTGGCTGGTGATGGTAACCCCGTATAACTTGCCACCCTCGATGTGTATGAGAGACTCGGTGATTTTTCTCACAGTGATCGTACCTGGCCCGAAAAGTCCAAAATAGAAACTGGATTTGTATTTGCAACCAATTATCGCAGAGTTGAAGAGGTTGTGGACAGATGGTGTCATGACGTACGACATCTCGAAGAAACAAAATTTCTTGTTGCGCGCGGCGTTAATCTGGACGATCAGTGACTTCCCTGCGTATTCAATGTTGTCAGGTATGTTGCGTTCACGTTCATTATTTCTTGTGTATGAGTTTTGTTATTGTTTTTCTTAGCGTTCATTAGTTAATAATTGTAAACATCGATCCCCATCCTCTATTAAAGGATGGAGTACGGCTGGTAAATACGCATGTCCACATTGCATGCTTCATACAGATGCGTTTTACCTTAGAAACGGTCGGAAAACCTGTTGGTTTGATTGCCACCGTCGATTTCTGTATTTGAATCACGCGTTCCGTTCAAACGGTACTGACTAGAAGAAGGGTCGGCGAGTAAGAAAGGAAACCCCCCCGATAATGTAAAGTGGAAGGCAGATTCTACATGGTATAGATGCTATAGGGATGCTGAAGATTACAGTGGAAGGTGCAGAGCTTGCAAACAATGCAGCTGGAAAAAAAACGGGTTGGAAGAAACGAAGTATTTTTTGGGATCTACCGTATTGGGAAGATCTACTTGTCAGGCACAACCTGGATGTAATGCATATCGAGAAGAACTTCTACAACATTTTCAATATGGTTTTGAACGTTCCTGGCAAAACAAAGGACAATCTGAAGGCACGTTACGATGTACAGAAGATATGTAACCGTCCTGAGTTAGAGCCTGACGACAATGATAATTACGCAAAAGCAAAGTACATGTTGGCGACGGATGAAAAGAAAACACTATTTGAGTGGATCAAATCCATCAAATTCCCTGACGGATACATTTCGAATCTGAGTCGGTGTATAGACAGTCAAAAACATGTCATGTTCGGGATGAAAAGCCACGACTGTCGCTTCAATGAGTTCGGAGATCACTATTATTATCTGTAAGTTGGAGCGAATGTTCCCACCTGGCTTTTTTGACTCAATGGAGCATCTTCCAGTGCATCTTCCATACGAGGCATTCTTAGGGGGTCCGGTCCATTATCGCTGGATGTACCCATTTGAAAGGTTAGCAAACTTACTTTGTATATAATTCAAGCTTTTTAATGTTAAACTTATCAGAGGTTTACTTAATTGCTTGTAACCCACAGGTACTTACGTCAGTTGAAAAAGACGGTCGGAAATAAAGCAAGAGTCAAAGGATCTATCTGTAGTGCGTACCTAATGCAAGAGACTACTACGTTTCGTTCATACTACTTTGATCAACACATTGCTGAGCAGTTTCATCGAGCGACACGAAACGTTGTCGAAAATTTACTTGAAAGTGTTGAAGTAAACGACCTGCCCATATTTATTGAACCTGGCATGACAGTTGGAAGATCAGTGCGTAGGCCGTTGACCGACTCTGAGTATCACGTAATGCAGAGCTACGTGTTATGCAACTGCCCAGAAGTCGAGCCTTACATCGAGTGAGTTCTCGTAACGTTACATTATTCCATTGACTTAACAATCACAACTGTTTCAAATATTTTCTTACTATTTTCGTAACATACAGACTATTTCAGAACGTATACGTTCAAATGACATGAGTCACTCTTACAGCCGCTGAGGAAGGGTTAATAATTGAGAAGGAGTTTCGTTCCTGGTTCAGTGCATATGTGAGTTATTTGAAATTGTCAAAAATATCATGTCAAGTCATTTGTTGAAATATACTATATCCTTCTAATTATACTCTACGTGTGCTGAATGGCAGGTGAACTCCCCTACGTTACCGGTAGATGATCCTCGCATGATTTCTTTGGCAAAGAGACCTACACAGATTGCAAGGTCATATACTGGATACGTCGGTAACAGATTCAGATTTCAAACGAAGGCGCATTTTGTAAACATGGCAACAAACAACAGTGGTGTTTGCATAAAAGGTCAAGTGTTCGGCACGGAAGACGATTACTTTAGAGTAATCGATGAGATTCTTGAGATTCAATACGCAAGTCTAACACTAAAATGCATTGTTCTGTTTAACTGCACTTGGTTCGAGACAACCAGACGAGGCGGAGTCCGTAAGATTGATCATTTACAAATCGTTGAGGTAAACAAGTACAAGCATATGCGCACCGCTGATAGGTTTGTCCTCGCTTCACAGGTGATTCAAGTTTATTACCAACTATCCGAGTAATAAACGAGATCTGGCAGATTAGTTAGTTGTTTGTAAAGTTAAACCACCACAGGTAGAAGAAAACCTGTCCGAGAAAGACGACCATGCAGACGAAGCCGATGGTTTTCAAGAAGATCAGATAATATGTCGTGCAATAGACGATGGCCAGAATGCAGGTACCGCACGTCCTTTGAACTACGGAATGATAACATTGCATGATGACGATACAAATGCCTCCACTTCTTGCGAACGTGACATTGATGCTGAATTTATTCGAGATGATGAAGAAGAAGAAGAAGAAGAAGCAATGACTGAAGAAACCGAGGATGAAGACTAATACACTTTGTAAATTTATATGATTCACTGTATGTTTTATAATATAGTCATTATTATGTTTCATTAAACAATATATATAAATATGTTTTAATCTCCATTAATTTATATATATAAAAAAAATATAAAGGTAAAATTACGACCATATGGTCGCAAATTTCAAGTAAAATGCGACCATATGGTCGTATCTTTGAAATGTAGACTTAAGTTTTGTTAAAATTTGTATTAATTTACGACCATTTGGTCGTAATTTTGTGACTATATGGTCGCTTTATTCAGTGGTAAATTTAAATTTTCATGAAATTTTTGGCAGTGAATTTGACAATTACGACCATTTGGTCGCAATTTATGGCGGTGAATTTGAAAATTACGACCATTTGGTCGCAATTGTGTATGGGAAGTGTGATGTGACAGCTGGTTGTCATAATGACACGATTACGACTAGTTGGTCGCATTGTTATTGAAATACGACCACTGGTCGTATTTTTGAACCAAAATGCGACCATCTGGTCGTAATCGAGCGACTTTTCGTTTCTCATCATAATTACGAAATTGCGACCATCTGGTCGCAATTTAAACTCCCACCCGATTCTCTCCCTCCCCAACCCGATTCTCTTTTCTTTCCTTTTCTCTCTTTCCCCCGTTCCCGTTCCCCCGTTGCTTTTTTCCCGTTCCCCTAAACCCCGTTCTTTCTTACCTTTCCCGTTCTCCGTTTTTCACCCATTCCCGTTTCAAAAACCTCCAAAACCCGGTAGCGTATTCGAGGTTAGTTTTTGTTTTCGTTTTAATTAAGTTATTATAAATTGTTTTAGTTTCGTTAAATTTAGTTACATTTAATTGAATAGTTTAGTTTAACTTTAAATTAGTGTAATTAATTATGTTTAGTTAGTTACTTTAATTTGTTTAGTTAAACTTAGTTAATTAATTTAATTTAGTTAAATTACTTTTAGTTTAATTACTTAATTAAATTTAGTTACATTTAATTGAATAGTTTAGTTTAACTTTAAATTAGTGTAATTAATTACTTAATTAATTATGTTTAGTTAGTTACTTTAATTTGTTTAGTTAAACTTAGTTAAGTAATTAGTTAATTAATTTAATTTAGTTAAATTACTTTTAGTTTAATTACTTAATTAAATTTAGTTTAATAAATTATTAATTTAATTTAGTCACATTATGAGTTTAGATTACTTTTTTTAAATTAATTTAATTTAATTAGATTGATTAATTAGTGTAGTTTACTTACTTTAATTAATTTAATTTACTTTAGTTTCATTAATTAATTAATTAATTTAATTTAGTAAATTAAATATATTAGATTACTTTAATTACTTACTTAACTATTTTTCTTTAATTTAATTAATTAATTTAGTTAATTTAGTTAAATAATTAGTGTAGTTTACTTACTTTAATTTAATTAATTAATTAATTTAATTTAATTTACTTTAGTTTAGTTTAGTTTATTTAATTAATTATTTTAATTTAATTTAGTTTAATATACTTAATTAATAAATTTACATTAATTCTATAAATTTAATTAGTTTGATTAGGAAAATGGCACGCCAACGTCATCCTCCGATGTCCGGCGATGATGCGCAGGACCGCACTGATCCACCGCCAGAGGATGACGCACCAGAGTTGGACAGTTCTCCAGAGGCGGGGGACTGGACGCATGCTGACCTGGAGGAGATATTACGGTTGGACGACGATCCCGACCCGACATATCCCTCCGCAGTACCCGAGTCGCAGATTGCGACACCGCGTTTGGAGGAGGGCTCACCGGCTTCAGCCACTACTGTCGCGGGACCCTCAACTTTTGGCACCGCGCCCGATCCAGCGGGAGCTGGAGCTTCTGGTACTGGCCGTCCTAGGGCCACTGCCAACCCGACCCTTCAGATATAAGGGGATACGTAAGTAGACAAGTAATTTTTTTAATTAAATATTCATGTTATTTATAACCTAAAAAATATTTTTTACTCTTTTTTTTGCAGAATACAGCCGCATCAAACCGCTTCAAAGCGGTTTCAACAGGTCCTCCAGAGCATGCCTCTACCCAGCGAGCTTCGCTGGACGAATGTGACGACCCGTCACTTTTAAATAAATTAAATTCAGAGAAAACAGCGGAAGTCTTTTAATTTACGAAAAAATTGGCGTGGTTTTGTTTGAAAATTGGCATGCCGAAAACCTGTTTACATCCTAATTTTCAAATCTAATAAAATCACATGGACTTTAAGTCCAAGATCAGGAGTTCAAATATGTATATCATATAAACATCAACATTAGGCTCTTAGGAGGCAAATACAAAATACAATTCATTAAAATTCTTAAAGTTCATCAAAATAAGACATAAACTTTACAAATCCATTAGTCCATCTTGAGGTCAGCATCCCTCGATCACGCAGCACCACCTCCCCTTCCTCGACCTCTAGCCAAGGCATTACCTGAAATTGGTTGTAATATCATGAGCTAACAAACTAAGCCCAGTGAGAATAATAAGCATAAAAAGTAAAGATAGACCTCAAACTCGCATTTCGATTTGTGTCCAAATATTCCGACACAATCCTCCCTAGAATTCTCCAAAGTCTAGGTCATTTTATTTCATACTTTCCAATTGATGATACTAATTAGCACACTTAGTCTAATTATTCATCCTTTAACTTTTATAACACAATTAACTCCTAAAGTCATTCAAACTCTAGGTAATTTCATTTATACTTTTTAAGGATGATATTACTAATAATCATAGTCAATACTCATCCATCAACATCTTTATGTCAAAGGTAATAAAAGTAAATAAACTTTGCATCATATTTAACATCTCAATTCTCTTTTTCATCAATCATAAATATGAATGCATGAGAGCATCCCGTAGGATTCGCATATGCCCTTATGCATGAGGAGGTAACGTGGTCTATCCCGTAGGATCCATCGTTCATTCACCCTCCTTTTCTTTCTCACTTTCTCTTTTCTTTCAATGATGGTAACGTGGTATATCCCGTAGGACCCATCGTTCCCCCAATCATTTATTTCTCACTTTCTCTTTTCTTTCAATGATGGTAACGTGGTATATCCCGTAGGACCCATCCTTCCCCCAATCATTCTTTCTCACTTTCACACTTATTTTCCATGATGCGATATGGTATGATGCAATATGATGTTTTATAGCGTAAATAAATAAAGTGCGTAATTAAGATAACCATCACAAACATAAAGTAAATGGCATAAAGTAAAGAACATAAGTAAATGACTTAAAGTAAAATAGATAAGAATCTCGGACGAACGATATGACGATCGAACTCCGATAACAAATAATAAAATTAGAAACATAACTTAAACGATTAACCTATGCCCTTCGGATTCTAAACTTCCAAATAATCCGAGGTTCTATTAACCGTTCTAAAAACAAGTTGGATCTTTTAACTTCCAATGATCCAACCTAAGCTTCGAAACGAATCTAACTTATAATCTTCTAAGATTCAAAGTCTTTCTCGAGAACTTCTAAGTTCTCACTTAAAGGATTAACTTCTAATCCTAAGGGCACTAACTCACAACCCTCTAAACTTAGATTCGGATTCTAATCTTAGTTTTGGTTTCTACAAACCTTCACACTCATTTGCTTTCTATAACTACTTTAAATACTAACTATTCTCACCTTAGTTAAAAGATGACTTTGCTCCTAAGTCCGAAGGAGCGATCAACCACGAGGTTCAAAAACACCTACAAACGAATTATATCGTAACAATCAATAACTTTACCAACTATCGATTAAACAACGACTAAACAAGCAAGAAGACGAAAATCCACCAAACTTCCCCTTTGAGGCCCACGGCCCTCTCATCAAAAATGAGTCTCGGGTTTGGTTTTTCGGCTTTTTGGCAAATCAAAATACGTTTTGAGTTGGTTTTAATCAAATTCGATAATCCCGATTTCAATGGGTATCGATAATTAGGGTTTTTGAACATTAATCCCTTTCCCGAATTGAATTTAAATAAACATTCATTCATTAATTTCTAACCCATTTTCAATCCCAAAAGGGTAAATTTCAAACGGAAAGGGTTTCGACTGAAACTCGGTTTTAGGGTTATGGGATAGTTTCCAAAAACACTTAAAACTACTCCCGAATTGACAAACACCGAGTTCCACGGCAAGAAATCGAAAGAAAACAAGTAAAACTTCATTAAAACACTATTTGGAGTTAAGGTTTGAAACTTCACTGACCGAGAACTCCTAGGATCTCGAGAGAAACGGACGATGGGTAGGTGGGAAATGATCCTTGACCCGAGGGCTTTCCGAAATATCCAAGCTCGAGTCGATTCGGCAAGAAACGAACAAAAACGAATTTTCTCCCTTTGCTCTTTGAGACCCACGACAATGAGGAGGAAAAATTGGAGGCTTTTTGGTCAATTTTTGTGGTCAATGATAATTTAAAGAAGATGACAAATAGTATTTTTAGATATTTTGCAAATTGGGTAATTACAACTTTGCCCTTTTATGACTTTTGGCTTAAAAACGAATCCCGAACATCTCAAACTACCCCAATGGTGATTAATAATTATTAATTGGCCCGTTAATAATTATTAATACCATTAAAACGTATTTAAATAAATAAAGCCATTAAAATGAAATAAATTACTAAATTCTAATTTAATAATAAATAAATGAACTTTAATTACTTAAATTAAAATAAAATAAATAAAAGTTTTTTTTTTATCACAAAAATAACGGGACGTTACAACGAAGATTCCGACGACGGAGAAGCGTCTGATGTACGACAACTGGAAGGTAAATAACTTCACTTATTTTTATAATTAATTAATTTATAAATTTGTAACAATCAATTTATTACTTTAACGTTTTCTTATTTCAAATTTTTTCAGGGCAAGTTTCCTATGATCGATCTCGATGTCACGGACGGTCGGATGTTCCCCCTATGGGACAGGCACGTGCAGGATCGATTCAAGGACCTCATGTACCGGGCGCGGCAGAAGCAAGCTAAACACTGGCCTGTGTTGATGAGCGAGGAGGAGCATGCCCGACTCCTCGCAAGCTTGCAGTCTCAAGAGGGCAAAAAAGTGTCGACAAAGAATAAGGTCAACCAGGCCAAGAACCCGAGGAAGCACACCGGTGGCACGAAGCCTCACGACGAGCACCATCGTATATTGGTAAGTAATTGTCATTTTCCTTTCACGTCATTTTTTTGTTTTTTGTTTCAATTATTTATTAAATTAATTTCTGTCTCTTTTTATAATATGTTTAGGAAGAAAAGTACGGTCGTCCTGTTCCACTTGATGAGCTGCACCTGGTCCTTCACACGAAGAAGGACGGGACAATCATCGACGACAATACGCAACAAACTCAGGTATTTAATATGTTTTTTCAATTATTACTTAGAATTTGTTCATCATTTTCTAACTTTTACATACTTTCTAAATTTTAAATATTTAGGACCGTTTCAAGGAGTCTTTGAGTTAGAGGTTGCCGACACCCGACTCGCAACAGACTCAGGAAGATCGTCGACAAGCGTTCTTGGAGGCTGCTAGAGGCGTTCGTCCAGATGGATCTGTTGCTGGTCTCGGCTCGTACGGGAGATGCCTTTACGCGAATGTGCCTTGGCCCCAGCGGAGCAGAGCGGAGCGAGCACTAGCTCCGGCCCTTCTCTAGTTGAGCAGCATCTGCGCGAGGAGGTTCAGCAGCTTCACACCGACATGGACGCTATGCGCGATGACTTAGTTTCTCGAGTCACTGCGATTGAGGCGACTATGCAGGCACGGGTCGAGGCCCAGGTCGCAGCATCTTTGATCGCGTACTTCAGATCCCGAGACGGCGGGCCTTCATCATCGACGCCGCCTCCGCCACCCCCCGCCCCTCAACAGTAGATCTAGGATGATTTCTTTTGTATAGAATATTTTTTGAATATTTGATTTATATATTTTTTATTTTAATTCCAATTTTTTATTATTAAATTTTAATATTAATTAATTAATATTAATTAAATAAATGAATGCTAATTTTAATATTAATTAAATAAATAAACAATAATTAAATAAAAAAAATTAATAAATACGACCAGATGGTCGTATTTACCCTAGAAACTAAACGACCAGATGGTCGTATTTTATCCCTAAAAACACGACCATCTGGTCGCATTTTGCCTGAGTCCAAAAGTGACCATTTGGTCGCTTATAAAACGACAACGTGGTCATTGTTGCATGTGACCAACTGGTCACTTGTCTTCAACCTAAATTACGACCAGATGGTCGCTTTTTTAAGCAACCATCTAGTCGTTTTTTCAAAATGTTGACTTTTTTGCGACCAAACATTCTTGGTCGTATTTTTGTGACTATCCAGTCACACAAAATTCCAGAACGATCAACTTTTTTGCCACCACCATCTTGGTCGCTTTTTTGGTCGCATTCTACAATAAAAACGACCTTTTGGTCGCAAATGTCTGGTCGTAAATTGACTTTTTTTTTGTAGTGTTATTCATTATCTAGTTTCTAATTTTATTTCTTTGAAGCGTTTACAAATACGTTAAAATGAGTTCTAATATTTATAAACTTATAAATAAATAAAATATTGATAAAAAAAATTAAAAACTTAGAATCACGATTATTATTTACCAAAAAATATCACAGATACCCCTGTTTCATATAAGCATATAAGTAAGTCACTAGTTTACCATATCAGTAATATTATATCAATGATAGTATATCTTAATATATCAGTGCTACTGATTTACCACCGTTGAAATACTGCTTTACGAAGTAGGGAGAGGTCTTGGTTGAAAATTTCAAATTCTCATTAGAAAATAAGGGAAAACAAGTTGGAAGCTTTGGATTTTGTCAAATATGAGTTTGGTGAGTTTTGGTCGAAAATATGATGATTTTGTAATGATTTTTCGGGTTTGATTAAGTTATTATAGAAACAAAAAAAAATCTCAAGTTTGAGGTCTCGCCGAAAAACTTCAAATTTTTGTCAGACATTAGAGGATAACAGATTGGAACTTTTGGGTTTCGTCAAATCTAAATTTGGGGATGAGTTCTAGCAACAAAAAAATGATGATTTTGTGAAGATGTTTTTGGATTTTTTAAATTATTGCCGGAAAACTTTTTGACATGACAATGGCGGCAGTGGTGGGGAAATTGGAGAGAGAAATAGGAAAATATAATTTAGAAAGATGATGATGGAAGAATGAATACATGTGTTAGCTTGGAGGACTTAATGGACCTATAAGACTAAGCTCCAATGATCTAGAATTACATTGATCAAACGCCTTCAATCAATTAATTCTTATTCATTAACTCTTATATAACTTCACTAAATATCTAGAGTTGCACTCTTAGTACTATAGACGTAGTTATGTCCATTGGCTAATATCATTAACTACACTTTGATCCTTCACAAGTAGTTTGTATCCATGGCTAGGTAATTTTACCGTATTAACCTCCATGATACATCTTGTTCCTTAATTCCAACTGATTCTCTAATGAATGGCCTTATATTATCTCCATTATGCGTCTTTGAATTTTCCTTGATCAGAGGAATATGGGGCCCCGTTGTTCAAGCACCGAATTAGTCCATAAGGGAACTACTTATCTACTTTCCTATATGGAAAAGAGTGAATTACAATCTTGTGTAATTACGTTCTCAACTATAAGTAAGATGCAATCTCCAAAGTGGGAGGCATATTGAGCAAACTATATCGAGTCACTCTCACCTATATAAATCAAAGGTTTGTCTTTTGCGAACAGGAGTTCGTAATCCACTCAGGATTAAGATCAATTATACATGATCAACCGATTGATATACGAAGTATCTTTCTGCGATGGCTTTCTCATAAGACAGTAAGTATATCTTAGTCCAGTCTACTACAATCTCTATTGCAGCAACACCCTCACTCACATGTCTTTGCATAAGCGATCCATATGAGATCACTTGTGCCAATTCACAAGTGGGTAGTGTTAGTGGTGTTAACAGAAATAAGGCACCCAACCTTTATTCATATACCACAGACTATTTGAGTTACTACTTAAGTGAATTTTCCCGCATCACATTCTCACTTTATGTTATCATAAGTAACTCTGGATATTATGATGGATTACATTTGTTAAACAATAGTAAATGCCAATGTAAATATTACTAATTAATAATTTCTTTATTTATTTATAGTTTATTTGATTACATAAGATTTAGAGCAGAAACCCAAGCAGTCTGTAGCATCCGTGTGCAGGTTCTCCAAATGTAAAGAGGAATGCCCTGCACTTGATAGCTTCTCGGACTCTTTGAAGCTCCATCCATGTACGAAACGTATCAATATGCTCGACAAGATCCTTCGAACCATCATACGTGGTCATATTTGGTATCTTAAACTTGGTGGGAACATTCACCTCCATTATTTCATCATTGTATGGAGGCTCAGTTTGCTCGAGGAGATCTTCTAGTGCAAGAGGAGTCTTTCTCCGATACTCTTCTTTCATATAACCAAGTTGATTTTGGAGTTTTTTCCACTCTAGCGCCAAAGGCTAGGAACTTTCAGCAATAGACTTCATAGCATCTGTATGTGCCTTTCTCTTGTGATTAAGCACTTTTCAAAGGTCGGACCCTCCTCTCTGAATTAGAAGTTCTTTATGAGAAGACTCATGACTTGAAGCGAAAGCATGCCGATTATTTGGCCTCGACCTCCCCTTCGAGTCACTCTTCTCGCTGTTCTGTGACTCTTCTGCACCTTTTACTGGTTCTTTGTCTTTTCCCTTCTTGAACGTAATTCCTAGTTGTCTACAGGGGCTTGTTAATTAGACTTGTGTGTGAGAATTTTTAGTACTCTAGCAAGATCTTGATTCACATCTTGCACTTGTTCTTCGCGGGCGTCTACTCTTCTGTCTGGCACGAGTGCAACCCTTACTAATTATTTGTTTTCATCAACTTATTGTAGTTCTCTAGTGCTACAAGTTTGATATCTCGTATTATGAGTATTACGGTTTTTGCCCATCTATATCATCACCATGTTGCTAAATTCTACGACTCATCCTTGATGGTAGAGCACTTAGTTATATACTCTCCCCACAGACGGAACCAAATGTTGTTGCGTAAAAATGAAGAGTTTCCACGTGTGCAACGAACTTAGAGTATGGGCGAGTCGGAGGTAGTGCGCTACACTGGAGGTGCTGCGTAGGTGGTGTGATGAGTAAATGACGAGCACTGTATATACCTGCACAGAAAATGAAGAGAGTACCGGTGTGGTGTCAGCCTAACACCCTCCGGTGCTAAAGTCACAGCAAGCAAAACTAGTGTACCAGAGAGAATTGTAGTCGAAATTAGTTACCTAATGAATGAATTTCTTCTCATATTTATAGAAGAAGAGGTTGATGACATCATTATGCCACATGTTGCGTCGGGATTGGGCCACGTGTTGCTTCCCAACGACGTGTCACGTGTTGCATATGCCACGTGTCGTCTTTGAATAGGATACCCTTATAATGTAGTTTCTTGGTCTTAGATATGTAGCCTTATTAGATGATGTAGACGCAGCTTCTCGCGGTGACGTAAACATAGTTTCCCAGGGAACGTCGACGTAACCACCCAGGTGATGTAGCTTTATCTTTCCAAGTGACGTAGCCATGTCGATTGTGCATTCTTTGATCAACTTAAGAAATTCCACGTGTACTGATGTAATTGATCACCTACAACACTCTTCTTTCTAAGATCCTATATAGGCTAGAAACAGGGACGGATCTATAGTAGGACCGGGGCCACATGCCCCCCTCGATTTGTGGATAAATTTAAAAAAAATATATGAATTTTAATTACAAAAAATTGTGCCACTGATTTGTAATCAAATAAAATAAAGAGTTGTTATATTGCTAAAATAATTAGGTTGGTTTTTTGGCCGAAGTCATTCATTCCACTTACACAACCCAAGTTCGAATCACAGCACGCCTCTTTGCAATTTTATCTAAATGTTTTTACATGTTTAAAGAATTATTTATCTATTTATTTATTATATATATATATATATATATATATATATATATATATATATTAAATCATGTATTTTTTATGTTTTAATTTAATATAAATAAAAGAGTTCAATATATTTATCATATCTATTTTCAAAATTTATAAAATATAAATTATATTTAGATTTATTTTTAATTTTAATTTTTAATTTAATGTAATATAAATAGCATTTCCAATAATTTTTTCATTTTTTATCTATCTATCTTATTTATTTATAATTATTAATATGAAGTGATTTTTTAACCTAAAAAACTAAATATTTTAAAATTTACTTGAATTAGTTTTCACCAAATTAAATACCAATGGTGAATATATAGATTTTATTTTGTAGTTATTAATATTATAATAAATTATATATTTGTATGTATTGCATGTTAGGGGGTGTGTTTAGTTCTGTTTATGGCAGTTTTAAACAAATCAACATTGAACGATGAAAAAGAAAAAAAAATTGCAAATTGAAAATGAACCGCTTATGAGTCGAATCGGTTTTGAACACATAAGCGGTTTAAGGTATTGATTTCTATAAATTTTATTCTGTTTCAATTCAATTTATATCGATTTGACGATTTTTATAAATTGCAACTCTACTGTGTGCCCCTCTGAACTTAAATCCTGGATCCGTCACTGGCTAGAAAATATTATTTATAATTGGTTAGGCAAAAAATATTATTTCTTTATTTTAAAAAAAAAAATCCATCTACTCAAATAACCAAATTAAATCATGTTATATCTTTTCATAAAAAAAAAATTATCAAACTAACCATGATAGCGATCAAGACCCGTATACGTCTAGCTTTCGGTTTTTTGTACTAACTAATTGATAAGGAAAGGTTTTATGGTCTTTCTATTAAGATTTTGCTAGTGAGAATAAAGAAAAGATTTTGTTTTTTAGATTTCATAAACAACAGTATGATAATTCATATTTTATAATTTTAAACTCATAAATAATTGAATTTCATCAAGGTGATGTTATATTTGTAATTATTTATAATTATTGATCATATTAATTTGATTTTTTTTATTTTTTTTTTGGAGCGAATATTAATTTGAATTAAAATAATCTAATAAACTTTTTTTTTTAATTCTTGTTTCAATTGATAGCATAAATTAAGTGGGAAAGAGATCATGTCTATATCCATTGATAAATCTTCAAACACGCCTTAAATAATAATGCAGCATGTTCATCTGTCGGTATAAATTATTATGCTAATTTCTTTATGGGTTGATTTCCATTATCATGTCTCTAATGATAGCAAACATCCTCTTATATCGATCTTTCCCTCTTTCAATCGATTTTTCATTTTACTTAATCATTATGTTGATTGTTGTTAACACAAGAGATCATAATCGTCATTACCTTTCTGATTTTTGCTTAAAAATTAATATTGTTTGCCTTCAATTTTGGCTTTTTAAGTAATTTTTTTTTTTAATTTTATTATTTGCTCACACAAGATTCCATACATGGTAGGGGTGTGCAAGAGGAACCGGCTAAAACCGAACCGGAACCGAGGCATGCGGTTCTAGTTCGTTCCGATTCTTTTTTAAAAAACGATAAGATTATCGATTCGGTTCCTGTTTCTTTTTTTATAAACTTTCCTACCGATTCGGTTCTGGTTCTTGACAAGAACCGGAGGAAACCGAACCGGTAACACCCCTAATATATGGTTTGATTGGCTGTCAAACATTTGAGTTAATGCATTTCAGAGGAGATTTGAACTTTCAATCTTAATGATATCTAATCAATTGAGTCATATGCTTAGTTTTTTTTTTTTTTTTTTTTTTTTGAAACTATGCTATGCTTAGCTTGACACAAGTAAATTAGATAGAATAAATGTTATACATTATTTAGCCATGGTGTGGCAAGTCATATCAATACTTTGGGGAATAAAATGTTTTTCTTTTTGTCTTTCTACTTTGATTCCTCTAACATTTTGGTGTTAGTACTCTATTAGGTTCGGGATTTTTCATATCTTTCGACTTTAATTTTGGGTTTTGAAATATATGCCTATTTGGACAATGTCATTAGTTTTCTATACTATAACAGAAAGTTGGTAGTGTAATTATTATTGTACTTAAAATAATTATATTTTTGTATTGTTGCGGCAAAAAATTGTTTTTCTATTATTTTATTGCTTATGTGGTCAATTTTTATAAAATTAAACCGAAATTGCTTATTTAGTTAAAATGAATTAAAACTTAACACAAAATTAAACTAATAAGTACAAAAATCAAACCAAAATTCTCAGATCATCACCATCATCTTCTTCTTCTACCAAAGCTAATCAGGTTTCATCCACTCTCGAATCAAATCTACAACGTTCACCCTTGACTCTAAGTATATATGTCTTCTCTTGCAAAATTAGATTTAATGAAGAAAAAGTGGTGATAGTTTTAGGGTTTGTGTTTTCTTTAACTATAATTTTGGTTTGTTTATATAATTTTAAGTTTGGTTTTGGTTTTGTTAATTATTTAAGTTTATTAAAATGACCACATACAATAAAAAATATTTTTTTATAGGATTCTTGCACATATATGCATAATCAGGCTCAACCTAAAAACTTATTTACAAATGTACCGGATCCATCAGAACTCCGAAGTTAAGCGTGCTACTAAGTTGGGCAACCACTTGGAAAGTCCTCGTGTTGCACCTCTTTTTATCTCTTTTACATTTGCAAAAAAAAGGAAAATACTTATTTACAAATTTAGTTTAAAGTCTAAATTCATGCATATAATAATACAAAACTATCACTACTTTCATAGTAATCACTACATATGTAATCACCGATTCACCTTATATGTAATTATTGATTCATCTTATAGAAATTTTCCTTTATTTATCACATAGGTGATAAAATTAAATTAGTTTAAGTCATGTCATCATTAATAATATGATTAAAAAAATTAAAAAATATATATATAAAATCAGACATTTTGTTACTATAGCGGAAAACTAAAGTTCGGGATCAAATCAGATCCATAGATAAAATTGTGAGTTTTGAAAATTTGGAGATCAAATAGACACAAAACTCAAAACATGTGGATTAAAAAAGTAATTTTCTCTATTTTATATATGGTTTCCTATTTTTTACAAGCAAAATATAAACACATTTGATAGTTTTTTTTTTTTTTTACTTTTTTACTTTTTGTTCATTCTAGAACCATGAAATCACTTTTGGCAAAAATTTCTTGTTTCTTATATTCTAATTTGATAATTAAAAAAATTAACGTCAAAATATTCTTTTTTAAATATTCAAATTTCATATCATTTTTATTTTTAAATTTGACTATATAATTTGTGTTGTGAAATCGGAAAATTATAAATATTTTATTTTAAAAAAAAAATAAGAAACACAACATTACTTAATAAACTTATATTTTATAAAATTAGAACCAATAAATGAGAAACATAAATCAAAGAGGTTAATAAAACAAGCCCTGAAGACACTTA
Source organism: Gynostemma pentaphyllum (assembly GCA_028015215.1). Classification (NCBI taxonomy): domain Eukaryota; kingdom Viridiplantae; phylum Streptophyta; class Magnoliopsida; order Cucurbitales; family Cucurbitaceae; genus Gynostemma; species Gynostemma pentaphyllum. The sequence goes on along the minus strand of CM051346.1, from coordinate 33,630,636 downwards.
AAACAAATAAGCCTGTCATAATCGTCAGTTGATCACAGACAAAACAAAAGAAGGATTGGCTTAAAAAAAACCAAGCTGAGCTTTTATTGACAATATAGATCTAGCCATCTCTGTTTTCTTTTCTATTGTTAGTTCAAAACATCCTTCACCATTGTTAAAAAACACCAACCTTCAGAAAGATTAAGAATAAAAAGACGTGAAAAAAAAAAGATATCTTAAAAAACACAGTGGGTGCGAGACTTGAATCGAATCGAATAAAAACGACGAAGCTCTCTGATTAAGTAGGTTCCTTTTCCTTCCAGTCTCTCCGGATATCAAATGTGTAATTGATCTCCAAATAGCACTTGTTATCATCGTCAAGAAACTGAGAAAACAGAACAACCATACCAAAAAAAATCAATATAAATATGCTCCGATTTCGCTTATAAAACCGAGCATATTCGCTTTAAGGGTACAAAAGGATTTTGAACCCTGAAATCAATTTATAAAGCCTGATAGCTTATGTTAAAACTAATTTTGAACCTTAACTTAAACAACCATGAGTTCATAAATATGAATAATATTCCATGTTTAAAGCAAAAACATCATTTTGAAAGACAGGATAATAAGTTATGTTTGAACAAATCATTCTTTAAAATGGAAGCAATAAGGATTGAAAAGGATATGCATGTTACTTATTGCAAGCATACCCATGAAAGCTGCTACTCTTAAAAAGATCAGATAAGCCATGTGATGAATAAGTTATCATAAATAGGCAGGTGCAGTGCAGTTTATATTAAATAGATTTAATGGTTTCAAAAAAAATATGTAAATGAATAAAAGTATGTATGGTGTGTTTGACATGATTTTTTTTAATATCCTTGAGTGCTCGGGCTAGCTTGCGCAAAGCAATCACACTACCCTACAATACTAGTGTTAAAAACTCGTAGGATAGTACCATAGTATCTGGCCACATGGCCACACAAGGCTGTAAAAAACTCTTTGACCAATAGATCAACCCTGGTCGTTTTTCACATGATTTTTGAAATAATTAAAAAACTTTCTATAATAATTCCATAGTATTTGGCTACATGGCCACAAGTGTTTCTCAAAAGTACTTATATTTTTATCAAAAACCATCACAAACAAACTCTAAATACTCTGTCTAATCATTATGAAACAAGAAAAATGAAAGACCAAGGGTAAGATTGGACATTGTTTGAAAACTCACCTTACTTCTGGCTGAATATGATCCCCTGGCCAAGATGCCTGATGGGGTTGTCTCTTCATGCATTTCATGATCGTAAGGTTCCGGCTGGGGACTGAAGGTTCCTATCATCTCTTTTGAACTGTCAACTGGGACCAGGAAGGAAAATCGAGTCCATCCGATAGTTAAAAAGGTTGGATTGATAACCGCTTTGTTTTAAGTTGTTTAAACTTAAGTTTGTCTTCTAAGATTGTTTGAATAAAAAATTAAAAACAAAACCGTTATCAAACGGAATTATTTCTCAAAGAGAGCGAGAATGTACCTTTAAGGCCAGTTTTCCAGACTGTATTGGTATATTTGAGACCTGAAACAATGTTGTTGCTGACTTGAAAAGTGAATTTGAGGCTGTAACGGCTACCTTCCTTCAAAGTAAACCATAGGCCTTTGGGATTTCCATTCTCAGGCACTGGTAAAAAAATATCAGGCCTTCCACAGGATCTGATTGCAAGGCTTAATATCTTCACTTCTGGTTCAAGAGTTTCTAATATACACCCAAAAGAACAAAAAAAAATGGGGATTCATTTTCTTAGAAAGAAAATTAATCTTCATTCAAAACAAATATTCTATATCTATTTTAACTCCACAAGGAAAATCTGCAATGCCCCATGTTCATTTCCATTTTTTTTAAATTAGGGGGACGTGAATCAAGTATCGGAAACTAATGTAAAATGACCCGTTTGATAACTATTTCGTTTTTTTTTTTTTTTAAATTAAAACCGAACAACATTTAATTTTAAACCAAAAAAAACTCCGAAAATGAAATGATTATCAAATGGGGCCGACATAATTAATAAAACTTAAATTGGAATCTTCAAAAAAAAAATGTAGATTTAAAAATTGGCATTCTTAAAAAAAAAAAAGGAATATTACCTCCAACGGATTCAAAATCCACACTCCCCAGAAGCTGTTCCTTCCACCTCCTGAGGCTTTCATCATCCTGAAAACCTCCATGTTAAACCAGAAAGGCCGTACAGAAATTCAATTAATTAAAATAAACTTATTCAACAATAATAAGGATAATTAAGAAAATCTATAAAAAAAAACAAAAAAAAACCTTGTCCTTGTCATTAAGTTCTTTCAAAGTATATTGAGGACCCAACTCAATGTTTCTTCCATTTCCATCTTCTTCATCTTCTTCTTCAGTAGCACAGATTGAATTTTCACTCATTTTCCTACTCAACCCACCTGGAGAAGAACCAATAATCACCTCTTCTTTTTCATTTCCATCTTTTTCCCCATTCCCATCTTTCCCTTTCTCATCAAAACCCATCCTTTTTGAACTCGATGATGAAGAAGAAGAAGAAGCGATTTCAACGCCCAAAGACATTAACACAACAGGCCATGAAACATAACCCAGAAAAAAAATGGCACGGAAATAAATCAGACCAGACAAAATGAAGAAAGAAAAGAAAAAGCAAGAAATACCCACTTGGGGAAGAAGAATCTCTCTGACAGAAACACAAAAAAATTAAAATGAGAGAGAGAAAATTAGGAGAAAGATTGGGTCAAAGAAGGAAGGTGAGAAAAGGCAAAAAAGGAAGAAAATCGAGGGAAGCCCATGAAAGAATTGAGGCTGGAGAAGAGGGAAAGGGGATAAAATGGGTTGTTAGAAAGAAAAAAAAGTTGCAGAGAAGAGAGAGAGAGAGAAGGAATGGGTCATGTGGTGATCCGAAATAATCTTAAAATAATCTAGAGAGAGAGAGAGAGAGGGGATCGTGGAGGTCACTCAGTGCCGTTGCTTTGGTGCACAATATTCGAGGTATCACTTGAATTTCCAACTTCCCACAAAAACAACCACCACATCTCGGACAGCCGACCCTCCGATTAGCTGCAGGGACCCTCACACATTTTCTCTTTTTTATTATTGCTTTTTTTTTTCAAAAAATAAAAAGTATTACTAAAATCTAATAAAAGTTTAAAATTATTGAATTTTTTAGTTCAAAATATTTCAATAAACATAATTAAAATAGTAATAAGATCTGTCATTTCTGCGATATAAGAGCATGTTTACTAATCCGTAATGGGAATCAATGAATGAGAATCAACTATTTTCATTCTCATTCCATTGTTTACTTGTTAGCTGGAATCATTCCTAATTTGTGGACCCCACCTCAAAATTAGGAATGATTCCTGAATAGAGTTATAATTGTATTTCCCTTCAAATGCTAAGGAATCTCATTCCGATTCTGTTAGTTTAATATTTCCAAATTGATTTGACTATTTCACCCTTAATTTTCAAGGTTAAATCACCTATTCATTTCTTGTTAATTGTCATTCTTGTTAAGTGATTATTGATTTTTCAATTAACTAATCATTCACTTATTTAAATATTTTAATTTAATAAGACACATTACCTATAAACAACTTTCTAATAATTTATTTTATAATAAAATAATAAACAATCTCCTAAAAATTATCTCAATTATATTTTTTAATATAAATTTAAATATATATTTCAATATTATCACTTATTCTTTATTAAATTAAAATAAATATATTTATTTTTATTATAACATTTCTCTAGTTGATTATTATGTAATTTTAAAAGATGTTTTAAATTAATTATAAGAAATGTTTTAATTATTCTCATCATTATAAAGGGTATTGTAGTAATTGTCTACATTCTGATTCTGATTCATTAACATGGTAAACATCATGAATGCAATCTGATTCCCATTCCTTATAAGTTTAGTAAACATCATCAATTGTAATCTGATTCCGATTCTTTATGATTCTGATTCCTCCATTTTTTATTTCGATTCCTTCTCATTTCGATTCCGGATTAGTAAACGAGCCCTAAGAGGGAAAAAAATTAATGGAAAGTAAAAAGTATTATTTTTTTTAAAAAAATAAATTAAACTTTTTGCTATATTTAATTTATGGTGAAAAGTCAAAATAGCCACTTTTGAGGTCAAAGTTAACAAATGTCCACCTTTTAAGATATTTAATGGGTAGACACTTTTTACTATTCAATTTTTAAAATACCAAAACTGTCATTTTCATATAATAGGTATAGTTTGACACCTCCTGACATTCTGACACGTCTGTATAGTACGTACAGTTTGACATTTCTGACATTTTTTCTTTTCCAATGCAATTTTCTTTCCCGGTGTTGTAACGCCCCGTTACGAAGTAGTTAAAATAAATATTATTCTTTTAAAATAATATTAATCAAACTTGATCTATTAATAAGAGTAGAAATATCATGTTCTTTCAAAAAGGGTATTGTGGTATTTTCCCGAAAACCTCGAAATTTAAACCTTGTGATTTGATTAATATTTTGACATAAAATTGATCGTCTCGATGTCAAGATTCCAATGCAACTGACGGTTTGTCATTCTAAGACCTGGTGATCAAGATATAGACGTTTTAAGGTGAGTGGTGATTTCGTAAATATGGCAACTCAGGATTTCTAACCTAAGATGACTTCCCATTTGTCATTCTCAAATTTTTAAACTCTCTTCTCTCCGTCTCACACCGCCGCCGCCCATAGAAGAAACTGGAAGCTCAATTTGCTTCATCATCGTTTGATCGTCGTTCCTCATTCCGATCTTGGATTTGGAGTGGTTGGGGATCATCTTTGCAATCAAGAAGGTAAAAACTTCTCTTCCTTTGAATTCCCCATTGCAGTCGCCCCTATACCCATGAAATTAATGTTTGGTTTGTCAATTCTTGATGCTAGGTGCACGATTTGATCGTGGGGAGTTGTTAGGCGAAGATTGGAGTTCGATTCCATGAATTCCTAATCTTGGGTAAGTGATTTGGACCAATTTCTTTATAAATTCTAAAATTTTGGGTTTAATATTATATTATGAACTTCAAGAACCTAGCCTTGAAACTCATTCCTTATCGCTTTCCAATTTCCAAACATTGGCCTAAAACCTAATCGATTTTGATCTACCTTGCCTATAACCAAAGACCATCAAAAAATCGATCTCCTGAAACACGAAACCGCGACCAAAACATGACCCGAAGGCCAAACGGCAAGGGGACAGCAGCGCCGTGACTGTCCTCTTCCCAACGTCGAGTCGTTCGTCATTTGTTTTTCCCCTTTCTTTGAGCCGTCGAACCCCAAACCTTTTTACACCTTTTGGGACTGTTTTAGCATTTAATTTAATTATTTAGGACCTCCGTTTCAGGTCTGGTTTGTAGAGGAAAGTAGCGTGAAACTTTGAAATTAGCGAATTTCAAGGTGAGTTAACGGTTTGATCAACTGTAGGGTTTTAGATAAATCTAAAGGTCAAACCGTAGCTTATTTATTCCTAAATATTTATATATATTGTAACGACCCGAGTTTTTGGTTGATTTTATTTTTTATTATTTTGTGGTTAACTATAGTTAAAAGTTAACTAATGGTGGAAATTATTTAAAAGAAGGTTGTTAACCATGGTTAGTTTAGTGGAAAGGGTTGGTTAGTAAAAGAAATTAAGGGGCAAGGACTAATTGGCAAAAGAAATTAGAAGGAGGGACTTCTTTTAATTTTAGGAGGTGGAAGGATTTTGTTTTAAAATTAAGGGGTGGAGGGACTTACTTGCAATTTGATTATGTTGATTTTAGAAATTAAAAATATAAATAGGAATTAAGAGATAAGTAAAGAAAAATCAAAACAAAACAAATTCCACTCATCTTTCCTCCTCATTTCCACCAAGAGACAAAAATTTGAGGAAAAAGCTCCCAAAATTTTCCCCCAAACTCGAGCAAGAAGAGAAGAAAAAAAGAAGAGAGAAAGTGTTGGATCTCCCTCGTTTCTCGGCCGATTTCTTCGTGCCTTAGCTCGTTGGAAAGCTCTCGCAACAAGATTTCTACCCATCCTACATTTGAAGTCTTTCCATCCACTTATAAGGGACGAAAAGGTGAGGGAAAGTTTCAGATTTTATGGGTATTGTTGTTTTGATTTTCAAACCCACACTTGAATCCTCTTTTTTGGAGTTTAAGGAGTTGTTGTATGTGGGTTTTCTTACTTTTATATTTCTGGCAATTGATGTTGAATTGATGAGTTTAGGATTTAAGGTTCATGTATATTGAAAGGAAGAAGATGGAAGCCATGGATAAGTTCAAGTTTTCAAAACCTCCATTAATGGTGTTTCTCAAGCTTCTAGTTTTTCTTGTTTTTGTGATTATCATGACTATTGTTAAAGGGTTTTCAAATCTGGAATTTATGGGGGTTTATATGTATATAAGATACATAAACACATTGGAAGATCAACTTAATGAATTTTTGGTAGATTCCCATTTTAGTCGAAAGTTGGACTTTAATTTGACTAGTTTTGGAACTTTTTCTATTTACCGGGTTCGGAGCTTTGTGTATGTGTTATGGGCTGAGATATGACATTATATTAAGATTAAATGTATGTGAATTGACTTGTTGTAGGAAGAGGACAGGCGAGCTCGGTTGAGACCAATTGTGAAGGTGAGGATACAAAGAATCGGAGGGGTGTTGGTGATGTTGTTGTAAACTTTTGAAGTGTGATTGTGAAGTGAATTAACTATGATTGTGGTTGGTTTGGTAACTATAAATTGTGAATATTAAGGGATCAAAGTATGGGGAGGTGACAGAAAGTGGAAAGTGAGCCCGGCCAATATTAAGAGGACTACAATGAGCTAGATGGCTCGAACCGATATGTGTTTATTTAGTTGTTTGCTTACTTGAACATGTCTACTTGCTTATATATATATATACACACTCGTAATTCTTGATCGAGTCATATGTGTAGTTGGGACTATTATCATTAATACTTGATATGCTGTAACGTCCCGTAAATTTCACGGTAATTTTTTTTTTTATTTATTCTATTTCATTTTATTTATTTATTTAGTTAATTATTTAGTTCTTATTTACTTTAAGTATAATAGTTTCCATAATTATTTAGTTGTTAATTAAATTAGAATAGCTTAGTTAAATTAGTTAATTGATAGTAGTTTAATTAAAATTATTTTCCCTTTAATTATTTAGCAAAACCCTATTTTCAATGACCAAAAGGGGATGAGAGATTGGCCCAGCCCAATATCCTTGTATTGACCCTAAAATCTAGGGTTAATGGACCAATGGGGAATTATAAATATATATTTATAAAAAAAAAAAAAAACAATTCATTCTCTTCCCTCGTTTCAGCGCCGCAATATCCTACCTCCTTCCCTCTCGTTTTCAGCAGCTAAGGAACCACTCCCCTCTCGTTTTCAGCTTGCCGGAGGTCCCCCTTCCCTAGTTTATTTTCGTTCTCGTCCTCCACCGAGAACCACCACCCATAACAGTCACCGCAACCACCCCGTGAACTCGTCGCCCAACAGCCGACTATCCTCACTTCTCTTTTTTTTTTTTATGTCAAAATGGACCCTCAATAAGCATCAACAAAACCCAGCTCTAAATCCTAAGATTACTCTCATTAACCACCCACTGGAAGTCAGTAAGAGAGCCATGGAAGTCGCCGGATTCTGGGTTCAAAAGTCGCCGAAAACGCAGAGAAAAGGGTCCCGTTCCTTCGGTTTTAGAGAGGTAAAAACTTGAGTTTTGCTTCGGGTTTCATTTGGAGAAAGTGAGGGATTTGTTTATGATTACTTTTCCTCTCAAATCCGGTTGGTTTCGGACAAAATTCTCGCCGAAACCGGGTTTTGAAGCTCACTGGTTTCGGTTTAGATTGGGAGTTTGGAGCGTGGATTCGTCCCCCGTTCGAACCATTCATCTCGTCAAGTTTCAGGTCATTTCCCGGTCGTCGGACCCTCAATGCCACAGGAAAAACGAAGGTAAGATGAGTCGTTTGGTTGCCGTGAAACAATGACGCTAGTGGAGTTTATTTTGAGAAGAAAGCGGTTCCATTGAACCGGCCGGTGGCGGTTCACCTGAACCGGTTGATCTGGTTCAACCGATTTTTCTTGCAATTGGAGTCGGTTCTCGCTATTTTGGTCCAGGTTCTTTCGCTAATTAATTGTAATTAACTATTTTCCAGGTGCCGGGCAACCTTAGGGACTTTGGTTTTGCTTAATTGAAAGTCGGTTCTCATTTATTGATCGTTGCTAATCTCCAAAGGTGAGGATAAATAGAATTTTACAGTAAATTTAGAAATCAAATACTTGAACGATTTGTATGATTCGGGAGTTAAGTTAAAATTGGATATAAGTGAATTAAAGCATGCTAATTTCGTGAAATTATAGGAATCAGGAGTATAGATTAAAATGGGAATTTATGGATTCAAAATTCTTGGGAGTTTAAGCATAATTTATTGGATTACTTCGGTTATCGCTTGAAGAATATTTACCATGTACTCTTGGATTTTCGATTTAGTTATCGAGCTACCCCTGATTAATTTAACTCTTCATCGAGCTGGGCCTTCCCAGGCATTGGTTATATTATGCCCTTAGAAATTGGTTATGATATCGATGTTTTATGATTACACTGAGTTATTACTGAGACTGAGTATTCCAGCTTTGAGTCTATATTATAAGTATTCGATTTGCAGGATTATCGTGAATTAGTTATGCATGTGCTTACGAGCCTATTCATGCTACACTCTTAACCAATGGAAATCGTTCTCTTTTCTTATTACTGTTACTAATTAATGGTTTTGAACTCGATTCTCTGATAATATTATGATTCTTGCAATCCTGATTCATTACTATCACACTTGTTTGCTTGGTGATGAATAATGAGATAATGCATAGACTGCGTGTGCTTACATTTTCTGGTATTATTCATGGTTCGGTATATGTATCATGAGGTATGCATTGACTACGTGAGCTGCATTAACGGAGGAGTTGAATAATGAGATAATATTTAGTTGTGTGAGCTAAAATTATCTGGTATTATTCATAATTGCTATGATACATATACATTATAGACTGCATTGACTACGTGAGCTTTGCATGTCATTGGTGAGATAACGGGATCGTGCATTGACTACGTGAGCTGCACCATCTGACGTTATTCACCCAGGAGGTTCTGTTCTATGATGCATCGACTACGTGAGCGAGCATCGGTTCTTGATAAGAAAGTAAAGGCTTTGAGAGCTTTACTTAATATTGGAGGTGAGATAATGGGATCGTGCATTGACTACGTGAGCTGCACCATCCGACATTATTCACAAGTTCTATGATCCTGTTCTATATTCCATGATCCTTATTACATGCTCTCTATTTTATAATGTCTAGACTACGTGAGCTAGCATTTGATATGTTCTATGATGCATCGACTACATGAGCGAACATCGGTTCTTGATAAGAAAGTAAAGGCTTTGAGAGCTTACTTGATATTGGAGTGAGATAATGAGATCGTGCATAGACTACGTGAGCTGCACCATCTGACATTATCCACAAGTTCTATGTTCTTGCTCTACATCCTACGCTCTATGTTCTATGCTCCGGTTTATGTACCCTGCTCTATGATCTTGTTCACATTATTAGTTAAGACCTTGGGAGCTCAACCCATGTCAGGTCTTATCTTGAAAATAATAACTTATGATTACATGCTCCGATTATCTATAGTTGGGAGATTGATTACTTATTTGATCCTTAATCGTGATTCTTACCCTTTATCCTCGGGAGAATTACATAACCCTGCTCTCGGAAGTGGGATTGGGTAGTTAAGAGACAGTAGGATTCGTTGGACACAAATCCGGATGGGATTTGATGTTCTAAAGTTACTTTCTATTCAATTTATCTTCACTGGGCCCCCGCTCATTATATTACATTTTTCAGGTACGAGATGCGGTCGTGCTCGTGGAGCTGGTGCAGCGTGATTAGCAGATCGATGATAATGGATGGACTTGAGTCAGTGTAGTCCATGGACTTACTTTCCTCATTTCATATCGTTTCTTATGGGTTTTGTTTAGCTCTTTTGAGCGTTATTAATTACATTACTTGTCCTTATGCATTTTTTGGATTTATGTAACAACTTACTTTATGGTTTGAACTTAAAAAGGGAAGCGCTTCCCATATTTGAATGGTTAAAGATTTGGATTTCATTTTGAAATGAAAGAGTGTTTGAACAATTTACAGGTTTTCCATTACTATTTCAAGTCTTCCGCTTGCACTATTATTTAATATTATTTTTAAGAGTCGGGTCCTTACATATGCTATTGGTTTATGCTTAAAGAATTACGTGAACGGGTTGTTAAGACTTAATACTCGAAATGTGATTTACATGTAAAATGTGGGAATAGAAAGGGATTGAAGTAAATTTATAATTGATATTCTATACAATGAATTTTTGTACATTGGTTGTTTGAGCTTGGTAAGAATTGTTAATTCTAGTTGTGTTCGATGGGTGGTTACATATAGACAAGCAATTGGAAGTGTGTGTCACAAAACGGGAGATGGGAAGTGTGAGTTTGCTAGAGCGTTGGTTTGACCATAATAAGCTTAGATGTGAATAATTGTACTTTGAAAGGTTATGAGAAAAGGGTTATGCATTGGAAGTCTTGACTTTTACACCAAAGAAAGGGTAGAAACCCATGAATGAAACTCAAAGCTAAAAACACTATTGTTGGCCATTTGAAGTTTTCCTAGTTTTCTTAATTTTGGAGTTTCCTGAGCTTTCTCTTAAAGTCTCTCAATTATGGTATATTTAGGTGTATAAATACATATTTTACATAAGAAAATCATGTTAGAAAGCTCAAATAATGACTTTCCAAACCCCCCTCAATGGCCAAAATCACCACTTTTTCTTTGAGCTAGTTTAGAGACTTTTTGAAGTAAATCGGGTTCCGGGGTTTAGCTTTTTTTTCTTGCTGATTTATTTATGATATTTTAAGCCTAAGTTTAGTTATTATATGAGTGTGATTGATGGGGAAAGAAAGCCAAGGTAAAGCATTGTTTTGACTAGAAAAGTGAGAACAAAACGAATGAAAGTGTCGGTAAGGGTGTTTGATTGTGGTTGTTATTGTAAAGGTGTAGAATGAGTGTTAATGATGAATGAGACTGATTTGGGAACTCCACATGGTGTTTGAAGGTAAAGGGGGGAGAGATTGAGAATGAAACGGGAATTGTTGGCCGAACTAGTCGTGTTGTTGAGAAAGAGGAAAGGGGTGGAAATACCCATGATATATCCTTGCTTCTACTTAATCCTTGAGTTTCTCTTTCATGTTTACTTGCATTTATACATGTTTCATGTTGAAAGATCGATTCATATATTGATTGGGATTTATTTTCATATATGCTCGATGTGTTAAAGGTTGACGATAGATGAATATTTGCATATTTGAGATGTTAAAGGATAATATTTGAAGAATGGCTTTATATACTTGTTTGTATACTTTGAAAAGTCGAGCGATAATGAGAAGTAGAGCCTGAAATGTGAGGATATGTTTATGTGAATGTTGAGCAAGATGTGTAGTATGATTGAGTCAAATATTGCTTGGAGGAATTGTCCTATTTATGCTCAATGAGCCGAGAATATTTATTATGATGAGAGTTATTAGCAAGTGTGATTACTCATTCATTTCCATTTCATCTCTTCGTTAATGCATATCATGCGATCGGTTTGTGGCCATAGGGTTGTAACTCGTGTAACGATGTATGGTTGTTGGACGTTACTTGTGGTTACCGTGGCAGATGTGGTGTAGCTTCGTGGCGTTGTGTGGTGGATGGCCCGAATGCTAGAGTGGTTATTATGATAACCTGGAAGTTGATAAGAGCTACGGCTCGAGTGTGGAAAGTGGAAATTCTTGATTTGCGCGTAGTGAGACGCGGGTTGTAAGTAAGGAACTAAATGATGGTTGAAAGGCAAAAGAGAAAGTGGAAACGGCTTGTGCGTTGTTGTTCGGTGAAATCCTAAACTTGAAAGTTGATTACTTGCATAAGCATTCTTATTATGTGTTGAGCATATCTATGCATCATTTATCATTTGGGCATCCATGTTTTGCTATCTCTTTTGCTTTGAATGTGCGTGTTGCGTTGTGAATGCATAGTGGTAAATGAAAAGGATTTAGAAAGTGAACGGAATGTGGTAATAGTTGTCTGAGGCTTGATGTAAAGCCAAGAAGTGTAATACTCGAAGAGTTATGGCTCGGGTATTTATTAATGATTGTACGTGATTAGGGCGTAGTGAGATGCCGGGGTTTTGTGACTGTAAGGTCTGCGGACTAAGAGTAAATGGTAAATTTGCTACGTGAAGTTTATTTATGGCTTAACGATAGAACGAGTTTGAAAGGTTTACGGTTTGATAATGTTTATCTATCTACTTTGCAAATGCTCGTTTATTCGCATGCCTAAGCATATCATTGTACTTGTGCATTATGTTTTGAACATCCGCATCACCGTTCATATTCTTTTATTTTCACTGTCATGCTCAAAGGTGCTCTATATCACCTTTCAGGTAACGCTCGGGGACGAGGGCGTGGAGCGGCAGGTGGTGCTCATTGACTATGCCGAGATGGAGGCTTTAGGGATTGGCTTACAATCACGCGAGCCACGGGTTTTGGGAGTTGTTTGAAAGTCGTGCTTACATTTTGGAGTGAAAGTCTTAAAACCTTACGTGTATATACATATATTTTTTGTCTTGTTTATCGTTTAAAATTGGTGCACCAAACTTTGCTGTTTTATTTTGAAATTTGAACTTTTGAGATCTTCTGAACCGGCTGACGTGCCGATGAATTCTGGAAAACAGGTTATTTTATGTTATTTTTGTATATGAGGCATGGAATTTACGAATACTACATGCCGAAATTTTCGATATTTGAATAAAGTAATTGTTTTTAGGATTAAGTTCTTTGCTTCCGCTTGCGTAACCGCGACCGGCTTTTTAAATAAGTCGGGTCGTCACATATATTATTCTGGAATTTTAGGAAGAGGATTGATATCGAGAATATCCGAAAATTACTTGGGAGAAATTATTTTCAGTTATAACTAGTTTAGGCGTTTTTCAGTGAAAATTGTAGTTTCGTAGTTTGAATCAATTCTGAATGTTATTAATCTCATTTCTGGAAAATTTGGGAGTTTAAAGTGATCCTTAATCATGAGAATTGATTTGAAAAGTGTTAAAGTAGAATTTCGGCTTTTCGGCAGTTTTTACCGTTTTCGGTATATTTGTTATTTAATTATTAAATTGATTGGGATGCTGTATTTTGATGATTAATATTTATTTTATATGAGTATTATCATGATTATAATGTTGAGAAAGTTTGAGATTGATGGCCTGACAGGTTATGATAATTAGTATTAAGGCTACGAGCTTTATTTCAGTTATGGAAGAGTCCATAACTAGGTGCTAATGAACATTGCTCATAATAATGTATCATTAGAGGTTTTGTTAAATAAGTGTTGAGGCTACAAGCTTAACAACTAATCATATATCAGTTATGGGTGAGTCCATAACCAGGTGCTAGTAATCGTTGCTCGAACGAATGATTTACTAGATGATTCAGTTATAGTTGCGGCTATAACCAGGTACTAGAAAGTGATAGTAGTCCCGAGAGACCACCTTTCTAGTGTTGTGTGCTAATTCTTAGCTATTAGTCATTGTAGTGATATTTAAAATTCTGGATGTGTTAAGTGTTTGTTATTGAGAAGTTTTGGGTATTACGTGTTGAATTAATCGAGCTCATGAGATTGAGTTAGAGTTAATATAATGAGTTATGCTTTGAATATGGAACCCGGTAGTGTTGCATATTCATGTATGGAATATTTATTATGCATTTCCTTGAATATGGAGCTAGTTAGAGTTGTCTATTCATGTATGAGAATGAGATTATGCGAAGTGTGGACTTTTACTATGGTTATGAGAACGGAAGGATTGATGATCCAAGTAGAATTTGATGGTTAAAGGTCTTGAATATGGAATTAGTGAGAATTGCTTATTCATGTAAGCGAGTTGAGACTTGAAATTTAAGTGACACTTTGAGCGTAAGAGTTATTGGAGAGCGTTAAGTGCTTGGAACTCAGTATAAATCGTTTAGAGATTATTTAAAACTTTACTTGTTGATTGAATCGTTTTCTCACTGCCTTTAGTCTCACAGTGCTATTTTTTTCAGGTAACAATGGAACGAGAGGTGGCGGTTGATGAAGTGGAAGAGATGAGGGTTCATGTCGTGGTGACTGCCTATTTGTTATTCATTTTATTAATGAATAAGAATTGAGATTTTATTGGTTTTAGTTGAACTATTTGAGTTTTTGAGAATTTTGTTTTAATTTGTTGAATGGTTTAAGAATAATGTTTTAGTTCATTGATATTTGTTTAAAAGTTTATAACTCCGGAGTTATTATTTTAATAAATGTCCATTTGATTTAAGTGAATTTTCGTATTTTCAATAAATGTTATTTATTGAGTCTTTCGCTGCTTTTAAATACGTTTGTTTTATACTATGAAAAGTCGGGTCTTTACAATTTATTTTATAAAATCAAAGCATAAATTCTTTCTTCTCCCAGTTTATGATATATTTAGTATATTGTTCATAGTTCTTTAGTGGATTTAGTATATTTTGTAAAAAAAAAATCATGTTTTGATTTTATACTACATACTTCGATTTTAATTCAATTTTTAGATTCATTTTAGTATATTATTCATAGTTTCCCCTCTTATGTAAAGTATTTTATCCATTTGGTATATTGGGTATATAGTTTTCCGCTTCACAAGTCCATTTAAGAAAAAGTGTGGATGTATGTACATAATAATAAACATGTCGTTTAATCTGCAAATGAAAAACAAAACAAAAAATATTAATTAAACAAATACATAATATACAAAAAAAATATTACTTAGTATGCAAACAAACAAAAATAAAATGTATCTGACGTATATTACATAATGTACGAATAACAAAAAAACAGAACATAAAATAAAGGTGTGGATGTACGTAATATACATAATATACATGTCATGTAGTCTGCAAATGAAAAAAATGAACAAGTGTTAATTACATAATACATAATGTACAAAAAAAATACTTAATATGCAAACAAAACAAAAAGAAATGTATTACGTATATTACAGAATGAACATAAAAAAGAAAGGGTGGTCTATAACAACCACTCGTCATTTCATATATCACGTGTAGTACATAATATATATTTAGTATGAAGAAAAACGCATGGTTATGCATATTGCGTATATTACAAAATATATATTTTAACAGACCTCAGAAAAAAAATTGTATATTACGTATATTACAGACTATATATTAACCAAAACAGAAACAGAACGAGAAACAAAGATAGTAATGTATATTACAAAAAAGCTACATTTAGAGAAACACCACCTTGAAAGATGAACAAAGGAACGTATATTGCATATATTACATGTATCACAGAAAACACTATTAAGAAATTATGTATATTACATAAAACAACAAATGACATAAATGATTAAAAAAATATATATATATAACTAAAAAAAAATTAATACCTTTCGTCAAATCCATACTATTTTTGGTTTAGATCTTCGAGATTCAGAACAAAAAACGGTGAAAAATATTTATGAAAAAAACGAGAATGGGAAGAAATTAAGGAGAAAGATAGTAAATTAAAAAATGTAGGAAATTTGTGAGTTGAACATTTGTAGAAGATAAAAATGGTGGATTTTTTAAAAAGAAAGAGAAAAAAGAAGAGAATCAATGGAGGTTTGAAAGAAAATGATAGGGAATGGATGAAGAAATGAGAGAGAGATGGAAGAAGAAATGAGAGAAAAAATGAAAAAATGAAAAAAAAAATGAGGGTGAGAGGAAGATAATCTAATATATAGAAGGAGGGGAGGGGGCAATAGGAGGGAAATTTTTCTTGAAAATAATTATGAAATGTAGAGAGAGATATTAATATTAAAAGAAAAAAAGAAGGAAGGGACGGTGAGGGAAGGGGGGAGAGAGAAGAGAGATGATGATTTGACATAAAGGGCTTTGTTGTCTTTTTACATTAATAGGTGGCTAACAAAATCAACTTTTGAGATGTATGGCTATTGGTTAAAAGAGGAGGGAAAAAGTAGCTATTGAGATAATTAATCTTTTAATTTAAGGTGGAAAATTAGTTTTGTTTTAGTGTAATTTCTCTTCTATTTTTGGGTTTAATACTTGGTTCCAAGAAAGTATGAGAAATGATTTTAAATTCTGTGATTTCAAATCATAGAAATGATTTTGAATTCTTAATTATGTTTTGAATGAGTAAGATTTGAAACGAATTTAATTTCCATTATGTGTTTGGATGTTTGTAGGAAATGGGGAAAAAAAGGGTAAGGATATTACTAATTTAACTTTTTAATTTTAAATAGTTAATGTGAAGTTAAAAGTTAGAGACGTTAAATAGGTAATTTAATTTAAAATCGTGTAAGACCCTATCATTTGGGATTGGAAATTTTTTTAAGTAAAAATTAGATTTGAAATTAGGGGTGAAAGCTAAAACCCCGACCCCGCTTCTCCGTCCCGACCCTGCCAAATTTGCATAATAAATAGGGCAGGGGCGGGGGAATTTTTTTTCGTTTCTACCCCGCCTCGACCCGTTTATCTACTTTAATTTTTTATTTTTTTGTAATTTAAGTTTCCTAAAGTTTATTTTGATATGAATTGTGATGAAGAGTTTTATTTGTTTAATTTATGCACTATTATTATTGAAAATTTGAATTTTGAATATAAAAAAATATACGAATTCATGCATTTTTAATTGTTTCCCTCACCTCGTTTAGCCCCTGCCCCACCCCGCCCCCGTTTAATAAATGGGGCGGGATCCGGGGCGGGTGAAGAAAAAAACCTTAAACGGGACGGGGTACAAATGAGGTACCCCATTTACACCTCACCCCGCCCCATTTACACCCGTATTTGAAATCATTTCTAAATTAAAATCCTAAATTTTTTTAATGAAAACAAACCATTGAATTCTCTTTGGATTTAAAATCCTACCAAATTTAAGGGAAACAAAGAGAGGGTAAATGCATGAATGACCTATATACTTTAAAACTTTTTCAATTTCCACCCCTACAATTTTAATTTGAAATTTTTTACCCTTACACTTTCATAAGTCATCAAATGTTAACTTTTTCATCCAAATTAACTGCATCCCTATTATTTTAATGTTTTTTTTTTATTTTTTATTCATAATATTCTAACCATTTATTAGAATTAACACAACCGTAAAAAAGCCTTTTACCATTTTTGACTTTAAGTATATTTTTTAACCCATCTAAAAATTTCTGAAATGTCATCATGTCTTTTATTTGTTGTGTTTCCATGGTTGTCTCCTTCTTCATTAAGTTTTAAACCTACTCGACAGTAAAATAGCAAGAAATTGATTTCATCCCTCGATAATGGTTGTGCTTCTTCCAACAATCTTGAACCACTATTGAAAGTCATGATTGGGCTGTTTTAGCATCATTAGATGATAAAAGTATTATGAATATTTTGGGAAAATTGGCTTGAAGGGGGCTCTAATTTAACCCAATTAATACAATAACTCATAATTATTTGATCAGCTTTGAAATGGGATAGAAAAAATTAAGCACGAAATTTAGGCAACGAAAGACGATTTACAAAAGTTGAGCCCGAAATATAGGTGACGAAAAAGAAGATTTCCGAAAGAAGAAAATATTTAAATAATAGGTTGCTGTTAATTTGGATGGAAAAGTTAACATTTGATAGCTTATAAAATTGTAAGGATGAAAATTTCAAATTAAAAGATTAAGGGTGCAAATTGAAAAGACTTCAAAATGCATGGGTTATTAATGCATTTAAACCTTTATTTTTATTTCTCCCTCTCAAATTTAATTAAACCTACAGTATGAATAGCTACTCATTACATAAATGATTTATTTAAGAATGGTTTTTTTTTTCCTTATTATTTCTTTCCACTGGATCCCAACATTTTTTTAAGTTTCATTATCGTTTTTTATTTTTATTACCTATGTTAAATTTAAAATTTTCACCTAGCCCTTATACTCTTGTTGACAAAATTATCAGATACTCAAGAGCGTACGAAGGCAAGTTTTAATATGTGATATGAACAAAGGTTGTTGTCGTCTTCTGAGAAAGAGAATTAAGCCTACCTAAGTACTAATGTATAATTAACTTAATTTTATTTAGAAATCACAAAATAATGATTGGTGAACTAAACTAAGAATCATAAACTAATAAGAATAAACAAACTAAATGTAAAAGGGTCGAATTAAATCAAGAACATCACTACTTTAA
The DNA here is from genome assembly GCA_028015215.1 of Gynostemma pentaphyllum. Taxonomy (NCBI): domain Eukaryota; kingdom Viridiplantae; phylum Streptophyta; class Magnoliopsida; order Cucurbitales; family Cucurbitaceae; genus Gynostemma; species Gynostemma pentaphyllum. The sequence continues at coordinate 33,612,297 of CM051346.1, read as the reverse complement.
TTTATTGAAATAATATCTATTTAGTCAAGAACATCAATTTCATATTCTATAAGTCAAGAACACTAAAACTCTTAATTACCTCTCCCAAGCTTCAAATCAAGATTCACAATTTATTAAGAAACCTATATCCCTATTCAATTTCAGTAACTACAGTTGTATTAATCACAAGTTCTTTTTAGGCTTCTAAATTAAGATTAAGTTTCCAAACTTTAATCTACCTTCAGTTATGCTCCTAAGATCCATTATAAAACCACCTCTCCCGAGTGCTAGAATTCATAATTAAAATCAATTAATCTATGGCAGTAAATTAAAAGCATTAAGAACATAAGAACAAAAATAGATTGATAAAATTGTCTTCAAAACTAAAACTGAATACTCAAACCATAAAATAAAGTACCTACGTCAATCCCCTAGGAATAAAAAAATTAGTTATCCATGTACATAGAATTCAACAAAATAAATATTCTGCGAAACATAAAAATAATAAACTACGAATAATATGAAAACTTGTATCGACTCCCTTGAAAACCGCTGAAAATCACCAAAATTGTTCTTCAAATGGGTTGTTTTGTCTCCAAGAATGAATGAAAATAGCTTCAGTCCTCTTTAAATAAGATTCTGAGGTAGGTGACTGAGAAAAGACTTGAGCGATGTTTGGCTCATGTGCAAGTGATGGCTCACTTAAATTGCGTTTGACGTTCAATTAAACGGTCAAGCAATGCCTCCCTCAAATCCAAGTGATGACTCGCGTGACCAAATTTTGATGTTCTCCTTATTGTTCAAGCGATGACACAGTTGAATTCAAGCGATGCATCGCTTAAATAGATTTCTGCCAACTTACTTCACTTTTCTTTAAAAATGCAAATATCTTTCAAAACTTACATAATAAGAGGAAAACCAATTATAGTAACATAAAAACCATCAAAATCAATTAATTCTAGGATATCTTAAAGTTTAAAACCATGTCAACAACTTTAGAGGACATTTGATATGTGGGAAAGTCTGAGATTATGATGTTTTATAATTGATTGATTGAGAATGACATAGACGAGAATGTGATGGATAAGCCTATCAAAATCTCGCTCAAACTCCAATACCAACCTCCCATTCTGCCTCAAAGACAGAAACTCCATTTCCTTCCCATTACAAACCCTCTGAGAATAGTACATGTCATAAAATAGTTCCTTGAACTTCTCCTGAGCATTTCATGCAAAATAATTAATTGTGTTTTTCTTAATTTTTAGGTCAAATTGTTTTTTAGGATATTTAAATAATTTTTACAAAATTTTTAGTTTTAATCACTTTTTGCTATCTTGACTATTAGGATATGATTTCATGAGTCATTTGTGCACGAATCAAACTTTGTGGTTAGAATGGTTGTTAATGCAAGTAGTTGATGAGAAAGAAAAGAATTTCCAAAGTTTTTAAGTATTTCATATCTTTGTTGTGAGCCACTAGTGAGTTGAGAAAACTTCTTTTAAACTTTCATTGATCATTTGAATTGGTTTACATTTTTTAAACTTTATTATTTAATTCTTGATTTATGCTTTAAGGGTGATTTTTGGCTAGTTAGGATAAGTTGAGCCTTTTATTTTTTTTCATGTTAAAAAAAAAGAGCAAGAATGTAATTTTATATGTTTATGTAGATTTGGTTGTACTCATTTATTGTACTATTCAAAAGAATACCATTCTACATTGTTCCATTTTGATGTATTCATTTCTTGTCTCTAGAAAAAAAAGTAAAAAAAAAAATTGATTAAAAAAATGAAAAAGAAAGAAAAAAGTTAGTTCAATTTAGATTGTTGCCTTATTAATTCATTCTTAAATTTTAATTTGTTAGAAATTTGTATGTTTTAATTTAGCTTTTAATTTAATTTGCATCTTTCAAAATTTTAGCTTTTAAGATAAATTTTAAGTTGTTAGTTTTATTTGTTACTTTCCATGTTTAAATTTTTCTAGATTGTTTTCTTTTTAAGTTAATTAGAATTGCATCTTTAAAATTCAAATTAATCAAGCATCTTTCTAAATAGTTAATTAATCATTAATTTGCATCTTTCAAATTTAATTTTGTAACTCCTTTTTAAAATTGTAGTTGTAGTTTTGAATTTTCTAGATTTAATTTCTAAGATTAATTGCTATATTTAATTCTACATTAATTGTCTCTTTATTATAATTTTTTTTCCCATCTCTTTAATTATTTAGATTTTTCTTTTTAAGACTAGTTAGTAGGATTTTTCTTCTAGTTAGTAGGTTTTGCCTTTAAGATTAGATTTAAATAATTTTAATTATAAAATTATAAAATTTTAAAAAAAATTAAAAATTTTAAAAAATCTCTCGATGAATGAATCGTTCATTTAGAGACGAATTGGGAAGATTTGCAAGACGGCCTAAATCACCAAGTGATAATTCTTCTGATTCCTTTAGTTCCTCCTCAATTTTATCATCTCATTCCTCTTTTGGAGAAAACCCTTTTAGGATGACAAATAACGAAGAAGTTCAACTAAAGTCTCTTCATGACTACCTTCATCCCACCCGAACTACCACTCCATCATGCATAATTCTAAATCCCAATGCACCAAATGTAGCTTTCAAGACAAGTTTGGTCCAACTCTTGCTTAATTTCCATGGTTTAGAGAATGAAGATCCATATATGCATATTAGGGACTTTGAAGAAGTGGTAGCCACTTTCAACAACCACTCTAATGCCTTAGATCATGTTAAACTTAAGTTTTTCCCATTCTCTTTGAAGAGTAAAGGTAAGAGTTGGTTGCATTCGTTAAGACCAAAGTCAATTGGAACATAGGAGGAAATGACCAATACCTTTTTCAATAAATATTTCCCTCACCATAAGACCACTAGTCTTAAACAAAAAGTCTCGATGTTTTCCCAAAAAGACAATGAAATATTGTACCAAGTCTGGGAACGTTTTAAAGATTTGTTAACCCTATGGCCCCACCATGGCTATGAAAGTTGGAGAATCATTAGTTATTTCTATGATGGACTAACTGTCTGAGAGCGCAAATTCGTTGAAATGATGTGCAATGGAGATTTCTTTCAAAAAGATCCTGATGAAGCTTTTGAATTTCTCAATGAGCTTGCTGAAAAAGCCCACACATGGACTGGCCCAAGTGCATCTGAAAGCACTAATAGATCCAAACCCGTTGGAATCTATCAATTTAGAGAAGGGGATAATCTTAAAGCCCAAGTTGAGTCATTGACTAAGCAATTAGAATCCCTCAATTCTAAAGAATCTAGAGGTATCCATGTAGCTGCTAGGGCCGATTCTAGAGAGTCATGCTTTGTCTGTGGAGAAATAGAACATCTAGCCAAAGACTGTCCTACCTATGGTGAGATTAGATGAGTTTATGAAGAGCAATGCAATGCTTTAGAAGCTTATAATAAACCTTTCTCTAACACTTATAATCCTAGCTGGAGAAACCACCTTAATTTCAGTTGGAGAGATCCCAATCAAGCCGAAACTTCTGGTAGGCAATGGAGAAATGATCAAGCCAAAATTTGATTACACCCAAAACGTGCAAACGCTAAGCGGTCGTTGTAGTGTAGATTGGGCGGTCATGTCCACAGAGAGGTGAAGATTAAGAAAGAATTTAAGGAGAAGAAGTTTAGAAAAAGAGAGATGGGTTGAGAATTTTGGTTTGGAAATTGTGTAAATAAATGATAGAAATTGATTTTAAAAAAAAATTAATAATGGAATTGGTTAAGTGTAGGAATCATTTTATGTTTTACAAAATTAGATATAATTTTGATTCATATAACTCAATTGAAAATTTCACATCCTAAATAATCAATCGGAAAATTTAGAAATAAAGAACAAGAAAAATATTTTCAAATGTATTTAAATAAATCAATTTCTCAAATTAAGAACATGTTATTTATTATATAAAAATCCAAAATCGACAATATAACAAGTCATAATGTAGTAAAGGATTTTTATAAAATAAAGAAATTATCAATAAAATTATATTGTTAAAATCGCACATAAAAAGAGCATGACTAGATTTATATGAAATTTAACGCTACAATAATATTAACAAAGAAATTAAGAAAAAGATGGAGAAATTGAAATTTACTTAAAATTAAGAATTACTTGAACAAAATTGAATCAAAATTATAAATAAAATTGCATTACATAAAATTCTTCCTACACTTTAACAAATAAAACTTAGCCTAATTTGTAAAGCATTTTCACAAATTCTAAAATGAAAGTATGAAAATGCTAGCAAAAACTAAAGAGAAAATTGAAAAATAAAAACTAAAATTGCAAAGAAAAATGGGAGGAAGAAGGGTGTGATTTTCGGAATGGCAAAGGGCCCTATTTATACAAGTTGAGGGGCCAAAATTACAACTAAAAATTAAATACAAAATCTAAAATTTAATAATAAAATAAATGGGAATTAAATGTAATTAGGAGTAAATTGGGGAGAGAGAAAGGGTGGAATTATAGGAATTGAAATCTGATGGGAAAACAACTGGCCCACGCGTCAGAAATTCAAATGGCCAAAAGGCGTCTCACGTGGCACTTGCTGATTGGCGAAGGATGACCCACTGACGTATGCGCAGGGGCGCTGACGCACGCGCTAGCTGGAACGCTGCTGCTGTTGAATATTTTTTTTTCTTCTTCGACACGTGGCAAGCTGTGGATGGATAGGGGTGTCTGATCCGGTGCGGCGCAGACGTAGTGTAGCTGATTCTGAAGGCTAATAAGTGCGTGTCACTTGTCATTCATCTATAAATTCTGATTAAGAGACTTTATCCTTGCTTTTCTCATTTGATTTTCTTCACCAATTAATTTCTAACTTCCACCAAAAGCAATATTTTACCTACAAAAAAATAATAAATCAAATTAAAACCTAATATTTTCATATTTCAAAATATTCAATTAAATCCATGAAAATATTAAATTATACATTAATTTATTTTACAATTAAGCACAAATTAAGTGCATTTTCATACACTTATCATCTCCTAAATCACATTATGCCCAAGGGTTTTAACAGCAGTCTCCCGCCAATATAAAGCATCACCAACAAGAGAATAGGTGCTACATTGCACCTTCAAATGATCTGAGCAATTGACAAATTCCAAGTAGGAATGACAAAATTCCCTGTGGGTTAGGGGCCCCACGGGGCCCCGACCCTATATGGGCGGGGAATCCCCATTTTATAGAGTTAGGGTGGGAAATTTCCCCCCGATTTGATATAGGGTATGGATATGGGAATACATCCCTCACCTTGGCCCCGGACCCCGAACCCGATTTTTTAATAATATTTTATGTATTTTTGTTTACTTTTATCTTTATTTATTGAAAAATATATGTAAAATAAGATTATATTAACTAATAAAATATAAAATGTTTAGTAATATGTTTTCTTTTTGACTTAAAAATGTATATTTTAAATTTATATTTCATCTTTATATTTCTTTTTAAATAAGAATTAAAATGTAAAACGGGGAATTTTTCCTGAGGGAACCCGATCCCCGAATGGGGAATCCCCGAACCCGACCCCAATTTTTTTTATTAGGGGATTAGGTAGGGTATGGGGATTAAAAATCCCTGCGGGTTAGGGGATGTGAAGTGCATCCCCGACCCTGCCCCGCCCTGTTGCCATCCCTAATTCCAAGTCCATCTGAACTCGTGACAGCCATTTATCAACTTCATCAGAGTCAACAGATTTACCATTAAACTCTCATGGTGCTTCCTATATTTTCTAAGGAAACAAGTCTCCTCATTCATACCTCCAGTCCTACTCAAAGCTCTCTGCATCTCCTCATACTCAGCCTAAAGAACAAAAACTCCTTGAACAGCCGGGGTTGCAGGTGAATTAGGTGCAATAAATGGTGCTTCATTATCAAACATCTCCTCGATCTCAACATTAGCCCCAACAGTTATCACGTAAGAGTTCACCTCGCTACTTGACCCAGCATCGCTTTCTATATCTCTCGATGGCCTAAACCACAACCCCTACCTCCTCGACTACGACCTCGACCCCGTCCCCTACCACGTCCACGCATATAAGTGGAGGCATTACTGAAAAAAGTATAAAAACTCACATAATATATAACAAACATTATTTGCAGTTACATCTCATCCTATCAACTTAGAAAAACTTAGACATTCTCATTAGTGACAATATTTAGAAATACCTGGCATCGATGAGTTCGTGGAGTGGCGATTGGTTTGGATTTACTGTCTTCAGAACCATAAGGGGTTTGATACCAACTATAACATCCCTAATTTCCCAAAGCATGGAAAACATTCAATAACAGCGAAAGCATTACTTTGAACAACTAAACTCTTTTCATTTAAATCAAATAATATAAATGTGTTCAAAATTTCGATCGATCTTATTTAAAATACCAAAATCAATAAAATGTTATTCCAAAATCCTCAAATCAATCAAAATAAAATGAGCAAAAACCATATACCAAAAACATGAAATTCAATATTCGTTAACTACCCAAAATAGTAACATTGTCCAACCTAAAATAAATAAACATGAGAAGAAAATGTGATAACTCGATTTTTATGTTCTTATTAAAATGCTTAAAACTGAGAGTTTTTGAATTGATTTAATTGGTTTTCTTGTTAATAGGTAATTTCAAGTTATTAGGAATCAATCAAATCGAAAAAGACTTGAAAAGGGAGATTTTATCACATTTTGATCTGTCGCTGCGGCGACAAGCTCACCATTGTTGCGGCGACAGAAGCATTATATGCGAATCTTCAAAGCATAATCTCCACCATCGTTGTGGCGACGAGGGCGAATTCTGTTTATAATTTCAGTTTTCAATTGTTTTTAGGGCAACCTCTTTTCAATTCTTAGAATTTTTTTTAGTAAATTTTTACAATTATGTCTAGCTAAACTCTTCGTTCAAACTAGAGATTGAACGTTCTTAATTGTTTTTCTAATTTTCTCTATTTATGATTTCTCTTTACTTCTTTATTATCAAGTTGATGTTTGATCAAATTGGATCCTTTGTTTGAATATTAGTTTGATAATTAGTCAATTAGAACGTTTAAATCCGTAATTGTTTAAGTGTTCTAATTATTGTGACAAATAGCATGAATTGATTAGGAAGCTTTTTAGTTTATGTTATGAGAAATTTTGATCTAACTTAAATGAATCGGTCGTACTGTGTTTGTTGGTTAGGATTGGTAGTTCTTCTCTTCTTATTGCTTTTAATGCGTTAAATCTTATTATCGTACTCTAGGGTTATTCGTTAATTAGGAAAATAGTCAATGATCGTGTCTTGGCTATCGAATAGTTAAAAAAGAACATTTATAGGTTGTTGATTGGGTTCGATGACTTTTTACCAATCTAGAATTGAATTAGAATTTTTGTTCTTATCAATGATTGAATAAAATAAACTATATCTAAGATAATATCTTTAATTAGAAACTTTCTTAAATCGAATTACATCTTTTATTTATTTTCAGTCTTTTCTTAATTCAATATCTCAAAAACCCCCTTTTTATAACATTAAATTAGTTTACTAGTCTCTGAGGATTCGACCTTGCTTGTCACTACTACAAGTTATTCATTAAGAGCAAGTATTTTATATTTTTACTGGTTTCGACAGCCATCAAATTTTAGCGTCATTGCTGGGGATGGCTTCCATCGTCGTAGCGTCTTCCCTCGGGTTTTTTTTTTGCTGCAGGGATCGCCGCAGCAATGATTTTTTATTTTTTTTAGATTGAAAGGCGCATAAAACTTAAAAAAAATGAAAGGAAATTAAAGTGAAAAAGTTTGTCGAGTTGCTCCCGACGAATGCTTTTCTTTAACGTCTTTTAGCTAGACGTGTAGACTTCTGAGATGATTAAGGCGATAGGCCAAAAATCAATCTGTCAACTGTGTATGCTTGGAAACCTTTGTAAAAGGTTTTAAGCGATGCCCATTAACTTTAAAGATCTTTTTGGAATCTTATGCATGCATGTAGTAGTACCTATCCCTTTGATATCAGCTACGGTCCATCCAATGGCTTCTTTATAACGTCGGAGTATCCGAATCAATTTTCTTCTTCCAAAGGGGGTAATTTATTGTAAATTATCACAGGAAGAGTTTCTTCATCTCCTAAGTATGCATACTTAAAATGATTTGGCAATGGTTTTAACTCCAAAATTGGTGCCTGTATAACAGTAGGAAGAAGTTTTGTGTGCGAAACAAGTAAGTTAATATAGGAAGAGTTGTACCTGAGAGGTTCCAAGGATTCGAGTTCATATATGGATTCTTGCAATTCAAGGTCGATTTCTTGTTTCCTAGCTTTGTTTTGCAAATCATTAAGAGTGAAGCTCTTGCTTAAAGCTAATTTCAATTTATCGTCATCCCGTAAATAAAAGAATTTTTATGCTAAAGAATCAATAACATCTATAGAGCAAACAAAAAATACATCATTTGGATATTTCATGGCATCATAAATATTGAATTTAATAATCTCACCATTAAATTCCATTATAAGTGTACCATCATGCGCATCAATTTTCATCCTAGATGTTTTTAAGAATGGACGCCCTAATAATATTAATGATGAATTTGGAGGATTTTCATCTCCCATATCAAGAGCATAAAAAGCAGCTGGAAAAAATAAACCACTAACTTCAACTAAAACATCCTCCAAAACTCTATCAGGATAAACATTAGATCTATCTGCAAGTTGAAGTATCACGCCCTTTTCTTTTAATTCACCTATGTTCAGTAATTTATAAATAGAAAGACGCATGATATTAATTGAAGCTCCTGGATCTAACATTGCTTTTTCAATTTTTAAATTCCCTATTGTACAAAGAATAGAAAACATACCTGGGTCTTTGTATTTTAGAGGTAACTTTTTTTTTGAAGAACAACAAAAACGTTCTCTCCCATATTCACTTTTTCATTACCCTTCAACTTTCTCTTATTTGTGCACAAATCCTTAAGAAACTTAGCATATTGAGGTATTTTCTTAATTGCATCAAGTAAAGGAATGTTTACCTCGACTTTTGTAAATGTTTCAAGGATCCCTTTTTCTTCTTCTAGCTTTTTGGAGTTGATCAATCTAGATGAAAAAGGAGGAGGAGTCACCATTACCTTTGGTTGACGTTCTTTAGATTCTTCAGTTTGATAAGTTGGAGGAAGGGTTAGGATTTCCTTTTCAGTTTCCTCCCTTAAAACATGCTCCTTCTTGGGTCTCTTTTCCAACTCTTTTCCACTCCTTAAGGTAATCGCATTCGTATTTTCTCGTGGGTTGGTAACTGTTTGTGATGGTAATTTACCTTGGGATTCGATCTGACTGAGAGAAAATGTTAGATGACCTACTTGGACCTCCAAGTTTTTTATACTAGTGTTCATTTTTTGAAAATTTACTTGAGTGGTCTGTTGAAACTATTCGGTATTAGAAGTAATAGATTGAACAAGGAGGAGGAGTCACCATTACCTTTGGTTGACGTTCTTTAGATTCTTCAGTTTGATAAGTTGGAGGAAGGGTTAGTGATATGAAACCCTAGGAAATTGAAGTAGAAACACTTTGAAAGCACAAAGAACCCCTAGATGCAAATCCTAAAACCCCGATGAACAATAAGGTAAAACCCATGGAATACAAGAAGAAGAAGATTATTCCAATGATCTATGATCTTGAAATAAGAGAACTTGTTCTTATTTCAAGATTGAAACAATCCACAAACACAATAGATCAATTCATGCTTGAATGTTTCTAAAACATGCAACCTAGAACAAGGCTACAAAATGCAAGGTAAAATCAACCAAGCAATAAGCAAAACAAAGCTATTTTCTATCATATTAATTCTTCATGTTTAGGGTTACAAATGAGCCTTTAAATAAGAAAAGAAACCCTAAAAAATAACAAGCAAATTCGGAATAAAGAAGAGAATAAAATCTGCCCAAAACTTGCCTTATATGGATTTGGCAGATTTTGGGAAAAATCTTTCCTAGAGAATAATATCTTTCCTAATTCTTTCCAAGCCAATAAACTGAATATAAATGACCTAAAACATGTCAAAATACATCATAAATTCGTGGACATCATATATGGCAAGTTCGGGAACAAATATGGAAAGTGGTCCAAATAAGGAAAGTTTGCAAAAGTGATGCAACTTTCCAAATTAGCTCTCATCTCTCACCTGGTTGAACAAGTCTTCAATAACCTTTCTCCAAATGCATTTACCATAGATTAAAGTTCATCACGTCCTCTTCCATAGCCTCCATGATCGGATCTTCGAAGCTTGTCTTGACTTTGCTAATGTAGGCCTGTAAATGGATGTCAATGCTTCTCTTGAACTTTAATGTTGTGATTTGTCCTTGGGCTTTTCGTGACGTTCCATGATTCATATCATCCCCTCCCTCTTGAAAAGGATTCATCCTCGAATCTAAAACATTACCTATATCGCAATAACTCAAGTTAGTAACATAAATAAAAGCACCTAAAGCATACTTACCTTGGAAATCAGATTTGTAAGCATCTTGATATCTTTCTAGTGCCTTGAATTGTTTAACTCCTCCCGGATCAAAAACCTTGAACTTCCATGCATCTCCCTCTTTGACATTTAATTGCATACCCTTGGTCCCACTTAGGTATTGAAGTATTTGTAGCTTCTTCTTAAATTCTGTCTCATAAAAAATAACAAGAGATCTAGCTACACTATTAGATAACATATTAGAACCCAAAGGACCATAGTCAATTTCATAAATCTTCTTATAATATGGTGACACTAACAAAGATCCAACACTACAATCATCCTTAGACTTATATGAAACAAATCGAACATTCTTTTCGAGTGAGTGATAATCATGCAAAATAAGAGAACCCCTAGAAAATGATATGAAACCCTAGAAAATTGATTTGATATCACTTGAAACTCTGATACCAAATGATATGAAACCCTAGAAAATTGAAATAGCAACCCTTTGAAGACAAAGAACCCCTAGATGCAAATCTTAAAACCCCAATGAACAATAAGGTAAAACCCTTGGAAACAAAGAAGAAGAAGATTATTCCAATGATCTAATACCTTGAAATAAGAGAACTTGTTCTTATTTCAAGATCGAAACAATCCACAAACACAATAGATCAAGTTATGCTTGAATGTTTCTAAAACATGCAACCTAAGAACAAGGCTACAAAACTAAGCAATTTTAGCAAAGCAAAAAGCAATATTATTATCATATGAATTCATTTCATGTTGTAAAAATTCAGAATTGATACCAATTTTAGCAAGCAAACAATTTATATGCATTTCATCAAAAATAGGGTTAGGATACTTTACCATGGATGTGTTTACCCGATTTTCCATGCATTGAATCATGTGAGATGGTGGTTTATTGAGTATGGCAGCCCCTTGAATGTTGTCTTCATGATGTTTTATGCCTTTCATTGATGACAAATTACTAGGCATCTCATTAGGGAACAACCTTTTGAATTCCTGCAAAAACTCAACAAACATACTAGGCAAAGATGAGTTAAGTGTAAAACAAACCTCTTTGTACAAAAGTACAAATGTAGGTTGGTAGATTTCATTCCTAGCCTCACTTGATCTATCTTTCAAGCTCTCACTCTCTAATTCACTCTCTTTTTGCTCACTAAACTCATATGTCTCACACTTTATAATCTCAAAGCACTCTTTCTTTTCATTCTCTCTTTCATTATTTTCAAACTCACAACTCTCATTCTTTTGAGCACACATTTCTTTTTTATCACTCATCTCTCTTTCTTTTGACTCAGAAATTTCTTTTGCACTCATCTCTCTTTCTTTCGGCTCAATTTTTTTGTCACAATTTTCATTATTTTCAAACATAGAACTCTTTTGTAGCTCACAAGTTTCCTCCACAAAAACATTAGCACGAATATCCTTTTTTATCTCCTCCATGCTAGCATTGAAAACTTCCTTCGATTTTAAAAGTTCTCTTTCAATCATCTTGACCTTCTCTAAAATCAAATTTGTATTTTCCTCTACCAAGTCATAGGCAGCCCCATTCTTATCCATTAATGTACCATTTTCACCCATTTGATAAAAAGAAGTATTATTGGAAATAGGTTTAGAAGCATACCATGTATCTCTTCTTCTTTTGAGTCTATTTTCTACCTTGGTGGCATAGTAAACCATTTCTTCCAACTTCACATATGTATACCCATTAACTTGGCCAGCAATCTCATAATTTAATCCATCTAAGAACCATGCCATAGTCATATCTTCATCTTCCTCAATATTAGCCCTAGCCATGAGATATTTAAACTCATTGTAGTACTCACAAACGCTCATGTTTCCTTGTGTAAGATCTTCGAACATTTTCTCAAGGTCTCTTTGAAATCGGCTTGGTACAAATCGTTTCCTCATGATGTATTTGAGTTCACACCAAGTTTCAATTGGATCCTCCAAAGTTCTTCTTTTCCTATCGTTCACCAATTGTTTCCACCATGTTAGTGCATAATCACAAAAATTACCGGTTATAAGTTGTACCTTCTTTGAATTACTACATGGATGTTCTTCAAAACAAAGCTCCACCTCTCTTTCCCATATCAAGTAAACCTCTGGATTTGATCTTCCTTGGAAAGTAGGTAACTTGAGCTTATAACCTCTTATGCTTCTATGCTCCATCCCTTCAAGAAAAACACCTCTATTTTCCCTCCGAGTATGTTCTCTCTCTCGACATCTATTACTTCTCCTTTGATCAATTTCCTGATACATTGCTGCAAGTAAACAAGTTAGTAATAAAAATAGGACCTCTCAATCACTCCCTAAGTGTTTACACTTGATGATGTCAATCCACTCGTGTTTGCACTCAAAAGCAGATTTTAGACCCTAAATGTAACCTTGAACTTTTAGCACACTTTAGTAACTATCAAGCAACAAAGATACTAATGAAATTTGTAAAAAGTAACAATCAAGAAATAAGAAACAAGCAAATTGGTTGGTTAAGAAGAAAACAAGACAGATTCATGCAAATGGTTTATTTTAGTGACAAGGAAAGAATAAGAAAGAAAAATAAGCAAGAATAAACTTTCCTAAAAGAGAAAAATTCGAAATTAGACTTCCCTAAAGTAATTTGGATCAGAAAATATTACTTTCCTTAAGCAAGATATGCATATATTTGAATATGGGACAGATTTGAAACTTTCCTAAAACAGTTTTTACTATTTATGGTAAGTTCTAGCTTTTTAGTAAACAAACAATTCTACCACAATTCCCATGAAATTTTCAGATTCAAGATGCATAAATGATGAGTTTAAGATGAATTCTTCAAGAACAATATGAACACAAACCACTTTTTCCAGAAACTTCAACAAATCAAGCAAGAACACTTTCTTTTTTTTTCCAGATTTTTTTTTTGCACAATCCGACAGTTTGTGAAGATCTATTTTTTTCTCAATCTTCCAATTTTTTTTTTGACAAACTTTTCTGAATAACAAATAATCACGACTCAAAGATAAACACTTTTGTAGTTTATGAGTTTCTAAGATTCGGAATGAAACTATACGAAAAAGAACAAAAACAGTAGGTTAAATAAGGAAATTCTGGAACTATATTTTTTTTTTGTTTTTTTTTTTCTGGAATTTTCGATGAACGAAGAACAAGACAATAAAAATTAAAACAACAAGAAAGCAAGTAAGATAGAAATCTTCCCTTGAGCCTAAGCTCTGATACCAAATGATATAAAACCCTAGGAAATTGAAGTAGAAACCCTTTGAAAGCACAAAGAACCCCTAGATGCAAATCCTAAAACCCCGATGAACAATAAGGTAAAACCCATGGAATACAAGAAGAAGAAGATTATTCCAATGATCTATGATCTTGAAATAAGAGAACTTGTTCTTATTTCAAGATTGAAACAATCCACAAACACAATAGATCAATTCATGCTTGAATGTTTCTAAAACATGCAACCTAGAACAAGGCTACAAAATGCAAGGTAAAATCAACCAAGCAATAAGCAAAACAAAGCTATTTTCTATCATATTAATTCTTCATGTTTAGGGTTACAAATGAGCCTTTAAATAAGAAAAGAAACCCTAAAAAATAACAAGCAAATTCGGAATAAAGAAGAGAATAAAATCTGCCCAAAACTTGCCTTATATGGATTTGGCAGATTTTGGGAAAAATCTTTCCTAGAGAATAATATCTTTCCTAATTCTTTCCAAGCCAATAAACTGAATATAAATGACCTAAAACATGTCAAAATACATCATAAATTCGTGGACATCATATATGGCAAGTTCGGGAACAAATATGGAAAGTGGTCCAAATAAGGAAAGTTTGCAAAAGTGATGCAACTTTCCAAATTAGCTCTCATCTTCACTTCTGGTTGAACAAGTCTTCAATAACCTTTCTCCAAATGCATTTACCATAGATTAAAGTTCATCACGTCCTCTTCCATAGCCTCCATGATCGGATCTTCGAAGCTTGTCTTGACTTTGCTAATGTAGGCCTGTAAATGGATGTCAATGCTTCTCTTGAACTTTAATGTTGTGATTTGTCCTTGGGCTTTTTCTGACGTTCCATGATTCATATCAGTTAGGATTTCCTTTTCAGTTTCCTCCCTTAAAACATGCTCCTTCTTGGGTCTCTTTTCCAACTCTTTTCCACTCCTTAAGGTAATCGCATTCGTATTTTCTCGTGGGTTGGTAACTGTTTGTGATGGTAATTTACCTTGGGATTCGATCTGACTGAGAGAAAATGTTAGATGACCTACTTGGACCTCCAAGTTTTTTATACTAGTGTTCATTTTTTGAAAATTTACTTGAGTGGTCTGTTGAAACTATTCGGTATTAGAAGTAATAGATTGAACAAGTTCTTCTAAGACTTACTTGACTTGGTTCCGTAATTTTCTTAAGGAGGAAGTCTTTGTGGTGCTTGTTGGTATTGTGGTGCTCGTGCTCCATAACTCAGATTAGGATGATCCTTCCATCCTGGATTGTAAGTATTTGAAAAATGATCATACCCCCTTTGTTGGCCGCCTTGGTATCCTCCCACAGCATTGGCAAATTTTGGTGAGTTGTCTTGAAGTGTAGGGCACATATCAGTTGGATGATTTGGTGCAGTACAAATATCATATACTTTTACCTTCTGGTTATTACTTGCAACCAATTGTTGAACAAGAGAAGTTAGATTTTTAATTTGATTTTCCATAGAAGAATCACGTACCTCACACAATTCTAGAAATCTTGAAGTGCGCCATTTTGTAGACTAGTTGCAACCATGGTTGTGATTAATCCCCTAGCCTCTCTTGGAGTCTTGTTAACTATTACACCACTACTTGTGGCGTCCATCAATCTCCTTTCTATAGATGTTAGTCATTCATAGAAGTATTGGATGAGAAGTTGGTCAGAAAATTCATGTTGTGGGCAACTAGCACAAAGCTTTTTGAATCCAGTTCAATACATGTGTAGAGTTTCATTATTCTTTTGTGTGATCCCAGAAATCTCTCTTCACATGTTTGAAGCACGATATGAAGGAAATAATTCATCCAAGAATAACTTAGAAAGTACAGCCCATATGTTTACCAAATGAAAAGGTAAATCGAATAGGCAGTCTTTAGCCCTATTAATCAAAGAGAATTGGAAGGCGCGCAGTTTGATTTGATCTTCAGTTACCCCTTCTGATTTCATGCTTTGACAGACTACGTGAAAAGCTTTTAGATGTTTCTTGGGGTCTTCATTATCTAGACCTTTAAAAATAGGAAGAAGATAAATCAGTCCAGATTTCAGTTCGCAATTCGCTTGAACGATAGGGTATTGAATGCACAACGGATCCTGATCAGTTTGAGGAGAAATCAATTCTTTCAAAGTTTGCTCTTCTTCAGCCATTATTCCTTCAATCTCAAAATCACCAGAAAAAACACTTGATGTGTTGAGTAGACCAAGGAATAAATTATCTTCAGTGAGAAAGGATAAAGATGCTTGAGTATTTTTCAGCTTAGTCTCTTTCCGAATTCTCTTAGCCATCTTCTCGATTTCCAGATCGTATTGAAGTTCACCTGTACGAGAAGAACGATGCATTATAAAGTAACAATAAATTAATTAACACCAGTCCCCGGCAACGACACCAAACTTAGACTATTAAGAACATAAAAATCGAGTTAACAAATACCCCCAAACTTAGAATATTGCTAGTCCCTTAGCAAATCTATAATTAAGCACAAATTCTAAACTCCAACCTCAGGTAAATTAGTAATACAAAATTTAGATGTCATAAAACAATCAAACATGTTCTCAAGTAAAGACTCAGACATTCAAAGTTTCAAACGAAATCCCCAGTGTGTTTGTGATTCAACCTTGCTCAACTCAAAACATTTAAAAGATAAAATTCAAGATCAATTATTTCACCAACTATATTAAGAGTAAAAACTTAGACAAGTCATCTAAAATCAAAATAATAAGGAAGTGAATCTCTCACGAAATAATCACTCTAAGCTCTCAAAGTGCTTAAGGGAAATAATTGAAATTCCTCAAGTCAATGCATGGAAAACTTTTTTCCATAGGCTTGCAAATATATCAAATCTAGACCAATTAATGTAAGAAATTGAAAAACTAGAATCCAAGGGTCTTTGTAGGTTGTAGTGGGGCTTAGGTGAAAGGGTAGATGGAAGACATTTAGGCTAGAAGAACTGAGAGATTACTATGAGTATTTTCAAATGGTAACAAACTCAATTCTCCATCAATATTGAAGCATAGATTTTCTAAATACCTTTTAACAAAAATTCATCACCTCTTTATTTTATTTTCTTAACTTTCTAACTTCTTTTGAATTTTCAACAACAAACTTTTTCCTTGCACTTTTCTTTTTCCATAAATATTTTTTTCAGGGCCCATCGCAGCAGCAATGAAAACAATTTTTTTTTGGACGAGACGCCTCGTGCATTCCGCTTCATGGCCACAGCAGCCATTGGCTTATCACTGCGGCAATGGGCCATAAAAAAAACATTTTTTTAGATCTCTCTTTTCTCTTTCTCTTCTTCTTCTTCTTCTTCTTCTTCTTCTTCTTCTTCCTCTTTTCTTTTCTCTTTACCAATCCACAAACCCTTCCCCCCCCCTCTCAACCCACCTCTAAGGTTCATGTTTTCTTCACCTTTTTCTTCAATTTTCTTCCATATTTTAAATATCTAACATTTTCTTTTTTTTTCTTTGGTGTAGGAAATCTCACATTGGAACCAAGATCTCGCCGGAATCCACCGCCTCTCGTTCACTCAAGCCATATATCACAAAGTCGGTATTTTATTTCACTCTCTTACTCGGTTTACTGTGGGTAAGGGTTTATCACGATCAACAATTAAAGTTTGGGGGCTTTCTTTTTGCTTCAATTTTGTCTAGGGTGCATTGTTAGTGTTTTAATTACTCATATCCATGGCACCTCCAAAACGTTCTAGGGCTAGTTCTTCAACCTCCCAACCTCCATTTGACACCCAAAAAATTGTAACATTGGAAGCGTTTAATCATCATTAAGATAGCTTGATTAAGTAAAAACCGGTAAAAAAAAAAGGATTTGAATTTGATTCCACCTATTTTCCATCCTATCACCACAAAGTTGTTAGTTGAGGTTGGTCCGCTTTTCTAGCCCCTCCTGAACCTTGTGTCGTTCCCATTGTACGGGAAATTTATGTCAACGCCCTTGAACATACCGGGTACCGGGCTTTTGTTAGGGGAAAAATGGTGCCCTTCAATAGAGATACCATCAATAGTTATTACCAATTGCCTAAAATTGATAATGATGAGTATTCTCAATACGTCCCCGATAGTGAACATGAGAAAGTCATCTATTTTCTCGCCCTTCCTCTTACTTCTTGGATTAAAACCATCAATGGCCACTTCACGTCTTTTGAAGTCACAACCATGTCTAAAGAGACAAAAGTCTCTTTTACAAAGTCATTAGTCATAAGCTCATCCCCGTTAATCTTTATAGCATAATCAACATCGATAAAGCTATCCTTCTTTTTGCTATAATGTCTGGAAAATCGATTGATGTAGGTAAGGTTATTCAATCCCGCATTCTTGATATTGCTTGAAGGGGCAAAGGTAACCTTGGTTTCCCATCCCTCATTACTGCCCTTTGTAGGAATGTCGGAGTTAAGTGGCTCCCAACTAAATATATTCAACACCCTACATCACTCTTAGACACTCAAGGTATCTTTAACTTTAAAGAGGTTGATGAAGGTGCACGGGCATCCATTCCACCAGCTAGACCACCACGTGCCACCACTTCTAGGTCATCCCTTCCTGAACATTTACAAACAATTTCTAATGCTTTCAAAAGCTTCCGCCTTGAGTACAACATGGAAAGAGAATATCATTACCAATACAATGTAGGCAACGCTCAACAACTTGGAATCATCGCTGATTGTTTGGGGGCGGAATGGATTCTTTTCCCTAATCCGCCTAACTACAACTTGCAAGGCGCTTCTTCCTCGCGGACTGATGAAATTTCGCATGAAGAAGACAACGACGAATGACCATCCAAGGAAGTCTTTCTACCCCTCCTTTTATTTTTCTTTGCTCCTTGAGGGCAATGCGTAATTTAAGTTTGGGCGTGGGTAGTTTTATAGCTAGGTAGTTTTACTTTTCGTTTATTTTGTTTTTCTTTTATTTTAGTCTTTCTTCATTTTCTTTTTGCATTTATTTAGTTGTTTTCTTTTGCTTGGTCTATGAAAAAAATGATGATGGCTAATGATGATCTTTCTACTTGATTATGCAAAAGATTAGAAGTTGTTTAAGATTTATACTTGTTCACTTTTGATATTCATGATTTTCTTTGTTTCTTGCCAAATCCCTCCTTTTTTATGCACTCTCAACTTTACTCTTCTTTCAATTTGAGATTCAAATGATTTCCGAAACATATTTTTAATATTGCACCTTCAATAGCTCAAGTGGCTTCTTTACATTCTGACTGATTGAAAAGTAAATTGGTTGAGTTACATTTAGCCATTTTGTGAGCTTTAGAGCCTAAGAGCAAAATTCCTATATCATGCTCTAATTTTCTTCACTGAGTGAATGTCATGCATGGTTAATGATTTCTAGAACTTGCTGATTTTGGATGCTTGAAATCTATAAGGGTAAATTAGGGGAACCGATTCTAACTTTCTAAAGGCCTACCTGAATTTGATTCATTAGATGCCAATTTTGAGCCTTAGACTTTTCTTTGATTATTAGCCACATAATAAATAGTACTTTCCCATTCATTTTGTCTTCTTTTTCACCCAAATTGAGAGGCTACCATGATTTAGAAAGATTTATGTCTCATTGAAAAAGTTGATAAAAGAGATGAAATTGTGTTTTGAGTTATGTCAAAAAAAAATTTGTGGAAAAAGAAAAATGCAAAGAAAAAGTTTGTTGTTGATAATTCAAAAGAAGTTAAAAAGTTGAGAAAAGAAAAGAAAGAAGTGATGAATTTTTGTCAAAATGTATTTAAAGAATCTATGCTTCAATATTGATAGAGAATTGAGTTTGTAATCATTTGGAAATACTCATAGTAATCTCTCAATTCTTCTAGCCTAAATGTCTTCCATCTACCCATTCACCTAAGCTCCATTACAACCTACAAAGACCCTTGGATTATAGTTTTCAATTTCTTGCATTAACTGGTCTTAATTTGATATATTTTCAAGCCTATGGCAAAAAGCTTTTCATGCATTGACTTGAGTGATTTCAATTATTTACCTTAAGCACTGTGCGAGCTTAGAGTGATTATTTCGTGAGGGATTCTCTTACTTTGATTTTAGATGGTTTGTCTAAGTTTTTACTCTTAATATAGTTGGTGAAGTAATTGATCTCGAATTTTATCCCTTAAATGTTTTGATTTGAGCAAGGTTGATTTACAAACACACTGGGTATTTTGTTTGAAACTTTGAATGTCTGAGTCTTACTTGAGAACATGTTTGATTGTTTTATGACTTCTAAATTTTGTATAACTAATTTACCTGATGCTGGAGTTTAGGATTTTTTGCTTAACTATAGATTTGCTAAAGGACTAGCAATAGTCTAAGTTTGGGGGTATTTGATAACTCGATTTGTATGTTCTTAATTTAAATGTTTTATCCCCTAAAATGCTTAGTTCGGAGAGTTTTTGAATTGATTTAATTGGTTTTCTTGGTAATAGGTAATTTCAAGTTATTAGGAATCATCCAAATCGAAAAAGACTTGTAAAGGGAGATTTTATCACATTTTGGTCTGTCGCCGCGAAAACAAGCACACCATAGCTGCGGCGACAGAAGCATTATCTGCGAATCTTCAGCACATAATCTCCACCATCGCTGCGGTGACAAGCTCTTCATGGCTGCAGCGACGAGGGCGAATTCTGCTTATAAATTTCAGTTTTCAATTGTTTTTAGGGCAGCATCTTTTCAATTCTTATAATTTTTCTTAGTTAATTTTTACAATTATCTCTAGCTAAACTCTTCGTTCCAACTAGAGATTGAATCAAAGTATGGTTTATTTTAATTCGTGAGATCCGTTCTTAATTGTTTTTCTAATTTTCTTTATTTGTTATTTCTCTTTACTTATTTATTATCAAGTTGATGTTTGATCTAATAGGATCCTTTGTTTGAATGTTAGTTTGATAATTAGTCAATTAGAACGTTTAAATCCGTAATTGTTTAAGTTTTCTAATCCTTGTGACAAATAGCATGAATTGATTAAAAAGCTTTTTAGTTTATGTTATGAGAAATTTTGATCTAAATGAACCGGTCATACTGCGTTTGTTTGTTAGGATTGGTAGTTCTTCTCTTCTTAATGCTTTTAATGGGTTAAATCTTTATCGTATTCTAGGGTTATTCGTTAATTAGGGAAATAGTCAATGGTTGTGTCTTGGCTATCGAATAGTTAAGGAAGAACATTTATAGGTTGTTGATTGGGTTCGATGCCTTTTTACCAATCTAGAATTGAATTAGAATTTGTGTACTTATCGATGATCAAATGAAATAAACTATATCTGAGATAATATCTTTAGTTGGAAACTTTCTTAAATTGAATTACATCTTTTATTTATTTTCAGTCTTTTCTTAATTCAATATCTCAAAAACCCCTTTTTTATAACATTAAATTAGTTTACTAGTCTCTGAGGGTTCGACCTTGCTTGTCACTACTACAAGTTATTTATTAAGAGCAAGTATTTTATATTTTTGCTGGTTTCGACAGCCATCAAAACGCTTCACCGGCGTGTAAATCCATGCCAAAAAATCCACTTGCCACGAGCTCCATCAGTTGACAGCTTTCTTCTTCTTTTTACCTAAAAAAAATAGTGTAGCATCATAAGGCTACGCCCAATGCGTAGAAAGTATTAAACATTTAATAATACCATGAGATTATTTAAGTTCTTTAAGTCCTTGCCTCACCAATTTCCAATCAAATCCATTCTAAACCATTCCATCTTAACCCAATGCCTTAACTCTCCTCTTTGTTCCTAAACAAAGAGAGATCACGCTAAAAAATAATTAAAAATACTTTTCCACAATTTAACCTTTCGAGATATTCTTCTTATGTGTTTGCAAAACACATAAGCGAACCTACATGTATATTATTTTCCATGTAAATAAATGTAATGAACCTACCTTCTTAAGTGTTATAAAGTCATGCATAACTAAAATAATCCCCCTTAACGGCATATTCTTCATTAAATAAGGGCTTACTTAATGCGAACCTCAACTATATTGTTTAAGGCATTCAAAACAATATGATTTATATGCATAGTTACACAAGATGCTTTACAAGCCTATGTTAAGATTTGCACTAATAAACCTCGCTTCTACCCAAAATCTCACTTTTCTAGTCGAGACTTAGACTTAAAAATTTGAAAATCTAGAGAACTAAAATCGCCCAAAAACACTTTTAGATCGCTCACAACAATCACCCAAAAATTACCCAACACTAGGGGGCAAAACTAACCTAAAGTAGTCTAGTTTTCCTTACTTAATCGACATTATTCCTATAATAATTTCTAAAATTCCTGCAACAAAATATCTCTTTACATACATCCAAATACATTTTAAAACATCATCAAAAGCTCATCAAAAGTCCATAAATCAGTTTTTCCATCACAAAGGGCAAACTAGACTAAAGCATGCTTGTAATTTTCAATTTTCCTACACTTTAAAACAAAATTTCTGCAATTTATAATCCAGCAAAATCACTCCAAAACATGCCTAAATTCATCTTAAATTGTCAAAAATCAAACTTGCAATACTTTATTAATGAAAAAGAATCATACCACAAAATTACCAAACATCTAATACATTCTACTCACCTTTATCTTGAATTTTCAAGAACTCAAATCTTCCTTTCCAAGAACTTCCAAGAACCTGAAAAAGTCATATAAAACGTTCAAAAGCTAGTCTAAAACACCTAAAACAAAAACCAAACGACAGCAAATGACGCGACACGAGACTCCTACACAAACAACCCACATAAGGGTTGTTCATGCCCATGGTCTGTAGCAGCAAAAGTGTGGCCTCGGTGCTGCTGCTACGGCGGCGGGGTCACGAGGTGGTTTCTGGCATATCCCTTGGCCATAATTTGAAACGTCAAGAGGAATTTTTCATAGTAGAGAAGGTTAGGGTTTTTATGGTTTGAAGGGTTCTTAAAGAGAAAGTCAAATTTGAAGAAGGTAAGGATGAAGAAAACAATGGGTTTGATGAAATTTAAATTTAAGAACATTAAATTCCAGAAAATTTAAAAGATTAAATTCATTACCTTGAACTCAAATCTTGAAGAAAGCTCTCCAATTCTCCACTAATCTCCCACCGGACGAATTCAACCTCAAACCATACCTAATACGATGAAGAAATGAATAAAATTTTGCGCCATCACCCTTAGGGTGCATCGGCTAAGAGGAAGATGAGGGGAGAGAAAACTTTACATCTTTTCCCTGTTGTTTTATTTTTCACATTCAGGTCCTGAGAAGGAGAAGTCCACGCCACTTCTAATTTCTTTTCCTTTTTTTTTTCAAAATTTCATTAATTGGCATATTAACTAAATTAATTCCTAAAAAGAAGAATTAATTATTAATTACCAATTTTCTTTTATTTTACCCAATAAAAATTATACAACAATAATATTAATTTAAAAAAAAAACTTACTAGAAAAACAGACCGTTACACTAATTATAGAATAAGTCCTTCTCAGGTCAATGAGAATGGAAGGCCTCATGTTCAAGTATCGAATCATTACATCTAGGGAGTTACCTAAAGTTTTTAATTTAGAAATGTGATGCACTAACACTTTCATCGTTTAGAAAAGTTTTGAATTCCATCTTGTATAGAAATGTTCCCAAGCATTTACATAGTCATTTTCCCAAAACAAAAATTTATCGAGCGTATCACCAGATCACTCTCAACCATGTGAATCAAAGAAAAAGACTTCATAAATGTGAGTTCATAACATACTAAGGATTGAGATGTGCCAATCTTAATAACCTATAGCGGTGTTATTTAGGAATCATATCCTATAACAGTGTTATTTAGGAATCAATTTGTTATCTTGGTACAGACTTATCTAAACTTATATTATGATACTTCCACTTGTATATCAACAATGCTAATGATTTGGATCAAATTAGTGAACAATATCAACAGTGTAGACATAATAAGGTTTCCAGACCGTATCCATTTACTTCAGACAATTTGAGTTACTATCTTGAACTAGATCCACCTTATATCTTATATTAGTCAAGATTACAATTTAGTAACTCTGGAATTCCACTTATAATTTGAATATAAAAGAATATCATCATATAATAAATTGCACAAAATTCATTAAAATTAATACTTTTATTCATTCAAAATATTCTATTACAAATTACGAATTCTAGAGAATAATCCCAACAATCTCCCACTTGCCCTAAAGTAAGTGAGACATATATTGTAATCCTAGTCCCTGTAGGTAACCCTCATACACATTAGTCGTTATAGTCTTTATAAATGGATCATCTTTGTTGTCCTTCATATCTATCTTCGTGATCAGCACGTCCCCACTATGCACTCTCTCCCTTAATTGATGGTATTTCCTCTCTATATGCTTTGATCTTTTGTGTGACCTTAGTTCCCTCGAATTTGCCACTGCACTACTATTATCGAAATAAAGAGTGATGGACAATTCCATGTTTGGAATAACTTTCAAGTATTTTATGAACTTTCAGAGCCAAGCTACTTCTTTTGCAGTTCCACAAGGCAATATATTCTACTTCCATAGTGGAGTCAGCAATGCAACCTTGCTTTTATAACCCTTGAAACTATGGCGGTGCTCCAAATGTAGATTTCCTCGAATCTTTATCACCTTGGAAGTCAAAATATATGTATCTTATAAGGATTAAATACTTAGCCCCATACACTAACATATAATCTCTCGTTCTCGTAGATACTCATGAATTGCTTTTATTGCAACCCAATGTTCCTTTCCAGCATTGTATTGGAACCTGTTGAGTAATCCCACTATAGATATTCGGTCTAGTGCATAAAATTCCAAACATTAGACTTTCTACTATTAATGTGTATGGAATGTGTCCCATTTCCTCAATTTGATTTCTTTTTTTATTTATAGATGGTTTCGTTTCTTCTTTACAGATATGGTGTTGATAGAATAAATAAACAAGAAAAAGGCAGAACAGAAGGATATATATGTCATCGATTTGGTTGTCTTTTCTCTATTTTTTTTAATTTGAGATTTACAAGTTTATATATATTTGTTGATCTTTATAGACATGTTAGATATATACAATGTTACAAAAGAAAAAAAGAGTTAATTTCCCAAAAAATATGACAAACATGACCCGATCCGATATTGGGTCCTGTTTCAAATAGAAGTAAAAAGTGATAAAGAAAACGGGCCAACTCGCTCGATCCGTGACTTGGTCCTGAACCTTTCGCCACGACCTTTGTTTCACAATCCTCACCACCGTTCTTCTTTGTGTGTGAGCTTTTCTTCGTCTTCTTCTTCCACTCTAAACGATTACTTTCTCCTACCAGTTTCCAGTGCTGATAAGGCCGAAACCTAATTCTTTTCCTTTATATCACTTCCCCTTTGTCTTATGTAAGCATTATCTTCCTTAATTTCCGTCGAGGACTAATTAAGCAATTTTATCTTTGTGAGATCTTGGTTTCAAAGGTTCGTTGTTATTATTCTCTTCCTTATTGTTAGTATTAGATTTTTTTTATCATGAATTGACTTCATATCATCAAGTATTTTATTTTAACGGCACATTTCTTATGATTTTTTTGCTCTATCAATTGAGATAACACATATTTAGTTTAACTTAATTAACTTGAAAGAATATTAATTTTGAGAGGGTTGGAAAAAAAACAAATTATTAAAGTTGATTATGATTATTGTGTTATTAGTTCTTCATGTTCACTTCGACTAACATCACATGATAACTGGGATTAGGGAAACTTTTTGGAAAACCGTTCATTATTTTATTAGCCGAAAGATGGCCATTTTATCAATATATTTTGTCTTTCTTATTCATCTTTTTGTGTGACATGGGCACTTCTCCTCAAGGGAATGTTCAATAGGTGTGAATGAGTTATGAGACTGGGTTTGTGAAACTCATTCTCATGTTTGGTTGGCACAAGTTTGACTATTGAGATTGACATCTTATTCCTGCACACACCTACATCATTTTACTATTCATTTTTATTCTTATACAATCCAAACACATTCATCACACTCCCTTCGATCTCATTCCCAAATCAATCTGTTCCCAGGAATCACAATCTTAGGTTATACATTCTTATTCTCATACACCAAACACTTCTAAATGGTCTCGAAACCCCCCAACACAAGAAAAAAAAACCATTGTGAATTTTAACAGTGGTCATCATACTTTTTTTAATTAATTTTTAAGTATCTATAATGTTTAAGTATTTGCGACGATATCGAGTGATCCCTTGTTCTTGAAAGCTTTAGCTATTTATTTTTTTGCAATGATGGTAGTAAAAAGCATGGAAACGGATATGGGATACATATACGATACAGTACGGTTACATTGATGCATCAATTTTTCAAAAAAGTAGGATACATATATGTTTGGGATACATATTTTTCTTATTTAAAAAATATATATGTGGGTGTGTAAATAAAATATTTCTTACTCATGAATAAATAAAACATGTAAATTGAACATCAATCACATTGAAAGAAATACCGAAATGTGCTAAAAAAAACTATGCATTACTGAAAAGAGTTTATATAGATAGTATAGTGCTAGCTAGAAAGTAAAGAAGTAAAAGTCAATCAATCTTCAAAATAAAAATAAAATAAAATTTTGAACTTAAATTTTCACAACTTCTTCACTAGTGTTTCCCCGTTCAACTTCAATAATAAAAGCTATAACCTCCAAATCTGGTTCATCTAAGGATAAAATAGCTACTTCAAGCATGCCCACATTCTCAGAAAAATCAAAGGAATCTCCGCAATGCCTCACAATCTAGTCTCTCTCTTGATTTATATTCTGAAGATCTTCTTGATAAAAGGCGGAGATTACTATGGACAAATATCAAGTCTTCTGCATGTTGTGGTGTCACCTTATTCCGCCTAATAGAGTTCACAAATGAATATATGCTCCAATTTTACACAACACAATGATAGGGAAGGCTGTACGGGTAGCTTTAAAGCTAAAACTTGAAGAGTCAGTGCAAAGGAACCATGTATAACCTACCAGTCTTTATGATCCATATGATACCTCTCATGTATGGAATCGTGATCAGTAAAATCTCCCGATTCCATAGAAAAGTGAGCAAATTCAATATTTGCTTTTGTGCGGTCCTCATGGTGAAAATATTTTTTAAGACATTTCGTTCTCTCTCGAAATACTACTAAATCTTTATGCGGTGATACTTGATTCATATTCTTTTTAAGCCAATCTTCACTATCATACCTACATATAAATTTAGAAAAAAGTTAGAACTTTCATAAAACAATTCAATTAAGAATGAAAGAGATCTAGTTAATAAGTAGTAAGAAGTACCGTGGATTCAAGGAATGTGCTAAAAAATGAAGTGGAATACTATTTTTATTCCAATGACCAAAAAGGATGTTGTGTACCACATCATAAAAAAAAAAGAGTTAATCAAGATGTTTTCCTTCATGTTTGTAAATTGCCATTTTCACTTTCTCAATCATAGTATCCCGCATGCCATACACCAAATAAAGACATGGCTTGTCTATATCACAAACTCGAATTATGTCATATATAGGAGAAGTGAAAGAAAGAATATAGTCAACCTCCCACTAGATGTCATCAATCACCAATTCTTTTACTTGTCCTACTTTAAATACATCATCTTCCTATAGCATGACCATTTGTCATTGATAACTATGACTTGCAAACCACATTTTATGATTATTAGTCACTCAAGCATAATGATTATAGATGCAAACCAGTTTCTGCTACAGAAAGCAATTTTAGAGATACAAACTCATTAAATATTGTCAGTAGAAAGATTTATTATAAAATTCTTCACCACTATCACTTCACTACCAGTATCAGTGATCCAACTACCCTATTCATATGTAAGTTGATTGTTTTCAACATTTTTTCGAAACACATATATTCTTCAAGGTGAAATTACGGGTGTGCACAACAAATGGAATCTACACAATTGATGGAAATTGTGATTCAATAATTTGCTTTGCACCTTTACAATTAGAAACGTTATTAGTAATTACTTGGATCACATTTCATATCCAACCTCATTGATGACTTCCTTCATTAGATTCGCAATTAAATATTTTTCTTTAATCTCACCCGAGCAGTCAATAGCTTTAAGAAACAATGATCCACGTTTTGTAAGTGCCATAAAATTAATCAAAGGTCTTCTTTGTGAGTCACTCAATCCATCACTCACAATAATCATACCCTTTTGACTCAATGTGCTTTTTATAGGTTTTAATAATCTCTCAATATTTTCCTTTTCACTTTGAAGAAGACCGATTCTCAACAAATTATGTCCACGAGGCTAATATCCTGACAAAGCATTGTTTGCATTGTGAGAAAAAAATACTTACATTATAAGGATTGCTAGCCCAATGAACATCTGTGAATGAATAACAACTCATTCCTAGTCCTACAGATTTGGTTGAAGGTGGTAAAGGAACATTTTATGAGCTTTTCTCTCATTGCATTTGTTTATTTCTTCTTCCAATTTTTAAATTTTGACAAAATCTTTAGCTTTACATTCGGACAAGATGCAGTTTTTCTCCAGGTATCGTCAATAAGTGAGCTCAACTCTGGTAAAAGAAGTATTCTTACTTAATTGACAAAAAATACTTTGCCATGAAAAACTTCCACCACCATCATCCACTTTTTGATGTTTGGTCATATATCACCAAAGTGGATTTGATTCGTCTTCAAGTTTTTGTGAGTCGGACGGAGTTGACATACTACTCATTGATGATTGGGAGGATATCCTAAAATATAATTTATATGTTTGTCATATATCATAATAAATTTATTTAAAAGTAAAAGAAAATGAGGAGATTTCATTTTATAAGAAGACAAAATTTAAAAATTTAAAGAAATTAAAAAGTTTAGGGTAAACGAAGGAATTGACCTCCTTTTTTTGTTAGAATAACACTATCTAGCCTTAAAAAAACATTATTTGACCTTAGGAAGGAGAGAGATATCATTTTGACAAAACTACCGTTATAAAAGAAGAGAGAGAAGGAAAATTTGAAAATTAACCAAAAATAAATTCATAGGAAATAAAAAGAGAGAGAATGATAATTTGAAAAACATTGAAACAAAAAACTAGGGTACAAGAAAATAAGATGAAAAAATAATAACTGGACTCAAAAAATAAGAAATAAAAAAAATATTTAAATGAGTTTGATGGAAAAAAACAAAAAATATCGAAAGAGACATAGGAAACGTATAATGTACAGTGATGTACTAACAATGATAAAAGTAAAATTGAAAGAATACTTGCTAAATGTATTGTATGTAAAAACTCGTTAAGAAAACATCTATGTACAAAGATAATACTTGTAGTTTATATATTACGTATAATATATAATGTATATAATATAATATATTTATTGTACAGTACGACGATAAACATGAAAAAAAATAGAAAATGAAATGACGAAAAACATTTAAAGAAAAAAAAGATAAGACGATACACTAAAAATAGACCAATAAAGATAATACATGTAGTATATATATTGTGAATATATGTATAGTACATAATATAATATATTTAATGTAGTGTACAACGATAAACATGAAAAATTTCAGAAGATGAAAGAAACTATGCGTTAAAAACACGTAGAAAAACAAAATTTAAAGCACAAATCCATTTGAAAAAAAAGAAAAAGGAAAAAAATACATTTTTGTCATAGAAATACAAAAAAAAACTATAATAAACATCATATTATGAGCCTGAAAACGAACCTGGATATGAATCAAGGATTAAAAATTGTAAAGAGAACACACGCAGAAATGAGAAAACGCAAGAAAAATAAAAAATGAAATGAAAGAACAAGACCATGCAATATGAAGGAATTCACGACACAATTTGAATTTGAAACGAACAAGGAAAAAATAAACTAAAAGAAATAATTAAGGAAACTTGAATAGCAAAAGGAAAAAAAAAACAAGGGAATAATGAAGATACAACAAAATTATAGGAATAGTCTATACGCGGGTTGAAAATAAGGAAGCATAAAGAGAAAATCAAATAATACAAAAATGTATTAAAAAGAACCATGGAGGGAAAATCTGGAATACATAGTACAATCAAATCTTAAGTTATCCTGATTACGTTAAAAAAAAGGGCAGGCCAATAAGTGATTGCGTGTGCAAAAACGGGCCATATACATCATTAATCTAAAAGTTTAAGGAGTCGTTTGTTTCACATAACTCTAAGATTACCATGGTAATGTAATTAGGATAACAATGCTTGTTTTGTAGTATTCGTGGATATTCAGATGTTTGTAATCACACTAGGTAGCTTAAAAAGAATATGAGATTTATAGGATTTGAATTATGATATTTTTACTCATTTTTAGATTCTACTTTTTTTTTTTTAAATTGTTATATTAATATTTTATTTTATATTATATTTTTGGGAAAAAAAATATTGTATTCTAATAATTATAAATTTTATATAATATCTCAACTAAATATTATATTTATATTAAGTAGGATACAAATTAAAACAATATATTTTATTTTTTGATAAAAATTTCTTTAATCTCAATATTTAATTTTAAAATTAAAATAATTTGCTTTTATTTTTAATTCACATATAACTTGTACGTACTAAACAAGTTTATCAATTAAAGTTATTCTAAAACAATTTATTTGACATTTGTAACCCTATTATTTTTTCATATTTAATTATATTTCTTCAACTCTCTTATTTTCTTTTTTTTTAATTTATTAAAAATAAATCAATTCTATAGTCTAATAATAAAAATTAATTTATTTGTATATATAGAATAAAAATTATTTTAATTATATAATATTAATAAACGGTTCGATATCTCACGAGGTCGAAGGTTTGAGTGTTCCCTCCCTCAATTTATAATATCTAAAAAAAAAAACAGTTTAATATTAAACTAAACTAAAACTTTAATTAGAATAAAATAAAATATATTAAATGAATACATTCAATATTTAAATAAAAATAATGTAATTTAATTATTTTATTAAAATGAATTAACTATATACAAATAAAAATCCTAATCCTTATCCTTAATCCTTAATATATAAAAGTGGGGATGTTTGAAAAACATTTTTGGATTACTATACCCCTTTTAAAATCTTAAAATTACTAACATGCCATTATATATACCCTTTTAAAATCTTCAAATTACTAAAAATGTCATTGTTATTTATACTCCACTCACTTTCTATTAAATGACTATTTACATTTTTAGTAAAATATTTCTCTTTTTTTCTGATAAATAAAATATTTCTCTTAATTGAATAAGAAATTGTCGATTTTTTTAAATAAATTTCTTGACTTTTTATTGTTTTCACAACATCAAATTACAAAATAATAGAAAAATCAAGTACAAGATATGAAAATAAATGTGATATTAAAATGATCTCATTGTTTAGATTTATCACTCATTTATGAAAAATAAATTATATTTAAGTATTCAAATATTAAATGACTTGATAAAGGTGATGGTGCTTTAATTTTAAAAAATATATAAAATAAAAACTTAGATTGTTTAAAAAAAACAGTTAAGATACAATAAAATATAATTTATTGCATTATTAAAGGTATAATATTTAAATAAATTTTAAATTTTTTAATTAAAAATATTTAAAAATTTAAAAATCAAAGAGAAAAAATATATAATTTCTTAAATTTTAACTAAAATTAGAAATAAATAATCTATAAGTGAAAAAATTAACTAATATATATATATATATATAACAAACAGTTTATTTTTATTTGGTAGTATAAATTTTTAAAATAAAGAAGTTAAAAAGTCGTCTAATATAAAAAGAAAATTAACTACATATAATTCTTTTATTAGTAAACCATACGATAATTTAAATATTAAACAGAATATAATAATATGTTAATAATTTTAAAATTAATAAAACAAAAATCATTTCGAATTTTTTTTATAAACCATAGAAAAATCAAACAAAAAATATTTCAATATTTTAAATATTCATATTTTAGAAAAAATATCACGTGAGACGCACGTGGTAAAATACTAGTATTAGAAAAGTAACTTGTGCACCTTTATCATTCGAAAATATTATATTAAAAAAAAAATTAAAATTAAAGGAATGGAAAGCCTCTGTACGGTGGTAGAGCTTGTTAACCTTCTTTCTCTTCTTCTTCTTCTCCTCCTCGTGGGCTAGGGTTTCTATTTGAATGGATTAATTTTGTGCATGTACATACAGGAAATGGACCAAATTGAAGATGAGGGTCGCACAGGGAGTGAAAATCAACCGGCCAAGAGAGATGATGAGGTGAGATTGATTATTGATTTAGCAGACTGACTTTTCTCATTTCAAAAAAGTAATTGATATGTCTGGTCTAGGAAGAAGATGATTTCCTGATCGTTTCTTTGTTATTTTATTGTAGGAAGCTGTTGCTCGCCTGGAAGAAATTAAAAAGTCATTTGAGGCTAAAATGACTCTTCGTCAGAGTAATTTGAACCCTGAGAGGCCTGGTTAGTGGAATACCCTTCACCATTTTCTGTCTTTTTTTTTTTTTTTTTTTTTAAAGAATTGAATTACAAGATGCTTTTTTTCATTGTCCCGGGTACTTGTATTATCGATCGCAGATCACTAATTGCATCCGGGCAGTTTGTTATAATTCATTGCTGACAATACAACTAACTAACACAATTATGGGTGGGGGAGAATGAATGAGTGGGCACTGGCAACTAAGCACCTTACATCATTCTCTATATAATATCATGTCTAATTAGAGGAAAATGAAACGGAACATTCGAATGCCACATTCTTATAAGTTGTGAAAGTTTTTAAGATATTTTTCCTTTGATGAGGAATGGGATCTTTCATTCATAAACTAAAATGAGGGATTAAAATTAGATTAAAAGAAGTTAGGAAAATCTTCCAATAGTAGTTAATGTGCCACATTCTGTGTGGAAGCTTTAAGCTATTTTTTCTTTGACGGGAACAAAAATTTCATTAAAAAACTGAAGGAATACCGATGTAAAACGTTTTAATAGTTTCTTTCAATCAGTCAAAATCTGAGATCCAGAATAATTACAAAACTGCTTTAGAGATTGAGAGCTTATGGATTTTGCAATAATTGATTCTTTCATGTTTATCCATGTCACCAAAAGAATTTTATGAAATGAAAAAAGTAGTTCTTTTGGTTTCTTTTGTTCTTAACTTGGTGATTAACAATATTTTGATTATAATAAGTACCTATTGATTATGCTGGCATTGACACTTGCGATTATAAAAGAAAAGGTAGTAGCTATTGATTGGTGTTACCACTCTGTGAGTGGCATTTCACTTCCTGTAACTAACTCAATTCGAGGGGTTGGGGTGGGTTGTAGTTCGGCATTGGGGTAGGTTTTTTCCCCCTAGGATGGTTGGGTTGTTTAATATTTTCATTTTGTATACTTTTGACCACATCAATGAGGTCTATTTTTTTGCCAAAAAAAAAAAACTTAGAAGGTGGGTGGGTGAAGATAAGAAGTGATACGAAAACCCCATGGAATTGCTTTTAAAACCCTTAAACTTAACTAAGGACCACAAAATAACAAACCATTGAACCCACATATGCCATTCGAAACAACCCAAGGTGTAAGTAAGGGAAAAATGATACCTTGATGATCAAAAATCAAGAAACAAGAATGACTTCTTACCCCATGATTCGAAACACTCCACAAACAACTTGATCAAGGTTGCTTGAATGCTCCTAAGCATGCAATCTAAAGCAAGACTACATAGTTGAGAGAGATGGCTCTCAGCCAAGGCAAGCACAATCGGCTAGTTTTATTTAATTCATCAAATCTGCTTATTAATTTAATAATAAAGCCTTTAAATAGGCAAAACAAGTTTCCTACTCCTAATATGACTCTAATTTCGAAAATATGAGATAAAGTATTGATAAGAATGACTTGATCATGACATCACCATGATGAGTCATCAAAAATAAAAACTACAATTCCTAGAAATTTAAAAATCCTGAATTAAAGCCCTACACTACTTGGAACTTCCATTTGTACTAGGCTTTCTGTATGGATCAAGAAACGAAATAGTTTTTAAAATCCTTTGAGAGAGAGCATCTCTTAAATGCTAGAAATGAAATGTTAACCTCTACAAAATCCTTAGAGATATCCTTAATAGCTCTCATTTCCCTTTCGATCTAAAATAGTCATAGCAGAACCGTTGTTTTAAAAAGCACAAAAACAAGGAGAGTATAATTAAAGAAAATAGACATTTTATTTATGAAAATTATAGTAGAATCAAGAATAGTATTTTGAAAAAATATTGAAGTGAGCCTTTTCTTAGATATTGTAAGTTAATTTTTCCTAACAAGCTTTCTCTCACGTATATGCTACAATTTGTTGTTGCTTGCAGACTCGGGATTTCTTAGGACTTTGGACTCTAGTATTAAACGCAATACAGCAGTCATTAAAAAATTAAAGCTGATAAATGAAGAACAGCGAGAAGGGCTGATGGATGAGTTGCGAAGTGTAAACTTGAGCAAATTTGTTAGTGAGGCTGTTGCTGCTATTTGTGATGCAAAGCTTAGAGCTTCTGATATACAAGCAGCTGTTCAGGTAACCTTTAGTGTTTTTTTTATCTTGTTTTTCCTGTTTTTGGGGTTGGAGTAAAATTTTAGTCACTTCCTTCCAATGTTTTGAACTCAAGTTTTCTTTTTATATTTAATATCATATCTTATGTTTACTAATTTATTATATTACCTCTTTCCAACTGGTAAATATATTACCTTTTAATTATCTTTTCTGGTTCTGTGATTTTTTTTGTTTGAGATATGTGTGTTCAGCAGGAGTTTCTAGGTTTACTCACATTTTTTTATAATTTAATGTTAAAGACTGTAAGTTTTACAGTTCAATTTTTTCTTCATTTTACATTGGTATTTTACCTTTGGATCTTATTAATTGACATAAAGTTGAAGCTCACATGCGCTGTGTAAGAAATATTTAAAGGTCAAATTACCTAAATTATGAATGTAACTTCATGAGATTTTTGGCAATTTAACTTATTTCTTTCAGGTGATAGGCACACTTTCATATGCTGAATAAGATAAATAACCAGAATTAAGTCATTTCATGATTTGGGCAGTATACGTAATGCACATTCATTACCTTAATAGATAAGAGACATTTGCATTGATGAATGATAAGAGGTATACAAAAAGCCCCGTGGATAACCAAAAATTCCTCCTCCAAATGGGGGCCATTAAAGATGAGGAATAATTACAAAAGTCCCACGGATTACACCCATTACTAAAACTTTTCTTGTGAATTTTTTGTGCTTGAATTATTTTTTATCATACTTGGCCTCCTTTTATCTAATCTGAAATGCACCCCCCCCAAAAAAAAAAGATTTGTTCTCTTCTTCATCAAAGGTACAAAGACTTCTCCCCAAGCCTGATTCAAGGACTCTTGAAAATATTCTTTCCTGGAAAGTCCGGGGATGAGTTGGATGCTGATAGGAACTTGAAGGCCATGAAGAAGCGCAGCTCTTTGAAACTTTTTTTGGAACTTTTTTTTGTCGGTGTTATAGAAGACAGTGCAATTTTCAGTAACATTATTAAGGATCTTACAAGTGTCGAACATTTGAGGGATCGGGATACTACTCTTACAAATCTGACTCTTCTTGCTAGCTTTGCTAAGCAGGGGAGAATCTTCTTGGGACTTTCACCTACTGTACAAGATCATGAAGAGGTACTACTTTTTCTTGATTCCTGTAGGCCACGGTATCATAAATGTAACTTATTAATTCTTTTGTGTAGGTTTGGCCATTTATTGACAATTCTAATCATTTTATGGTTTTCATGACGATTCTAATAAACCTTTTTTAATGAAACTTTTTTTTATGGAAAGATAAATTCAATGAAACTTTATCTTTCACTAAAAAAATCAACATATTTGACAGTAGCTAGTTACAAGTTACAATTTGTCATATGATTGTAATATCATATGTGGGCCTTTCCCCCCTCTTCATACGTAATCTGCTTGTTCCCAATCTTGTTTTACTCTATATCTCTTGACATTCTGTTACAGTTTTTTAAGGGCCTCAATATTAGTGCCGACCAAAAGAAATTCTTCAGAAAAGCGTTTCATACATATTATGAAGCTGCAGCAGAATTGCTTCAGTCTGAACATACTGTAAGAGATTCTCCATCTTCTCCAGACTTACCTTTTTAATTCATCCACTTGCTCTCCTGTCGCATTTTTCACCTCCTTTGCTAAAGTTTTTCAATGAGATTTAAGGAGATTTGCGTTTTCGTTTTTATCTTTTCGTGAATATTGATGGTTGGCACTTATCACATTCTTAAATGGCAGTCACTTCGCCAGATGGAGCATGAAAATGCAAAGATCTTGAATGCAAAAGGAGAACTCAATGATGAAAATGTCTCTTCATATGAAAAGTTGCGAAAATCTTATGACCATTTATATCGAAATGTCTCATCGTAAGTTGCATTTTAATACTTGTAGGATAATCAATGAGTGACTGGATGTGGTATGCCATATGCATATTCTGCAATTTTTCTCATGTCAAATGCAAAACTTACTGCATAGCTTGCTAGTTCACACTTGGTGTTTTTTTTAGTTACATCGAATCAAGCTCTCTTTTATTCTCATTCATTTGATAAATGTAGTCTTTAATGAAGTGTTACTTTAACTTGGATGTAATATTTATCATATAATTTCTTTATTAAAAAAATATTTATCATATAGTTTCTCGATATTCTTTTCCTGTAATTGTTTTCTCTGCTGAGCATTTCTTAATGTATACTGGAAATTTAGAATGTGGTTATGAAGGGATTTTTCTTTATTAATGCATAAAGCAGTAGTAGTTGAGATGCATTTGAGAAATAAGGCTCTTTTGATCATGATTTTGTTTTGCTGTTTCTGTTTGGTGTAAAAGAATTAAGCTTGTTTAGAAGCATTTTAATCACTTTTAAAATTTTACCCCATTTTAAAAAAAACTAATTTAAAAAACTTTTTTGTTTTTTAAAAATTTGGTTAGATATCAAGCTTCTTTAAGAAAAAAACACAAAACCAAAAACAACATCGTTATCTATGCTAGTTTTTTTTTCCTTCCCTTTATTTAGACAAGGAGACATGGATGAGACCACAGTTGTTAAAAGAAACAGTTGTTCCTCCATGTAAAGAAAATTATGAAGATATTGTAATCATAATATAACCTTTTTTTTTCATTTACCCATAGTCAAATGAACTCTGGATCAGTTTCCAATGGCTAATTATTGTAATTCTGTATTGCATAGCTTTGCAGAAGCGCTTGATATGCAACCGCCAGTGATGCCAGAGGATGGTCACACAACCAGGGTCTCTACTGGAGAAGATGTTTCATCTCCTGCTGCTGGAAAAGATTCCTCTGTGCTTGAAGCTATATGGGATGATGAAGACACTAGGGCTTTCTATGAATGCTTACCAGATCTCAGGTATAGGCTGGTCAGATCTAATTGTTTTATAAGGGCATTTGGAGGAATACTATCTTATAACCATTGTAAATATATGTCCATTACCTAGACTTGTGGATATTTTGGGGACATACATGTAAGAATGTGTCTTATTAGAAAAAAATAATACATGTGTTCTATATAGACATATACATGTAGGACATGCTCACACATTGTATTTGCAGGTCTCAATAATTTATCTATATGTATCTTAGCCCATTGTGTTCTTACTTGAATTTTATTTTTCTTGAAAGTGAAGTCTTTAGTTGGTTTTTGATACGACTTTTCAGAGCATTCGTTCCAGCAGTGTTGTTGGGAGAAGCAGAGCCCAAAGCAAATGATCAATCTGCAAAGACAGTGGAAAATCTGGCTGTAATTTCCTAGGCTCTCAATCTTGTCTTTCAGATTTTAATATATCCTTTACTATATTATAACAATCCCACTACCTCATCCTCCTTTTGTGCCTGGTTCCATCAAAAGATCAAGGAACAAAAAATTATCACATCAATTATCATTTCAATCAATTATATTGACCTTGTATGCCCTTTATTAGCTTATTTTATGAAAATGTCTTCTTTATGCTTGTTACTCGATGTATTCTTCTTTCTTTCAGGATTCTGAATCAGACCAAGGTCAGCAGACTTCCCAGGAGGTTGTGGAGGTTCCTTCCGAATCTGGTTCATTGCAGGATGGAAAAATCATTGACAAAGGGAAGGACAAGGAAGATAAAGATAAAGAGAAGGCTAAAGATACGGAAAAGGAGAAGGGGAAAGAAAAAGACACAGATAGAAAAGTGGAAAATGAAAAAGAGAAACTTAAAAGTATTGAAGGAACAAATTTGGATGCTTTGTTACAGAGACTTCCTGGTTGTGTGAGCCGTGATCTTATTGATCAATTAACTGTAATTGCTTCTCTCTCTCTCTCTCTTTTAGTTGCATGGATCTTTTCTGGTTGGATCTTCATTAAGAATGAAGATCTTATTATTTGCATATATTTGCAGGTGGAGTTTTGTTATTTGAATTCCAAGGCCAACCGAAAGAAGCTTGTAAGGGCTCTGTTCAATGTCCCTAGGACATCTTTGGAGCTGCTGGCATACTACTCGCGCATGGTTGCTACATTGTCAACTTGTATGAAGGATGTTTCTTCCATTCTCCTGCAGATGTTAGAGGAAGAATTTAATTTCTTATTAAACAAAAAGGTTTATCCCTTTGTATCTTCTTTTAATTTCATTTTGTGTTTGTTCCATTACTGTTTTTCGTTAAATGTTTTAATCTCCAGGACCAAATGAACATTGAAACAAAGATTAGAAATATAAGGTTTATTGGAGAACTTTGCAAGTTTAAAATGGCTCCAGCCGGCCTTGTTTTCAGCTGTTTGAAGGTATGAGAGGAGGTGAAACCTTTTTTATGTCTAATTTGCCTCCATTTCATGTTCTAGGCTTTCTGAAATCATACATCTCTTACATGCATGTTAACCTTCTTATGTTAAGTGTAGTGTGTGATTTAAAAAAAAAATTAATGGTTCACTAGATGATTTGAATAGTATTTGT
Source organism: Gynostemma pentaphyllum (assembly GCA_028015215.1). Lineage (NCBI taxonomy): Eukaryota > Viridiplantae > Streptophyta > Magnoliopsida > Cucurbitales > Cucurbitaceae > Gynostemma > Gynostemma pentaphyllum. Next base: position 33,573,630 of record CM051346.1, on the reverse strand, counting down.
TTATTTAAAAGCTTTGTGCTTCTTATTGATGGTTACTCCAATCATGGTCAATATGTAGTAAGTTTTCTTTTCATTTTTGTTGCTCGTTGATTACATTCTACTGGAAGATGAATATGAAAAACCTAGGCAATTTTCTGGACTTAAACTTGATGTTTCTTATCATGGTTGACAGCTATTTGTTCATTAATCAATAAACATTACCTCTTCTGGGCAGGCATGTTTAGATGATTTCACTCACCACAACATTGATATTGCTTGCAATCTTCTTGAGACGTGTGGACGCTATCTTTATCGTTCGCCTGAAACTACAGTGCGGATGGCCAACATGTTGGAGATATTGATGCGTTTGAAAAATGTGAAAAATTTGGATCCCCGGCATAGCACACTTGTAGAAAATGCATACTATCTCTGCAAGCCACCAGAGAGATCTGCAAGAGTATCGAAAGTTCGTCCCCCATTGCATCAGGTATAACTTATAAGCTACATTCTAAATACACTAATTTCTTCCTAGATTTCATTGTTTTGTAAGTTTATTAACTCTTAAATTCTGTCTGTTGCAGTATATAAGGAAATTGCTTTTCTCAGATCTAGACAAGTCTGCCATTGAGCATGTGTTGAGGCAACTCCGGAAGCTTCCTTGGAGTGAATGTGAACCGTATCTTTTAAAATGTTTTATGAAAGTTCACAAAGGGAAGTATGGCCAGATTCACTTGATTGCTTCTCTCACCTCTGGTTTGAGTCGATACCATGATGAATTTTCAATTGCTGTTGTCGATGAGGTTTGTTTATTCATTTTAGTTTTTTTAATATGACCTGTGTTGAGACTATCTGTTTATCTAATAACAACATCTAGAGCGTACTTTATTGATGTTACGTTTCATATCTTATGATATTGTTCTCTTATTAAAAAAATATCTTATGATATTGTTACGCACATTAAGGGGTTTGGTAGTGCTTTTAACCCAACGGTTCCATCCAAATTGCTTTCAATGGTTAAAATCATTCATTACATGATTATATTTTATATTTGGGTAAAATACCATTTTAGTCCCTGAACTTTTACTCAGGTTTCATTTTCATTCCTAAACTTTCTAAAGGTACATTTTTCATCCCTGAACTTTACGATTAGTTTCATTTTAGTCCTTCAGTGTGTGTTTTTCCATCGAGGACATTACCGGAGGGTTTATGTAGCGTATAATTGATGATGTGACATTATATAAAGAATATATAGTGAGATTTAAGACTGGAATTAAGGAGAAAAAATGAGATTAACCTTCCTTTATATTCGTTTTTCTATAGTATTTAAACTCAAGGGGATATTTCTATAATGTCACATCATCAATTACATGTCACATAAGCCATCCATTAGTGTCCTAGATGGAAAAATAAAATCTGAAGGACCAAAACGGAACGAAACAGAAAGTTCAGGGACAAAAAATGTAATTTTTTAAAGTTTAGGGACGAAAATAAAACTTGAGTGAAAGTTCAGGGACCAAAATAATATTTTACCCTTTATATTTTACTTCAATTTAAAATTTGTTCTGAAAAAAGCTGAAGTCACTTGAAATTAAATAGCAATCGATAAATTTTCTATCAACTGCTCTTGGCTCAAATGCTTTATCTATAGTTTCTCTCTGCTCACATTTTCTCTTACTGCTCTTGTTCTACGCTCTCTCAGTCTCTCCCTACATATATTATTCTTTTACTGGTTTCTTTTTATACACAATTTCACTCACTGATTCCTTTCTACATGCACTCTTTATTTTAAAAAGGTTCCTGAACACATCCTAATTTATTAACATTGATTTTTTAACTGGGAAAAGGCTGCTAGCCAGTGTCCAACTCTGTTTTTGAAGCACCAAATGATTGTATTCCTAAGCTGATTAACTCTCGGTGGTCAATGCTTTGTCGAGTTCCACCCCCTTCATTTGTAATTCAAGGTTTATAAACATTAAATAAGTAATCATAGAATAGAAGAAGCATGAAGTCAAATTTTACTATATGATGCAGCTTGTGTATTTAACCAGATTCTTGTGTTTATAGCTGGTTTATATATTTTGATTCTTAGTATTTATTTCTCATAAAAAAAAATCTTATTATTTAACTCTACGTCTTCTTCTAGGTCTTGGAAGAGATCAGGCTTGGACTTGAAGTAAACGACTATGGGATGCAGCAAAAACGCATTGCCCATATGCGATTTTTGGGGGAGCTGTACAATTATGAACTTGTAGATTCTTCTGTTGTTTTTGAGACGCTTTATTTGATTCTTGCTTTTGGCCACGGCACACCTGAGGTATTGGAATTGTATTTCATCTGGAATTTTCACGTGTTATAAGTGGTCATATTTGGTTTTGACAAGATTGCTTAGGTCTCTGTGTATGTTTCTTGTTAGATATAATTATTGAGTTTATTATAATAGTTACATAGTTAGGCCCATTACTTTTAAGCCCATTAGGTTAGACTCTATGTGTATATATATGATGTGTATGTGATTAGTAAATACATGAATTACATTCTCTTCAACTCTTTAGTTTACATTTCTCTTACATTCTTAGTACACTAGAGCAATGTTTTAAAAGTCTTAAGGCGGCCTCGAGGCGTTTTGTCATGACGAGGCGAGGCGTAAGCCTCATTTTGTATTGAAAAAAAATTACTAAAAATTATAAAATATAAGACATTTCAACTTTCATAAATAAAGTGATAATAAAAAAGTCTCAAAACATAGTTAGAAGTCTAATGAACAACAAAAAAGAAATCCACAATCCATCAAAGCATTAATAGACTATATTTGCCTAAGACTTCAAACTATTAATCTAAAAGCTAAAGTTCATTCTCAACGTCACTTACCTCCACTTTTAGATTTTGGTTGTCTTCCTTTGACATTATTACCCCTTTGTTGAGTACTACTTCCTTCTCCACACTCAAAAATATTGAGAGTATAATCGTCATCATTTTCAATGGACCTATCTACTCTACAAGCACTAGTATTCTCAACAATTCACTCATCATCCGATGGCACGTCCTCTAACACCAAAGGGTCTTCTTCTTCTTTAAGAGCCTTTTGCTTATTATTTTATTGTATTGGGCTTATATTTTAATGTTAAATAAAGCCCAAGTGTATTTTAATTGAAGTACTTTCTTTCTAACCAGGTAAGGGGGTCACAATTTTAAGTAAAAAATATTTTTTACTGTATTTTTTACTACCTACTGTGAGGCTTACGCCTCTTACGCCTCAAGGCTTAAGCGCCTCAAGGCTTACGCCTCACAAGGTTGAGGCGTAAGCCTCTTACAGAGGGGCTGAGGCTTACGCTTAGAGGCTTTTTTTGGCCGCCTCGCCTCGAGGCGTACGCCTCACGCGATTTTTGAAACACTGCACTAGAGTGAACGGCACTTAGATTCAATAAATCTTCGTGTATTGATTTATTTTTTAATTTTTATGCCTGCCTGATGATTTTATAGTGGTGGATTCAAAGGTTTGGTTTGAAGCTTAATTGAGTAGAGTTCAGTTCAGATAGTATTTTATAGATATGTATTCTGTTAATGTGCTATGAATGAAGTAAATATGTTATCAAACATGTGTTCAATGCATGTTGAAGATATCACGTTTCGGTTATGGAGTAAAGTATTTTTATTTTTCATATGTTTGTACTGGAATTATTTTCCCAAAGCTGATATGGTCAATCACTTCTGCTTTTAGCAAGATGTATTGGATCCACCTGAGGACTCTTTCCGCATAAGGATGATTATCACTCTTCTTCAAACCTGTGGTCACTACTTTGATCGAGGATCTTCAAAGAGGAAACTTGATCGATTTTTTATATATTTCCAGAAATATATTCTCAGCAAAGGTGCTCTTCCGTTGGACGTTGAATTTGACATACAGGTCAGTCATTTATCTTATTATTTTTACTTACTATCTTTTCAATGCATGTGATAACTGCTAATGTCCAGTTCAAGTTAATGTTTTGTTATGCTTGTTTGGTTGTAGACTTGAATTCATGTCCAAATAGTTTCAAAGAAATTTTTGAAGCATTGTAGTTGCAATAATTTAGTACTGGATACATGACTTCTAGCAAGCCTAATTTGCAAAATATCCATGGTACTTTATTTAGTGGCTACTTGAACAATTGTAGCTTCTTTGAGATTCATGTTATTCCCATCATGGAACTACTACCTTTATAGATTGTACATGTAGAAGCATTTTGCATCAATCCTTTTTCCAGTTGTAGAACCTTTGAAAAAAGGAAAGAAAACGAAAGTTCAGTTTGTTGCATTTGCAGGATTTATTTGCAGAATTGCAACCGAACGTGACTAGATACTCATCTATTGAAGAGGTGAATGCTGCTTTAGTAGAACTTGAGGAGCATGAACGTTCTGTCTCAAGTGACAAGCACAATGCTGAGAAACATCTTGATGCTGAAAAGCTTCCAAGCAGAACTATTTCCAATGCGGCATCAGCTAATGGACGGGGCACACTAAATGGCTCTGGGGATAATGGTGCAGTTCACGAAGACATTGTTGATAGTGACAGTGATTCAGGAAGCGGCACAATCGAGGCAGAGGGACATGATGAAGAGTCAGACTTGGAGAATAATCATGAAGATGGATGTGACAGTGAGGATGACGAAGATGATGACGAGGGTGGGCCTGCTTCTGATGAGGATGATGAGGTTCATGTTAGACAGAAAGTGGCTGAGGTAGACCCTCTAGAAGAAGCCAGTTTTGAGCAGGATCTCAGGGCTGTAATGCAGGCAAGAATTCTAATTTGATCTCTTTTTTTCTTGTTGCTGGTACTGTGGTCCTTAGATACGAAGTTTTATCTTGACTATGTCAAGATGATTGCAGCACATTTAAATTTCTTTTACCTTCGTTCGATTGCTTCAAGTGTTAATTGGTTTTGGGGATACTTGAGGGCTTTAGGATTTGATGGCGCTAGACACATTCATTATTTGCACAGATATATGGATATCTAAATTTGAGTGTATAAATTAAATTACGACTGCAGGAGAGTATGGATGCGCGCAGACAAGAGATACGTAATCGGCCTACTTTGAATATGATGATACCCATGAGTTTGTTTGAGGGAGCGACCAGGGACCATCATGGAAGGGGGGTTGGTGGGGAGAGCGGGGATGAGGCAGACGAGGATGCTGGTGGAAGCAAGGAGGTTCAGGTGAAAGTTCTTGTTAAGCGTGGGAACAAACAACAAACAAAGCAGATGTACATCCCTCGTGATTGCACACTTTTACAGAGCACAAAACAGAAAGAAGCAGCGGAGCTAGAAGAGAAGCAGGATATTAAGAGGTTAATCTTAGAGTACAATGACCGAGAAGAGGAAGAGCTTAATGGATTAGGGTCACAAACAATGAATTGGATGCAGACAGGGAATAATAGAATTCCAACTCGTGGCAACAATTGGGAGGGGTCCGGTGGTAGGAGTGGTGGGGCGCGTCATCTACATCATAGGTATTATCCTGGTGGCGGAGTTCATTACAGCAGAAAGAAGTGAACTTGTCCCAGCATTTTGTCTTGACTGTAGAAAGAGTGCCGCCCCAAGTTGCATACAGATCTCAGCAGCGTAGCCTTAGGAGGATATGAATCTCCGAAGCTAAAAGACATTGCCGGAAGTTCTTGCCGATACCCTATTCTCGTAGTTTTGAGGGAGGTGAGGTTTGATAATGGTCTTCTGAAGATGATGAAAACGGTGGATGCCAGTTTTTTGCAATGAAGAAATGAGTTTTTCTTTGCACGAATCGTGGGAAGTGCCGATCTTTTGACCTGGTGGAGCTTTGTTTCTAGTTTTCTTGCAGAATATACGAGTTTGTTACTATGGAAAGAATGATATGTTCGGAAGTAAAGGCCTTGCTTGACATTTGACTGCAGCGCACTTCTCTTGTACAGTAAGGTGTTTATGTATTCGGTCTTTTCGATCCTACAGCACAAGTTAGCGTAGCGTGGAATGTAAATTGTATTTTTTTTTTCTATACATAAATATATGATGTGTTGAATTATAATATCGTTAGTAATATAACGAGTGGTATTTACGGTTTTATGCGCCTGATATCCACTTTTTTTTCTATAACATTGTATTTACATAATTAATCATATTTAGGTATATTATAAATTGCATATTCAACACGTTTGGGTTTAATTTTTAAACTATTTGTACGTGTGCGTGTAATGTCGCACTAGTTTCTGTTTGGAATAACTGAAAGGACTTAAAGATCTTGGTAGTTTCAAGGGTTTCATTTAAATTTTTTTACTTAAGTTCAATTGGTTCAATAGTGATTGTTACGAATAAATAATAATAATTTCAATGAAAAGCTAATGCTCATAATAAGTTAACAAGTCCAAGATAATTAAGTATTAATGATAAATATATTTAAAGGAAATTATCGAATTCAGATAGAATTCTTGTTAAAATTAACACGATTTACTTAATTAGTATTAGTATAATTGAATTTAAGTATAGGGATAAAAATGAAAATTTTATAAATATAGAACTTTACCTAAATTTACTTGTACAAATTATATCACGTGCTAACTAGTGTGACAATTTTTCTTCGAAGGATAGGGCTTATTAGGACTTTTTCTTTTTTTGGAGTTAATCACGACTACTTTACAATGGGATGAATTACTAACTGAGATTTAGTTCAATAATAAGAGACTGTATTTCCTCTATGAAATTAGAGGTTTGAACCCCCTTCTTTCACATATTAATTATATATATAAATAAATAAAAAGAAGTGAGGAATCTTTATGTTGAATATAGATGATATTGTGATAAGATAAGGAGGCAAGTATTATTCTCCATTTTTCATTCTCTCTGTTCAAAATACTCATTCACTATAAGAAAAATGACAATATGTGACATTAAGGTTTTAAATAAGTTACGGTTGGATAAAAAGTAAGGAGGAATAGTGGAAAATTTATACTACCTCGTCACCTATTCATTGGGGAAAAATATACGGGTTTATCTTATTTTTTCCTCTCGGTTTTGTCTCCTCTCAAGCCCTCACATGTCTCTCTCAAACAAACCTTAACCTTTCAAAGAATAAAACTAAAACTAAAACTAAAATTGTAGATTATAGATATGTAATGTTAAAAAAAATACTCATAATTACTTTTATGATGATTTAAAAAAAGAGTATAGTAGTCTTAAAAAATGTAAAGGTCATTTAATAGAAAGTGGAATATAAATATGTAATGATATGTTTAGTAATTTAGTGAATTGAAAATGGTAAATATAATGACATCTATAGTAATTTGAAGATTTTGAAAATGGTATAAAAGTCTATAAATATTTCTCAAACATCCCCTCTTTTTATATATTAAGGATGTTGTTGAACTTTGTTGCAACAAACTTTGTACTGTTAAATTGGCCTTGGAGAAAGGCTGCAACCAAAATTTCTTGAAGCTAAAATTCTGTAATTTTAAATAAAAATTCAACAAGTTTTATCTCAAATCAGTACATCAAAGGAGTTTTCTAAAGTTCCTAAAATGATTTGGTATCGCACTGATACCGTCATTTTTAGAAAAGTTATGAATTTCATCTTGTGTAAATGTGTTCCCAGCTACTATCTTACTATGTTCCCAAAACAGGAGTGTATTTAGCGTTCATTTCAGATCGCTCTCAAGCATGTGAATCAAAGAACATAACTCTATGAATAGGAGTCCACGTTTCACTCAGGATTGAGATCTATCACCGTTGATAAATTTGGTTTGATATTTGATCATTTCTTGTAAACGGTACAATTGAGATATTGATCTAATATCGTGGTCTCGTGTTATACAATCACCATTGTATATGATACTTCTATTTCATGTCACCCACATGAATGACCCGGATAAGATCATTTGTACATTATACAAAATGGACAACTATCAACAGTGTTACCAGAATAAGGTTCTCAAACGTTATCCATTTACTGCAGACACTTTAAGTTACGCATCTCGACTTTAATCCTCTAGTATGACTCACATACTTAGTTGTGTTTCATAAAAGTAACTTAACTATTTAAATATTTAGATATAAATATATATATAAAATATTTCGTATATCGTTTATGAATCAATGAAGTTACAAAGATACTTGAGTTTATTTATTTAATTTATTCAAAATAAATGATCTTTATTAAATAATTACAAGTTCTAGGACATCATTCCTAACAAAGATGATGTCACGTATCTTTTTCTATGGTCATTTGATGATGTAAGATTGCCCAACAAAATTGTGTCATGTGACACTTATGCCCATGATCAAACCAAAATACCCATTGAAAACTCTATAGATAGAGTAGACCATTCATAATTCAAGGGAGAGAAAGAAGACCCAAGAAAATCTCGATGGCTTTTGACGATCCAAGATAATTTTGAAAACTCTAAATACCTAAGACGATTCGAAGAGAAAGAAGATCAAAGGGAGCCCGAAGACTATAGAGATCCTAGATAAGTTGAAGGATGAAGACAAATTCTTTGAAAATCGAGATCTCACAAGCCTAAGGAATTTTAGTGTCCAAGATAGAATATTTCATTCATGATTCAAGAATATGCCGATTGACCCTCAAGTCAAAGTTTTATACTTTTGAGACAGCATCAGAGGAATATTTATTAGAGATTGTAACTACTCAAATACATTAATAATTTATTCCGCATTTATTTCACCACATCGAACTTCTGTCTGAACAATAACAAAAATGGAGAACAATCACATGTTAGAGGTTGTGATGATCGTGGACACATGTATCAATGACCACAACCTCCTCATTAGCCACGACGACCCGATTGTGGAATAGGTGGCCATCATTTGTTTGGGTTTAATTTTGTGTATCCACATATCATGATCTATTATTTTTTAACATTTCATTTTTTTTCAATATTATTATACATATTTTACAAGTGCGTGCCTGAAAATAACGAAACATGATCAAAGGAACAAGAATAACCACAATGGATGTTTTTCATATATATAAATTTATGCCTGAAAAATTAAAAAATATGATCAGAAGAAAGAAATGGCCATAATGGATGTAAAAAATAGTAAATAGATTTTCAATTTTGTTTAATGCTTCAGTCTCAAAACCTTTTCGTAAATACATATTTATTGAATACATATTTGTTGTGAAATTGTTTTGAACTAATTATGTATTTATAAAATATGTAATTTTAATTAAGCTAAATGTGTACTAATCAAATATGCATTCAACACAATAGGTATGTGTTAGTATTTGACGTGGTATCAGCAATATGTTGCGTTCTTTTTAGTACGTATTTGAACATTGAAAAGTCAAACCAGACAATTTTTCTAAATATTTTTATCATTAGTCAAATTAGATAATTTCTTTGCTTTTTAGAACTAGTCGTCTAATTAACCCTCAAAATGTAAAGTTTAAAGGTATGATAATTCAATCAAATATATATTTTTAGAAGGACATTTTGCTCAGCTAATTAGGGGAGGCATTTGGAAAAAAATTAGCAAAATAATCTTATGAAAAAAATTTATTTAGGAAAACCATCTAGTTTAACTTTTCAGCGTTCAAATACGTACTCACTAACTACACATTTCGCTTTCTTTATACCACGCCAGTTACGTATTCTTTGACTAGGTATCTTAAATACTAAATACAACGACTACGCATATTGATTAATGCAATTAATCAAAATACGTATGAATACATATTTAAACTTTTGAAATTTTGTTATAAAAAACTATGGTGCATAGATAATAATAACATAAAGTCACGAATGAGTTATTTAATAAAAAGTAACAAAAGCTAAGATAATTGTAACGACCCGACTTAACAAATAAGCCTAAGCCACGAGTACAATCAGCGGAAGCGTGGATCCTTGATAGTTCACTTGTAAATTCAATATTTCAAAAAAATGTTAAGGACAATATTTGTAAAAAAAAGCAAACATTTAATAATCAATAGGCACATCTGCCTCTTCTAATTAAAATCAACAACTAAAGAAATCAAACGATACTTTTCAAAAGAGACAAAGTTGGATTAACTTTAAAACCATTTATGAGTATATGTTATTACAACCCAAAATACTAGTAAAGCTCTATGAGCTAAACATAGACTATACAATCGAGTATCATAGGCCAAATATCTCAGCCAACAACATTCAATTATAACTCGGAACCCGGTTTAATCCAAAAGTCACAAAACTAGCTAAACTAGAGGATGGTTTTTCAGCAATTTTGGGGGTTTTTGAGAAATCATTGGCTGCCTTTCTAAGTTATTTTTCCTATTTAAAATACATATTTAAGTACCCATATGTTCCAAAAGTGAAAGATTTTAAGTAAAAGTCAAGAAAAACCCAAAATTGAAAAAGCTAGAAAGCTTGAAAATGGCCATCAATGGAGGTTTTGAGTTTTAGTTCATCTATTGCTTCCAATTTCAAGAAACTTTTGAAATACAAAACCTAGGGTTTGAATTGGTTTTTGAATGTTAATTTCCAGAAATTAAAAGATGATAAACTCAAAGAAAAATGGTCTCACAACTACAAACAAGAAAACACCCAAAACCCATGGAAACCTAGCAACGAAAACTCACTAAAATCAGCTTCTACTAAAAAATCCAATGAAAATGGACCATGATTTTACTTGATTTGATGAGAAATTTAAGAAATTACAAGCTTTTCATTTTTGGAATTTGGTTTTCCTTCTTTGACCGAGAATAGCAAGGAGAAGAGAAGGTTGTGAGGTTTTTTTTCTCTTCTTTCTAAAATAACTAAAATGGAATGATAAGGATGGAAGGATGACTGAGTTTTAATTATCTTTATTTACTAAAGAGTCCCTCCATAAGCTCAAATCCAAATATGAACCCCACCTTCTTGCTAACACATTCTTGCAATTAGTTTAATAACTAACCAAACCCTTCTCTCAAAACTAACCATAGTTAACTATTTTTTTCTCATTTTTTCCACCTTTAGTTAACTATCTTTTTCTCATTTTTTCCACCTTTAGTTAACTTCTAACCATAGTTAACTATCAAAAACAATTAAATAAAGTAGAAATCAATTCTAAAATAATTGACATTAAACACATAAACAACCAAATTCTAGAAATTTAAAAAAACATGCTTTATCAAAACCAACCAAAAACCTGGGGCGTTACAATAATAATAACTTAAAGTAGCTAGCATAGAAAAAACTAATGATAACCACCAGTTCGACAGGCGGGGTCATCGTCTGTTACATGGAGGTTGCTTTTGTCGCACGTGTTTTCCATGATCACCATGACCTCTAATACTAGAAGACAGTGCCCATATGTCGCTATCAAAATCACTATGCTCATGTAAAATAGGTTCAAATGAACCTGAGATGACAATCCTCAAGCAAAGTACATAGATGATGAACTCAGATAAAACTGGTAAGAAGATCCAGGAGTAGGGAGCATACACATCGACGTATCTAAAGGAGCAGGAGTAGCATGCTTGCCATCATAAGACTCTTCATGAATAAGAGAACTCGGTTGTGCGGGTGTATATTAACCTCTATTATAGGTGACCACCATCATGGGATAGTGTCCACTGTCTAGGATGAAGAGAATTGAAAAATCGCAAACAACTTGGATTAATGTCTTTGATCTCGTTCATACATACCTCAAACTTACAAACCTGAAACTATGCTCCGACTCAATATACCAGACTTTTTAACTGTTTGTTTTTATATCTGTGATTGAAATTGCTAAAGATATTATGTAAGAAAAAATTGTGGTGTGTTAATGGCTCCGCCTAACCATTTTGTGTTCATCCACAACATATATAATCACGTTGTGCCTATAGATAACAGACATATACCCTCTATATCGATAACTTACATCGCAGATACCATAAAAACCAACCCTATGACTGGGTACTCTTCTCCTCAACAATTGCAAAAGCCAGTGGAAAGATGTGTCCTTAGAATCAACAGGAGTAGCAACCAACAACTTTCCCTTATACTTGCCTATTAAGAAGGTCCTATCAATTTGTATAATAGGTCTACAATATTTGAAACCCTCAATAACTCCACCAGATACCCAGAATATCATTTCAAACATCTTATTACCTCGTTCCTCCATTCTTCCATGGTTCCACTGAATTACAGTACGAGAGTTTCTTATTTTCAAAATATCCATCCATTTGAACAACAATTTATAAGAATTTTCCCAATTCCCATACAATAGATCTTGTGCCTTTATTTTTTCATCCTATATCTTCCGGTAATGCACATTATACTCGTATATTTTGTTTAATAGTTCTTGTAAAGAAACAATCTTAAGAGTTGGGTCATTCTTCATAAACTGCTTTGCTTCATTAATAATAAATTTCACATATATTTGTTCATGATCCTGTGAGTACGTTTAAAAAAGACATGTATGCACATCATACCCATGTGTCTTTCGAGGACATGCATGAAGCCTCCACCGACACCCCTGTCCAAATGGTTTACAATCCCATACTTTTTTTTGCAGATAATATTACGTCAAAATGATGATGACCAAGTATGATATCTCTTTACAACATTTTTAACATCGAATTTTGAGACATAAACTTTTCCTTTGCGCAACTATTCGGTTCTCCCTCATTCTTCATGTTCTACCCCATGTCTAATTTAGACATGGATGGTGATCAAACCTCATGTAAACGTCCATCAGCTCCTAATACACCAATATCTTCTTCATTAGTAAACATATCTATTTCAACATCTTTATCATTCGATGCTAAGATCGAAGTGAAACGTCCAAATGGTTCCCCAAACCCCGTTACTTAATGATCTATATTTTCACTTTCTTCTCTTTCAACATTATCATTTTCTTCTATCTCCTCTACCACTAGATTTGAAGAACTACATGCAACCTGACTCTCATCATTCGGTAATGTAATAAACAATTCTACAATGTGTGGTGGAGGGGGTGAGAAGTTCATCATAAAAGTGAGATCATCCTCACCATGAAGGTATACATGGCACAAACCATTCACCCAGGAAGTAGTTCTAGTCCCATATCTATAGACAACTCAAGTGAACTTCTATCAAAGACAAGTTTATTGCATAAACTCTCAATGCATGCATCAAACCCAATACTACTTCAAAAATTCAACACCCAACTTTCTGATCTATCATATTCGATCTCATTACTTCCATTGATTATACTTTCATTCACATAACACAAAAGTGAAACCAATTTATCACCCATTTAATCAATCCAAAACCTAAAAATAATAATAAATCAATTCAACAATTTATTCCAACACGTCAACAAGTTTAGCTATTTTTCAATAAATAAAAGAGACAATGATGAGAATAGCCATATTTTAGTGTCCCATTTTACAATATAACCACCATTGTAGAGTTGTCAATAAATAGCCAATATTTTACTATTACAAAAATATACATACCAATTACACCCTCCTTACATGGTTTCCCTATTATTTTAAAATATGGCTACGAACGTACTATTTTTATATTTTAATACCGGGTGTAAGCAACTGTAATGATTACTTTTAGAGATATTGATTTTCACACAATACCCGATGTCTGAGAGATGTAAGCATCGTTACCTGTGATCTATCTACCCTTGCATATTTTTAGGAAAATTTAGAAGTTTCCCAAATTAGCTTTGTACCTTATCCCAAATAGCATTATAATTTTATTTGTATTTTGGGTTTCTATTCAGTTGATACTTTTTATTTTGAAATCATTTTCCCTTCTAAATATAAAATTTCACTCATAATAATATTATTCATTACTCACCTAGTATTATCTGATTGATCTGAAGAATGTTATTGTTCATGTAAATCTTTGTTCCAGATTTAATGATCTTAGAAAATGGGCGGAGGTGAGGAAGCCTTCTTGTAAATATATTTTTTATGTTGTTTCCTTCCATTTTTGTTATATTTCACCCATGAGAAAGTTGTTATCTCTTTTCCTTTTTTGCAGCCATACTAGTTCATTGTTTGTATAGGGTTTAAATTATTTTTTTTATCCTTAATGGCAGGTACAAAATCATGCGTTATACCTATTAAATATGGAGGCCACTAGAACAATGACGAAGAGTATGTCAGATTCTCGTTTGCCTTATTGTAATGAATAATTTCTTTGATTATGATGGTTTTGTGGAGTATGTAGAATTGAAGACTGACATTCTTCAAGGTGTTGATGTTTTCCGTATGTTTATTGAGCTTGTCTCAAATTATAATGTAGCAAAATATGTGCCTTTGGACTAGGGATGGGCTCGGGCCGATTTGGTCCCGTTTTGCCCAAAACCTTGGACCGAATCGGGCACTTCAGTTTGGGTAAAGGGTGAACCAATCAGTTCACTTTTTTTATAGGAACCGATCAGTTTGGTTTTATTCGGACGTCGGTTCGTTGGTTCGGTTTTTTGGCTTGGGCCTTGTGGGCTTTGGGTAAAATTCTGTAAATTTGGGTCATTAAAACATATAACTTTTTTAATAAAAATTTATGCATGTATAATTGAATGAAATCCAATTTTACACTTATTATTATTTATGCCTATATTATTAAGTGAATTCAATTCTAATTTAAATTTCAATTTGCACAAATTCACATCGAATTTCAATTTCCACACCTAATAGATTTCACAATAACATCCAATTCCAATTGTCACACCTAATAAAATCAAATTAACATAGATAATTTTCACAATAACATCCATATCAAATTCCAAATATATACAATATCAAATTCAAATTCAAAGTCCAAATACATATGACATCAAATTTAAAGTCGAAATAAGTAACATTTAACACCATATCAAATTCAAAAAGTTATTATACATAACAAAGTCCAAGTCAAAGTTAATTCAAATGATTCTACATTAATGGAATTACATCAATCTAATTCCATCGTAGTCATAGTTGAAGTAGCCTCTCCACTTAACATCTCTACATTAAAAAAGAAGAATAATTAGTACTTATAATATTTCAAAAAAATAAAACATGAAAAATATAATATTTAAAAGATATACATGAACTTTTTCCAAGGTGGGGAAATCAATGTCCTCATCCTCAATGCATTCAACATGTGTGAGTGGTGTATAACAAAGCCAATTCTGAGTACAAATGAGATCTTCGACGGTTTTGAGAGACAATAAGCTATGGTATGCATCTAAAACTCGACCTCCCATGCTAAAAGCAGATTTTGAGGTAATCATGGAGAGAGGAATGGATAATACATCTCTTGCCATTTTGGAAATGGTATTGCACTTGAGAGCATTTGTTCCACCAACTTAACAAGTCAAATTGTTCAACACACAATTCATAAGGATCCGAAAGAAATTTCTCAAGTTCATTCATAGTAGGTCTATTATCTTTTCGAATCATGTGACTTTCAAGCTTAGCAAAAACATCTTGACTCCTCTTGAGTGTAATTCTCAATGATCTTATCTCATTATTCAAATCTTCACCCACATCGTCTCCCCCACTCTTATCCAAATATTCCCCAAACAACATTTTCATTATATCATCACTATTCTTCCTAACCTTGCAACACTTTCTTCATACATAAGAGGGAGTGTAAAATCAATCAATTCAAACTTACATGGAGGGTTAAGGACGATTGCAACAAATAACAAGAGATTATTTTTTTTCCATGACTTCCTTAATACTTCTCAAACTTAATTTCATTTTTTTCTAGCCATAGGACACAACACAGAACCTTGAGAAATTACATTCTTTTTTTAATTCATTTTGAATCAAGCAAACTTCTCACAAATATCTATGTGAAGTGACACTCAAAGAAGTAGAAATTCTTAAAGTAACATCATGGAAAAGTTTTGAAAAATGCACAAACACATGGACATTATCCCAATCTTCACTCAATGGAGGACCCTTTTTCTTCTCACCCCCACATAATTCCAATGTATATTGCTCATCCTCAAGTTCCAAACGCTCAAAATCTTTTTGAAACTAACATTTTAGGTGGAGTTCCATCTAGTTAACACATCCAAACTAACCGAATTATTGCCATCAATCTTTTCATCTTTCACACAATTCTTAAAAGTGGCTAATCGAGGAGAAGATTTAACATACTTGATAGCATTCCTAATCTTAAGAATAGAATCATTCATTTCTTTCAAACCATCAGTTACAATAAGATTAAAAATATGGGCAAAAAACCTCACATGCATAAACTTGCCATTCAACACAACTTCATTCCAATTCTTAACCTTCCTAGCTAAATATGTGATGGCCACATCTTATGGTATCACCCTTATGATTTGGAACCAAGCAAAAGTTTATTGTTTTCTTTTGCAACATCCAATCATCACATGATGAGTTGTAAGGACCATATAATTGCGATTTTGAATCGATGTCCAAGTATCGGTTGTTCAACAAACTCTTCTATCATTCTTAACTAAACCACTCTTCAACTTTTTTTCCTCCTCCATATAAAGTTTAAGACAATCTCTAAAAGCAGTGTTTCTGGAAAGCACAACAAACTTAGGTTGCAATTGATGAAAAAAATCACGAGAAGCTTCATGTTCAACTATCTTAAAAGATGACTAAACCATTATGATCATCTTTGTGAGCATATTCCTACATTTTCTTGCACTAAATGTAGTAGCAACCAAGCTAGAACTATTTTGACCATTTTTCATAAATGACTTTTTTTTGTTCTGTGTCATTCGTCTTACTCGAATACTTGTTACATTTAACAAGATGTCTATTCATGTTTGCTGTGCCATTTTTTTATAATATCACATGCATACGTAACACCACAATAACTACATTTAGCTCTCATATACTAAGCTTAAAGATCAACAATAGTAAAGTGTTGCCAAGTAGGAGAAGTCTTATTACCTTCACTATTTTTGCATTGATTCCTCTTCCTTTTTACGTCAACTCGTGTTTTTTGTGATCAAGCAACTTCCTCATCTGATTATTCACTCTCCATTTCCTCATTTGTAGTGATTTCACTAGACATAATCACCAAAAAATATAAAAAAAATCTCAAGAAAATTAGCAACAACACAAAACAAATTTTAAAAAAAATTGTAAATTTGTTTTTAAAAAAGCAATGTCTGTTGGCAAAACAAACACTGTTTTGGGGTTTTAGGGGCCCCTAAACCCTAAAACCCAAAAACAATGTGGTTTATCCCAAACTCAAAATCATAGTTTTATTTCAATTTTAAAAAAAAAAACTGAATGAGAGAGGAGAAGTAGAGACTTAAAGAAGTATATCTTAAGATTTGGAAGCTATGAAGATTTGAAGAGTAGAATAGATTAGAACTTAAATGGAAAAGTTAAAAGAAAAAGGAGAAAGGAGAGGTAAGGGAAGAGGGTGGCAACTAGGGATTAGAATGGAGAAAAGAAAATGAAATTAGATTTAAAAAAAATTATATACTATATCATTACCCTCGGTTCGGTTCCGTCAATTAACTGAAACGAACCTCCCAAACTGGACTCCCAAAATGAATCGAGGGTAATGGCTCGAGTGGCTCAATTTGGGTCTGACCGGGCTAATTTTTTGCTCAACCCTACTTTGGACGATTAAAAAAAATTCAATTATTTATTGGCTTGCCTTAGCACCAATCTGTTTTCTTGTGTTGTTATTATTGAGCAGTGGGATAGTCAATTAGATGAAGGTAGTGCTTTGGATAATGAGATCATACTTTCTGTCACAAAAGAAGTAATGGTTGAAGATGTGTTTAATGATGTTGGTAGTAAAAGTGCAAGCGCGATGGAAGTTGATGTGCGTCTCATAAAACTTATGGACGGTGGGGTTAAACAACGAGTACCACATGTACTAGCTATATACATATTACCAATGATACCAGAAATAATAGTCCTCTTAGTTGAGGACGAGGGGTTCAGTGGTCTAGATGTGAATGTCAATGAGAATGAGGTTATAGATGAGCAGGAGAATGATGTTCACGTACCGGAGATTATAATTGAGTATGACGTTTTCAATTTTGATGTTGGTAGCGAAAGTGCAAGGTTGATGGAGGTTAATATGGGTCTTTCAACACGTGTGGACATTAAAGTCAAACATCTTGTACCACATGTACCATCCATTTGCATATTACCAACGGTTACCAGATATCTCAGTTGTGGACAAGGTGATTAGTGGTCTAGATGTGGATATCAATTAGAATGAGGTTGTAAATGAGTAGGAGACTAATGTTGATATAACAGAGATTCCAGTTGAGGATGCGGTGTTTAGTGGTGAAGATGTGAATGTCAAAGAGTATAAGGTTGTAGACGGGGATGACACAGATGTTGACATGAATAACTTGAAATTAATGGAGTATACATCCCAGATGGATATCAGTTTATAAGTAGTCTTGACTTACATGAATACTGATCCAACTTCAATGTGTGTCAAAGATATATAGTGTCATTCGATCGAATGTCTCTCGAGTATATTTTGCTTATTTGTATGATGCATTCAGATGGTTTTTACGCGCGTCCAAGTTTAAGAATTCTAATGCAGTTATCATGCACACTAATAATGGTTTGCATTCTTGTTGAATGGATTTTGTTCAGAATGATCATAGACAGGAGATTTCTGATATTGTCGCTGAATTTGTAAAGCAGTTTTTTCCACCTATGCATGGTTAAGTGATGAAACTGTACGATATAATTGAGATGCTCCGATGTAATCATGAGTTATTTGTTACTTATGCCAAGGCTTAGACGGTCAGAGAGTTCATCTTTAATGAACTATGCGAAAGTTCTAAATCAAACTTTATTACTTGACTAGGTTTTGCCATGAACTGATCAAGATGACTGGTACACTTTAATGTTACATTTATTTTTGCATCAAATTGTAAAAACATACATGTTATATTAAGCGTATCTAATATACTTATTCAAATTATCATATTTCAGGGACATATACATAAAATATTAGTACGACGATGAGTTTTGCCTTCAGTACTGTTCATTGCGCTTGATGGGTCCATTAAAGGTTTATCCCACTGTCGGCCTGTTATATCTGTGGATGATACGTTTTTAAGGAATAAGTATGTTGGGACCATGCTTGCTGCTGTTACCATGGATGCAAATAGTTAAAATTTCCCATCGTCATTGCAATTGTGGACTCTGAGAGCGACTCATTATGGGAGTGGTTTTTCAATCATTTAAAGATTGTAATGGAGGATGAAATTTAGTGGATGTCCATCATATCCGATAGGTATGACAACATTCAGAAAGCGGTTGACAAAACTTTTCCCAATGCAGATTATGGTATGTGTATAGATCATTTATCGAATAATATCAAAAGCAGATTTAGAAAGAAAGGCTTAAGTGAAGTTTTTAAATGTGTCATTAGTGCATATTTGGTTGAAGATTTTGAACATCATGAGGACAAGATGTATAGAATGGAGCCTAGGTTGGAACTGTACTTGGAGGGTGTTAATTTGTCTAGATGGGCTCGTGGATTTTTCAGTGGTCTACGTTTTAACATAAGACAACAAACATTTCCGAGAGCTTAAAAAATGTTATGTCCCTGTATCAAGAATTCTCGATAATATCTTTCTTGAACAGAGCTCTTTTAAAGTTGCAAGCATGGTTTTTTGAGCGTATGTCTGCTCCTACTGAGGCTAAACATGTACTATCTGTTTGGGCTGATCAAAAACTCAGGAAACGCATCAACGTTGGGATGCGGATGAAGGTATAAAACAATTTACTAGTATAAATTTTATGCAATTTACATTTATACAAATTGTATAGCCTGTCAACATTTTGCAGGTGCGAGTATCTGACTTTGCAAAATATATGGTCATCAGTGATATGCATAAAGACTTTTTTTCTCCCTATTGTGAGAAGGGAGTGCTCATGTCGGCGATGGTAGATAGAGTTATTTCCTTGTCATCATGTTTGTGTCGCTCTCTCTCACAATAAGTTATCATCAGTCTCATTTATTGATTATTTTTACTCAAAAGATGCTTAGTATATGACGTATTTTGATCTGTTTATTCAACGGGTAGGAGGAGTAGTTGGAGTACACAGACTGAAATTCAATTTATACACATCCTGCCACCTAATACAGGGCGTGGGTCTGGTAGGCCACGAAAGAGAAGGATGCATTCTGTTGGGGAGTTCAAGAGGGTCCTTAAGTGTGGGCGATATGCTTTAGACCATAACAAGAAGACGTGTCAAAACCCACTTGCTATAGTCTTATACTCATCTACCCGCAAGAGGAAGTAAGTTTGTAAAGTAACCTTTTTGAAGTTCAATATAAAATGTGGTTTTGGTTTGGTCTACATTGTATATTGAACTTTACTAAGATTTGAATAGATTTTGTGTTTGTATATTTTTGTAATTGGCATTAGGTATTGTAATTTTGTGTATATATTTTTGTATAAACTACTGATTAGTTTATGTGTGTGTTTTTATTGTAAAACGCCAAGTAGACGTGAAGAAGGTTTTATGTTAATGCTTCATGTCATTTTTGTATAGGCGCCTTATGTCAAAAATTATCATGTTAATGTAAATATGGGAAAACATTGCCCGTACTGTTTGTATACTCAATTAATCATTTTCAAGTACTTGGTTTTGAATATTCAATGGTGTTGCATCACTGAATGTATAACGATCACATGTATCACGTTCTATTATGCACAATTGTATTATGTATCACGTTAATGACTTCTATTCTAATTTCATTACCGAAATAATGACTTCTATCTAATTTTTGAAAAATAAGAAAATAAATTATTCACTTAAAAAACTTACCAATAATATTGAAATCAACTTAAATTGTACAAAAGTGGCAGGAAAATATATCAATCTCACCAAAAAATGAATAAAATCAACCTACAAAATAGAGCACAAAATCCTCAAATCGCAACCAAAACGGACATGAAACAACTATAAATTTATACAGAGTCAATACATTATAAGAATACATAAAAAAAACTTACCTTAATTGTAGGAAAAATGGAGAGATTTGGAGGAAAATCGTCAAAATCTCGGTAAAGTTTTTGTTTTGTTTTGAGAGGGTGCTGCAACCGAACGCTTCTGACAGAAGCATTATAGTCTTTTAATTCAGTGACTACGCAACTCATTAAGTTGAATGCTTAGTCACAGACTACACAAACTTAATAACTGTGATAATTACTTTCTAATACACGCGTCTGTCCCTTGGTGTTACGTAGGATATGTAGTCAACGAATACATATTTGAACTTTGAAAATGTAGTTTATTTTATTATTATTATTATTATTGCGATAATTACTTTCTAATACACACGTCTATCCCTCATTGTTACGTAGGATATGCAATCAACAAATACATATTTGAACTTTGAAAATGTAGTTTATTTTAGGGAAATTTCATTGGGTGACAGATTTTTATGTAATATTTGTAAAAATATCAACTCAAAAAATTATTTGCAAATATAACAATTTTTACAATGTTTATCAGTGATAAACAGTGATTTATGTGTTTATTAGTGATAAACTTAGTGTAAAAATATGTAATTCAATGTTTATCACTGATAAACCAGATCAAAATTTACTATATTTACAAATATTTTTTTGAACTTTTATTTTTACAAATATTACTATAAAAATTGCTAAATTTGCAAATACCCCTTTATTTTATGATTATTATTATTATTCATATGCCTCCCATAATTATCCCATTTTGCCCAATAACCCTCGAAAGTTATATTATAATGTGAATGAAAACATATTGAAGTAGCTGCTAGCAGATATAATATTTTCGCGAATAGTCCAACTTCGCTTTGCCTTTGTAGCTCGATTCGACTTCGAAGAGCTCGCTCATCTGATCCAATCATGGCGGAAGATCTCGTTCTCGACACAGCGATCAGAGATTGGGTGTTGATTCCTCTCTCGGTGGTGATGGTTCTTATCGGTGTTCTCCGCTATTTCGTCTCCAAACTTATGCGTTCGTCTCCAGCCCCTGATGCTAAAATTGTGCGAGAAGGGTAATTTCAGATTCATAATCTTTACTTTAGAATTGCATTATATGATTCATAATGTTTGTTCATTGATACATTTATTATGGTAAATGAATTTCAGGCAAGTTGTACTTAGGGCTCGGAATTTACGTTCTTCTGCTAATTTTATCCCCCAGAAGTCGTTTCGTTCCCGCAGGGTTTACTACGGCAACGAGGTTTGTTCTTTTCGTTTCTACTTTTAATATTTGTTTGTGAATTTTGTCTTTTCTGTTCAAGCATGCCAACTTTTACTCAAAACCTTTTCCTAAAGTTTTCCCCCCGCCAAAATTGTAGGTCTTTTGTAATTTATTGTTGGCGTATAGTGTTTAAGGTGCCGTGTATTTTCTATTTTAGAAATTCAGCTTGAGTTTTAAGTTCAATCTGAGAAAGCTCTATTTGTTACTGTTTCTGATGATCGGAATCTTATTTTCCCCATTAACTGAGCCACTAAACTTGAATGATGTTATGAAAGCTCTCAATTGTCCAGTGTATGTCTTAGTTTACGCGACCATTTATTTTATTTTATTTTATTTATAGAAAACCGTTTTACTTGGAAGAATAAAATTTTTAACAAAAGGAGGTCATACAGAAACACCGGCCAAACCCAAAAAATGGAGCCATTGATAAGTAAATTACAAGGAAGGGCTCTACTCCAAGAAATAGTGATAAAAGCGTAAGGATAATCACAACAGGAAGAACTTAAATCACAACCAAACAACAAAAAGGCACCTCAAAAAGATATGATCCAATTTTTTTGCCCCTTGCTTACAAAGAACACATTGTATGATCATAATCATTTCATCCCAAGAACAAAAAGAGAAGGCTTTGAATGACACCTATGAGTTTCTTCGGCGATCTTCTTTCACCCTCAACCCCCACTGGTGCAGTTTGTGCAAGCAAAAATCAGAAGGAACTCCCAAGTAGGATAAGGAAGAGCAACTCACACCCGAAATTGAGTCCACCTGTAAGCTTAGACAGATCATTGTTAATCTGAGCCGTAGAACACTGAGTTATAACAATTGCCAACCCACACCATTCACTGAAATTCAAGCCCAAACTTTCTTCAAAGAAATTTATCCAAGAACCTTGATTCACATGATCATACGCCTTCTTAAAATAAATTCTAAGTACTAGTTCTTGATAAGTTATAACTCTTAGGCCTTAACTGCTTCATTAGCAGTAAGGGCTATGCTAGGGATACTATTTGGTCTTAGGGGTATATTAGTAATGAGATGACAAGTTTGTTATGAGATGGTCGTTTTAATAATGAGGATTTTTTATTTTTATTTTTTTTCCGTTTGAAAAGCTCACAAGCCCATTTCAATAAATGAAAGAAGGGTAAGTTGGAATTAGTAGAAATTAGGAAATATTTTAATAGGGAAAGTGTCGGGTGTCTTAAAGAGCTTGGAAGTTGTATTTCTTTTACCAATTTGAATACAAATTGTTTTGTTATAATTACGCTTTCTATTGGGCTGTATTCAAAATTTGTCATTTCTGTTTCCCATAAAAAAAATTTCTACCAGCCCCGGAAGCACCTTGGTTCTCAGAAATAGTTTGGGGAAAGGCTTTTCACATCCCCTCCACTAGGGTCTTACTTATAGAGCAGCGGAAATCTTACCCAGGCTTGTTTCCATGAGGATGTATTTTTGTAATCTTGTACTGTGATTTTTGTTGTAGCTAATGTTCTGATATCCTGCTTAGCAAAAGGGGAAAAGGTGACACTCTGATAACCTGGGTATATTATGCAAATGACAGGAGAATGGGCTGTTACATGTTCCCAAAGGCCAGGCCCAAAATGCACAAGCACAGATGTTCTCAGATCCAAATATGGCGATGGATATGATGAAGAAAAATCTCTCCATGATTATACCTCAGGTGATTATAGTTGCATGTTCTATCACTTTTTTCCCCTTGTTGATCTCTTTTAACTGCGGTTCTTTATGTTTTATAATCTTTTGTTCTTTGCTAGACTCTTACATTTGCGTGGGTCAACTTTTTCTTCTCCGGGTTTGTAGCAGGTTTGTTCTTCTTGTCTGTAATATTTTGAATGCCTGAGTTACTATTTGCTTTAGTGAGTTTCCATTATTTATATAATTTTTTTTTGGGTGTACAACATGTTTTTATACTATTATCGTTCTTCATTTTTTGATATTTTATAAATGGAAACTTTGTTTTTTTTCCATTATCTATTTCTCTTTATTGACTGTGGTTTCTCTAGTGTTTTTTTCTTCATTATTCCTTCTCTCCTTTTCTGACCATCAAGTTTGCTGTAAGTAGTAGAATAATTAAGAAATTTAGGCTTCTCAACCTCAAACTAAATTCTGATTCTTCCCTGTGCATGTATCCATTTTTTGTTTCAGCATTCAATTTACTTGCATCTGATAGTGTTTTCTTTTCTTATTGTAGCAAAAATACCCTTTCCTCTGACTCAGAGATTCCGATCGATGTTACAGAATGGAATTGATTTGAGTACTGTAGATGTCAGCTACGTCAGTAGCCGCTCATGGTATTCTCAAGATCACCCACCTTTTAAATATTCTCGTGATTCTAGTGCATGTGTTAATTTCTTTGAAGGTTTTTTTTTTTGGTAGTAAAGTTGTACCCCAAGTGTTTGGTTGGATGATTATCTCTAATAGTTCAATGTAACTTATGTCAGGTACTTTCTTAATCTGTTTGGATTGAGAGGTTTATTCAGTCTCATTCTGGGAGAAGAAAATGGTTGGTTATCAGTTTAAAAATGATGATTCTTTTATAATAGTTACATGGATTTGTTTTCACATTCTATAACGTCATGAAAGTTTTGACGCTTCATATTGTGACTTGTAAGAAAACAATTCTTTTTTCTTGTTGCAGCAATGGATGATACTCAGCGAATGATGCAAATGTCCGGTTTTGGCATGGATCCCTCAAAGGTAAATAATTTGAGTCATTTCTAATGATCTTTCAAACTTGTATTTTAATTTGCAAGCTGTGAGGTTGGTAGGTTTAAGATTACATTCGCATATATTGATCCAGGGAAAGTAGCCTCTTAATCTCTCCAAGATGACTTAACCTAATATCTACCTTCCTTTCCTCTCCCATGTTGACTTATATATATATACTAGCTAACTCTCCTAAGGTACAAATTACAATTCCCATTTTAACCTCCTTCCCCTTATGCCTACCATATATGTGAGTGACTGGAGTCTATCAATACCCCGTCCTATAAGAGCCACGTGGCTTCAACAATAGTCATGCCCACCCAATGAATTAAAACTTTAGCATTCTGAACTCCACCCTCAATATTACGAACATGTAAAACTGAGTTTAGCTGAATTTCGCCCTACACGAACATTAACTTTGCTCACACGATTAAATCGTCAACGCCCTCCTGAGATAATGGCATTCTTTGGATCATGCACCACCACAACCTGGAGTTCCTTCTTCTTACATGGATGGTCAAGGGAATATTTCTTGTCACATTTGATCTCCTGTTTTGACTGGACCTCACTAGGTGCCGAGTGCTTTTAGGAATTTTTGCTGGGTGGTTCTGCTGGCTTCTCCACTTGTATGGTGCTTTTCCTAGCTAAGGTTGTAGTGACCTTTTTAGTGGCCCAATTAGAATTTTCAGCCTGGTTGTTTGGAACAGAGCAACTCGACTCTGGGCCTGTAGGCCCGAGTTTTTATCCTTAATATGCTGGGCCATTTCCATCTTAGGGCCCAGCACTACCGATTCAGCAGCTCCTATCTCCGCTTAGACCTCAATTTTCAGGCGATTGATGAGTTTCTCCTCCGGCATACCTACCAGCAAAGAATCTCTCCGTTGATTCTTATTGCAGAGCTAGGTATTTTTTGCACAAGGCCCATCCTGAGTTGTCTGAAATCGTGTAAGAATCTTATGTTTAAGCTCCATCCAACTGGTGGCCTTCCTCCCTGCGAAACCATGAGAGGGCTTCCTTTTCCAAGCACACAACCACAGCCTCCATCCAACTAGTTAGCTACTTTTTTGTAATCCTTGTTTTGGCCTTTTGTGGCTTTTTCCTACATCAATGAAATTGCTTTGTTTATATAAAAAAAAAAAAATCATAAAACTCTCTATATTACATAAGTAAATAAAAAACAGAGAGGCATCAAACTTGTATATATATATATATATATTTGTCAGTGAGATCAATAGCTTGGAATATTTGGCTTGAACGTAATAGGAGATTTTTTGTGGATAAAGAAGATCATTGGAAGGTGTTATGGGAGCTTAGTGTTCTTAATCCCTCCAATTGGATGCAAATTGTAATTCTTTTTGTAATTATGCTCCTTCTATCATTGCCTCCAATTGGAAGGCCTTTTTATAATTTGTAAGCTTTTGGCTCTTTCTTATATCAATGAAAAGCCGTGTTTAGTATATTTTTTTTAGTAGTGTGTATATAACTAATATATATATATATATATATATACTAAAAAAAATTAATATATATGATATTTAAAATAAGTTAAGGGCAGAGGGGACACGTGCCACCCTTGGCCCCATGGTGGCTTTGCCCTACATGGAAATAACGCTTCCCTCGGAACAGCCAATCATCTGGATCATCGCCATAAAGACCGGCATCTCTAATCAACAAGAAATGTCTCAGTGTCAGAAACTCCCGACAAGCTTCTCCATTAATTTCTCCCAAATCCGCTGCTCCCACTGACATTTTCCCCATACCATCTCTGTGAGGGATTGTGTTGGCGATCAACTACTGCATCCCCCCATGCATCTGAATACCTGTTTCCGAAGCATTTTGTACTCCTGAGATTTTTCCCTGGATGCCATACATATGTTCTTTGCATCCCCTTGGCTATCAAATTTCTTTGTCATGGTCGCCAGTATCTGCTGTGATACCACTGATAGGTTCAAGATTACTTAGCATATATTGATCTAAGGAATGTACCAGAAGAGGGGAATTTGAGAGCCACTTAATCTCTCCTGGATGACTTGACATATTATCTATCTGCTTTTCCTATACTTTGCTGACTTATATATATACAAGCTAACAACCAAAAGCGCCCCACCGAGATAAGCTTTAACAAACTAAGAACTCTCCTTATGTTCAACCTATGCCGCCTGACATATGTGTGAGTTATTGGGGGTCTATCAAAGGTGGAGGCTCAAAGTTTAAATTAATCATTTTCAAATCTCTCTCCAAATGTGTACACTCATGCACACAAGCTTGCATTTTTTTAAAATCTTGACAAATGAACTAATCTTGTAAGAAAAATGAAGCTTTCAATATCTTTGTATCCTTTTGATATCACATTTAAAAAAAGGATAATTTTTGTGGCTTGAGTCAAATTTGGCCTTTATATTTAGTACGGATTGTAGATAACTTTTGAAACAATGTTTTACTGACTATCCTTTTTTAGTGTTTATGATTTGCTACTGTATTATTTAGAATGACTTCCTAGTTAGATACTGTATCATGCTGGTTTTCCTGGCTGTCTTCTTGAATTTTTAATTTTTTACCCATTATTTTCCCTGATTTTTTACCCATTCTGTTTCCTGATTGGCTGCATTACCGTAGTGAGGATTCCTTGCAGTTAAACCTGTAAGTTCCGTCTCCGTGTAATGAATTAATCGAATTACCTATTTTGAATCTGTTGAATCCTGCTCTAGGTCCATCGCGGTAGAAACTTATCAAGCATGAAGTTTTCTCTGATACTGTCGACAGGTCGCACTCAGCTTGGAATGCTCTTCATTTCAATGATGAGCATAAAACCTTTTAGATGGTCATTTATCATCATCTTTTGCATCTTGGGTTTTAAGCAAATACTCAGGAAGCTTTCTGCTAGGACCTAAATCTTACTGAAAATTAATGTGAAGAAATTGCAGTCAGAAATCAGGTATCCATTAATATTAAAGGAAGAAAATGAAGCTAAGGACAAGGAGCACTTCTAGAGGCCTCGTCTCTCCTCTCAGACAAAGTATTGCCTAACAACTTTTGATTGCCCAAAAACTGACTTCCCCTACAGCAAAATTCCCTATAAAACTATCACACTCCCTAACCGAATGGGTCCCACAAAATATTTTTATTATTTACTGTATTATCCCAATTGATCAGGCTTCCATTAATAAGCTAGGGGCTGGTTGTTTTGGTTCCTATCCCTCATGTTTTCTGCATCATATTAATTATATGGCCCATTGGACCTTTTGTTCTCCAGTTTTTTTTGTCAAGAAATATAAAACTTCTTGTGAATGGGCCTCCTAGTTGGCAAGAGCTGTTCATATATCAGAAGATATCTCCTGATGCTGGCCTCCCTGTTGACCATAAAGCTGCTTGGTTTTGTGGTGTCTTACTCCTCAATCAGCTATCTACATCTGTATGATGTGCAATCAATGTTGTTTCCTTTAAAATTTTGGGCAAATTACGTTAAAATTAATTAGATCTTTGTACTTTCCTAGGCCAATAACTAGGACTTGACAAATCTAAGAAAACACCGGTGACCAATTACATTTTTCATAAGCTGGTCATACAATTTATGGTAGGTATATTGCTTAGAGAGTTACCTGTCACAGATGGATTACATGGTATATGAAGTGGAGATCAAGTTACTTTTCTGTTTGGAAGGGAATGAAATAGAGGTTGAAGTGATGAGTTTTGCTTCTTAAATGGTGTAACTGAACATATAGATTTAAACTGGAGATGTAAGTGGCATTTTGCAATTCATATTCAAACTAAATAATTAGAGAGAGAGACTAGAGAGAGAGACTCTCCAAAATGTTAACCTAACCCCAATGTTTTAAAAGTCTTAAGGCGGCCTCGAGGCGTTGTCTCATGAAGAGGCGAGGCGTAAGCCTCATTTTATAATGGAAAAACTAATTAAAAAACATAAAATATAATACCTTTCAACTTTTCATAAAGAATGTTCTAGTTTATTTATAAAAAAGAAAAAATTATACAGTAATACAATTTTGAAAAAAAAAAATTAAAGAAATAGACTATTATTTTAATCATATAACATATACTTTAGTTAATGAAAGTGAGATTGGAAAAATAAATTAAAGGTTGTTCAACAAAAAAAAAATGAAAGAAAGGTTAGGAAAGAATACTTAAGTTTTGTTTTTACTCAAGGTCCCCACTGTCAGTTTCTTGTCTGCCACTATCTTATTCTCTCAAAGTTGCAAGTTGCAAGATGAAGTTGAAAACTCAACTCCCCAGATAACAAATGACGTAGGGATAGGGTTTTCTATCGTAGTAGGTAACGTACAGACTTAACCTAATGATTGCTTCTTTTAAAATGCTTTATGGGCTTTTTAAATTATTAAATTAAAAAAAGCCCATCGGTGGGTTTTGTCTCTTCTCCATCACTTTTTTTACATATGAAAAGATGAGGCGTGCGATTTTTCCGCCCCGTGTAACCGCCCCAGAGGCTTACGCCTCTAGGATGGGAGGCGTAAGCCTCTTCAAATCCTCCAAAGGCTTACGAATCGAGGCTACTTCTGTCCGCCTCGCCTCGAGGCGCGCCTTGAGGCGTGCGCCTCAACCGATTTTAACAACATTGCCTAACCCCCCATTCCACGCCCTTCTTCGTCGGCGTAGACTTTCAAATGGCTTTCCAAACTCAAAAATGCTACATTGACAAAAAGTACTTCACCTTAGCTCGCGACACTAAAAAAGGGAAGCTCTAAGTTCAAATTCTCTGAAAGAAATAGAGACAGCGTCTACGAACTTACTTTAGAGCTTGACGCCACCGTTTGGATTCTTGACACCCTGGATGATCTCCTCATTACTTCGACTCTCCAGAAGTTTTTCAGGCAGCTCTGCTTAGCGATGGAGTCCTGTGTTTCGAGAGAACCACAAACAAACGAGGAATGTTTCTCGAGCTTTCAAAAATCTCCAACAACTGCAGGTGTCAACTTAGCTGGCTGGAAATCTTTTATCCGAGACTTCTTTGAGGGGAAAAAATCTGAACCCTACCCCCTCCCTTCCCCTCCAACCTCCACTATGACTTTTGCTGAAGCCACTAAGTCTCTTAAGAAACTCCATGCTCCCCTGCCTAAACCCTCAACCCTTGATCCATCCTCCATAGCCTCAAAAACCTCAAACCTCCAAAATCATACCTCCGCCCCTTCTCTGACGAAAATCTCTTTCTCCAAAATTTCTACCCTGCCCTCGTCAAATGGCTCTGGTCTTATATACTGGGAGAGAACCATTATTATCCCCGGACGATCTTTTCAGGACGATTGGACTTCTTTACTAAAAGCCATTAATGACTCCACCGGTTTATTTTGCTATATTAACCCTTTTCAACCAGACCGTGGCCTTCTTCAATGCCCCTCTAAATCTGTTGCAGACTCCTTATTAAATGCCAATCCTGGGTGGTCCTCTCTTGGAAACCTCTCCCTGAAACTTGAAAAGTGGGACCCCTCTTTCCATGGAAAAGCTTCAGTCATCCTCAGTTTTGGTGGTTGGATTAAAATTAGAAACCTTCCCTTTCACCTTTGGACAGAGCCCATCTTCAAAGCTATTGGAGATGCTTATGGAGGTTTCATTGAATGCTCTCAAAAAACTGAATCCTTGATTGAATTTCTTGAAGCTACGATCAAAGTTAGAAAAAATCTATATGGTTTTATCCCAGGTGACATCTCCTTCTCCGATGGACAAAATGGTGATTTTACCGTCTTCACGGCTCCCTTTGACGATCCCACACCTCTGGCAACCTTGAAACCAGGCACTCGCAGCTCTCGACCTCCGAACGCTGCCGTCTCTCCTTCAGACGAAGATCTGGGTACTTGTTCGGTAGATGCTTCTTGAAGAGGTTTTACCCCTTGGTCGCCCCTTTTTACAAAACATCTCATGTGTTATCAGGAAAAGGTCCCATCAAACCTATTTTGACACCTATTCAGCCTATCTCTGATCCACCTTTCAAACCCTGTCTTCTCTTTGTTGAACCTAACCTTTTACCTAAAATTCCAGATAGTATTCCTGGACCTTTACCTAAGCCCATTACTAATCCCAAGCCCATTTCATCTACTGACCCAAGTGGCCCCTCTGAGGTTCCCTTACAAACCAAATCAAATCCTAGCCTTCAAAAACCCACACAGCCAAAGCCCACTCAACTGCCCCTGTCGTTACTAAACCTCCCCTTGCAACACCTATTGTCATCCTTAAGCGTCCTGATCCTCTTCCTTCGACTGCAATCCCTCATCACACCTCCAAGCCAATTCAACGTACATTCGAAAGGAGCCTCTCCCTCACCCTTTTTCTTCTCTTACAGTGTTAAAAAATAACCAAATTTTCTCCACAAATCCCTCTAGCTCCAAAAATCTCTCTTGTCCCCTGTCTCCTATGACTCCATCATCAGTCTCGGCAACCCTGAAAAAACGCTTCATCTCTGTGGATCTCTCTGAGGAAAATTGCAAACCTCTCTCCACCCCTTGTGATGGATAGGATCTCTTAAAACTTTTTGATGGCTCCGTAGTGTCCCACCTTGAACCTGATGGAACCACCATCCCTCCTTACAACCCAGTTACTCATAAATGGGTCGGTTTGGACTCTCACCTTCGCAGCCATGGCCTATGCATCATCCCAACAGACATTCTAAATAATCTTTGTAAAGCCATAAACGATGATACTCTTTATAGTATCCCTGTTGGAACTCCAGATAATACATGAAGATTCTCTCCTGGAATGTCTTCTAGATCCAGTGATAAGAGGACTATCATTAAAGATCTGATCACCAACCTCAACCCGGATGTTGTTTTCCTCCAAGAAACCAAGCTGACAGTTGTTGACAGAGATATTATTAGATCAATTTGGAGCTCTAGAGACATCAATTGGTCTTTTTCTCCCTCTATGGGCGCTGCAGGAGGGATTGCGGTCCTTTGGAACTCTATTTCCGTCTCTGTCCTGGATGGTACCAGTGGTGCTTTCTCCATCACTATCAACACCAGATTAGAAGACGACTCTTCTATTTGGCTCACAAATATCTACGGACCTTCTTTTTATCGTGACAGACACCTTCTTTGGGATGAAATTTACTTTCTTAATGGCATTTGTAGTGGTTGCTGGTGTTTGGGGGGGTGATTTTAACGTCACTAGAAGAATTGCTGAAAAATCTAGTAGAGGTAGAATTACAAAGAGTATGCGCCTCTTCAATAAGCTTATTGAGGATCTTTCTCTCACTGATATTCCGCTCTCTAATGGAGCTTACACTTGGTCTGACATGAGGGATCAACCTATTTTCACTCTCATTGACCGCTTTCTCGTCACTGATAGTTGGCTTACAAAGTTCTCCCATTCCAGAGTTACTCAGAAAATCGGCACTACCTCTGATCATTTCCCTATTTTGTTGGATGGGGGCCCACACCCTTTAAGTTTGAAATTTTTTGGCTCTCCCAGGCTAATTTCCAGACCCTGGTTCATAACCTCTGGAATTCCTACGAGACTAATGGTTGACCAGGCTTCAGTTTCAACAAGAAGCTCAAGCTCCTGAAAAATGACCTTATATCCTGGAACCTTCTTATCCTTGGAGATCTCAGCTCCCTCAAAGCTAACACAACAAAGACCATCCTTAACTTTGATCTCCAAGAGGAGCAGCATCCCCTGAATGATATTGATTTTCTTCAAAGACAAACTCTAAAAATCCAGCTCCTTGATATCCTGCTTAAAGAAAATTTGAAATGGAGGCAAAAAGGCAATTCAAATTGGCTTAAAGATGGAGATGAGAACACCAATCTCTTCCACAGAATTGCGAATGGAAGAAGAAGAAAGTCTTGTTATTAATGAGCTCGTCAATGATGACGGAATCAGCCTCCTCGCTGATTTCCAAATTGAGACTGAAGTGGTTACTTTTTTCCAAAGCCTTTACAAAAGAAAGGAAGGCCACAGATTGGTACCTAGCAACACTCACTGGAGTCCTATCTCTTCCGAGGAAAACAAGTCTGTAATCAATTCCTTTACTGAGACTGAAATTCTCTTCGCAATTAAAAATTTTGATTCAAACAAGGCTCCAAGTCCTGATGGTTACACGGGCGAATTCTTTAAAAAATACTGGAACACTATCAAGCCTGACATTTTGGGAGTGTTCCAGGATTTTTTTGAAAACAATCGCCTTAATGCTTGCCTTAAAGAATCCTACATCTGCCTCATTCCAAAGCAAGCGAGATCTTCCAGAGTCACTGATTTTAGGCCTAATAGTCTGATTCACAGTCTGTACAAAATAATTGATAATGTCCTTGGCAATCGTCTCAAGACTGTCATCCCATCCACCATCTCTATCTCTCAATTTGCCTTTGTTAATAATAGGCAAATCACTGATGCAATCTTAATTGCAAATGAGGCTATGGATGATATTAGAGCTTGTGGAAAGCAGGTCTGGGTTCTGAATGTTGATCTTGAAAAGGCCTTTGATAGGTTGGATTGGGATTTTCTGCTGGCTATTCTGGCGCTGAAAGGTTTGATCCTGTTTGGAGGAGCTGGATCTACAGCTGCATCTCAAACACTTATTTTTCTGTTTTCATCAATGGCCGACCTGGAGGTAAAATTCACGCCACTCGTGGTCTTCGTCAAGGAGACCCCTTCTCCCACTTCCTTTTTGTCCTTGTCATGGATGTTCTCAGCTGGATCCTTGATAATTGCCTTTCCAACAAGTCCCTCAAAGGTGTCAGGATTGGTAGAAATGATCACCATTTCAATCATCTCCTTTTCGCTGATGATATCCTCTTCTTTGGAGAGCATAGTGATAATGAAATCAGCAAGATTATTGATGCTCTCAAGCACTTTGAGGAAATGTCTGCCATGAAGATCAACCTTGCTAAAACTACCCTCAATGGAATTAATATTGAAGCCGAGGAAGTCTCTGCCCAAGCTGCCATTATTGGATGCTCTACTGGTAACTGGCCTATGTCGTATCTTGGTATGCCGCTGGGAGGAAACCCCAATACTATTTAGTTTTGGGGCCTATCACGGAAAAGATCTCTAGGAGCCTCGACAAGTGGAAGAATGCTCCTTTTTCAAAAGGAGGTAGGCTCACTATTATCCAATCTGTTTTTATGAATACCCCCACCCCACCTACCGCATGTCTCTATTCAAGATGCCCAACAAAGTCATTAAGAAAATTGAAAAAAAAATGAGAGGTTTCCAATGGGCTAAAGAGGGCACTGCCCATGGTAGTCACCTCATAAACTGGAAGAAAATGTCTAACCATAAGGAGGGAGGCGGCCTCGGAATTGGCAATCTAAAGGAAAAAAATTTGGCTCTTGCTACCAAATGGTGCTGGAGATTTGTGAAAGAAGGAAACTCTTTGTGGTTCAACATCATCACTTCTAAATATGGCATCCTTGACAATGGCAGATTCACCTCTAATCCCCCTACGTCCTTGGCATTTCATCTCATTTTGTAGGAAACAATGAGCAAACATCTTCACAATCAAGATCGGAAATGGCTGTTCTACTAGCTTCTGGAATGACATTTGGGCAAACAGATCCTCTCTTAGAAGTCAATTTCCAAGACTCTTCCGGATTTCAAATGCAAAATCTGCCAATGTGGATTTTTTCTGGGATTCAAGTTGCTATGCTTGGGAGACAATTTTCACCGGAACTCTTTATGATCGGGAGCTGGAGGACTTCACCAACCTTATGTCTGTCATCTACCCTGTCTCCTTGAATACTCAGACTGATTCTCTGTCTTGGTCGCTGGAAAAAGATGGTTGCAACACTGTTAAAATCTCTGTTCGCTCATCTCACCAACAAAACTCGGGTTATGGATCCGAACCTTTTCAATTTAATTTGGAAAAGAGGATCTCCGAAAAAGATTAATTTTTTTGTGTGGAACTTAACACTTGGTGGCCTCAACACTTTGGATGTCCTCCAAAGAAGACGTCCGGATCTCTCCATCACCCCAATTGCTTGCTGTCTTTGCTTAAACCACGGTGAAAATCATGATCATCCTTCATTCACTGTTTTTTTGTTAGAAGCTTATGGAACTCTCTCATCTCGACTTTCAACTATTGTTTCTGCCTACCTAAAAAAGCTTCTACTTTGATGGATAACATACTGATCAACCATCCGTTTAAAAGAAAGGCAAAAACTCTATGGGAATTTGCGGTCAAGTGCATTTGTCTGGGAAACGTGGATGAAAAGGAACTATCGAATCTTTAACAACAGATCTAGAAAAGCCATGGATGTATGGGATGTTATAAATTTCAAAGTTTCTCAATGGAGCTACCTCAATAGGAATTTTTGTAATTATGATAGTTTTATGATTAACGCCAACTAGAGAAATTTTTTGTAATCCATTGGCTCTTGGTGATTTGCTAATCACCTCTTTTGTTTCTCCTCTTTCAATATATATATAATTCTATGTTTCCTAGAAAAAAAAAAGTGGCATTTTGCCCTCCTGCCTAACACATTTTGTTATGTTTGATCCGGGTTTGTGATTACACTACTGTTTGGTTTTGCATAGCAAACTTTAATATTGTTATCCCGACTCTTCAATTGATCACAGACCTGAACCCTTGATTTCATAAAAAGCACCAAAGTTGAACATTGAAAAAAAAATATTTCTTTCATGGTTTCTTTGATTATCGTAGATCTTGTTTTTTCACCTCTTGATGTTTATGTATGAGGTTCAGTTAGCAGGACATACTCTAAGCTGGTTCTCTTTTGAATTATCTATTCTGCCATCATTGCCTCCTTGCGTATGCAAAGCTCCATCTGAAGCCTGTTTGTAATTTTTTGTCATAGCAATGACTCAGCTATCATAATCAAATGTGATTATATTGTTGGGTTGGGATGTGTCATGTGTGACTTGTCAACAATATAATGCTCTCCTTTTATAACTTGAATCGATTCACTTTTCATGTCTTAATTGTATCTGCTGAGCTCTGATGTGGGCTTCAATGAATACTTTAGTCCTTAAGATCTGCAGCTCTTTTTCCTTATTTGCCATCTTTATTGAGTTAATCATTCTTGGTACTGGCCACGGCCAGTGATCCATTTAGACCGTTTAAAAATAAAACTGGAGAAACATGACTTTATGTTCATTGTTCTCTGTATCTAAAATCTCTTGCTATTATTGTAATTTACATGTTAAGACAGAAATCAATATTGAAAGTCACTACCATTTTTTTTCTTGGTGTACAAAATCACTACGGGCTGATCTTACCGGTATTGTTTTTTTTGTTAGGGTTTGAGTGCTGAGAAAGACAACTTAGACATACTACAGCATGAATGGGCCTTATCGAAGTCTGAGCATCGAGCAGAAACTGTGTTGAGAAAGCTTGTCTGCTGATTGATTTCAAGCTTAAACATCCTCTATCTTCGGGTTCGCTGCTCACATATTTCTCTATTATCTAGTTTATTTTTATGGTGGTTGTGTTACTCAGAGCATTCTTTTTCTGTTGTGAAACATAGAAATCTCATTCGGAGCCCGTTTGCGCATTGTAACATTAGTTTATTTACAGTCAGCTAACTACAACTGCGATCCTCTTGTCATTTACAATCAATTGATTTATAGGAGGATACGGTTAAAGATCAAATGCAATGATGATGTTAAAATGTCTTGAAGGGCACACAAGTATCTCTCTCGCGCACACGGAATGAGTCAGAATAATCTCATATATTCTGTATTGTGAACTTTTCAGAAAGAAAACCAAAAGATGGCTCGTGTAATTCAGTATGATGATTGTGATTTTGATCCCGTTGCCTGCTTTATAAAATACCCCGGGAGAATAATTTTATGGTCTTGTAAAAAAACTAGTATGGCTTATTAGATTTTTTTGGATTTGAGAATTGGAGAACGATCTCAATTCGATTCTTCATGGAATCTACAATATCAAAATCACTACAACTTCCTAAAATGTTAACAGTCTCTTGAAATGACTACTTCCATAAGACATTGTTGGAGCTTTATTCATCAGGAAAGCAAAAAAAAAAAGAAGATTCATTCTATCAAACTCTCCATAATAGTTGCTGAAACCTTTTAGCAAATGCTCTGATTGATCTTTGATTTTTAAATATCCCTTTCTGGTTCTCCCTGAAGAAAACAGTTTCTTTTTTTTAAGTGGCCCATTCATGTTTCTTGATTTTTTACTTTTCAATTATCAGAATTCATGGTGGGTTTTCATTAAACAAAGTTTTGGGGTCTCCAAAGATCATTTGCTTCCAATTCCTTTTTCTTTTTTCTCGAAAGTGATTAAAGGTAACATTATCCCAGAATTTCATATTGTTTAAAGGTGTCAGTCATTCATGTTAGAAATTGACCACAACTATAGATGGCAATTTAACATGGGCAAGGCATCATGAAAGCAACTTGCCTTCTGTTTGTATGTTTTTTTATTTATTGTATGGAACCAAGCTGTCCTTTTGATGAAATAGTTTTTAGTACATGGTGTGGCCATCATAATGCATCACTTATTAGTGTTTAAAATTGCTTTTGTCCATCATATCATACATGTTAGGATTCTATTCTTTGAATTAAGGCAGTTCTTGTCAGATTGATTTGATTTTATCACTTGGACTTGATATTATAATAATAATAATTATTATTATTTGATAAAAGGATTCACAAAATTGAGATATTTTGTGTTTTCTCCCTGTTAAACTGTATCGAATCCTTTCTTCTAAGAAGAGAACTGATTTTGTTGACAAACTTTGTCATTAAGATGAGATTTCATTGATATTAAATGATGTTTTGATGAGATGTCTAAAAACAAATTACACCCAAAACTTTGAGCTTCGAAGGAACCTTAGATTGCCAGGGTTTTCCACCAATAATCAAAGACGTTGGAATTTGATGGTGAAGTATCCTGCACGTGAGCTTCAGAAATCCCGAGCTGATAAGCACACTCTTAATAGAAAAGACTCCATTGGAATACTCAATTTGTTCTGAATCCTCTGTTACAAGCTTTTCATTCCAACTTCCATGTTCATACAACAGATTAGCAACCAAAGACCTCTCAAGTTGGTAGGAACCAGAGACCTTACATAGTATCAATAATAATACTAAAGCCATTCCCAATTCGCCAACGAATACCTTTAACAAAAAGTTCTCGCCCTCAAAACAGACTTCTCCAAATGTAAGAATGATTGTTACCAAGCTCTGCCTTAAGGAAGCTCTTGGTATTAAAGTATCTACCCTTCAGGACTTTTTCCACAAGACTGAGGATTTCGAAAAACTCTCAAACATTAT